>OZ038497.1:81303847-81606347 GCA_964036315.1 Acanthosepion esculentum | reverse complement strand
TATATAAATAAATATATATATATATATATATAAATAAATATATATATATATATATATATATAAATAAATATATATATATATATAAATAAATATATATAAATAAATATATATATATATATGTATATGTAATATATTTGATCGTACTTAGCTTATTCATCTATTCTTAGGCACAATCTTCCAGTCACTGTAGCACAGTTTGTTTCTCAGTGTTGGGCAAACACAAATGTACCTGCGCAGGTATCTGTAACAGATGATCCAGCCACCCCATCAACCAGCCATTATAAAAAATAAAAAATATTTAAAATAAATTACTTAATTTAACTACTTAAAAATGGCCATTAATTTTCCTTTAGTCACTAAGGGTTGACATGTTACCCCTAAATTTTTAAGTACTCATAATATCTATTTAGCAACTTGTTTCTTTTGCTCCCGTCCACTACTCTCCTATGGGTGTGTAGTAGTTGTATTTCAGTTGGCATGAGAAGCAGTCACCAGATGAATACCCGCTTTTTGGAAATATCTGATTAGTACCGCCGTTTAATTTTTTTTTTTTAATTATCCCCATCAAATTAGTGTTAAAAAATAAGCCTAGCCCACTATCTAATTGTACATGGTCTATACATGTGCAAAGTGAGAATGAAAGGTTAGTATGAATGCAAGACAGAAAAGTGAGTTTCTTAGATTACTTGCCTTCGTTCTTTTGAAGTGGTTCCAAAAAAAATTATTTTAATACTTTTAAAATGTTAGCCTTGAATAACTGTTTGTCTCAGTTGGTTCTTTAGCAGACATTCTTTTGAGAAGCATTTTTATGAAAGCCAGACAGCTTATGTAAAAAATATTTTACGTTTGTATACCTTTTTCAGTAGTGAAAAAGCCAACAGAATTGTGAAGGATCCATTTCTAGTTCATGGAAAATTATTTTGCATATACTGACCAATGAGAGAGAGTCTCAAGCTCTTGTAATAACCCAAATATGCCAGGTGTATTGTGAGCCTATTTTTCCAAATGCAACTCAGCTCAGTGGATGAGAAAAATACTTTGACAGCAAAAGGGGGGGGGGCTCTATTTGGTGAAATGGTTAGCAAACTTGTCTCGCTAAAACAATTACAACTGAGTAATGAGTCCTATCATTGCTGGGGGCCCCATACTTTTGGCCTTGTGCCACATCAAAGCTACACTTAGAAAATCATGTCAGTGTCATGTGTGGCTGGGAATACCCCACTTGGAGAGTCACAAGCTCACCTCAAGGCTGGCTTTCCTACACTGTGCATTGACGGGGGGGGGTTCAATTATGGAGGGGATTGTAAGGGACTCCTTTTCCCTTACTATCAGTCCTCCCATCTCGCAGGTTGAGTGCTGTTGTAAACCCCAGGATCAATCTGATTTCCTTTGCAAGTGTTGATTGGCCTTGATCATTCTCCAGTCCAGTAAATTCTCAGCAGAGGAGAGTCTTCTATCAGGAACTAGTGGAGGAACAGCAGAGGATCCACTACACGAGTCGCTCAACTTATCAGAGGAGTTTCGCTCCTTCTGGTCTTGGGCATCTGCGGCAGATTACCTCAGCCACCCTGAGTTTTCACTTATCTGGTGACTGGTTCAGAATAGGCTATCGCTCAATCACAAGGCTTTCATATGGGGCTTGGTGGATTTGCCAAACTGAACGATGTGACCTTGGTTTAGAGGAAATGGCTTCATACACCTACCATTGTCCTTGTAAAATTCTCCTGTGGTTGAACAACAAAGAACAAAAAGAATTAAGATATTTTCCCAATCAGGAACAGTGTTGATTTAAAAGGGACTTTTCTAAAATTGCTATACATCCCAAAGATGCTTGCGGGACAAGTAGATGTTTTCTTTCTCAAAAAGGTGGTTACACCTATTTTACTCCTGCATTATTGAATCCTTGTCTACCCCCCACCACAAATTTTTTATTTTTTTCTTTATTCATTAATTTTACAATTTGTAATCCTTTTTATCAGAAATTATTATCCTACCTTAATAGGTGCAAAGAAGGAAATTTTTTTTTTTTTTTTTTTAAACTTTGTACCTTTTCGTACATATGTAATATTTTTCCTTAAAAATTTTATGCAGTAGTTGAACCTATCATGACTTGTAATTCCTCACTAGTAATTTGTGCTTAGCACAAGAACTTAGATTTAGAAGAGAAATTTTTTTTTCTTATAAAGCCAGTCAATGTTAATTTGCCTTCCTATTTTCTGTTTCAGCTCTAAAAGTGGCCCGTTTCGGCCCTTTACCATTGCTTTTTAAAGCACTTTTACCCATGTTGCCGATGTCAAAGTTTTTTGGGTTTTTGCACAGTGCAGTTTCCGTTTTGAATCATCTGTAGTCAGAACTAACCGAGCATCACTGAACACACAATCACCTTCCTATTGCTGCCAAAAATGGAAGCACTGTGGTGCATGATGAAGGGTTTCAGTTTATATAAACTCCACACACCAAACAAATACAAAAGTAAACGGACAGGATGGCTTAATTGAAGTTTTAAAGTTAAGCAAAAAAAAAAAAAAAAAAAATTTAATCTTTTTTTCTTCCACTTACAAAAGCTAGAAATATAGAATGTTATTTTCATACTTTGCAGGTTATCAATCTACCTTTTGTAAGTGGAGGAAAAAAAAATTTTTTTTTAATTTTTCAAAGATCCATTTTCTATCATAAGACAGCCCCATTTTTCTATTATATCATCCCACCCTCTGCATTTTCTTAGTCAAATTTGAGCCTCAAACTTGTTACTTTTGGCAAAATTTAGACAAAGTTTAGATACTTTGTGTCCATGACAAATTTTTTTTTTAACTTTTGAAATTGATATGTGAATAAAATTTATATTATTCAAATTTTTAAAAAACAATTTTTCAAAATTCTAATAAAATGTATTTTATTACTGTAAAATAATTTATTTTCCTTCCAATTACAAATTCAATGAGTGTGAATTAATTTATCTGATGGGGATATTTACTTGTCTGACACTATCTTTGCTTTTCCTCTTTTCTTGTGGAGTTGGGGTAGCAGCTAGAAGCCACCTTCATTTTCTTTCTCATGACCTAAACAAGAAAATACAGAAGTAACTATGAGCTCATGAACTCTTTCTAATCAAGGTAACAAACCACCGTTTGCAATAATTGCCAAATATTACTGACAAAAAAAAAAAAAAAAAAAAGTGTCCTGGAAAAGGCCCTGTTAATTTTCCAGGACCTGTACAAAACCCACCCGCAATTCATTTCCTTAGAGGATAACATAACAGGATGTGAAAATGTATGATATCTGAATTACCATGACTTTGGAAAGAGTGGTTTCTGTGACACTATGAGTTGGATATATGCGCGCGCGCCCGCACATCTGTGTGTGTGTGTGTGTGTGTATATATATATATATACACCCCCACATCTGTGTGTGCGTGCACGCGCACACATATGTGCGAGAAGATTAGTTAGATTTGACCTGGGTATCAAACTTCAAGACCAAATGATCAGATTAGGAATCTAGATAAAAACATGTTTTGGACATATGGCGAAAAGGGTAGATAAGTGTTAAGTACTTGTCAAAATACGACGATAGGAAAAAGACCGGCTCTGGTCAAAACTTAAAAGGGTTTGAATTTAATGTCCCTGAATCAGAGTCAGCTAGGCTAAGAAATATTTTTATGTCCACTTTCTTCAAAGAGAGAAATGGTCATGAAAAAGTTATGGGTTTATTCGTGGGTGTCCCTTGTCCGGAAATGAGGAAAGAGGATTCTCCATATATACGGGAGCGCTTTGGGCCACAAGTTAGTTAGACTTAGTTTAGGTTCGAGGAAGGTTGATTTAGGCCGGAGCAAGTAACAACGAAGAGCGACCCATTAGCAGCCGGACATTGTTAGCTAAGATATATTTTTTTCCGCCAGCCGAGAGTCATCCCGGAGTTGGTCGTCCACAAAAAGGTCACACGCCTTCCCTCCTCTTTTCGTCCTACCCAAGTTTGTAGTTGTGTTTTTCTTTTACCTGTGAGCCTGCCTCTCGCTCGTTCCGCTGCACAGAAATTCTACGACGTGGGGTCTATATCTTTGTGCAACGAGTTGCAGAGGTGGGTAGTCTCACATTTCCTACTGCATTTACTGAAGGCAGAGTTTACCTTCTCTCAGACTAGCTGCCAACCAAAAGATGGCAAGTGGTTTACCCAGCAATTAAACACGTGGGGAGAAAAGAAATGGATCCCTGCCTTTCAAAGTCATTCTGTTAACAGAAAACAAGACTCAGTGGGAATATGAACTAAGTTTGCAAATTCTACTTTCCGTGTAAATAATGGTATATTACACGGTCTTAAAAATTTCACATCCTTACATTACAAGATGAAACTTGAAAGTTTAAGTGTTAAAGGGAGACAACTAAGATTCTTCATGTGCAATTTATCACAGCTATCTATATTGGACGGTTAATGATAAAAATTAGTTCCACCAAGTTGAAAAATTTTTTTTATGACTTTTGCATGAGAAAAAAAAAAAAAATTAAAAAATAAGACACGAATATTCTTCATTTTAGCCATTACATAGGTAACTTGAATTATTTTCAACATGGAAATGTCTAGATAAAGTTTAGAGTTACTTTTGTGAGGATGTGATACCACCAATGTATCTGAAAGCCTTCCCTGGCTATTTACCTTAATTTATTAGATTAAGATGGCTAATAAATGATTCAAGGGAGCTTTGACAAGAAAATATCTCCTATGAGAAAAGTACATTCAGATTTGTTATCTAGAAGGTGTGTGTGAGAGAGAGAGACTGTACACATGGTAACAAAAGGATTTTGAAAACCAGCCCTTCTCATTTTTTGTTTATAGCTTTTGGTGAGGGTAGTTTATGGAGGAAGAGTGTGTATTAGGTTTAAAGGCATGACTGCTAAACTATTTTTTAATGCAGTAAGTCCAGTGTACAAGGCCCAAGAGCCACTAAAAAGGTAGAAGGCTACAGAGTAAGGGGTACAGTTTATTGGGATATGTGGGGGAGGGGTGGTGAGATAAAAATTAACCCAAAACTTCAACTGGTTAAAATTGTAGTGATCAGGAAAACATCCTCTTAAGAGTTGGCTCTACAGAGCAGTAGTTGATTAGAATGCCTGTAGCGTGTCAGGGTTTCACCATGAAGGTTAGTAGAACAAAGATAATATATGTATAATGTATACAAGATTTGGCAATGAGTTAGTTCCAATACTTTAATGTGTACTTTATATGAAAATGATAAAAGGGAAAAAAAAAAATTAAGTAACCATAGCAGGAATTTTTTTTTGGCACTGAATGAATCTTCCTGACAATAACAGACTTACCTGCATCATTTCAGATTTGTTCATTGTGAATACAAACTAAATACAAAGCAAAAATTCATCATACTGATTTTATTTATCAAAACTTTGTTTATGGAAACAATCACCAGAATAAAGAAATTATGGGTGATTATTTAAGAAAAAAGAAAAGAAAAAAAAAAGAAAAAAAAGGTAATGGAAAATGTTTAAATTCAAATAAACACCTTCCTTTTATCCTTTTTTTAAATGGGAAAATAAAATTTTTTTTTTCCTCCTTCAAATTTCAATTTTCTTTTCCTCCCCAAAGGACTGAGCATTAGTGTTTGGTTCTTTTTATTTTTTTTCCTTTTAAGTTCGAATGTAATCAATAGAAAATAATAAATATACCATAAGGTTTTTTTTTGTTTTTTTTTTAATGAAGAGAGATTTTAGAATAGGGTTTAGAAAGAGGGTGGGGGGAGGAAAATATAAAAAGTAATTAACTCCAATTCTTTACAGTTAAGAAAGAGAGAAAAAAAAAATTCCATGTAGAGAACTTTTATGAAGAGTGAGCAGGTCCCAGTCATAGCTAGCTTCACTACTGCCATAATCTCCATTTCTCTGGAGTAGCACGGTAGCCATATTAACGCAAGTTTTCCAAGTCATTTTTCTTTATTTTATCAATAACTATTTCACCCAACAAACTGCCCATTTAACAACTAATTTATGAAAATAAGGTTACAAAGAAAGGTGTTAAAGAAAAGGTAAAAAAAAAAAAACTCTGAAAAAAAATTTACAGTGAGATGTATACTCAGCTTACAGGATGGGAGTTTGTGTCCTATAGGCCCTTCATCTAACAAAGGGAAAAAAAAAAATAATAATTTTTTTTAAAGGTCCCATCAAAGTTTTGGCCAGAGTTAATTTCCAGAGGGATTACTGGTTCATTACAAAAAAAAAAAAACTGTGATAAGACAGGAGGAGAATACAAAAAGTTTATTTACAAAGAGAAAGTGGGAGAGGGAAGAAAAAGCCCAGGATAGTAACAAGATTGTTTAAAACCATGATAAACACATACATACACCCAATCATGTAGTTACCAATAAAATAAAGAGAAAAATACTGTGGATATCACAACATTGCCTCGAAAATATTTACCAAAGTTATCAAACATACAAATCATACAGCAAGCATACATACTAAAAACAGACTGTTCCCTTCCCTGCAACCTTCCAGCAATAGTATTAGTATCCTACAGGAAATCAGAATTTGGCATTGGAAAAGGCATTTAAATAGTTAAGAGAGGAAGGAGTAGTGACATTTTAAACTAATCTGGGGGGGGGGGATCAACCGTTTTCTGTAATAGTTAAAAGAAAAGTTGCCTGCCATATTACAAAGCATTTTTGGAGGTGGGTAAAGTGGAATTGATAGCCTCAAAGTATAAGATGGTAAAAATCTAAATAGGCATATAGAATTAATAGAAAAATTCAATACAAATGAACAAGTCATTATTACAAATTATCAGGAACTAATTTGTCATTCAAATAAATAGAAAACTTAAGAGAATTTTTACTATTCCAACAAGTTACTTCCCTTTACATATGTATCAGAAAAGCGTTTCCAAGCCAACACTTGGGTGTTGTGGTAGAAGCAAGCAAGCACTAAGGTGGGGAAGGGGAGTGAAACCGGAGTGGGAGAGGGGTTTAATGAGATCACAGTCATTTGTAACTTCAAGTCACAATTACCTCATGTTTTGGATTTCAAAGAAAAGAGAGAAAAAAAAAAAAAAAAAAAAAAACACCTTGAGAAAGCTAGAAAAGTGACCAACAGAAGTAAAATATCTACAAACGGTCAATGTACAGAGAATTGGAATTACCAAGTTGCATAAGTGGAATTACCAAAAACACCTACTTGTGATACACATTCTCCAAGAAGAAGGACAATTACATAAGTTTCAGAGGTAATTAAAGAAAAAAAGTCATACTATTCAAGTGACTATTTTTAAATGCCTGAACAGAATGACAAGTTAAAAGAATTATGTAGTACTTGTAAAATCTACAATACCTCAATTATATAAAAACACCTCTTCCTGACAGCTCTAAAGAGTGCCATTAGAAAAAAAAAAGCAGCAGTAATAGAAAGAATTAAAGATATAATATAAAAAAAAAAAAAAAAAAAAAAAAAAAAAAAAAGATACTATTCAAAGTCAAGTCTACCATCATGGTAGTTTTCCTTTGAGGTTCTTTCTCTTGTATGTAATGATTTCTGGTTAGAAAACCAGAAAAAAAAAAAAAAAAAGGGGAAAAGAAAAAAAAAAAAAGTCAAATTTTTCTTTTTAATTTTTTTTCCCACTGGTTAAAAACGAAAAGGGAGAAATCCTGTATAGACCAATTTAAAATATTAAATTTTAGTTTACCACATTAACAAGTCCAGAACATAGTCAACTTTCACTTGGTTTTCATTCAAAATATACAGGTATTACTGAACATTGACATGATATCAGCAACAGGAAAGTCAACACCAGTACTTAACTCCTTCAATAAAAAGAAAATTATACAGAATTAAAAATTGCCATTCACAATATTCCTGTAAAATACAGTTATGTGCCATCTGGATAAAAGAAAAGATCTGTACACCAAATAAAAAAATTTCCTTAAATCTATCCTCACTATAAAATTTACTATTTACAGAAGTCTGTAGAGCTTATCTTATAGAAGTTTCACAAAAAGCAATAAAAAGAGCAACTATATATATATATATATATATATATATATAAACTTGCAATATCGTGGAAATATATCAATGATTTCAAACAGGATGGATACAAATAGACTTAGGATTTAAAAAGTTTTCTTAAAATGTAACAAAACAAAAACAGACAAGTCAACAAAAGGAGTGAAATAAATTAGATATCAAAATTAATTCATTCAGTAGAGGGGCACAAAAATAAGACCCCCTCCCCACCAAACCATAAAGACATTTAATAACAAGCATAATTAAAATATTTCTATAAAGTAGACAAACAAAGAAGACCCAAGTAAAAACAAGTTTTGAAAAAGACTGGAGATTTTCTATATTCAAATAGAAAAACTTCACACATTATATGTTTACTAAAATATTTAAACAGAATTTAAAACAAAGTACTTAAAAAAAAAAATACAACTAATGTCACTTTGAATTGTCAATTGGTCAGGTGTGAAAATAAAATTACAGACCAGCAAAACTAAAAGGAGAAATAAAATTGCAGTTTCTATAGGTAAAAACTTGTGACATTAAATGGCAAGGAGAAGAGTGCTGGAAGGAGTTTTGGGAGGGGTGGTTAATTTTGAACAGTTTTCAAGTATTCATTGTCACACGAGCAAAACAGGCAGTACCATTTGTTAAGCTTGACACAGCAGTAAAAGGTTGATTGATAATAGGAAAAAAAAAATCATCTGTTTCTGGCCGGAATGATTTTTTTATTTTTATTTTTATAATTATGTCTATATACAATAAAAAGTTTCCCCTCCTTGAAAAGTGGGCAACAATTAAAATATTCAGCACACTGGATAAGAACACTTTTATACATTTAACTGCAATAAATGGGCAGGGATTCAGACTAAAAAAAAAAAAAAAAAAAAAAAAAAACAGGTTCCTTACTGCAATTAAAATTTTTAAAATTTTTTTTAAAGCAGCCACTGTTCCTGCAGTTTATCCATTAACACTTGTCAGCTTCCAATGGTACCAGCCCAAGGAGAAAGAGAAAGTACAAAGGTAAAGAAGTTAAGGGGGATGAGCAGAGATTTCATACAAGGAAGTTTTTTTTTTTTTTTTTTTTTAAGTGAAAAATTGAAGAGATTTTTCTGTTTGAAGTAGGCACAGAAACGGAATAAGATAAAGTGTCAATGGTTTTGATGCATTAGGAGTGAAAACTAAACCATTTTCCTTTCATTCTTTGTGTGCACACAAAAGCAAACCGCATTCATAGGAAAAAAAAATATCCAGCAACTTCAGAAACGATAACAACGACCAGATTTAAACCCAAGCCGACTTCACAGTTCTTCAAAAGCTTCTACAAAGACATGACAAAAACAAGATACTAGAAAAAGATTTAGTTTTTTTTTTGTTTGTTTTTCTTCTTTTTTTGCACCATATACGTACACTGTTCAAAATAGCTCCTGGTTAGTTTGACATTGTTTTTCAGTTTCCTATTATAAAAAAAAATATCTATGGGCTTTTTGCTTTAGGTTTCCTTACTTTCCATCTTGCCTTTGACTTTAGTCCACAATTTTCACAAGTTCTAGATATTCCAGTCAGCAGTCTGGCATTGTGAGTTACAAGCTTATAAATAAAAATCACTTGTACAAAATTACAAAGGCAGAGTTCAGAATACCATTTTACCCACCCCTACCTTAAGAGGGATATAATTGCAGTATCCCTATCAATATTGGCAACTATACAGAAACAGATGTCATTTTATTTATATATATATATATATATATATATATTTGTTGGCAGTAGTATTGCTAGTGGACTGAAGACAGAACATTGAAGCATCCCATTATACAGAGACAGACACAGGCACACAACTATTGCTCATGGGCAAGAGATTTTTTTTTTTTTTTTCCCAGTTAAAGGAGAAAACAAAATAAAATTTAAATAAAAATAATTCATGGCAAATGAGCGACAGCCAGAGACAAAAGTAGGTAAAATTTTAGGGTTGGCAGCTTACCAGTCTGAGAGGACCTGATCAACATTAGAAAGAAAAAAAATATTACATGAAGATGCTTAGCTGAGAAGGAAAAAGATTGAATATATATATATATAAAAAAAAAAAAATAAAAAAAAAAAAGTGAGGAAGGGGAGCATTTTTAAAATGTTCAGTGCCTGCCCTCTCACTCTTTCCTTCCCATAATCTGTCCTTAGAATTTTTTTTTTTTCTTCATTCTAGCATCAGGTCTCATCACAAAATTTTTTTCTTTTACCAGTTTTCAATAACTTTTGCCATGTAAGTTGTCTTGTTATTTTGTATTGTCTGTTTTTTTTTGTTTTTTTATATAAAACAGAATGCATGACATGTGCAAACCACAAGAGTTTTTTTTTTTTTTTTAACTTCCTGTGACAAGGAAAATAATGTAGTTGTTCCATGCATTCAACAAGCGTGTCAGCATCAGAAATTTTTTTGTTTTTTCTTTTTAATTCTTTCTCCATTGATGGGAGGGGGTGCGTCATAGTTTAGGAGAGGGGTGCGTCAGTTTGGGTATGGGGGTGGTGGCAGCCGGCAGCAGTAGCAGCAACTGGTGGATATTGGTCATCACTTCGGAACATATGTATATGTCCTGGAGGGGGAGCGAGTCGAACCTTCAGGGATAGGAACATTCAAGAAGTCCCATATTAGTATAGTGTCATCATGGCTACTGCTAACAATCTGGAACTCGTCGAACTGCAATCGAAACACACGACCAGAATGCTCCTGCAAAACAAGAGCAGAAAAAAAAGGGGTAAAGTTAAAATGTAGACAGATTTGGTTGAGAAGAGAACATGAGATAGCAAGATATTGGTTTTATAATTAAGTGACATGTTAAAAATGCAGGTTTTAGCAAAAATGATTAGCCATTAATTCAAGTGTCTGCTCTTTTCCCAATTTTCTGCTTTTATCTCATCCTTTCCAATCTGGTAGGAATCCAGTTTTTTTATTTTGACATATAAACTGGAAGTAACCAGAGCAGAGAAAATATAAATAGTATAAAGATGGTGTACATATGAGGAAAGCGCAAATGTAGTGGAAGTGCAGAAAACAAAAAACAAAAACCCCCCAAACAATTGTCAGTATGCAGCAGCTTTGAATGACATAAAAAGAATTAAAAACTCAAGATTAAATTGGACAGACATTCACATGAAGGACTTGCGACATAAAATATTCATACAGGTTTCTGCATATTTTGCATCAGAGGCCATATTGGTTGAGAGATTACGCAGGTAATAATTTCTGGTTACTGAATAGATTAACCACATATTTAAACTTTGCACCCACATTTAGCTTCATATGCAAAATTGAACAAAATTATTTTCTACTTCATCCTATCTTATGGATTCATTCTCCATAAAAAGGATTTGAAAAAATCCATCAATTCCACATGAATATTTAAAAAAAAAAAAAAAAAATTAAAAAAAATATTAATCTTTATATTCAGCTAGCATATCAATCATTCATCTATCTGCCAGAGATGACATACACCCCGCCTAAAAATGACCAACAAGTAGTATTTTTATTTTTATTGTATTTCTCTTGGATAAATAAAAAAAAGAAAAAAGGAATTTCTTTGAGAGAGAGCAAGTTTAATGATTGTTCATAAAGAGTTCTTTCAGTTCATCTATTAATCATTTTCAAGGATTTTGACTGTAGTAATGTAAATGTAGTGTAAGCACTATTACAATACTCTTCCCAGATTTTTTTTTTGGGGGGGGGAACCTGTTTATCATTTCAGCAACTTATGAACAGTTTTACTATTACAAATATTTAGGGGAAAAGCACTAGATGTCTCTCTTGGACAAGGTGCTTTTCCAGACCCTTATGTTTATTGATTGTAAGCGTTTCTTGTGATGGTGCCCAAAAATTTAGTTGTTGAGAAACATGCTAGTCAAGCTTCGTAAGTGTCTTTCACCTATTCAGTGTAGACAAAGAATCTTCAGGGCAGAGTACAGGATAAGAATCCTATTTTACATGGGGATTTCTCATTTTATAATATAGACAGACTATGAAATGAGCTCTGTCTATATCTGACACAATCACAAAGAAATAGGCAGAGTTCAGCACTGATAATTTAAATATGCTTGATGGCAGTCTGAATTTCCACAACAGCAGAAAACCCCAGTTTGTTAGGAAAAGATTTAATGTAAAATAAACATAGCTTTATGGTAGTGAGAGAAAAAAAAAAATGTGCAAGAAGAGTGCATACTTTATTTCATAATCAGCTGTCAAGGATGTGAAAAAGTTTCTAATGTGAACAAACTGATTACAACCCAATCAGAACTACATCAGAATTTGTAATTAAGACCTAGTTCTTCTAATTCAACACCAATTACATTTGTGTAATTTGTAATATTTTTTGTACAAAATATATGAAGTTAAAATGCTTTAGGCTTCCCTCTGGTCAAATATAATTTTCCACAAGGTCATTTGGTGCATTTGAATGATGGCACAAATTTCAATTGTTCAAATTGTGTATTTTCAAGTCAAGGAATGTTTTTTTTTACATTAAACTAGAAAAAAAAATTCAGTAAAAAAAAAAAAAAAAAGCTACATTTTCATTTAAAAAGGTCTATAGATTTCAAGGTCAGGCTTGAGTCTGCTATTGGCAACATGTAACTCAGTCCAACCTGCCACATGGTAAGGTGGTTGGCATCTAAACCAACTTCCCCACTAGCTTTTCTGCTGATGAGGAGGGTGACATGTCACCCTGCAGGAAAAAACCAGACCTGTCAAAAGAGCAAATGACTTTTTTATAGGAGCCAACACACATGACACTGGTCTCAAGCCTTGAATGGCAACCTTCCTAAAGATGGTGCCTTGATAAAAAACATTGTGTACTTGGACTACTGTGAGTGTGAGAAGGGTGTAAGGCAGAGCATTCAGCCTTGTAAAACCTTGCCTCAAATCATCGACAAGATTCGCCATCGGGCAGGACCCATCTTGCTTTGTGCAAGATTAACCCCAATCCTACATAAATTTAAAAAAATATGAATGAAGCAAATCAATTTTAGAAAAGATCCATTTGTAAAAAAAAAAAAAAAAAAAAAAAAAAAAAAGTAAAACCTAACTTCATATTCTTTAGAAGATGTGTTTTTTATTATTTCAGCCTACTTTAGGCTCAAATTAAGTTTTTACAAGGTTTTCCTATTGCTAGATAAAGATATAAGAAGAGGAGTGACAATTAAAAATCGGAAAACCAATCCCATTTCATCTTTCACAATATCTGTGTCCCATTACTCACCCATTATAGAACGTTTCCAATCCTCAGAGCATTTAACGTTATAGTTCATAATTTAATTACCTAAGTTAATCATTTTTAATAAAATCTGGTTGAAAGTCAATTACTAGTGGCAGTCAGATATAAACTAAATTTATCACACACGAATTGGTTAAATAAAAAATTAATGACATTTTATTTATACACTTATCACAAGCATAAACATGACACCTGTACACAAAGCTTTTTTCAATTATGCATACAGGTGATTATGATCTTATCTGTGAAGGTAGAAATTGACAGGAAGGTCAACTAAGAATGACCTTACTTACCACAAGAGTTCTAAGACACAAAGTGCCAGCAGGAGCTCGTGGGTCCAATGCTGCTGCAAGGTCCCACACTTTTATTTTCCTGAAATGATTAATAAATAAATTTAAAGACAGCTTTTCAGGATGAGATATTTGTTCCATAATCACACACACATTATATATATATATATATATATAATCTCCCCCCCCACCCAGTATAGGATTAGTGTATACGGAATAAATTCCAATAAGCAACAATGACTATTCTTAAAAGAGTGCTCAATACAGAGTAGAGCAAATATAATTATTTATAACAAATGTTATAAAATCACTACAAAAATAGCCATTTTGTTTCAACACCTCTGGTGTCTTATCAAGTGATGATGTTGAATGTAGAATAAAGGGTTTTAAAAGGTTCAAATCAATTAACCACCCCTCGCAAGGGGAAACGCTGTTACATAAGCTGGAATGACCAATCAAAATACTAGTATACAAGAATTCAAAAAAGTTGACAACAAACTAAGGTTATAACTATTTAATGCCTTAATGTTGGGGTTAGACTAAAATAGAATTTATTCTAACTAATAAGTATTAAATTATACAATAAAATTTAAAATTACCCATTTCAAAATTTAAAATTTAATCTATTAAGTTTAAAATTATAAAATTACTGAGGAAAAAAAAAAAAAAAAAAAGTTATATTTTGTTTTTATTGAAATTAAGTTAAGGATGACATCTTGCAAAAGACAATACATACACAATCAGATTATAATGCAAGACGTCATCCTCCCCTACCTATATTTAGAATTCAGTTGTATCTATGTTGCCATGAAGTTCATAGCAACACTTGATATTAATGTTTATTCCAACTTAATTTCAATAAAAACAAAATAGAATAACATACGTATTTTTTCTTTTTAATTGCAAATTAAGCAATAAATAATACATTAATACCAACATTAATCACTGCTGTTTTTTGCATATTGAACTGATGAGAAACTTTAAATGTTATGAATAGACACTTAGCAGAAAAGTTTCAACATTTCGTAGATATTGCTATTTACCAATTCATAAATTTACATTATGTATAGTTAAAAAGTAAAGTTTTAAAATATCTGTTGAAACCTGCATATTTGGTAACACTTACCCATCATAGGCACCACTAACGATACGTTTGTTATCGAATCGTATACACCTGACAAGTTCTTCATGACCTTCAAGCACCCTTAGGCAGGCTCCACATTCAATATCCCACAACCTAAAATGCAAATGGATTAAACTAGTCAACTTGGTAGACAAATTTAAGTTTTATAGTTTTCATTGAATTTTTAAAAAGAAATAAAATAATTACAAGAGATTATTGCAGGTGTTTTTGTAAAGAGAGGTATTCAAACACGATAAGGAGACAGGCTTTGTGAGCACAGAATAAGACATTTAGATTACAGTTACCATTTTACCTGCCAAGAGAGAAAAAAAAAAAAAGCAATTCTTTCAAAGCCCATAGTTTGATAAATGAAGAAATGCAACATTCAAATAACCAACTGGCAGTTATGAGTTAATAATGAGCATTATAGAAGCCTCTAGGATTGCATATTTTCTGTTATAATTGGCTCAAAAAAAAAAAAAAAAAGAAAAGAAAAAAGAAAAGAAAATGTTAACACTTGGCATTTGCACAGCAAAAAGAATTAACCACAGATTACTCAATAGGATTCAGTATTACAAGCTACAATTACAATCCAGGGATTTAAAATATTTTTCTGATTAAAATAAGTTTTCCATGAATTTGGTTTGGTTTGTTTTACAGCATATCAACCTCAATGGGTTATTTAATGCCGACAATTTTTATTGTTGGTAATTTTTTTTTTTTTCTTTCTTCAAAAATTTCTGGTAAAATTTTTCCGTAAAAATTCTATTTCTGGTAATAAATTTTCTGTCAAAAATGTATCGCTGGCAACATTTCGTTTTCAAAAATGTATCGCTGGCAACTTTTTTTTTTTTTAACGAAGTATTTTTGGTGTTTAAAACCTATTTTTACACTTTCATAGTGTTTTGACCCCAGTTACAATTCCATTGAATAAGGTTTTGCATCTTGATTATGTATAACAGATTATGAATTTTTAAATGTAACATTTTTTTTTTTTTATATGGGTGAAGTGCCCATCATTTCTATATACTTCAGACTATTAGCGTTTTGGTTCTTGTTACCTTTTGTTTCTACTTTGTTTGATTTTGCTCCCTTAGTTTTACCATTCGGTTCTTTTAATGATCTTTCTCTAGATGATGATCTTTCCCTTGTTTGTAAAGGGCTAGAGTTTTGTTCCTCTATGTCCATTTTCCTGGGTCCTTCAATAACCATTTCATTGGGGTTTTTTTTTTGTATCTTTTCATTCTCTTGGGGAATGTTTCTATTTCTTGGATTTTTTTTTTTCATTTGGATTTTTTGGGTTTAATAGTTTTGTAGATGTAGAGTCATTTTTGTTTGCAGTTGACAGTATAGGGTTTGTTTTTCCATTAGGTTCTTTTAATGATCTTTGTATAGATGATGACCGTTCCCTTGTTTGTGATGGGCTAAAGTTTTGTGCCTCCATGTCCATTTCACTTGATTCTTCACTAAAAGTAGAGTTACTTTTTTTTTTTTTTATGTACCTTTTGATTCTCTTGAGAATGCCAAGAGGTTTCTATTTCTTGGATTTTTGTACTTTGGTTTGGAATTTTCAGATTTAATTGTTTTGTACATGTAGAGACTTTTTTTGTTCGAGGTTGATGGGACAGGATCTTTTTTCTATGGGTGTTTGATTTATGAGTGATATACTACATTTTAGTAGTTCTATTAAACGTTTTAATTCATTAATAAGAGTTACAAGATCTTGGCTTCTTAATGCAGTGTTTTCTTGGAGGACTTTTTGTTGATTTGATATTTTAGTGATATTTGCATATGACGCTTGAAGTGAATTAGATTCAACCAGTTTCCTGGCTTCTTGGAATGAGATATTTTGCATGTATTTTCTAACTATTTCCTTTTCCTTTTTCCAAATGTTACACACTTTGGAGTCTGCCGAATGTTTTTTTACATTCGGGACATAAAGGAGGCCTTTCACAAGGTGATTAATCATGCTCAGTTTCCGGTTCCCCACATCTTCGACAAACTGATGTTCTCGTACAAACATTTTGAAGACGACCAAATTTTTGACATTTAGGATATCTACGGGGATTAGGAATGAATGGCTCTACCTTGGCTATTGTGTAACCTATCTTTATTTCTTTTGGTAGAGTTGGTTTGTCGAATGTCAAAATATATGTGTTGGTGTTTATTACTGTGTCATTTCTTTTTACTTGCATTCTTTTAACATCTGTTACTCCTTGCTTTTTTAGGGTGTCATCTTTTTCAATTTCTTCTGAGAAACAAAGTGACAGTTCTGAGCATTTTGTTAGTCCTTTTGATGAATTAAATTGTTGTCAATTTGCTTGATTTTTAGCAATTTCTCTGCGTCTTTTTTGGATATCACTCGAATTAATAGAGTATTATTTTTCTTTTTTTTAACAGATTGTGGTCTGATCATGTCTGAAATAACCCTTTGCAACTCGAAAGGAGACACTTTTGATACATCACCCTCTACTGATTCTACAACAATGAAAGTTAGAAATTGATTTTTTTCTATTTCAGTTTTGCTTTCAGAAGTCTCATATTGTCTCTTGGTTCACTTATAAGAGATAGCCATATAATTTTAGTATTCGCTGTCTGTGCTCCCCACCCACCTCAGAGTTCCTTCTCAAGGGACGCTATCAGGGGAGACTAATCCCAGTCACCCTAATCCACCAAGGCTACACAGACAGTATAGTTGTGATGAGAGTGGATATGAGCACCTGCACTCCCCCCACCATATCTACCCAAGTATAATATGATGTAAAGTTTTGTGGCCCTGTCGGACCCATTATCTATCATCCCAACTAGCCCTTGCCACTATATGACTAGCCGATTGGAATGGATTGGGCTATTCCATCCGCCCATCTATCCCAGGTAGGGACCTAAGTGATGGGTTGTGAAAATTCCTGGTCATTTTATACCAGATCAGGAGTCACTCAGTCACCAGGACTCCGTCCCCAGGTATCACGGGTCGCCACACATGGCAAACAGGTGGACTCATTTAAGGGAAATTTTAGTTTTTTGAAATAGGGTTTGTGAATGTGCACTTTATATACTGCAATTCGTGTTGATGGTATTATTATTACAAAAAACTCGTTCTTACACTTTCCTAGTATTCTGACTCCAGATCAAGGGAAGGGGGGAAACTTTACCTATAGCTGGGATCCTGACTGGTGCTACCACCTCAGGTCATGGTGGACCCGGGAACAACAGCAACTAAGAAGCAGTTCCACACTCCTCAAAACCTCCTGATCAGAGTCCTTGCTGCTGGATGCAGTTTATTGTCATACCCAGGACAGAAGTTTTTCATGGAGTTAGAAAAACTTAGTGTTCAGAAAAGCCCAGAGATTGTTGTATGGATTTGGCTCATGCTTAAAAACATCAACTCATGAATTTATGAAAGAACAAAGTCCAGAAAATGAGATAATATCTCTGAATTTTTTTTAATTTTTTTTTTTGAGAATTTAAGATTGCTGACAGGAAATAGCTCCTGATGCCAATAATATTGAATTAATAATGAATCCAGATGCCTTAAAGCATGAGCAAATAATTTTGCTTAACTTGTAATAAATCAGTACCATTTATATACAGGGGTTGGACAAATTGGAACAGGTGCAAATTCCACTCCTATATTTCAAAGACCTATTATATTAAGAACTTTAAGTAAACTGCGTAATTGCAGGTTATATCTATTGTAAATACGTTTATTTATCTTATTTACTGTGTTTGTCTTATTTTTAGAATTTAGTCAAATTTAAGCTAAATGCATGACCTCTTCAAGTTCAAAAAAGGGCAAATTGTTGGAGCTCGCATGGCAGGAGCCTTGATCACTAAGGTTGCTGAACTGTTTGGTTTTTCAAGAGCTACCATATCAAGAACTATGGCAATTCGAAAAACAGGGCAAAACCTCTAGCAACTGTAGCAATTCGGGCCGGACTTGCACAATTACTGACAGGGACCGACAAGCATTGAAACGCAATGTGGCAAAAAAAAAATCATCGGACTACTGTGGCCAAAGTGACTGCCGAGTGGAATAATCATCTGAATAGTCCAGTTTCCACTAAAACTGTTCGTCGTGGGCTCCATAAGGCTGGATATTATGGAAGAGTTGCCGTAAGGAAACCTCTTCTCTCCACTTGCAACATTCAGAAGAGGATGAAGTGATACAGAGATCACTGTCTAGACCAATGGAAGCAAGTCATTCTCAGACGAGTCCAAATTTTTCTCTTTTCCCAACTTCAAGGCGAGTTTGTGTGTGAAGGCAGCCAAAAGAAGCTTACAACCCTGACTGCCTTCTTCCAACAGTGAAGCATGGAGGTGGATCAGTGATAGTTTGGACCGCCATATCATGGAAATGGCGCAGTTTAATAGTTGCCCTGTATGGTAGAAGCAACAGCAAAGATTACCTGAACATTTTAGGAGATCATGTTCATCCAATGGCCCAGACTTTATTCCCTGATGGTGACTGCATCTTCCAAGATGATAATGCTCCAATACATACCGCTTGAGTGGTTAAGAATTGGTATGAAGAGCATGAAAGTGAGCTAGAACACATGAAGTGGCCTCCCCAATCACCAGATATCAATATTATTGAACACTTGTGATGCATTTTGGAGCAGCAAGTTAGGAGCCACTGTCGTGTCTTAAAGAGCTGGAGCAGGTGTTAATGGAAGAATGGCTGAAAATTCCTTTGGACGAAGGCAGGAAGGTGTACGATTCCATTCCTAGGCATTAAAGCTGTATGTGAGGCTAAAGAAGGACCAACGCCACATTAAATAAATTTTCTTTGAATATAACAAGTGTTTCAATTATTTTGTCCAACCCTTGTAGTTTGGTCTACCTGTAGGCAGTATAGTATTACATTACTGTCAATGTAAAATAGTATTCCTCAGACTTAACACATGTAAATCCTGTAAAAGTATTCATATGTAGAATATCATTTATCTGAACTGTTCAGATAAATGTCCTGCGTTAAAGCAGAATCTTTGACAAATATCCAGCATTCTTTTAAGCATATGTTAAGACTAATGTGACATTATTTAGCTATGGTAATTGGCTAACTAATTAACAATAGAAATTAAAACAGGAAATACTTAAGGCAAAAAAGAGCTATCCTGAAAGATATCCTGTTCGATGTTAAAAAGATTTTATTTTATTTACGAAAAAGATACTTTTCACAAAAGACAGTAAACCCGTGGAAAAAGCCATATGTGAGGTTTTGTCAAGTTGATTAATGTCTTGCCAAGGGAGATAACGGCCAGACCACATGGCGGTCATAAAAATTTTGGTTCGAGACAATTGCTGATACAGGGCAGAGAGAATCAATGTTAATTATCTTTCCAAGATTTTTTTTTTTCTTGGCCACCAGCAAGGAAAAGCAATGTGGCGATTATAAAATTTTGGCAATTGTCTCAACACAGGATAGATGATTGTTATTTACTTTACCAACATGTCGCTTCAGACGCCGAGATGTTGAATAGCAATATGGTGATTGTAAAATTTTGGCATGGGACAGAAAATAGAGTGGAGAATTGAGATTTGACAAGATAAAAGAATTTCTCAACAAGCCAAGGAGTCCATTGTAAAGCTAACTTCACGAAGGGACCAGATGGCAAACTTTGACAGTGATTGATGGAGCCGTTAAAGAGTGCTGGCTAAGTGAATTCTGGGTGGCCAAAAGATATGATAGAAATTTAATTAGCAATATGAAATTCGTAAAATCTTTGGCTGATGAGATAAAGAGGCCAGCTTAGCCACACCCGCACGGCTGGGATGCCATTGGTCGAGTGATAGCAATGGTGATGGGCGGAGGTGAATGGACGAGGAAGAGAAGTTATTAACGCTCACTGAAGAGATTGGTAGGAGATATCAATGTGAGAGAGAGAGTCTAGGAGGATAGCTCTCCTCCGACCTTCCCCCATGGATGACAGAGACCCACCCCCGAAATGGAAAGTGATTAATTTTCAAAAAATGGGAAGTAATCAATTTTCTTGGCTTGACAAAGATTTGTTAGAAATCAAGATTTACCAAGAACCCCAGGCCGTGTCTGGCCCCACACAAGGTTTTGGTTGGTACCCATATAAACGAACATCCATGGGTTGTTCGACAGTTGCAGTAGAGCTGGTTTTGGAGTTAGAGTCAGAGCTTAACCAGAGTGTTGCCTCGCAGAAGCCGACTAAGATTCCATGACCTCCAACTTCGCCTATCCCACCAATAGTAAGTTATACTGACGAACGAAGCCAAGCCAACCCCTAAGAACTAAATCAGTTGACTTAAGATACCAACTTGCTTGAAACATAGAAGTGTTACATTTCATAGAAGACGGGCTGGGAGAAAAACACTCCAGTATATAACAGAAGGATAAAGTTAATTTGTTATTTCTTAACATACTTGGGTTTTTCTTTCATTTATTTTTGTGTCTGCGCTTGTGTGATACCACCTTCAGTCTGGACTCGGCTTACACTACGGCCCAACGCCTGATTGATCTCGTCTACCTAAGATCAAAGTCACAATGTGGGCAGGTTAGACTTGAGATTGAAGCACTCCAGTAACCAGACGTTGCATGTGAGCTGGGAACGATACAGTTGGTATTGAACCGGTACAGCTGGTGAAGCCGTTAACATCAATGACCAGAATCCGACCCTGGACGGGCAAGTGTCTCGTATTGGTATCCTGACCAGGGGATTTCGTCAAGTAGCGACGACCACCGATCGACCGGGACACAGGCTGGTGGCAGCGACAAAGAGTCAACCCCAAAACGCCAGTAGAAGAAACATTACAGCTTAGCGCCATGACTGGGTGTCACACTAATCACAAGATATAAATGCAGAACACAAACCAACACCTAATTGACAACTTCTAAAATCAGAGATATATATAATTTTAAAAAAAGCAGACAACTTAAGATTTTAAAGTTATGCTTGGCAGCAAGTCCCTTAATATTCACCTACCAACTATTCTACCAGTATCCCAAGATTTTGAAAGTAACTGCAGCCAAGAAAGTAATAAAAAAAAAAAAAAAAAAAAAAAAAAACAGAACAGTGCCACATTCTGGGAATATAGCAACTAGAGAGGCAGTAGCAATACTGCAGATATAAATGGATGCAGCAAAATGTTTCTTTTATAAGCAACAATGTTCTTGCTTGTATTACCATATGGTACACTATATTTGCACTTGTTAATATGAAATGTGTACATATAACAAAAACAAAACAAAAAACAAAAAAAAAAAAACTGAAAAATAAAGTGGTGGGCAAACCTGATAGAGTTATCCGAGCTGCCACTGACAACAAGACGATCCCTGTACTGCAAGCAGGCAATACCTCGCTTGTGCCCATTTAGTGTGCGAACAAATTCACAGGAAGAAGTACTCCAAACCTGAAGAGAATTGAAAACAACTGATCATTGCTGAATTCATTAGCAAATAAGTGTTTGCAAATGTTATGCTTGTAAAAAGCAATAAAATGTATAAATTTATTACATTATAGAGAATGTTGTCAAAATTGAAGTCAAAAATTTCAACTTAAATATTTTAAGTACCAGTATTTATTAGATGAAAAATTTCTTGAATTTCATTAAGCTTATTTAGATGAATAGAAATAAGTACACAAAAATAGCTACCTTCTTGTCAAACAGACCATTTATGAAAAATCTGCTCTGAATCTTAAAATGCAATAAAGCTGACATTAATTATAAAAGTTTTTAATTGCTTTTATAAAAGATATTAAGGAAACTATTGTCCCAAGAAAAGATTTTTCTATGAATAATGAATTTCTACAAGAATTGTTTTCATTTTTTTAAATTTTAATTAGAAATTTATTAATTATTAAAATCTTTAAAATCTGTATTCACCCTTTTAGGTTTTAAGGGTAAACTATATTTACTGATCATATATGGAAAAGTGTAGCACAAATCAAACACCAATATTTTTAAAAGAATTAAAACATTTTTTCTTTTTATGTGTATAAATGTGCCAGATTTTGTAAATATAGATGTTCATACACAGCATTATCAGAAAATAAAAAAGTAGTGCCTATAGAATCTGATGACATTACAGGGAATAGTTACATTTAAGATTACAGAGTACTTAAAAAAAATAAAATAAAAAAGCACTCACATTACATACATTTTTTTACACACACTTACACACACACACACACCCACACACACACACACACACACAGGTAATGCCCCCAACATTAGATAAGCATCAATCTGTCAAACAAATAAACACCTACTGATGTGTTTACAAAAAAAAATAAAATAAACATGCATATCTTAAATTATATTGTTTCAAATCAGATAAATTTGACTTTAAATCAGCTAATAATCCCATAACTTTCAGAAAAGCATATTTTTTAGAAGATATTTTAAGAGAATTACATTTTTCATTAAAAAATTTCATTTTAAAACATAGGTACCATGTTTTTGGTGAAAGTACCAATCTAAAACTGAAAATTTTCACAAAACTAATCTAAGAGAGGTAACTGTAAGAAGTCCAAGCATAAAACGCAAAAAGTTTATAAACAGCCTATAAAAATTTTTTTAATTTGATAAAAGAGCATTTGAATCAATTTCATATATTGACAAGTAGCAATCATTAATCGCCACATTTTTGGTTTTGCTCTTTTGCCCAAATAAAAGATCAATGTGATTTAAGAGAGATTACTCAATAGGGATTCCTAACCATTGAATTTTGACAAACTTTTATGCAAGACCAATGATTATATGTTTACACACACACACACACACACCTGATAAAAATTTCAACTTAAAAGAAAAAGTTTCCTACATCAGTGGGGATCAGTTCAAGATATACTAACCTTTATGGTACGATCACCGGAGGCAGAAACAATGTATTTTTCATCAAAGTCCACAACATTGACAGCAGCCCGGTGGCCAACAAGAACTCTCCGTAAGTTAATATCAGAAGGAGAGTTCATGTCCCAGACTGCAATTGATCGATCCTTAAGTGAAAAAGAAAAAAAGAAAATGTTTGCAGGATGCTGTGAGAAAGTATACCAGTTTAAAAAATATATATATCAGTTCGTAACCTAATTAAATAGGCATTTGCAGAGAGTTAATCAGATCAAGAGGAGGGCCAGCAGCAAGTAAGGAATCGGCAGTCACAGAGGCGTTGGGCAAGTAGATAGATGACCGTTAAGTGAGTAGCTGCCCAGCAGCCAGTGAGGAACGAACCAGAAGAAGTTAGGGAGATAACAGTTCGGCCAAAGGAAATCAGACAGCAAAGTGAGAATTTGCGTTGCTATTTCCCAACCAGAGAGTAGTTATTTTTTTTTGTTGAATACAATCATGGCTAAGGAGACAAATTCGTGAACATAGCGAGTAGTGTATATGCAGACACAACCAACCTTGGAAGTCATCATAGGTGCAGTGAACGGACAAGTGGATCACGTCATCATTTATAAAATAGTTATTTGAAATTGAACCGTAATTTTTAAGATTGAGAATATAGGGAGATAGAAAGAAGATTTTACAGTTTGTTTAGCAGCATATCAATTTCTTTTACAACAAATGTATTACTGGTAATTTTGTTAACTATGAAAATTCATTGCTGGTATTTTTATACTTTCATAGTGCTTTGACCCCATTTGGGGGGGGGGTTCCAACTATTTGCCCATAACTGGGACCCTAACAGGGTGCTACCAGCACAGATCGAGGTGGATTTGGGAACAGCAATTAAGAGATGGTCCCATGCTCCTCAAAAGCACCCGATCAGAGGCCTTGCTGCCAGATTTAGTTTATCATATACCAGATGTTTACACCTGTTAACACTAAGCAATCTATCAATTTCTTTTAAGACTGTCAATCAGATGCAGAACATTTGTCATGGAAATATTTTTCAATAGTCAAAAAAGGTAAACAATGTTTTTCTCCCAAACATTTATCAAAAGAAGGCATTTTGAAAGGACTTTAAATTTAATAGAATTTTATTCGCTATCAGATTTTGTTGAAAAATATAACAGATTAGTACAAATCTGTATCCTTGTATGAACTTTACACTCTTAAGAGGGACTGTCTATGTGCAATTCAAATACAACAAATTGTCTATTTCTGAGATGAGGTATTGTAACTATTTACATACTTTACATTGTTCAGACTGTTATTCTTATTGTCACATTCATGCTTAGTAAAATATCAAACAAGAGTCTCACCTTTGAACAAGTGACCATGATACCATCATTAAACCGAAGATGAAGAACTGCTTCACAATGATGGATAAGTGTGTTTAGCATCTCACCTGTTAACACATCCCATACTCTGAAATGAGAAAAATATATATAAAGCAGATTTAACAAAAAGTTAATCTTTTATCTTGTCACATTGTATGTACACATATATATACACACACATCACAAGGCAGCATTAAATAATTATTTTCCTTTACTCTTTAAAAACTAAAGATTTCAAAAAACATTTAGAATTACTAATAAAATTAGATTAGAATTAATACATTTCTTTATATATTTTCTTCCTTGATAATTCAGCTTACGTAAATGTTGAATAAAATGGATTTTTTAGCAAAAAAAAAAAAAATCATATCTAGTAGTAAAACTTTATATTTCACTGCAAACACCAGTGGAGACTACAAAAGATACCAGGATCATGGTTTAGAGCTGCAAAACATTCACCAGCAATGAACAAGGCTTCTTTATTTTCTGAGGTGACAGCTGTACACATAACTTGTCACACACAGCACTGTCAATATTACTGAAATCCTGTGTTCACATTAGTTTGCCCACAAACTTCACATTATGTCAAGAAGTGAATTTTTCTAAAAGGAATTCAACTACACTTTTGTATTCTTTCATATCAGACCCCATTCTGCCAGACTCACTATAACAGCAACAAATTGTTATTGGTAGAAGGTTTAGCCTCAGACTGAATACATGACGCAAGCTTTATGTAAGACATACAGAAAGGAGAACAACTTTATAAACCAGCATATTATGTAAAAAAGTTCTAAGAGCATTAGGACCAAATAGGAAAGGTTCTACCCATTATCTACTATCACAAAAAATAAATAAAATACACAAAACATTACAAATAAGTAAAATGAAATAAAACTATACAATAGACAAGCTTAAATAGTAAGCCTACATAAATCAGTAATAGAAGATATAAAAATAGCGATAATTTATGAAGTGATTAGACCTGAATTTCTGTGTGCGCAATTTGCTACTAAAATGTTACAAAATTTCATTATCTGCTCTTTGCTACAATTTATACAGCCTGGCAAGTGCACAATGTAATTCACCTGGTCAGTTGGTGCCAGTTTCCTGCAACAGTAACACCTATACACCAAACCTCAATTTTATCTCAACTTTTATTGCTAAAGCTTACCTGACAGTGTACAAAATCCACAAGACCCTAATTCACTTTTCTATCTTCATTACAAAATATCTAATTAAAATTCTGTAATGTAATGCTTTCACTCCAACATACATATATCTGGCTGCTATAATAATGTAATATTGGAGAAGCCAGTAAATCCATATGCATTTACTAGCAATTCCAATATGACAAAAACATTCTTGAAGAAATATAAGCAATGAAGAGTGGTAACTTTATAAAAATGGAATGCAGGAGTCGGTGAGAATCAAGATGAAGTATTGACATTTCCATTTTTACTTTTAGTATATTCTATTTCATAATTAGATTGCTATAAAATATACATTATTTAAAAAATATTCTATTTCATAATTAGATTGCTATAAAATATACATTTAAAAAAAAAAAAAAAAAAAATATTAAAAAAAAAGAATAAAGTCAAAAAAAAATTAATTCAGATTAAATAAAAACAACTAATCTCAAGTGAGAAGTATCAGATTTCAAAATTTGTCAAAAGTTAATATTTTCCAAATTGAGAATATTGTAAGCCCCTTGGTGTTCCCTGGAATAAGATTCAGATGAGATGAAATGTAAGCAGCAGTTTACCATCTACCTCCAGGGTATGGGTCTTTAAAAAAAAAAAAAAAAAAAAAAAATAAATGCATGCATGATGTGATATTTGGCTGCATTAAA
The DNA here is from genome assembly GCA_964036315.1 of Acanthosepion esculentum. Classification (NCBI taxonomy): domain Eukaryota; kingdom Metazoa; phylum Mollusca; class Cephalopoda; order Sepiida; family Sepiidae; genus Acanthosepion; species Acanthosepion esculentum. The sequence continues at coordinate 81,579,637 of OZ038497.1, read as the reverse complement.
TCAATAATTCCATCTGGTTGCCACCAGCAGCAACCAGACTCTCCAAGAGGCAGCTTCAGAGCCCACCTGTGGTTTATACTGCAACTATGCTGAGAGTTTCTGGGAGAATGTGTTATCTAGTATAATCAACAATCTGAATGCCAGCACACTCAAACCCTCAGTCACAGTGACTTGTAACTTCATGTTGGCACAGCTATTGATGACCCCCAAGGGTTCTGTCTACCCAATTTAACTCGCAAGGCTTGGGTCAACCCATTGTACGGTTTTCAGGTACTTTCCAAAAAGGTGCCACATGCTGAGATTGCCACTTCCAGACCAATAACGTCAGGACGTCTCCTTCCTGACAAATCAATCCTAGCGAGATTTGAACCAGGTGTCATGGTAAAAAAAAAAAAAAAAAAAAAAAAAAAAAAAAAGCAAACATTCTAACCACTCGGCCATGTGACTATATGCTGAGCAGACCTTAGTGACAATTTCTGGGAGAGGGCATGGTATCTAGCATGATCAACAAGGCCATCCCACTCAAACCTTCAGTCATAACTTATGGCTAAGCACAGACAGACTGCCCCCAAGTGTTCTGTATACCCAATTTTTCATGGTCACAAAGCAAGAGGTTCTAACCACTGCCATATACAAATGCTGAGCAGACCTTAGTTACAGATTCTGGGAGAGAGAGTTATTATAAATGGTATTAACTACATTTACCAGACTGAATATTCAAGAAATTTTGTAGACAGGAATCGAACTTGTAACTCCAAAGGGAAGCATCATTTGAGATATACATATATATATATATCTAAAATACACAAGAGAGTCAAGAAATGTTAAAGAATGCATTGTCAGTTCTCAAATGTGCAGGCGAATAGAGGTAATATTCTGTTTAATAAAAATGGGGAGTCCATTTCAAATAAAAAAAAAAATGTCTGAAGTAATTTGGACACAGTGATACAAGCTGCAAAGAATGTAGCTTCATATAAACAAAACAATTGATTTGCTTCCTAAAATAGAGAAGCAAAGAAAAAGTTTAATACATTAATAGACTAAAATAAAAAATAAAGAAAAAAATTAAAACAAAAAACAAAAAAGAAAACACTAACCTCACAGTGGAATCACTGGACCCAGATATGATTATGTTATCGTCATACTGAAGACATAATACTGAGCCCGTATGACCTGTTAATACTTTCACACATTCTAATGAACCTTTATCCCAAATCTGTAAAAAAGAGAGAGGGAAAAAAAATAAAATAAATAGAGCCAAATATATGAATATGTGTAATTAAGAAATCAATAAATTGAAGCTTCAAACTCCATACAAGAGCAGTTTTAACAAAGACAAAAAATGTAATTTTGATAAGCACAAAAAAATTAAAAATCGTTTTTTTCTTCTTCGGTTATCACTGATATATAAATGTGTGTATGTGTATGTATGTATGTGTATGTGTGTGTGTGTGTATGTGTGTATGTGTATGTGTATGTATGTATGTATGTGTATGTATGTGTGTGTGTGTATGTATGTATGTGTATGTATGTGTATGCATGTATGTATGTATGTATGTATGTATGTGTGTGTATGTATGTATGTATGTATGTGTGTGTGTGTATGTGTATGTATGTATGTATGTATGTATGTATGTATGTATGTATGTATGTATGTGTATCTCTAAGCAACACCCCCACTCCTACTGGTCCAATTTCAATGGTTCATAGTTCATTCAGGAGCCCTAGAAAAATTGGTCACAATGAACGATTTCCCTTGATCTCAGATTCAGGGTTGCCAGATTATACGAGCTTAAAAATATATATTAATACATACTAGCCATTATCATTGATTTCATGGTCCAAGCGGAATAACTTTTTGTATCCAAAATTGCAGTGCACATTTAAACTACCTTAAAAACAGCCCTATCAAACAGCATTTAAGCTAGCTCCTGTGGAAGACTTGGTTTGGCCATCATCACAATAGCTAGGAAAGAGTAGATGCAATAGACATAAATAAACTACAGAAGAACTCAAAATTGATCTCTGCATTTAAGTATTGAATTAATGTTTAAGCTTACCTTTTAAAAGTTCAACGATAATTCTTCTGCTGCCACTTAATTTAAACACAATTTGATGTACGTAGGTCTTTACTTTCCATACAATTATTTTTATTTCATGGTTGACAGAACAGAGGGACAATTTAAGATAAAAATTAATATAATGTAAAGATGGGAAATTAGAATTATTTATACATTCAACATTTGAAAAGTTAGAGAAACATTAGCTAATTAAGTAAAACCTATATTATGGAATCTGTATGAATAAAATGCAAAATTGGAGCTCAATTCCCCCATAAATTGAGATTAAAAAGCCTCAGCTCTATACACTAAAAGCTCAATATCTGTATTATATATTATCTACTTCTAGGCAATATCAATCTTCAGGTTGAATTTGCATATTGATTTTAAAAAAAGTTTATTTCATTAATTAACTGTCCTTCATTACTGTTCTTTTATTCAAAGATTGTTTTGGTTTTCATATCAAAAGTAGTTCCATTTAGGAATATTGTCTTATATAGTGTAGAAAAGTGTTTGAAATTTGCATTTTACTTGGCCTTCAACATGTTGGCATCTATTTGTAAGACTAACTATAGCAAGCCAATTTATGAATGAAATTGGCATTTAAAATTTTTGTTTCAAAGATTTCAAGTAGTGAATATATCTTTGCAAAGTGATAGCAAGCAGGTGAAGCCTGCTAGTGTATGATAAAGCTTGCCAATACAATCATTCCAGTTGTTTTACTATATTTAAGGCTATCAGTTGATGGCTAAAAAAATTTAACAAAAAGGCACACAAGTTGAAGTATTTCAGTCATTAACGACAAGTTTTCAATTTTAAAAATTTAGTCTTATCAAATTGTTGCCAATCCTGACAAAGGGAAGTAACCACTTCCATAGAGTTGCAATCCATACAATAATCTAGCATGGAAGCAGATTTTAAAATTATCTTAACAGTGGTTAGGGAAAGGTATTTTCTGCTAAGTAGAATCAAACACCACAAGTGGATTTGTAAGTTTTACTTACTTTAATTGTGTTATCTCTTAAGCCACTAACTATCTTCTCGTCATCATATTGAAGGCAGTAAACTCCTTTGCTAGTCTCACTTCTACAGTGGATTCTCTGTAATGTGTGTTGACCTGTCCTCCAATTGTTCTCTATCCTCTGCAAATTAAAAATAATTCCATAAATGAGTTCATGTAAAGATTCTAGGTCTGAAGAGTTCTATATAAATTTGGAGGATGAAAATAAAAAAAAAATATTAAAACAAAGATAAATAATCAGTTTTAGAACAAAACCATTCACAGGGTTACTCAGTTCTTTAATGGCATTTAATAGCTGTAACTTTTTTCTTTTTTTTCTTTTTGGATAAATGATGTCAAAAATCAAGTTTGACTCAGCAACTGAAAAAAGGTATGCAGTAATCATTGCCTTAAAGGCAAAGCATAGTGATTTAGAGATTGCTTGCCTCATGAAAGTTGCATGGTTGCTTGTTTGCAAATGGCTGGAAACTGCCAATAGATTCTACAGCAAGAGTCAAATGCAAAATGCCTGATAAATGATTCTAATTAAAAAAAAAAAAAAAAAAAAAAAAAAAAAAAATTTTGTGAAACATGCAGAAAATTAACAAGAAAGCCAGAAAGTCAATGCCATGGCTAAAGAGATCAAGGTTTTAAGATACTATCCGGATTGTGCACGAGAACCTTTGATAAGAGTCATGTGATGCAGAGAGGCCAATTCAGGTCTACAAAGACAAAATAACTGATCATGCACAGTTGAAAAAAGTTGAAACATCAAGAGCCTAGAATTCATTTTCTTTCTCCCTCAAAAATCTTTGATTGGGACCAAAAGATCAACCAAAGGAATAACAGATGATTGTGCCAATGACTATGGATGTTCCAATGGTCATACACACAAATTTTCTGGCAATTAATGATTCTCAGAGCAGTAAACAAGGGAGAGGTAATTCCTCCTCACTTCTCACAAAGCCTAAAGATCAATTCTGTTGACTATAAGGAAGTGTTGAGAGGATTGTGAGGTTTGGATAGAGAGCATGAGCAAAGGAAGACCATACACCTACCAACTCTGCACCATTTCATCAGGGCAAGACAACCCATGAATGTTACAATCTCCACTATCATGTCACCAAATATATGGCTTCCTAGCTCTTCATATACAAATCCATTGAAGTACTATATATGGAGGCCCTAATCAAGAGGAAAATCAATCAACAGCCCCCATAACACTTATAAAATCTCAAATCTGCCATAACTAGGACAATGTCCAAAATAAAGATCATTTGATTTGGGCATGCCAAGGTTTCAGACCTTATATCGAAGCAGTCATCAATGCTAACAGCCGACTTGTCAAAATTATTCATACTACTTAAATCTTTTCATTACTTATGGATCTTTTATTAAATTCATGCAAATGACATCAAAGAACTGAGCAAGTCTGTATAACAGTTTACAGAACTTAAAAAAAAAACATACAAACATTTCCTTCAAGATGTTATGATGAAACTTGATCTACCTGAAAATTAAAATACAAACATTTGACCTGATAACATTTATACTAGGATTCATATTTTTTATATCAAGAATATGAAAGAACAAAAAGATATTTTAGTTGAATGGTTTTCTTTCTAAAGAAATTTTAAAGTGTCCCAAGATGCCATAAGTGGAACTTAATGTAATGGTTTGCAGAAATAACAGAACTGAAAATAATTATTTCAATTTTAAGCATCAGCCATACATGATGCAAGGAGATTGAAACGGTCAAAGTCGCCACTCTATATCTTCAATGTTCTTGCCAACATTAAATTTGTCACCATTTTTACCCCTGGCGATACAAAGTCATACCAGCAATAATAGTTCACAAAGAACTTTGTTACCTTTATAAAATATTCTGACAAAGATAAATTCTAATTTCGGCACATGTATAAATTGAAAAACTACCATTAAAGTTAAAAGATAAGATTTTTATTGGCCGAAAACATATCTTTGATCCAATTGAAAACATTCGAGTTTAACCCTACCTAGCCCCCCACTCCCCGGGTTGCATACAACTTTCAATTGACACTGCTCCCCTTTGTGGTTGAGGCATTGATTTGAAACTCCAAATGTGTTAATAAAAATAGACTGCCATTAGAAAAATAAAAACATGAATTAAGGATAATTGTGAATACAACTTCATAATTGCTTGTGTCAGCATATTTATGCTAAAGATTTTTTCGAATAGTCTTACTTTAGACTTCCAATACAGATACTTTTACGACCTTTATGGCTGGATATGGTTCACCTTAAACCCCCCTGTCAGTCAGTCATCACCAACATGAATATTTCCTTGATAGGTTTCAACAAAATCGTAAAAATCGCTAATCTGTTTATCTTGTAAAATAATGGCAGAATCAAAGTTCAGTCCTACTGAGAGTGGAGTAACATCAATGATATATGCAGGCCACATGCCAGTGAGACCAACCCTGTGGTCTGTGCAGATTAGAGCCTCCATATACTACCAGTGACTAAAGCAAACACTCCAAGAAAAGATTACATAAAGGTTATTGAGAATATGGAAAATATTAGTGCAATAGTTGTACTAGACAAAGAGATAAAATAAAGATTGGAGAAGGAGTGAAGCAATACAATCCCGTTTGAACTCTTTTACAACAGACCTTGGAAGTGTGTTGCAGAAAAGAAACTGAAGGGACAGTTGTAATGAAATGGCGAACGTTTAAGTCAGTCAAGATCCAACATTTTACACGAAGCAAAAAAAAAAGGGGGGGGGGCTTCTGAATTAAAACAAGTGCTGAATTATTTAAATAGGAAGAGTTTCAAGGTCGGTCTTAAAATGCAAAGACAGACAAATGTTTAATTGTAACACACTGAGAATAGATAATAGAAGTGCTGGAAGAAGCCCACGAAGATATAGTCAAGACAGTTGATAAAAGGGGAAGTCGGGGAATGGTTTGGAAACAAACAAACAACAACAAATCACCACCACCACCACCACCACATTGCTAATATGCTTAAAATGCCAATGTACAAGACCGGCTCCGATACACAGATGCTATGTATAGAAAAGTCACTTGAAAAGCTCGAAAGATCAACAAGAGGTACAATGCTGAAGAGAGAAAGCCATTTATGTGGCTGGAACAAGCAAAGACTGAGCATTTCCAGGATTTCTCTTTAACAGCAAAAAAGAACTGTCATTGGCTACTTGATAAGTAGCAAACATAGAAAGAAACCAGAGATGGAGAGATGATAGGGGTTTTCTAGTAAGACATAACAGAGTAACAGTCATGAAAGGAATTGGGAAACGGCCTTTTCCTGCAGATATACTGGGTGGGGGGGGGGGGCTAAATAGATTTATTATTTCATTAACAATTTTTAGCAATCAAAACTAAATATTACTACAGTATCCTAACATTTTAGCAAGATTGCCGTTTCAAGTGAAGCACACGATTCTACCTGTAGGTAAGAGTTTTAATAAGATCTGCAAAAGATAAATGCAGGAAAGTAAATATTTAACAAGTGATGTCTGACAATTTGTTTTCACTGGGAACTAAAATGTGAGGAAACCACATGCTCAAGCACACCAGGAAAAGTTATATGCCACAAACATTGTTACCCGTCCCAAATGAAAATTTATTTGCACAAAATGATTAAAAAATTCCGTTTTAAGTTTTATTTGTTCTCATAGCATGAGTGTGATGTCAACATTGAGCAGTGGTCATCTTTCATGCTCTATCCCAATATTGAGCACTTTTACCTATAAATATAGCATACCAAGAAAGCCATATACAGGAGTGTACATTTTTTTAACTCTTCTTTCAAAGATCGTTTAGCAAGTTCCAAGTGTAAACATTGATTTGTCTAGAAAAGTGTAAATTTTCACAAAAGCCAATGAGTATCTACCTACTATATGAAGGGTTTTGTTTTAAATTAAATCATAGAAATACAAGTTTATATACAAGTTTATATACAAGTTTATATAATAAGAAAAGAAAAAAAAAATTAAAATCCAGTCATTCAAAGTTTCTAAGTTACATTTTTCTAATTATCTCTTCAGAAGAGATTTCTAAATATTTCCACAAGTTTTGTAGTACCTTTCACCAGTAATTGATTTTTTTCCTAAGATAAATTGGCAGAAGTCACATCCTTTGCATAGCTAATAGACATTTAAAGTAAATATTTGGGTTAAGTATAAACTAAATAAGCTACAATTCCTCATTGGGATTTGAATGGCAACACCTGTAGTTGCCTTATGAATTGAGAACACTCCAACTATCAGTAAACAAGTTGCCAGACCATCAGTTATGTCACACACTGTACTGCCTATTTTGCAATCAGATGAACAAGGGAGCTTATTTTTGTGGTGAGAGAAAAGTCAACCAGATGATTCCATTTCAAAGTTACGTCACAGTACATTTTTAAATCTTATTACATCTCCATATTTTAAAAAAAGAATAAAGAGGTGTTATCTTTTTATGAGCAAAAAATATAGTTTAGATCCCACAAATTAAGAAATTGTCAGCATATCGGGTTAGCATTAAATGCTACCTCACCATCTACTGGAAAGTAATATTTTTAAAACATTTTGGAATAAACAGTAAGTTTTTAGACATATCTAACAGATTACTATTCAGCACAGAAACCTTTCAACAATAGAATAAGATTATAAAAGCATATTCATAACCTTTATGAATATACTTGTATAATCTTACTATTACAAAATACATTAGACAAAATAAGGTTTACAATATAGATTATATTTCAAGATATTTATTGATTGTTGGTAATGAAAACAGTTTAGGAGACTCCATGCTGCCAATTGTGCAAAAAGGTTTTTTCTGTGTTTATTTGGATTTATGATACCTGAAATAGGAGTCGCTTGCAGAACTTACCTCTATATCTTGTATTATTTGTGGATACAATGATCTGTAAAATTTGTGGTCTTTTGGTGCATCACCATATTTTGGTCTAAAGAGATCCTGGACCCTGAAACATTTTCAAGTGAAAATACAAAGTAAATAAAAGAAACATTCAAAACATGTAGGAAGTCACTTGGCTGGAATTGCACTGTAAACTATAGTGTACATTATAGACAGATTTTAAAATTCCCACAAGCTATATAAAGAAGAAGTATACAGGAATGCAATACACAAATCAGAAATGTAAAACGCATTAAGAATCCATTATATTTAGCAGCTAAATCACATGCAAACACTATTTAAAGCTTCATGAAACAGTAGGCTTAATAGGTTTGATAGTTTTACATTTTTTTATTTAATGCTTAGCCAGTATTTAAATTGTTACAGAAGGCTAAAATTAGACCCAGAAGTAGAATAGATACAAAGTTTCAAAAGCAAGACCCCTTGATAATTAGCCATCTCCTTTCACCTCTACAGAGAAAATTGAAAGTTCATTGCTGTAATAAGTATTCAATTTTAGATCAGTGCCAAACATACACAGGAAGAGGCTGAAAGATGAAAAACATCAGGTGCCTGAAAGAAAAAGAATGCAGATGAATGATGAATACTTAATGCAAAGTACTCAACACAAGTTTGAAACTGTTGGGAATACTGTCAATTCCAGTGACAGCTGAAGATTTGAAGACTTGTTATGCTATGATTCAGTAGATTTAAAAAGGCTTCTAACAATTCTTGAACTATATCAAAAGTACATATCTTCTTATCACAATAAAGTAGAATACAGTAAGCACAATAACACCATTAGATAGAGAAAGCTTTTAATTTTATATATACTGTGTCACTTCAGGACATTGTAGAGGGAGGAATCATGGCTTTCTACAATTTCTTATTCTTTATCAATCTTAGCAATGCTTGCTTTTCTGACATACTTTCAATTTCTCCCTGTCCTCTTTGTTAAATTCTTTAAGCTTTTTCCTCATTATGCATACCAAAAATTGAAGTTTGATTTTAGGAATACTTGTAGTCATTTTAATTCCCATTTTCCTTAAAGCTACCCAGTTGCTTACATGGTATTCTCAGCATCCTTCTGTAAAATCCACATATGTTGCCTAAAGATCTGCACTTTATCTGTAAAAAAAAAAAAAGCAAAAAAAAAAAAAAAAAAAGCTGCCATATAGGAGGAATGATGATATGACAGTTGAGCACTGTTTCTAATGAAAATTTCCTATTTCTTAATACTTGGAAAGGCTCATTTACTATTCCAATTTGCCTTTGAAATTTGGAGTCACATTTTCTGTCCCTTACCGGGGGGTCCAAATTTTATACTAGCTTGATTTTGACATCTACAATATAGAGCTAGATTGTTCTGTCCTTGCTTCATTCCATTTTTCAATTAATATTAGAAAGTGGAGAAAAAAAGAAAAAAAGAAAAAAAAAAAAAAAAAAAAGACTTGTCTCAGAGTTCCTGCAGTTTTGTCTAACAAGGTGTCATCTGTATATCTTACACTGGTAACACTGTTCAATGATAAATCCCAGTAGGACTTCTAGTTTTCTTAGGATTACCTCATTGTAAAGCTTAAATTAACCCTATGAGAAAACATCCTTGTCCTACACAACTTTCTATCTGCATACAGTATATATTTTGGATTATTCTAGTGTCTTGGTGTGACACTGGCAGCTCAAGGGGTCAATCAAACAAATAAGGAAAGAAAAAGGAAGAGGACAGTCTACTAACTGGATGATAATTGAAATTTGCAGAAACGTGAATTGAAATTTAAAAATGAAATGCATTGAAAAATCATGCTTAAAAATAAACGGACTCCTGAACAGTTCCAAGGAGAATCAAACCGAAATTTAACTAAACAGAATTCAGTAAGATTGTGCAAAGCCAAGACTACCCCCTTCCTGCCGATACAAGACCATTAATGTATCTTTGAAGATGTCAAATAGAAAAACATCATTTAAAGATCGTTCTGGACAAAGAGCCAGGAACAACATCTGGTTTGAAGCTACCACCCAGAAAAAAAAAAATGTCCCTACAAAGAGATTAGCTCAATGGGTTTGGTCATTTTAATTTGTGACATTTTCACCTAATCATTCTGAAAGCTTAGATTAGTCACTGGGACAGTGTGACAAGCAAACAAGTGAGCGAGATTAGCACTGCCTATAGAGAGCAAGAGGAGACATGAAAGGAGCTAGAGTTAAAGGGTGGCTTGATTCAACCGACCAATCTCAAAAAGAGGGGGGGAAGATGGACGACCCCAAAGTTGGGGAGGAAAAAAAAAAAGAAAAAAAAGTAGTATATTTTGAGAATATGGAATTTTAGAAAAGGTTGATGCTAAGGGTGGAAGATAACCAAAGCCAGACCCTGATCAACCCCAATCCTGCCAGACACAGGACTCCATATAAGCTGAAGGTTTGGACAACTTGAGTCCCCAGATTATTACTACTGGAATTGACAGTGTTTGCCAAGACCTCCAGATCAAGACTATGTGCCAGCCATTAAGACCAGAACTTAAAAATTTAAGTTACAAACTAACACAAGTTGTAAACTCCAAAGTGGATCCTAGTGTCATTTAGTTAAGGACAGTAAATGGGAAGAGGGTAGACAACAATTCATATAAACCAAATTGTTACATTTTTAACCAAATTTTTATTTATTTATTCCAAAAATTTTTTGTGTAGTTCCTTGCCATCGACCTGCCCTTTGATTCAGTTTATTTCAGTGATTCTCTCACCCTTCGAGATCAAGAACATAGAATGAAGGATTGTCAAGCAGACAAAAACCAGCTAGATCAAGTGGAACCATGCCCATCAACATGACACCAGCAATGCATTAATTAGTAAGGAGTCATCTAGATGATAACCATGGTGATCTGAAGGAACTTCAAGACCGACACAGGAGAGTGACTTGCATTACTAATTGCTGTTGACCAGGATCAACTTAGGGCTACATTTCCTAAAAGTTTTCTTAGATGTCCTAATTAAATCTGTGTTACACCTCAAATTATTTTTTAAATTCTAGACAGTTTTGGATTTGTACTGCTCTCCAATTATCATTTTTATAAATACTGAATTTCTAGTATTTATTACTGTTCTGGTCCTATTTCTAGCCTAATTCTCCTATTCATCAGAATTCAGATGAACTTTGTTATATGGCTCATCAAACCGATTGTCCAATAGAGCTCTCATTTATACCTGGCTCCTTAGGCAGCACTACAGAAATGGATCTAAAAGTTTTCCACTGTCACTCTCGTCATTCTTGTAATCTTGTCAATGCAAAAATAGCATCAATTTACCATCCCATCGGGTGGTTGCTGACTTGTTCCTGTTCATCTTGTCCAGTGCTGGCCTTACCTCAAACTTTAATATTTCTGGCCCTTCTATATTCGTGCATTGTAGGTCTACACCTCGAGATGAAAAAGTTTTCCAACATGTTCTCTATCCCTGAAGTATTTTTCCCCATTATGAACGGTCACTTGATTTTATGCATCCTGTTGTGGAACAGGTATTTTGTCCCGTTATTCCTTTTATACATACTCATCATATGTATGACTTCTATTTCTGAAAACTTCTCATGAAGCCATTCCTCTTGCCTTCCTGCATTTGTTCCGGATACTTCTGCTTCTTCCTGTACCTTTCCTTGGAATGATTTGCTATCTTTTTCATAATTTTAAGAATTTCATGCCACTTACTTCCCTCATCTTGGGAAAAAAAATCTTGTTTGCCAATGTCACAAGAGATTCTTTTAATGCGCTCCATATTGAATTCCCAGTTTCCAAGTTATTTGCTTTTAACTACCAGCACACATCTGCTTGTAAGTTGAAGCATTCAGGAGAGCTGTGTTGTAGTTTAGGCATTACCTTGGTATTCTTTCCCCTTAGTTTTATTCTTTTAACTACAAAACTATTTTCTCCACAGCAGTGGTGATATTAGGAAAATGTCAGCACAGTCCCTGTATCAGTCTAAACAGGAACTGCCACACCCAATGTCACCACTGCTGTTTTAGTAGTGCCCACATTCACTAATTTCTGTAAATGTTTTACAAGGATTGAGGACTGTCCATGGGTACAATTCTGACCAACTTCTGCATGGAAGAATTCAACGATACTTGTGCTTTACACACTATGTCAGATGCCATTTTTGGTTCAGAGACAGAAAAAAAAAATTATATATATATATATATATATATATAGTTTCAAGATGCTATATTTATGTGCAGAAGTGCTCAATATCAGAGAGAGAGAGAGAGAGCATATGTAAATATAGAAGTGGATACAGAGGTCATCACAAGCAGAATCAGTGTTTCAGGCTTCAATACAATCTTCAAGCTATAAACAAATATCCAGAAGAATTTGTTAATATATTGTTACTTTATCAAAATAATCCCACAAATCAAAATTGGGAATATTTTAACATTTCTCCACAGATCATGCCTCCCCCAAAACAATCATTAAATATATGTAAAAATTTAATATATGCATCACATCTGTTGCACTATAGAGTGTGTGTGTGTGTGTGCGTGTGTGTGCAGTCTATCAATCAATTTTTATGCTGTCTTTACACTTAATTGGAAACAAATTTTCTACTGCCAGGTTTTCAGGGTTCCAAAATCTTATGTAAATTTAATAAGTATTTTGTTTATCTTTTTAAATAATGAATTAAAATAAAAAAATCTGTACAAGAACAATGTAGAAGTAAAATATAAAATTTAGTACTATTACAATATAAAAAACTCTTTTGTAATGACAAATTAACCATTTTTTTTAAAAATTAATCATGGATTAAAGAGTACACTAAGTGTACTGAAAATTTTATTTTTTTATTTTAATTCAGTAATTTTTTTTTTAAGCCAGTCACACACTTAGCATTGTTCCACTGGAATTTGTTTTTGTAAGGAAAGAGCCTATTGTGTGTTCCAGGAAAAAAAAAAAACAAAAAAAAACAAACAATTATAAAACTATATAAATAACGTGAGTGTATGCATGTCTGTCCATTTTTTGATCTCAGCAAATCAAACAACCTGAATTAACAGTTATTAACTACTGTAGTTAGACAAATAACTCATTTAAAGTTAAACTAACAGAGTGAAAGGTTAAAAATTCTTTATTAAAAGATTTAACTTTAATTTCGCTTTTCATCACAATTGCAACTGATATAGTCTAAATATAGTTAAAACTTAAAGCGAGGAATGGTACATTGCTCATGTTTTGATTTCCTAGCACACAAACTGTGACGTATTCAAAATATTACAGTTTGTATACCCTAATGTCTTAGAGTGGCTTTATATGAAGGGATCATAAAGAAAAAAAAGTCATGCAAAATAAGTGTAAACTATGGAGATTGGTTGCATATCTAAAGAAAGATTATGCTGAATTAAGATGTCAAATAAAAAGATAATTTCATTATGTCTAAATTCTTATCATTTTTAGATACATAGGATGCTGAAGGTAAAGTCCTCCAAAGGGCAGCTCCAAAGATAGTAACAAAAAAAAAAAAAAAAAAAACACTATGTGGCCTTCAACCTTACATAATTCATAACCTTTAGATTTTGTAAACAATTATATCTTAATTGGAGCTGCCACAACAACATACCAACAGATATATCAAAGAAGTTCAAGATTCAATCCAAGATTATGGCTTTATAAGGATTGTTGTCACTGAAGAAATTTAAATACATTGAATATTTAAGTTATATAATAGCATAAAATATTTATCCTTAAGAGATTTTTATTTTCCTAATAATGGAGTTAGAGATTCTTATTTATCTATTTGCCTCAAACACTTAAGATTACTCTTAGAACTAATCAAATTTATGACTAAGTCTTCAAGATATATTTAAGTTGGCAGCTGGTGGAAATAGTTCTGGGCATGACAATAAGTTACATCTGGCAGCAAGAAACCCCCCTCCCACACGATTGAAAGGGGAGCATGGAACTACCTTTTAATTGCTGTTCCTTGGTGCACCCTGATCCAAGATGGTAGGACCTGTTAGAGTCCCAGCTGTAGGTAAATAGTAACCCCACTCCCCGCCCACAAAAGAAAAAAAAAAGCATAATGAAAGTATAAAAGTACCAGATATATATATAAAAGAAAAAAAAAAAAGATTTACCAACAATACACACATACTAAATAAAAACTTCACCCAAATTCATTTAAGATACTACCAAACCACCAACATGAACTTTCATAACATTAATCCATAAAATTTATTAAATCAAACTGTATTCTAAAATATAAATAACAAAACTACAACATAAAACATACTCATATCACCACCTCTAGTAATTATGTCCATACAAACATATACACAAAAGTTGCGTATCTAACAGGTATTCAATTGTGAAAATGGAATATTTAGAAAGTGACAAGGAACTTAAATTTCAGCATTAAATGATCTATAACGAGTCGATATATTGTTAAACAAATCAATCAAGCTTGGTGGAAACCCTGAACATGCAAAGCAACTCTTGCACAAGCTTTTCCACCAACCAGTCAATGATTACTCCATGTTGCATTTTAATTCCCCAATATCTGTATACACCAAAAGGTGGGAAAGAGCACTCTGCATTTTCCCCATATATGTAGATGGTTTATTCAGTACTTTGCTTGCTTGTTTGGGTGGGTAGGTAGGGGATACTTGAGACAACTTTTATATCAGCTTGTCTTCCTACCAACTTCTTATCCCAAAATGTTGACTGCAATACAAATGGAGGCTTTGGTACTGTTTGTTAGATGTGTCAGTCCCAAACTCCAATCCTAAGTAGGACTATATACCAGCACCCTATTTCCGGTTGTCACTATCTCCAAAACTCCCCTAATCTATCCTTTACTACCATTTCCCTTCAGTCAAAGTGGATGCCACTTAAGACCAAACTTCAAAAAGAACCATCTACTTGTCCATCAAACAAGATCAAGATACAACCACCTTTCTACATGGGTACCCATAAAACAATACCACCTACAGTTTCTAGTTCTTTTCAGTAGCGAGTCAAAAATGTTGAAAGTGGAAAGACTGTATTAAACTGTTTATGTAAAACAGGAACTACTCCCATGTAGCCAAGACATTCAAGAGAATTGAAAAGAAATTATCCATACATATTATGGAAGGAGAGTATCCTACAACTTCATTAGCAACAATATTAAAAAGGTTCTTACCAGCCTCGTCTTTCTGCCAATCCTCTCCAGAGTGTATCAGTCCGAACCATTCTTTCTATCAATTTCTTCCATAACATTCCTTCAGATATAACTCTGTACCATTCTTTACAAACAAGTTCAGCTGAACATAGACTTTTAGCATCCAAGTAAGTTAGGATATTTTCAGCAATGTGATCAAGTCCCTTCCCTGGTAGAAGAGAGAGAGAGAGTGAATGAAACAAAAAAAACAAACCATATTTTTATATTATAGAAGTATACTTAATACAAGACATGCATGAAAACAAGACTAATGAAAGAATTTAAATCTTTATGTCTAACCACACAATTCAAAGTTTATTCAATACAAATCTTAAGGGCTGTATTGGATTGCTTTTGTTTTTACACATTAGAATTTCATGAAATTTATGATAAATGCCACATTTTTAATTGTGACAATCAGAAACATGGATAAAGCTCTGGTACCATTTGATATTCCCTGCATCAAATGAAATTTTGAAATATCAGGAAGTCTATTAGAATGGATTCTATTTCTTCAAAATTCAATTGCAGCAAATGAGATGAAGAGAAAACCTTTTAATAAGTATGGGTTCAACTTGTCTACAAACATCAATTCTGTACTTAAAATAAGATTGGTACAGTTCGAAGTTTTATAGAATTATCTGAAGAGCATGGAAGAGAAACTATACATTAAAAAAGGAATAGTTGTTCTGAAATAGAACTGAATATTTCATTCAGTGTTTTACTTTACTACCATTCTTCAGAAGTTATAAATAAAAAAAACTTTCTATTTCCAGTAATTCATGCTACTCAGCAAAAAATTATTTAACATTTGATACAAATAAGACCTTTTCAAAGAGGGGGGAAAAAAAAAAAAAAAAAAAAAAAAAAAAAATTACAATTTCTAAGAGAAATTTTCCACTGATATTTAAGATTTGTTGCAAATGTTATGCTTGTCCGGATTCATGAACAGAAGCATTTTTCTTGCAGTTTTCTCAGAAATAAATGCAAAGAAAGCTTACCAGGTAATCCCGAGATGAAGTCTCTTTGCAGCATTGGTTTAAGGAATGTGTTGATTTGTCCATGTTGGTAGTGGCACATCCGTGAGAAAAGTAGCTGAACAAACTCCACCTGATCATACTCACACCACTGTTCAAAGTATGCCAAGCAAGTGTCACGGTCTTTGAGATATTTTGAGGAGGGTTCCTGAGATTTCTTTGAAATACTTTCAACATTTGCAGCACTTTCAACCTAGATATAGAAAGAAAAAATTAAAATACTTAATGGGGAAGTTGTGTTAAACAAAACTATCAAAATGACAGTCTAAAGTCATTAAGTTAGAAACAGAGGTCGGAAGCCTTTCGCAAGATTTGTACATCCATTCCTTATTAGGGGGTCCATTTACAGTGCTCTACTATTGTGACCTTCTGCCAGACAAAGCTATAAGGACATAAGTCAAGTTTGTAAACATTTACTATTCAAAGTTGGCAAGGTATTAAACAATTACAAGAACAAAGGAAATAAATTAAAATGTTATACAAAACATTGACATGAAAAACAATTTTAATGTCTTCATGGAACTAATCCCACTTGGTAATATGGAATTACTCCAAAGAGTCCTACACAGTAATGATTTTCAAAAGACTAAGAAAATGACTAGAATTTTGTATTGGAAAAATTCTAAATACACACAAGTTTGTGTAATATACAACTGATGAATAGTTACAGCCTTTTTGTTAACATTCCATAAATTTCACTTTAGAAAAAGGATATATTTAAATCAAGAATTATGATCACCATCCCAAAAGGCAAATGGTTTTAATAAGTGAAGTAGTATCCAATTATTATAGGAAACTAGACAAATTTGCTCAATGAACTTGTATTTTCATATAAAAAGCAATCTTATTCTACATTTGTCTAATACTGAAGAAATGGTACTATAGAAATTTAACAGGATCTACAAAAATTAAACTTCATGCAGCACCTGAATATCTGGATAAGCAAACAATTTAGTCATAAGTTTAATTAAAGGAATTCCTTTTTCATTTGGCAACAGTACTTGTTACACCTCCATTGGACAAGATATTTAGCAGTCAATTTCTTAATTAAAGTGAACAAGCATTCATAAGGTTTTAATTCTAATCCAAAACTAATCACAGTCTTAGGTCATATACAAGGATTACTGAAGCAGAAAGGAGAAAATATGGCATGTGAGGTTATCACCATTTTTTTTTTTTTTTGTTTAACCAATTTATAGCCCATCTAAAAGGGATAAATTCATGAATCTGGGTACAAAGTTCACAATGTTAACCAAACATAAGAAAAAAGTCAAGCAAAAATTAATCGAATAAAAAAAAAAAAAAAAAAAAAAAAAAAAAAAAAAGGGTAAGGAGGAGGATGGTACATATACAGACGGCAATGTTCAGCCATATTGATTCTACCCAGCTATTCATGTCTT
Organism: Acanthosepion esculentum; assembly: GCA_964036315.1. NCBI lineage: Eukaryota > Metazoa > Mollusca > Cephalopoda > Sepiida > Sepiidae > Acanthosepion > Acanthosepion esculentum. The sequence continues at coordinate 81,562,054 of OZ038497.1, read as the reverse complement.
GTCCAGTTTTTTCCTTTCACCTACAACAAGAATGGCTGGCTGTAATGATGACTGCCACAGCAGCATCAGTAGTCTGCTCTGTGTGCTTGTGTGTGGGGGTAGGGGGGAAAGGGGGCAACCTGCCATAACCATCATGAAAATTCTCCCATTACCATAATTTCTAGTTAACAGACAATTCTTGTCACACTAGCCAGCTCCACTATTTCCAAGGTATTTATTTCAGCATCTACCTGTAGAACTGTAGACATTTCTGAAACACTAGAAAGAAATGATCAGTGTAAAGTGGGTTTGGAGTGGTCAATTGTGTTAAACTTCCACTACAACCAGATAATTACTCAAGCAAAGAGAGGCTGGAGGTCACTATGACAGCAGTCCAAGGTTAAGGAGAAAAATGCATGACAAGAAAAGAGAAATAATAGTCAAGTAATCTAGTTTCATCAATAAGTTTGTATTGCCAATGACCTAAGCTCATTGGAAGACCTGGACAGGATTTACCATTGAATACAACCATATATTGTCTAGATGAATTTTCCAATAAAAATTTTTCTTTTAATTATATTATCACATTTCAATATAAAATCCATTCAGCCTGTATACATTAAAACACTCAGAGAAAAAAAAAAAAAAACAAAACAAAAAAAAAATGTAATTTAAAGCACATATGCAAATAAAATTTTCTTATTCAAAATACTGAATTAGAGCTGTCAAGAGAAATTCCTTTGACACTGTGGTAACATGTGGCAGTGGTAATAACAGCAGCATGCTAACAGTTGTAGACTAAATGTGTTATTACACACATAGTATTCTAAATACTTGTAATTTTTTTTTCTATGCTTGAAAACTTTGATTTTTGCCAGCATTTCCTTAAACTCAGCAAAAGTCTTATTTGAACAAAATTCAACTGCATTTAATAAATGCCAATACCAGATTTAGTCTTCAAAAGAGTTAAAAAAAAAAAAAAAAGTACTAAAACATTTTTTATGTGCATTTTCTAAAAGTAGATCATAAAATACATTTTCCTAAGACATTAAAAGAAAAAATTTTAAGTTTTCAGAGGGTGACTAGTGATGAAACTTGTTTTCATATAAATAATGATAGAATAAAGAAAGTCAAAGAGTCTCCAATTAAAGTTTACTTCTATTGCTAGTTACTCAGGTTATTTCAGGCAATTTATAAAGGGAAAAGAAAATTTTTTCAGTAAATATAAACTTAAACGATAGATTCAGCTCAAAAGCAATTTTAAAAATTCAGAAATTTTAAGTTTAACTAGCAAAACTTAATTTTCTAACACTCACATATATTTATGAGTTGACCCTTCGCTGGTTATTTAAAGCCAGAAAATATTTAGATTTTTGGGAGAGATAATGATTTGATACAAGCTATTAACTAACCCACAGCTTAAGAAAGGGAAAGATGTTGATTCATACTTTTCCCCAGGGGTACTTGAGCACAAGTAAATATAATAACGCCAACTGGAATTTGGACTTTGCTCCAATTTCTAAGTTGGGGTCATTACCATTACACCGGCTGCACTTCCAAGCTTACAGCAAATGGCATTTCCAAGAGGTCATCCATCTAGATACTGACCAGGTTCTATAGTGGCTTAATTTCACTTCAGTGATTGTACAAAAGCATGCGTTTCAACTTGATATGGCATAATATGTGCATGTATGCAAAAATTCTAGATATAACTAAAATATTTAGTGGATACTCATTTTTGAGTAGACAGTTTGTTTTTTGTTGTTTTTTTTTATTTTTTTATTTAAGTATTTTGGTCTACTAGATTGAATACTCAAGAACTGTTATTAAAAAGAAAAAATGCACCTTCCAACAAGACTTTAAGGAGTGTCCTTTGCAGGAGGAAAAGGACAGATCTGATGTGCTTTAACCAATTCAGGTATGAACAGCAGCGTGATCAAGTGAGGTTCTAGTTGCCTTTTTAAGCACGTTTCACATTTTTCTAAAAATGCTCACAACTACCCAATTCTGTATCCGAAATGTAAAAGCAATTCCCAAAGAAATGGATTTTTATTTATTACTGACATTTTTATTACAATTTTATTTTTAGTGGATACCCATATTTTAGTAGACACTCCACTGCTAAAGTTTAAAGTAATAAAAACTTATTTTATTAAAATTTATAAAAACAGATTATATATATATATATATATATAAACATTCAAAGATGTTTCAAGCTAAGAGAAAGGCAAATATTCAAACTAATCATTCCCTCCCAGCATACGTCATATTGATTACTTCTATTATATGCAATTTTTACATTAGTATTTAATTTAAAGGGCCAGGACAAATTGTTGGCTCAAAAGAACCTAACAAAAGCTTCAAGCAATGATTTAATATTTGGAGTAAAATATTCAGGATGTTCCAATAAGATTAGTCAACATTTACAGCAATACAAGGTTTTCAAGAACTACAAAAAGAAATACTAGTCCTATGTTACATTTGCACACAAAACAAGAAACAAAAACAAAAAAAAAGCATTAAAGTATACACAAATGCATTGAAAATTCGTTTCCTAATTTACAAGGAGGAAATCACTTAACATATTAAAGAAAAAGTGAATTAAATTTGAATTAAAATTTGATAATGATTACTTTTATGTTTTTCATCCAAGACTACAGGCATAAGTGATTCAGACAATGATAACCAGTACATTTGTCATATTGTTAGAAAAAAAAAAAAAAAAAAAAAAAAACAATAAAAATTCAACATATTGTCAATTCAATTCACTTTTAATATTTAAAGTTAAAATCAGTGGCAAGGAATTGACTTGATTATAGAATCAAGGAAAGTAAATTTTATGAATATAAGCTTTTACTCTGTAATAAATGCATCTAATGATTACATTCAGCTGTAACAAGTTCTGTAAAGAGAATCACATTTTGACGGTTATCAAGAACATCCAAAATTGGGCATCAATATTCAAAAGCAAAGAGCTTCACATTTGATTAGTAAAATAAGTTATTAAATTACCAAATAAATAAGACTTTAATAAATATAAAAAATGAAAGGCTATAGAACTTATACAATATGCTTAAGCAGCATGACAGAAGATTGACCCACCTCTACTTGAAGGACTCCAATTATCATTGATTAAAATGATTTGTTTAATTTTAGCATTTCTATAGAAATTAACTTTATTTGTAAAATTTTCAAAGTCATTAGCACATGTGCTTTTTATTCCTTGTAAGCAAAAGCATAGATATAGAGACAAAAAAAAAAATAATCTTCAAAGCTTTGTTTTAAATTTCAAGCTTATATATTAAATTTAAATATTTCCAATAAGCAAAATACTTTACTGTATTTCAAAAAACTAATTTAAATAAACTGAAAAGAATTATTTTTCTAAGAGAGCTGATTAGCACCCACTTTTTAGTAATTTTTCATTGCAATGTAATTCTCTTTATTAAAAAGATCTTCCAAAAATAAAATATAGTTTCTGAAACTTTATTTGAGGAATATTAGATTGAAAGTATAATTAATCTGTTTGAAACATCTACTTTAAGTTTAAAATATAGAAATACATTTAAAATGACAGTAGCTCTGATGTGTTTGACAAGGCAATGACAGATTTAATATTCTACAGAGACTTTATCTGTCAAACAGAATTGAAGCAAATGACACTAGTGCCTTTTTTATTTAAGTTTTAAGGACTCAGTACTCGAAGATTCACATTACATTTTAGGTTCATTTGGTATTTTACCATATGAGGGGGTAAAAATATAAAATTTATATAGAAAGTTAACTTCGTGTTAGCCACTTAGTGACTGAACTAGACATTTATTGTACTATTAGAAGTGCAGGTTTAGGCAGTGATAAACAGAATAAAGAATTCTAACATGCTTTCAAACTATCAGTTTTTAATTCCTACATTAGTCAGCCACTACTTATAACAAGCATTCTTATAATTATAACAATCATAATCATCACATCATCATAATTATAATCATAATCTTAATAATAATAATTATTATTATAATAATATAGGAAAACTCAAAAATTAATGAATAAATCTTTACAGGTGGGGAGGGAGACAAAGGAGTGAGAGAAGAAACAAAAAAATTTGCAGCCAATAGTTACCAAAAATAATCATCCGAGATTTCATACAATTAACAGTGATGTCATTATCAACACTTATTAGCACTGCTCAAGCACACAACATGGTAACAAACAGGCAGGACAGAAGAGCGAGTGTGAATGAATGAATATATATATATATATATATATATATATATATACACACACACACACACACACACACAAGAGAAACAAAAGTACTTTAACAGTCATATAGGTGGTCTGCAGTTGTCACATCTGTCAATAATACTGCCCCCCCCCCCAATCCCACCTTGTTCTCACATCAAAACTTACTGCAGTTAAAAAAAAAAAGTTCTGGTTTTATTTTTCAGAAATCTATATCTTAGAGAGTACTCGTAATGCATTTGAGCAAGTGGAAATTTTCACAACACCTAATATACAAGTCAATACTAAGAAAGTTAAATTCAAACATTTCAAATAAAACTTGTTTGAATAAGCAGTATAAGAGATGAATAGAAACTTCAAATGAAAAAAAAATGGAACCAGATTTTTGCTAAGTTAAATATCTGGCACACATTACTATACAAATTAAAGTCTTACCAAATGAAGATGATGAACTAGTTATTTACTAAGCATATCACTTTTGGAAGAAGGCCATAAGAATAAGACATGCAAGGAGAATCAATCACTACTCAATTGTAATGACTTGTAGCACATGCTTTTTAACCATCGAGAGGTTTTCAGCAAGAACAACTAAATGGAATGGCTCTTAAATTTGCTACTTAAATGGGAAAAAAAAATTAATATTAATTTCTTCATAATTAGATATATCTAATATTCTGGCAATTTTACTTTATACATGCTCAAAATAGAAAAAGGGGCCAAAATAGAATTGAATAGACAACCAAATAGAAGTTTCCAATTGTATTAATAGCCTCTTTAAAAATAAAGAAAAACATTTGTTTATGGAAACTATATCAGCTCCTTAGTGAAATGAGGACACTAGTACAGTTTGGAGGGTGGGGAACATTTTAAAGCTTTGGTTATCTCAATAATGGCAGAAGAAACAACAAAGCAATCAACAATGAGTGGACTTGGCACTATTGCAGCAGAAACAAAGCTCAATGCCAACTGAAGAGGTCTCCTTTGAGAAGGATAAACAGAGCTATCACAACTGTTGATGGTGTAGTCAGGTAACAGCAACACTCATTAACACTGCGCATTTTTTGGGGTGGGATTGGGAGTGGGGTTGAAGAAACAGTGATTTCTTCAAAGCTCAATAAGGAAGAGAGGGAGAAGGTTTGTGCGCATGTGTTTTTACATTTCTGCAGTGTGGAAAGTTGCAAGTCTTAGAGGCAGATTTATTAAAAGTGAGGAGGCATTGGAATATAAAGTGAATGCAGCATCTCTACAGATGGCATGATAGTGGTGAGCATTTAATTTCCTGTAATAGAAGGGAAGAAAAAAAAAAAAAAAAAAAAAAAAAAAAAAATCAATGACAACCCCCACACAAACCCCATTAGTTTCCTTTTATTCACAACTCTAAAAGACGCCATGTGCTTGATGCAATACTCACTGAAGGAACCTTCCTCTAAACTCCAATGAAATTAGCACAACCATTCCACATTAAGTGTGAGTGTAATTTTCACTCCTTCCAAATAATTGGAGAATGGTGACTGGATGACAAGAAATTATCAGGCATATTAAGAGAAAAAAAACAAAAAACAAAAACATCATGCAACCATACTTTTTTTATTTACCAATCTTAAACTGCTTTTTCTTGGCATAAGGTTGAGTGCAAGATATTTAAAGCTACTTATGATCGATAAGTAAACAATTTACCAGCTTAATCATAACATCTACCTTTAAGAAAAGCTTTATAAAAAGGGTGATATTGGCAAGTATTCACATGCATGTATATAGATATTAAAATTATAGCAAATTAATTCAGCACCATATTAACCATGATAAATTGATAAAAAAAAACTATGGTTTAAATGTTGCAATGAATACCAGTAATTTGGGTCACTCATTTTCATCCATGTAGCAAAGTTAGCAGCATAAAGATTCAAGTTATGAAACTGATTGCCAATAGCTTATTTAAATGAATGATGATAACAGTGCACGGAGAGAGAAAAAAGACAAAAAAGCCTTGCTACAATTCTAGCCATAAGTGCCAAAGCAATGATAAAAGAGCATATGTGTATCTATAATGTTAACATTTAAGAGTATCTTTCTACTACCCATGTAGAATTTCTGTAGCTCACTTGCTTTTAAACAATCAGATTAAAATAGCTTTGAAATGGTTCAGAAAGATAACCAGTACAAATCAAACTTCAATCATTGGTACACAATTACATCAGATTTGATTCCCAAAATTTATCTTCCAGATAAATTTTCAAAGTTGATATACTTGGAAATAATTAGAGTATAGGTGTTCTAGATCTATATAGAAAATAAAGCTGGTAGTATTTGTAAAGATTCAAAAGGAGTGATTCCAGTATTTCATACAAACTGCTTGAGGAATTATGAAAAGGAATTAATTTGCATTAGGGGAGGAAAGGAGGAGGGGAAAAAAAAAAAAAAAAAAAAAAAAAAAAAAAATGACACTTTCCAGCATGGAGTACTAAAGGAAATTTATAACAGCTTGTTCTGACTAAGAAAAAATAAGATAAAATAAAATAGAATAGTAAGCTACTAGTAATTAGTAGTCACCAGCTTGCTTAAATCTTAGTCATGAACTAGTCCTAAAAAGCACTCACTATTAATAGAACAAAATGGGGAAAACATACAAATCTTCCACATTAGTAGAGAGGCTTGTAAATTCCATATAAAAAAAACCAAATACGGTAATTCCAATGTCTCAACCTTCAATAGGAAATAAGCTATTAAAGTGTCTAAGTGTGCAGAGGGATTGCTTTTCCTATCTCAAAAAGACTGGTTCATTTGAGCCAAGTCAACTACACACAATATAAAACAGGCAGAGTACAAGACACTAGTTTTATAAGTCATGGGGAGAAAAAAAAAAACAAAAAAAAAAATTTATATTGAGATATCCCAAGAACATCAAAATGTACAAAGGAAGCAACATTCTGTGAAAATTTTAGAATTGTCACAATTCTTTTAACCAAAATTGAAAAATAATGTTTAGGCTATCATTCAATGAGAGTTGCCAAGTTAGTTCATGTATTTAAAACTAAATCGAATAGGGTTCAGACTAGTAAATTTGTAGAAAAATGTTAATTTGAGTAATTACATTGCTCAAAATGTTGTAGAGAGAAAAAGATAGGACCATATTACCATAAAGGATTTTTTTTTTTTACTCTTGTATTAAATGAAAGAAATAAAAACACAAGTTATCCAATATTACAAAGCAAACAACTGAAATGAACCAATAAAAACATGGTTGATATGCAAGTGATTAAAATTTTAGTATTTATAGTCACTCAACTGACTTATCTGGCAAGCCTACTTAAGAAAAAAAAAAAAAAAAAAAAGCATTTTAGATTCAATTCATGACAAGATTGTTTAAAATAACTCATCAATAATGTTGGTCATTTTATAAAACATGAAAAATGTTTAATTTTCATATTGACACTTTACTATGACTTTCTATAAAATATCAGTTAAAATTAAGTGCTGGATTTAAGTGACCCGTTTGACAAATTGCTTAAAATAACTCAAAGTTGATTGCTGACAGATCAAAGTGAAACAAATTAAGGTAATGTTGACTCATAAAAAGGCAGTAAGAAAATTGAATAGTTAAGGGCTAAAACTTGCTTTAAATTTGATCACTAAAATTTATTAAGTCTGTAATAGTCTAAAATTAGAGAAACAGATTACTTATTCAAACTTAACATGAAAAGACTACAGATAATTCCATTTGTTAATAGAATGTAATAAAAAAACGAAACAAAAAAAAAAAAACAAAAAAAAACACACAAACAGGATACACTATTATAAAAGTCAGCTGCTGATATAAAGCTTGATCTATAAACAAGTAGCCTAAACAAGCTTGTTTAGAAATACCACACCCGCAGGAGAATGAGGGGAGTGAAAAGAAATCTAGACATGATTAAACACTTATTTAAATGAATTACTATTACCAGTGATGAAGACCATTCATTTTACAAGTATTTTTTCAATATCTTCATTGTCAATGCACTTAATCTAATGCTTCTCCATTAATCAGTTTCAGATCAAAATTGTTGATTGATCTTTCATACTGCAACCCTTTCTAATAAGATGTAAAAAAAAAAAAAATCCACAAAATCAAATGAGCAAAATTATCTACTTAGTATTTATACAGTTTCTGGGTCATGTCTAATTCTTCAAGAGATTGAAAATTATAAGGGTATGGATTAAGATTTTAAGTTTCCATACAAGGACAGACAAGCACCAAAATGAAATTCCAGATGTTCAGTTACTGGTCCTTTTCATTACAAGGAAAATGCTAGAAGTGAGTGTGATATTATATGAATGTATGTATGTACCTAGAAGTTGCCTTGAGATATATAAAAACAAGCCAGATACATGTCCCAATACAAAGGGAAAATTTTAGAAAGCCTAAATTAAAATAAAAAGCTATCATCCACACCAGATAGAGTGAGTGTCACCATGAAATCATAGAAGTTATAAGACCCTAATTTGGGGAAGTGTTTGATACAGTATAAATAACTTTACTGGTATTACTAGTGAAATGATTTATACTTTACAAAAGTGCACTGCCAAATGGAAAATCAGTTATTTGGATAGTTTATCCAAAAATCAAATTTAAAATTTACTTATACATGAAAATCTTGCAAAAATATTTAGTTTTGCATCATAACATGCTCCTGAAATTTACTAATATAAACAATTTTTGAAAATATGCTTAACATTGATTTTAATACATCTATCTAAAGTCTACATTATGAAACCTTTGTAAATTTTTGCATATGGAGAAAGAAAAAAAAATTTCAGAACCTTTCACAAAATGGTTGATCATAAGCATTCAATTTTCATCATTCTGGATTGCTATTCCTTCTTGGAGAAAGATAGCAAATGATTTCCTGTTGCCTTCTCTAAAGATTGAAGTTCAGTTTTTCCTTCTCAGATTAGTTACTATCCAGGGCTAGAGAGTTCAATCTGTCCTACTATTTAACCCATAGCAGGGAGAAATGGATTCATGCAATAGTGAACATAAGCTAAGCAGGAATTCTCACTAGTTCCACTTTCTGCACCAATAACAGTTATGCTAGCTTTAATTTAGGTCTCTTTATTAAAAAATAAAACTGATTTTTTTTTTAAAATAAAGTCACTTTTTTTTAAGTGAGGAAACAAAATCAGTTTTATGTAGAGATAAGAATAAGTTGTCACAAAATTAGATATTCAACAATCTAATTCATAGAATTAGAATATGTGAAAGTTAAGAAACCAGTTTTTCTATACACACAATGATGAAACTTGCATGGCACAAAATCTACTTCATAAAAGTAAGTCCTTTCAAAACAAAGACTTGTTATAACTTAAGAATCAAAGAAATTTGTTCTTTTATGAAACAATGAAATTCCTCCCCCACATACTAGTAAAACTATTGATTAGATCATTACAAATAAAAGAATTAAATTAATATATTCCAATAACGTCTATTATCTCTAGAACAGAAAGGAAGGGTGTTGAAGAATTCAGTCCAGCCCACATCCTTTTCAGTATCTACCCATACAATTATGGTGCCTGAACTAGGACCATAATAAAAATTGCATCATTACTCCAGCAAATGATATCTCTCATATATAGTTTTTTTCAACATCCCCACCAAAGTTACCCTCTTAGTGGGACCACCACCACCTATTCCATGCTTCATGGAGTATCAATGACACTGCAATGAATGTTCAGGCTGCCCATGATGAGCTGGCAGACAACATAACTGGTTACAACCATGTGAAAGAGAGTGATTTATTCATTGTTAACATATTCCACTGCCCCACATTTTTGGGGTCTAGTAATTGGTCACCCTGAAAAGGCAATATTTTGAGCATATCAGTAAAAGATTTACCGAGCTCCAGAATTGGATGCAGGCACATTTATTTTATAATTAAAAAATTCAAGCAAAATCAAAAAACTGTTCTTACACTTTACATAATTGAATGAAAGTAGATGACATGAAGACTATTAGCAGCCCAATTCGAGTGATAGCCATATGCACATTTCTGATGAATGTTACAATCACAGCATGGACAGACTAGGAACTGTCCACTGATAAAAACTTACATGGCTAGGAGTCATTCTTTTGTAATGTGTAACATTACACTTTACTATATTTATCTCTAATCAAAAGACAAGATGAAAACTGCAAAATGAATAAGCACAAGCTTTTGAGGAGGGTGGGAGGAGTTACATAAAAAAAAAAAAAAAAAAATTGGGGAAGTAGTATGTGTGTGTGTATATTATCCAACATGTGTGAAAAGGCCTATTAGGTTAGTAAATGTCTTTTTTATGGATAATCTAAGAATAAATGGCTTAATTTGTTAGGATTAGCTTACAATTTTGGAGTAGATTCTGAAAGGCAAGGTAAGGTTAAGAAGTAAACATCTACTTGCAGGATTAAACAAAAGCCACACACACACACACACACACACACACACACACACTACAAAGGAATCTATTGTCTAGTAAAAATAAAAGTAATACAATTACTTGGAAGGGAGTTTTCAATAAACAGCTTCAAATTTAGACTTATTCCCTTATTTCAAACATCTGGTTTCTGCCTTAGGAACAGCTGACCTCTGCACATTTAAGTGCTGAAAGTATGTCTTATGGATATGAGCAACCAAAGATACAAGATAAACAAGTTTTTTTTTTGTTTGCTGTTTTGTTTTTTATTGCCCATCAATATCTATAAATGGTTATCTTTACTATAGATGCTTCAAAACAGAACTAACATTACTTGATCAGCTCTAATTTTATTGAGATCAAGAAATTAGAAAATATTAAGAAGGACCCTGGCTTAATAGAGGGACTATTCATTGCATTTTACAAAGGCTTTCAATAGCTGTAAATATAAACCGGTTCTAAACATTAAAATGTAAAACTAGTAATTCCATGCAGCCATTTCAAAGTTCATATTACTTTGAAAGATTTTTAGTACAATAGTACAAGAGAAAATACAAGAAATCTAGAACAGATTCCTTAAAATGCACTTATGGGACAGATTTATAGAGCTCAAGTAACACCCAGGGAAGAAAATTTTAGTATTGTACTGCTAGATTAAAAAACCTATTTAATATGCATCTAACAGATCGAGCATAAAAAATAAAGACTTTTTTTTTTTTACAACTTAAATGTTAGTACTTAGAAAGGAAAATTTTAATTTATACAACTAGAGAAACTTTTTTGGTATTAATATAAAGTAATTGATGTTTTTCCTTTGACGGACCAGCAGTGGGAGGGGGGGGACTGAGACATGTACACATTGAATAACATTTTGCATTTACCAAGTCATGAGTTTTTAATTTGGCCAAGTTTTAAAATTTTGGAATCCTGAGGGTTAGGTGGACTAGAATTAAGAGGTGGTGGGAGGCATTGTGTTGCTTGCATAATAAGAATAGTACATCCCTCACAAAACAATTTACCTGGGGGCTTCAACAGTAATTCAAATAATTACTTGGGATATCATCCCACTAACTGAGGGATAATCAAGTATGTAGAAGTGCTATCCCATTGGCTTGAAGAGAAAAATGAAACTTAAAAGATCAGATAAAATACACACAATGATCAAAATGACTAGGTGATATAAATTAAAAAATACCCATTGCTAGCTCTCTCAAAATCAGAGAGATTTAATAGACTCCCAGAAAACAAAGATTCAGATTAAGTCTTCAAATTACTAGTTTACAAAGCAGAAGAAAAAAAATTGCTTGTTTGCCAAGATTTTATAATCTATCAGTTTTATAGGCACAGAAGTAATAGAAAGCCTGTTGACCATAGACACTAGTCAAGTGATCCAGTTAAACTGTTACAAAAAATAAAACTAGAAATGAAATAGAAATGAAAATAAAATAAAATCTTAGTATGAAAACCAGTCAACTGGAACATAGGCCCAATATCAGCAACATTGGAGGCTGTAGCATGCACATTTATTAGAATATAAAGGAGGTGAAATTGACACACAAATTGATCTGTCCTATTTTAAGTCTATATAGAGTTGATAAATCCTGATCAGCTACCTACCAGCCAAGCAGGTAAACTAAACAAGCAGGCTACAACAATGTTAGTCAGCAGTTGTAGCAATAGAAAAAGCAAAAAAGATTTCTCAATTTTATCAAGAAAGCTTGGTTTTATTTATATAGAATAGGTTTACACACTTGATGATTTAACTTTTAAGGTACCCCAATAATCAGTCAACTATATTCATTAGAATATATTTCTCGCCTATTAAATTGCCAAGCATCTTCAAGAGCCTTCAGATCCATTTGATCTGAAACAAAAACAGTTGTGTAGAGCTTCAAGTAAATGAAATCTAGTATTGTTCATATATAACTACAAAAATTAGACCAAATATTTAACTAAATAGTAATGGGAGGTAACAATATTTAATTAACAAGAATATAATTTGTATCTTAACATTGATACAGTAGGATTTATTTGCTTAAATGAGAGGAACAGTTGATAAAGAACTAAGTCATTACAGCTGGCTTCCAAAAAACTTAGTAATCCATTTTAAGAAAAGTTCAGCCTAAGACTTCTGTGAAGGAAATGGTCAAGTGGCATAAATCTTTTGTGGCATGAAGGTTTGTCAAGAATTATCATAGACAGATGATTTACTTAAAAATCAAGCTTTTTGGGGTTTTTTTTAAATTAATATTCTCTATCAGGAAGTTTTCAATATCTCCTCCACTTGAGCTTTGAATACTAATTTTTAAGGGACCAGTAATTCAGATCAGAGTAATTAAAGAGAAGGATGGGAAATATTCAAAGACAAGTGTTATTGGGATTGGCAAATAGGACTTTATTTGCATAGGTTGGTTATAGGATAAATAAAGTCTAGAGTAAAGAGTCAGACGACAGGAAGTTGATTACTGATCACATGTTGTAGAACAACACTATGCAACAATATGGTATCACCTATAGGAGGTTTAAGTTGCTTGGAAGAAACAGAATTTGAGACTTGGATTCAGTGTTTTAAAGGCCAGGTGATGGCTAAAAAAATTTGAAAGACTGCAAGGCAAGAAGCGGGAAAAGATTGATATCAAAAACCTTTGGGGAAAACAATTTTTTTTTTATACATGTTGGCAGTGCATGAACCTTACTAAGGACGAATGTGAAAAATTGTCACATATGCCAGTCATGAGTCAATAGTGAGTGTGAGAAATTTAAACTGGATGAACTATCCCCAGACAGATTTGAAGGTTTAATATCAAGCAACGATGCAGAAACTCAAATTTTTACAAAACTTGAACAGGATTCAAAGTTAATGATACAGACTTGTGAAAGAGTGCCAAAACATTGTCAATTTAAGTCACGATACTATTTTGCTTGATTTTTCGCTGTATGTCAGAAGTACAAGTAGTTCGAAAAGTCAGTAGTACAAAAAAAAAAAAAAAAAAAAAAAGCCTGGCGTAAAAATACTGCAAAAAGTAGTGCTACCAGCTAAATAACTGGAAAATTCAAATAGGAAATTTATGACAGTAAAAATGAATAACACTACAGTGAGATTTCAATTGGACACTTGTAGTGATATTACAATTATGCAATTATTTGATTGAACTCGGAACAGAATTGGCAAGTCTAACTTAAGAAAAAAAGTTAGAGAAATATTGGACAAGAAATCAATTTTTCTTGGGGGAATAAAAAAAGAAAATGACATGCAACATTCTTGCAGGTTAAAAAACAAAAAAAAAAAAAAAAAAAAGCAGATGTTTACACATTAAAAAAAAAAAAGAAAAATTTAGAATGGGCCACATCAGCAGCTGATAAAAGAAACAGATTTATGAGCAGATTCTTCAACTGGGTTGAATGACTACTTCCTACCACATGCAAATTCCCTACTAACTCAAGAGGATGTATTTGTCAAGTTAAATGGTGGTGAATGTTTTTCAAAAATTTACTTGTCTGAGGCATATCTTCAAACCAAAGTGGATGAACAATGCCAGACGTTTTTGACTATTAGTGTGCACAAAGGACTCTACAAGTTCAAAGATTTTACCCTTTAGTGTAAAAGTAGCCCCTGGGTATTTTCCAGGAAATAGTGGACATTTTGGCTGAACTAGGCAGTATCATTGCTTATATAGATAATGCATTAACAGTGCTATGAAAATACAGCGCAAAATTGATTCAGGAAGTATTTCAGAGACATGATTACAGTTTCAAAATCGGTGAACAGAAACTGTCAATTCTTTATGGATATTTAAGGCAGATAATCAATGAAAAAGGAAGACCAGATCCAGCTAGTGTAAGTGCCATTAAAGACATCCTACAAATTTGGAGACTACAATCATTTTTCAAATTAGCAAATTATAACATTTATAATCAGTTATGTACAAATTACAATCATCTCTGAATAATTTCCTTAAGGGTATGAAATGGAATTGGTTAGCAGAATGTCAAAAAGCTCTTAAACAAACAAACAACTTCGGAGTTATTGCTGGCACATTACAACCTGTACTGATAAATAATAACGTCAGACATGAGCAAATACAGCATAGGAGTGGTAATAGGCTATAAATTCAAAGACAGTACAGTGAAAGCAGTTGCTCATGCTTTATCTAGAAATTTGACAAATGTGAAAAAAAATGCTACAGTCAAATTGAAAAGGATGTGCTTACTGATTTTTTAAAAATATAGCATTAGGAAATCAATTGACTGAAATCACCTGAAAATATCAAAAGTTTTAAACCAAGGTAGTGGAATTGGCTGATTTTGTGTGTGGAGCTTTGTGACAAATTTTTTGGTATAATATTTTTAACTTGGAAAATTTTTTTCAGAATAATCAAAACTAATTGTGAAATCCAGTGAATGTCACCTATGGAATAAAAATTGTACAAAAGTAAGGACCTTTGCACATCAAATTGTCTTTAAATTAAGTGGCAGCAGAAGAATTATCAAAGGTAAAGTTAAATATTAATGTGATACTTAAAGGCAGCACTCAATTTTGAGTTCTGTAGTTGTTGCCCATTGCATCCACTTGTCCTTATTGCAATGAAGATCCTTCCACAGGAGGAGGGATAGAAGCTTTATATATATATATATATATATATATATATATAGTGTGTGTATGTATGCGTGTATATGATGTAGAGATCTAGCTTATCTGCTCACTGATTTCAGCAAGGCTCCTTATGTGACATACTTCTTGATAGTGTTATCTTCATTCAATGGAATGAAAACAGTCACTTAGCTATAGGACTATTCCACATTCAGACAGATTGCTAAGCTCATTTGCAGGAATGGGAAGACAAATAAGATCTCCATTAACAAGATCTTATTTTTATTTTATTAATTATAATATACATCTTTTCACTTATTGAGTAAGTCCTGAGAAAGATGAAGTCATCATACAAAGGGGGACATATTACAGTCATTATATCAAAGGGAAAAACCTAATGGCTCATTCTGACCAAATAAGACCCAGAATTAAATAGGATGCGACAAAAGATCTTGACAAAGGAGTTCTTTAGATCAGAAAAATGTAATTGGAACAAACCTATGAATGATAACCGGAATGACTCAGACAGTTGAAATGAGGCAAACATCCCCATTCAAAAGAACAAGAAAAGCGCAGGTAGGGTGAATGAAGTTGGAGAAGTTTAACAACGAAAGGCATTAAACTTCTTTGGTTCAGGTAGATGTAGTGGGATTAATAAATAAAATTTTACCTATTTACATAGGTTGGTTATAGGATAAATAAAGCATAGGGCACAGAACCAGACAACAGCAAGCTGGCTACTAATCAGCTGTCATAAAATAACACTATAAAAAATTATAAAGAGAAGAGCCAGAATCCATGAAATATTTTATCTGACAAACTGGTACAACAACTTTACACAAGGAAGGTACTAAGTTTCCTGATTAGGCTAGAAAAAAAAAAAATAAATAAATAAAATAAATAAATTAAATAAAATAAAATAAAAACACAACTTACAAAATTACTTCATTGGTATACATGAGAAAGCCAGTTATTAAAAACAAGTATACAATTTTTGTAACTTAACAGAAATTAAATGTTATGACACACACAACATGTGACATGCTTCCCTGGAATTGACAATTTTAGACAATATATATATATATATATTTAAATATTAAATTATTTGTGTCTAAAATTGTCAATTCTCCAGGGAAGCATACATGTCATATATGCTATGTATTGCCCAGGTAATATATGGATAATGTAAAATATTATTATGCCTTTGCAAAATGTACAATTATGTCTTACTTTTGTTAAGTATGAGAAAATGGTTAGGTGCTATTACTTTAAAACTTGTAATTTAATCTAAATATTCACTGATGCATTCAAGCTGAGAATGTTCATTGTAAGTTAAAATTAGCTAATAAACAAAAATACCGGTTTAAGCATTCCACTGTGGACACACAACACTAAAAAATAATTTAAAAATCAAAGTAAAAAGGTCACATTTATGAGGAAAGAGCTCTATGAAGCATGCCAAGTCTTAGTAATCACAATTGTTGGACCACATTTGCAAATGCCCACAAGGAAAGATCCAATAACTCATTTTAAGACTTAAGTTTCACAGCTAAACCTTAAAAGTAGAAGTAATATTTATGTGGTATTACCAACTTTTAGTTGTTTCAATGTTTCTATTGCCATGCTTCAGGTGAATTTAAAATGTTGCATTTTCAGTTTCTAATTTAATAAAGCAACATCACCTATGCCAGAGAAAGAAAAATAATATCTGATAAAATTCAAGTAGCATCAAGTTTTTACAGCAAGATAGTGTCTTCAGATGCTACATGATTTTTTGCTTCTGTGGAAATTTAAGTACCTTTAAGAATGGCATACAAATTAGCTATAGCGAGTTCGCTAGTAAAATATTTGAGCCTGCAGACCTACATAGAAATGCTGGCTTACTTGATATTTCCTTTGGTAGAACATATCAGTAGCAACTGCAATGGGATTTGAGAAAGGGGAGCAATAAAGGACGACATGGCTGGGTCATTATAACCTTTCAGGTTAGCTTTTATATTAACAATATTCACTTTTCTGCCAGTGTCAATACTAAGGTTACATCCCTAAGGGAAGAAAAAAAAAAATGCAAAATAGTCTCAGCCTGCAATAAATCATACTGGAAAAAAAAAAAAAAAAAAAAAAAAGACTTCTAAAGAAGCAAGTGCTATGAACCATACACATTCAGATATTTGCTAAGTATTTTAAGCTCTAATATTAGAGTTAAAGAAAACCCAGTTCTCATACAGTTTGAAACCCCAAATCAAAATACATACTTTGCATAGCAATTAACAAGATCAATGAGCTGAAAGTCATAAAAACATGGAAACAGACAAGACTAATTTTGCTGTTAAGCACTTTCCATTAAATATAAATTGTGTTATAGTTTAAGATGAGAAATACAAATTAAATTGAAATCTAAAATAAACCCTAGCTCTGATTGGTTATTTTGTGCATGTTTTTAATAAAACATCAAGTACTAGGCATAGCTTTTAAGATTGAAAGTTTTCAATGGAATTGAAACTTCCTACCATCATTTTCTGGCAAAAATCTTCCTTAAAAATCTAACATGTACATTCCAAGACAAAGTCATCAAGTGCACTAATTACAATAAGAGTCTGATAAAACTGTTCTTGCTGACTGACATTCTATTTTCATTAGTTTGCTCAGGAAGATGTAGTCATTTTAGAACAAGAGGATTGAAATAAATAGAAGTTATTTTGGTTACAAAGAAACCAACAGTTAAATTAGATACCTCCACGAGATCGCTAAAGGAAAAAAAAAAAAAAAAAAAAAAAAAAAGAAAAGACGCCAAACTTTGACAAAAACAAAATTTTATCGTCTAAATGTTTGTTATAATTAAGAGGAAAGATCAAAGTATTTTTGGGGTATTTTTTCTTACGTTTTTTAATCGTTCCTAACACGCCCGAAATTTTTTTTTTTTTTTTTTTTTTTTTTTTGAGTCAGCAAAATTGACAGATGGCAATCATTTTTTTTCCGTTTTTATAAAATCAATGAAAATCTCAGTTGGAAATTTTTAAATATCATTTTTTCAAAACTTATTTTAAGAAAATCAGAAATTGTAATGTTTATTTAAAATATTTTGAACCAAGCTTAACTTAGCTTCTGCGCTGAAAAGATGTAATTTGAAAATAAAACAAAGCAGGTCATAAACTTTCGCGTCACTTGACAGGTGATAATGACATTTAGATTTAAGTGAACAAATTATTTACCTCGTTATTTTTAAGGAAAACTTTCAGCGCTCTAATTTTGTTTTTTGTACTTAGCTTTTTGGAAAATATATAAAGAAATTAAAATAAGACTTATGAATGAGATAAAATTTCATAAGAAATGTATCTAATTAATTTGTAGGTACCTTTCTTATGAAATTTTATTTACATTTTACTGTGTTATTTGTATTTCCATTCATGTTATTAATTTTGATATTTCATTTATGGAAAAAATGCCATAACATAAAAATAAGATCATAAATTTCATAAGATGATACTTTTAAGAACCCTTCTCAGTTGAAATTGAAAAATCAAATTAACTACTCACACGTGTTTCGCAAAAGTAAAGGCCTTAACAGTGGAGAACAATGCTTAACTCAAATAACACAACTTAATTGTATTCTGGTTGGTCTTCTGTACTTTATAATTACAGCCCAATTATAAACACAAAATTACATTTCTTAATTACTGCAGGTCTTCTGATTAGTCAAAACGATACAATTTACAACGCACTAAAAAAAAAAAAAAAAAAAAAATCCATCTTATCAGGACACTTACAAAACCTGATGTGGCTTTTAACTAATTTTATATTTTAACTGTAAAAATCTATTATAATTAAAAAATAAATAATTGTATTGAAAATTCATTTCCCATTGAAAAATTTTTCTGCTTTCAGAAAATATTGTCCATATTCATAAAAACAACTAAAAGCATTTGAAATTAAATAATCGTTTTAGACAATAAAATTTTGTTTTTGTCAAGTCTGGAGTCTTTTTCATCATGCTATGCTTTTTTTTTTTTAGCGATCTTGTGGCAGTACCTAATGTATATATGCAAAATACAGAACCTACATTTTGTACCAATAAAATTGAAAAACAACAAGGAAGTCTAAGAAAATGGCAACAGAAAGAACACAATCAGGAAGAGAGAGCTGAAATTCTTTAGATACATAAGGAGGGTTTGTAAAACTTAACCCTCATGGGGCACATTGAAGGCAAGAGAGAGGGGAAGGAAACAAGCAACCTACCTAACAAGCTTGTGTGAATGGGTGGCAGAATTGAGGGGGGGGGGAATAGCAAAGTGAGAAAAACTGCTAATGGTCACAAACAGGAAGTTGTGGAGAGCCATGATTGCACATATCAAAGTAGAATTTGACCTTTTCAACTATTTACTCTGGGTTCTAGTCACTTTCAAAAACTTAAAATGACCCTCCCCACACACAATATTAGGTTATATTGAAAATTGGTCAAAGATTTTTTTAAAACTAATTCATCCCAAGCAAGGCAATAATGCCACTAAGGGACCCATTGGGAGTGAAAAAGAGTAAGGTTTCAGGAACTGGAAACCCAATACTAAAAAGGAATCTGAAAAGATAGGCAAACCTCAAAGTGATTACAAGTCAATAGGAACTAAGTCATGATTCCCACAGAACTGTGCAAAAAAACGCCAGGGATTTTGAGAAGTTTCAAGGACAGAAACTTGTGTGCAATGGTCATCAATTTCAAAAACAGAAACTTTAGGGCTTCTCTTAATAGTTTGACAGACGAGATGTTCAAAGAAAAGCTACAGCCGGTTCCAATGATTCATATTACATGAATCAGTTGAAAACAGTGAAGAAATCAATATGTTGAAGACAAAAAAAAAAAAATAAACAACTGAAAGCAGACTTTGTTACACATTTTGTATAGCATTCTACAGTTTGGAGCTCTACTAGACTTGAAAATTTTGAATTACACACCAATTCTTAATGCTACACATTTCAGCTATCTAGACTACTCAAGGTTTGTGAATGTCACAAAAATTGACTGCTGCACATTTCCTCTGAAGATAAGTATAACAGTTTTAATGAACAGAAGTACAAATAGAAATTTTCACAAAAACACTACACATTTTATGTGATTAGCCCTGATCTGTCATCTCGTCTGCAGTCGCTCTCTCACAGATGCGATGTTGCCTCGCTCTGTCTTTTTTACAAAAATACTTTCACGGTAATTGCTCCGAGGAGCTGCTTTCGCTTGTCCCTAGGCCTCTTGAATTTAAACGTCCTACGAGGCTGGCATCCCGTTCCCATCCCTACACTGTTGAAACTGTTAGATGTAGACGTCTCTTCTACTCCAATAGCTTCATGTCCCGCAGATCTCGCCTATGGAACTCCCTTCCCTATTACTGTTTCCCTGACAAATACAATCTCCAACGGTTTAAGTGTAGCATCAATCGACATCTCCAGTTGCCTTGATCTATCCACTTCCCTTCTCATCCTTTCACCTTTCATTCCTATCTGCTCTTGCTCCAAATCTTCTGTAACCCCCTTGCCTTGATCAACCCACTATCTTTCTCCACATCCTCTCCTTTACCACTCCTACCTGCTCTTCCTCCAACCCTTCTATAACCCCTTGCGTGATAGTGCCCTCCAGCCTTGCTTGGGGTGATACGCTAAAAAAAAAAAAAACCTACCCCTACTATTCATGGCACAGAACCCAATTTTAACATTTTTTTTTTCCTTTGCAGATTTTCACATGGCATTGGACTTTGAAATAAATGTGAAGTTCTGTGTCTGCTCAGCTTTCTCCACATAGCTATCAGTTGTAGTTGTGTCCATCAGTCAGTTCAAGGAGGAGGCTTGAAAGTAGATGTCATCATAATCAGTCTTGCTGATTTGTTTTCTGAACAACATGTAAGAGACATATTTTTAGACAGTCTTCTGTGACTGTTCCCCACCCCCCGCCCACACACAAATGGATCCAGAGTTCATCCATGCAAGTGACCTTACAAGAAGGCATCTCAGAGGAAGAATTTGCCAGAAATTTCTCAAACGATAGCAATGAACATTGTTGCAATTCCACATGCAAACGGATCTTTTGCCGAAACATTCCCTTTTTGGGATATATTTTGCATAACCCTACCTGCCAGAAATCCATAATCTTTGCAGCATCTTTATGCCATGTTTGGGTTTAACAATATTCTTACAAATTCATTTTTAGCTTGGAAGATGTGATTATCTTTTTAGTGTGCTCTTTTGCCAGTCTTAAGTTTCATGATCATGCTAAAAGGCTCATCTGCAAGGAAAGGAAGTAGCAGTTTATTGCTCTCAAGTTCAAATTTGATGATAACATCTGGCCAAATGTCTAGGAGTCATTCAGATGTTTGTACATTTTCTTGCCATCTATGGCAGAAAAAAAAAACAAAAAAAAACGATTGTGCTAGAAAGGATCCAAAATTTTTTAAATACTTTTGTCTTCTCCCTTAATAAACATTTCGATGACAAGACTGAGTTTGTGGCCCTCTTTTTTTTCTCATCAAGCTAGTTTGTTTTTTTGTTTTGTTTTTTTCTGGCAAGAATGTGGAAGTACCTAGATTATACACTTTTTCAAACTGTAACTAAAGTCAGCTCAACAGTAGTTACAGTATAAACCACAGGTGATATGTGGGTATGGGACAAACCAATGTGCCTGATCAGGTGTCTATGACAGGGCTTCTCTAGCAGACCTGTGCAAATGAATAAAAGTGAATGACCAACTTTTATTTTATTTTATATATATATATATATATATATATACACACACACACACAAATTTAATATCCTTTGTTTTTTTCAGGAATTTTGATTGTATAAATTTATATATAAGAGAACAAGGAAAAAAATGTTAGTGTCAGATGAACAAGCTGAATATTTAATAACATTTTTGTTTAATCACAAAGCAAATGTACATTTTCCTCTATAGCCAACAAAGAGAGAGACAAAACTATTTAACAAATTTATGCTAGATTCTAAATTAAGTTGTCATTCTTTTCAATAGGAAATTTAATTCACACCCCTATACAACTGCAAGATAGAAAAGTATGGCCATCCTTTAGTACTGGCATTTCATGCTCGTCAGGAACCATATCCCGCCTCTTGAAACCAAACTGTCATGTGTATAAATCATTGAAACTGTTGCTTCATATGTCAAAGCAGGAATCATAATATTACAGAAGGCATAGAAATACTTAAAAGGGACAACCAAACTGTATGTCAGCAATGTCTTACTCAAGTGCTCTGAATAAAGCTAATTTAGAAAAGAAATCAATGCAGCAAGAGATAACTAGAGTACAGTCAAGTGCTATTATTTCAACACCTTTGGCAGGATAAGTCAGGTATAACTTCCAAGATTCTCGCTTTTAAACCAACTGAATAAGCAGACCAATAATTAAAGCACAAACCCTAAATTTTGTCAATAGTAAGCCGAGAAAGAGGCTTTTTCAACTTTAATGCTTTCAAGCAAGTCTAGTGTCAAGCATTCCAAATTATTGAAGTCTATTCTAAACAGAACAATATTGACAAGATTTAGGACAATTTCTGGATTTAAGTGCTTCTGTACTAATTAAACACTTGAAACCAGGCAAACCAATATTACTGGAAGTAAACATTTGACTTAAGCCAGTTAAAGCTTAAATGCTAACAGGAGATATCCTGCATTATAAGTCAAATAATATTTCTAATTTCACAAAGTTCTTTAGACCAAATAAAACCAGATGAGACACAGCAATTTAAATGAAGCATATCACAAATCTAGGCATCAATATGAAAGTTATTTAAGGCCAGATAAAGGTTTTGAACCATGGTTGCTTTGGGCATAGCTTGATTTTATGCGGATCAGTGATAGTTTGGAATATAGTTTAATTTTTTTTAATCAGTTATTACAGATGCTGGTTATAAGTTGATTAGAGTTGGCATTGTTATTTCTAATGGGGAAATTTATGAAGTCTAAAAGTTTTGTTTTTTTTCCTTCCCGTTTTCAAAATATATTGATATTTTATGTAGTTTTATTAGTTGTTATGGTTTTTTTTTGCATGATATCCTTTAAGAAATTATTGATCGGTTTAGTGTACTGAAAGTTCTTTTGTATTTGCTTGATAATATTTTGTTCAGACAGCTGATGACAACTTATAAGTACATGTTTGACAGAAAGGTACTTGACACCTACTGCATACTGGGGGGGGGGGGGGGTCTTCTGTTATTTTTTTTTTTAGTAATGTGAGCATGTCAGATGTGCATGTCCTATTCTGAATCTGGATAAAACCCCTTTCATCTTATTTTTCTGAAATCAAGAGCTATCTTATAGTTGGTTGAATATCATGGGTCTTAAGTTTTAAGTCCCATATTACTTGCCATTCTTTTTTGTTTCTGAAGTTCAAGATATCGATGTTGGTTGTTATCAGGATCAGCTACTTTGTCAACTTCATTACCTGGTATACCAACATGACAGATTTTTGTGATTTAACTATTTCAGTATAGGTTTCTATAAGTGGTTAGAACATTCGCATTCTGACCATGGGACACAGGCTCGAATCTCACCATGGTCAATTTGTCAGGAAAGAGACTTCTTGACGTTACCGGACTAGGTGCCGATCCCAGTGAGCATCACATTTGGAAAGTGTCTGAAAACCGAGCCTTGCGAGTTAAACTGGGTAGACTGAACTGGGGGGGGGGGGGGTCATCGATAGCTGTGCTAGCACGAAGTCACAAGTCATTGTGGCCACGGGCTTGAGCATGCTGACCTTGTTCAAATTGTTTATCACACTAGATAACACACTCTTTCCCAGAAAATGTGACTACGGTCTGCTCAACATAGTTGCAGTATAAACCAAAAGGTGGGCTCTGTAGGTGTGGAATAAACACAAATGTGCCCAAGTAAGTGTCTACAATAGGGATTGGCTAGCCACTAGCAGACAAGTATCCTCAAATATGAGTGGCCAGCTATACATATGTTTCTAGTATGTCTAGAGGTTTGGGCTCCTTTCAAAGTTATAAGACAAATGTCTATAAATATGAACTTTGGTAGTTTGAGTTTTTAAAAGGAGTTCAAGTGACATCTTAATGACCTGTAGCTTTGCTTTAAATATGGAAGCTTGATTTGGAGGTCTAATCTGTGTTATTAGATTCATCAATAACTGCTACTCCCATCCTACATCCACCAGTATATATTTTAAGCATTTCACCCCAAGTAAAGCAGGAGTGCCATTAGTACACGGGGGGTGGGGGGGTACAAAGTGAAAGTGAGAGAAAAACTGAGTGGGGGGGGGTAGGGTTCAAGTCAACAGAAGATAGCAGCTGATGTTGCATTTAAATTTTTGAAGATTTTAGTTATCAGGGAAGCAAGCAAGAGAAAGGGATTTCCTCAGTTGGGAAGTGCGAGAAAAAAAAGAAAACTGTTGCAGTAGAAGTGGAGGTTCCATTTAACTATTTCAACAATAAAAGGATGGGACCTAGATGCCAATCTCTTTGCACACTTAAAGTCATGTAGTCAGGGCACCAGGGGGAAAATGCTTATCAGAGCAGTTGCCATGAAAATATTTGTAGAAAAGACAGAGGGAATCCACCTCATGTCTGTGAGAAAGTGACTGAAGTTGGGATGCCAGGTCAGGATAGATTACATTGCAGATCTTTTAGATTTTGTCAAGAACCTCGAAATGAACAGCAGGGACAACAGTATTCCATGCACAGGCAAATGGTAGATGGACTGATGAGAAAACTTGGCACAACAGAGAGCTTGATATATACAATATTTGTGTTTTGATTTGGCAAATATCTATTTATAATATTTGTAATGTTTTTCTTATTGTGTTGAGCTAGTGTAGGTCTATATGAGGTTTGTCAAGTATCCCTAGAGGTGACTTGGTAGCGTTAAAAGCAAGATATGTTATGGGGGGGGGGGCATTTCTTTGTGGAGTTCTTAGATTTGATAATCAGTAAAAGAGGGGAGGATGTCTGATGGTCTAAATGTGCACACTGTGGTTTGAAAGTTCTTTCATATGTTGGATTACTATGAAGTCAAGGAATATTTCAGGGCTATTTTTCAAACCGTAGCTGTAATAGGTTTGCTGGCTTCTATGGGAAGGATGTTCATAGATGAAATTTGGAAGGCTCCCAGGCTGAGTCAGTCCCTGGTTATGGATTGATAGTCACATTTTTTAAAGTTAAGATTTACAAGTGGAGCTGTATGTTATACAATTATAATCTAGTTTAGATATGTGATTAATAAATCTTCAGCATTATTTTGCAGTCTACTCCCCAGTTTATATTTGAGATTGTTTAGTGCACTTTGGAATTTTTTTTCTTTTTATTTTAGATTAACTTAATAAATCACAGAAATAATTTTGTCTACTATGATCCCTAAGAATTTACTTTTCTGAATTGTTGGTATTGTATTCATATTGATCTTTAAGGGGGGGGGGGGGCTAAGTGATATATCAGTTTTCTGCAGAAATGTTAGTATACCATGTTGGCCTGATAATTTTAAACCAATAGTTTACATATTTTTCTATTTTATTGGGTGATTATAAAAAAAAAGAAAAAAAAAATATTTAAGTAGTTCCCATTGAAAATCTATTTAGAATGTAGAGAAAATAAAACCAGTTTCAGTAGCTCTTGGAATAACACCAAATTCCTTGGCTTTTGACCAAGGAGAAGGGGGGGCCCAAATGAAAGATTTTTTGCAGAGACATGAAAGTTTCAAGTAAGTTATTCAAGGAATCTCAAAAATACTAATGTAAAAAGGGAGGTTATAACTTGTTGCAAAATATGAGAGCACAGAATATCAGTGAGTGAACAAGCGAATTTCAAACTAATTCAATATCAAAAATCCATTTGCCATGTTTAAAAAAGAAATGCAAGATTCAAACCATTTTTATATAATTAAAGTCTAATTGTCCCAACTTAATGCATTTTAGTGAAGAGATACCCCGTAGTATTTATTTTCACCAATGGATAAAAATGTTGAGAGAATAAAAGTGTATAATAGAGGAACAGTTTTTGTTTTTAAATGGATTATGATCAATTATTCCTTTAATAACGAGAGAGAGAGAAAAAAGGGGGGGACAATCAACACTAGATCAGTTTTCAGCACTGCAGAAATATGGATTCACCAATTAATCACCTAATAAGAGAATAAACATGCTGCAGTCTGTGGAGATATTGATTCTGGAGACTTCTGGCCTTTCCAGCTTTTAGCAACAAAATTAATTAGCTATTTCCTAGGATCTTTCAGAAGGGAAAAATCCCTCCTGACCAATTTGTAAACAAACTTAATACAGCAGAGTGACTGCCATTTTAAAGCTGTCAGGTTAAAAATTAAATTTTAAATAGAAAATTTAACAAGGTATTGCTTATTATCAAAGTAAACTTATTTGAACATCAAACAAGATCCACATTGTTTTATTTTAAAAATTGAGCTACTAAGATTAATAAAATTCATCAAAATAAAATTTGAGTCACTTCTACAATTACTCAAGTACTTATTTTTCAGTTGGGAACTAGATATATGGTTATGAATATTTCTTAACAGGTTAATTTAAACCCGAAGAAATTTACTAGTGCCAACTTTATGAAAATTGGCAACACCCAACTCTCCATTTTTTTTATTTTTAAATCATTTCACCCACAAGCATGACAAAACCAAGATGCAAGAGGTTACTGAATGTTAGAGAACAGAATATACCATTAAGGACAATAAAAGAACAAGAATTAAGATAGAAGATAACAATTGACATTGTTGTTTTTCAAAAATTTAAATGCAAAGTTGACTGGGAAATCAGAAGAGCACTCCACAAGCAAGTGCAACAGAAGAAATTTAACAGAACTTAGTTACATCTAGCCATTTCAACTGTAACATGATGAAACCGTGGCATCAATCTAGTACTTCAATTCATAAAGTCTAGATACCACAGAGGAAAGTTTATCAGAATGGAGGGGTTATTTGTGGCAGAAATATATATATATATATATATATATATATATAAAAAACTTGTGTGCATGTATGAAGAGAGGAGAAATAAAAAACCACTAGGCTAAGCACAATACTCAGTCTTTTTTTTCTAAATTGATACTCTTAAACAATATTAAATGCAAGCTAAAACACAAAGTGATTGATACAAATTCTGTCACATGCCACTCTAGTAGGTTTGTTTTTATAACAGGTAACTTGGTTAACTTGTATGAAGAAACTTAAATTTAACCAGGTTTCTGTAAATTAAAATATACTAAGCAAGCAAGATTGTTTGAAGAGCTAACAGAGTCGAGTTTAAGACTAAAGTTTTCATTTAGATAGATTTTCAAATGCTAACAAAAAAAAAAAAAAAAAAAAAAAAAATCTACATTACCAATTCCATTTATTTAGAGAGAGTGCAGTATGTACAATAAAAGAAAATAAATCATGTCATTACAAATGAAATAGGGATAAGTGTTGAAAGAATTCATAAGTATACTAGAAACAAAGTTAAATTGGAAGATGACTGATGTAAATAGATTTGGGAGATACTCAGCTGCCCAATGTCAAAATTAGGAAAAAAGAAATGATTTGATAAAAGACTTTCTATAGCAATTTCTTTTATTAACTCATTAATGGAAATTTTTTTTATTATTATTTTATATAAAAACCTATCAAATCCAATTAATGGGTTAGAGTGAGATTTTCAGTGAAATAAATAATTGTTTGTCAGTAAAAGGATTCACAAGTCTCAAGCATAATTAAAACAAATCCAAACAGAGAAGGAAGCAGTGTGATAATTTGTCTTTAAGACATTTGGATTGAGCTTTTATGCACAATATCGGTAATACACAAGGTTGAACCATCTTCTTCCCCTTTGTATTCTATTGGCAAGAAGTTCCACTCAGCCAGATTCTTCCCAAGAGCCACTATCTCTGAGAATAGACTCATGAGATTAGGTTTCCCCAATCAACTCTTCAAGTCTAAATTCAAAAGCTAGCCTACATATCCTCATAATATGCATGTCATCTCACATCCCTATGATAGCCTCATTTACTAACAATCTCCCTTAAGTGACTTTGTTAGACTGTGGATTGGGTGGACATTAAAAAAAATTTTTTTTTTTAAATGTTACTCTTTAATGAAGTTCACAATTGTCTTAAAGGCAAAATAAGTCTTAACATTAGTGAGAAAGTGATTTAATACAGCAGAACAATTATTTTATACTTACAAAAAAAAAAAAAAAAAAAAAAAATTGCTAAGTGAAGTAGAACTGTATACATTACAGATAACATGTATAAATATCTTTATATTACTATACCACCTTATGGGAAACAAAAAAAAGAAAAAAAAAAGTCTACCAGGGCCCACAAAACATGCAGTAGAAAGAGTCCCCAAGGCCAACTTGGTCCCCACCACCACTTTCAAGCTGATGTGATGACACTAATCTGAGTGGTCCAACAAACAAGACACCTGCATGCTGGGAGATGTCATGTTAGTACTGAAGAGAGAAAAAAAAGGCATTAAACACTTCCTCACTTGAGGATGGAAGTTAAATTCTTCCCTTACATCATTACTTGAAACTGTTGAGAGGCACAATGAACGACTTGTGAATGTCAAAGAAAGGGTAAACAAGAGTAGGGAAAAAAAAAAAATATCTCTAAACATAACCAACTTTTGGGAAGAGCCAAGTTAAAAGATCTTATTTGATTGGGACAGCATTGTCAAGTATTCAGTCAGAAGATCTGTGCAACTCATTAAGAAATAACAGGTGAAGAGACATTTATGTTCAAATAATTAAACACTGTCTAATCAATAACTGAACTTTAAAGCCTTTCAGAGTAAGTTACATGAAGGGAAAGAGAAAATATAGAGAACTAGCTGTATAAATAAAATTATGGACAAAGCTCTTTATTAACTTGTCAAGTACAAGACTGTAACAACCTGTTTTTCTTTCATTCTATGAACAATTTGAGATGTCAACTATTTTGTAAGCACAGGTGAAAAATAATTTTGTTGAATAGAACCACCAACAAAAGCAAAATCCCTATAATAAACAATATTCAACTTAATCAAATTTAAGGAAGGTCAGATAAAACATCAGATTTAACACTGAACACAAAAAGATGATAGAATTTCACATAGCATTAAACATTAAAACAAAACCACTTATTTACAAAAGTGTCAACAGGTCCTGAAACATGATAAACAAGTACTCAGCCAATCAAGTTATCTTATGAACATTGTAAACAATTTATTCCTTGTGACCGAGGAGCTACAGACTAGCTACTTTATCATTATTTAACAGATAACATGGCAGATGACCAAAAGCACGTGCCCATATTAAAATATACAAACCGATTCCCTCTCTTAGGACAAAAATATAATCCCCCACCACTTTGAACCAATATTTTATTCTAGTCCTAATAGAATATCATACAATTGATAAAACGAGATATGAAATTTATAATTTTTCTCACCAATAGCTACAAAACAATTATAAACTATATTAGCCACAGTTATAAGACTAATTAGCTTTAGCAATAAGCTACATTATTTGTGAATAAAGTTAATTTTTCTGGATTAAAGTAGCAAAACAGGTAGTTTAGTAGATTAGGTTTAACATTGTATGAATGTTAATGTAGGAAAAAAAAATCCTGTTTAATACAGTTTACATGTCAACTTCTGCCATAGAAGTTACATTTTGACAGGCAATAAAATTACAATTAAACACAACACTTTAAGTAGGTTTTATTGAAGACCAATGTTGGTTGAAAGTAATAGAACACACCAGAACCAAACTGTCATTTTGTTGTTTGTATATAATCAATGTCTTGTTTATGGTTTTTAATAAGACTTAAATGAAAAATAAGCTATTACCAAAATATAGATGTAATCAGTATACCAATCTTTTCTTTAGAAGGGAAACTTAAAGCTCACCAACAACCTACCCAATGAACTATACAAAGATGGAGGTTTTCAACACTTGTTACTGCTTATGCTAGAATGCAAACTAACTGGACCTATGAACTTTCAAGTGTTTAAATAAAGTTAATGTTACAAATATTAAATAAACCAAAAGGGTTAAATATCCAAAATCTGAATCTACACATGCACTTCATATTACATGCAATACACTTGATACTTTCACCACAAATGAGTTATAGTTATTTACCTTAAGTAAAATGATACTATGCAGAAAATTATTATAATTCACGATTTAAATCTTACAAAGGGATTATAAAAAAAAAATAGAGTTTTTTTTTAATAGACCATCAATTTTGGTATTTAAACAATAAGAAAATTAAACAGAATAAATTAAAGACTAATTTTGGCAACATTTTTCATGAGGAACCATATTTGGCTTTTGTTCAATTGAATATGATTCACAAAGTATTGTTTATTTTTTGTTATCTGGTTTACCAGTACTGAAACTGGACAGACACTCATCCCCACACAAAATAGAAAATGTTCCTCTATCAAATTTTCCACTTAAAGTGAATTTGCTTGTACAATTTCAAAAAGATAAGGCAATTCAGAACCCAGTTAATTAACTTTAATTGAATTCATAAAAAGGTGGATACAATAAAAAATTAGGAGAAACAGGAAATTATGGTTTTCATTTAAATTAACAGCAAGTTTGAATGTTTCAAGTTTGTTATAAATTCTAAACCTTGTAAAGTAAGCAGCAACTCTAGTAAAATAAAATGGGTCTGTTGCAATGTAAATAAAATCAGAGAAATATTCTAATCAATTAATACTTTTGGCCATCAACTGACTGGATGAGAGTATACAGTTTTCATTCATTTAGGGAAGACACTGAGAGAAAAAAAAATTATATTGCATTTTAACCATGCTAATTAAGTTTAAATACATGATGCCTCTTTTTTTATGTAAAAATAAAAAGGCATGCTTAAATATCACTCATTAAGCTCTATAGTAACTGCTTTAGAAGAGCAAATTGGCATTAAATTTATCAATAAAAAAGTTTAATAAAATTTCAAAAGTTAAAGCATGTAAACAATTTTAACAATCTGCAAAGTTTCTATTTTCAACCCATTTCATAAATAAAGCCTAAGATTTTTTTCAGTCAATGTCAGTTCAATACCTGACTACCATTGGTCATTATTTATATTCTAACCTGAATTATATATATATATATATATATATATATATATATATATATATATATATATATTACACACACGTGAAAACCCTAATTATTAGAGGTTAGAGATTAATGATCAAAATCATTAATTTGGATGAGTTAATTGCTTTCACTTTTTACATGCTGAAAATTTACTTTCTCAGTTTAAAATAACTGAAAAAATAAAGAGTTGACACTATAGACTGGTGTCATTCATTAGCACAGTTCATTTTTTTTTTTAAATTATTAGAAATCCCAATCCAATGTATATTCAATTGTCAAATTTAAACTTTTGTTGCAGTGGAGAAATTTATGAGGAAGTTGCTATTTGAATCAATAACCCAATCTGCTTAAATCTTAATCTTAAAATTAAGAGAAGCTACATCATCCATTTCACACAAATATTGCAGAGGATTAAAACAGTCAAAAGGCAAAATCTAAAATTAGACTAAATAAAATAAAAAGCTTGCTATAAAAACATTTTGGTCAGTTTTTTTGTTACAAGTCTATACTTTTAGAGAAAAATATGACAAAGAAAAAAAGAAGACTGCACAATTTAAACATGTATGCACATATCTCCCTGGAAACTATGATATTTTTCTTTAAAGGATAAAAGTGTAATGCTGACCTTGACTTCCTTCAATGCAATTTTTACTAACATCATTCAAGTAACAATATTCACTGTGTAATTAGATTTTCAAAGTCAAATGCTACTGGAATAAGAAACAATATTGTCAGATCATGATAGGACTAAAAGCAGATGCAATATAGTTTTGTAAATGCAAACCACTACAGTAGTACACTTATTGAAAATTAACTTTTACAATTACAATTTCTAGGAAAGTAACCTTAAATACTTGATAGGTCTTAAAACATTCAAAACCATTTTACACCAGTTCAGACATGAAAAACAAACAAACAAAAAAAAAAAAAAAAAAAAAAAAACTTTCCATTTAGCTTAACCTAAAGTTCATATGAACAAATTGGGGTTAGAAATATTTTTTTACGATAATATCGTTTTTTTTTGGTTTTTTAAAATCACACAAAAAAGTCTTAAAAAAATTAAATTAAATTTACTCAATTTTATTTTTGTAAATTACGATTTTTATCACTTTCAGAGTGATCCTACCTAGGATATCATTTATCAAGAAACAGCATAACTTTGAGAGTCTTTTTAAGTTACAATATTACTGTTACTGTTGTTATGTATGCTCTGTCCAATATCAATCTCAACCATTTAAACAACTATAACGTTTCTCTATACATTATCATTTTTAACCAAAGTTTTATACTTGAGCCAAGAAATTACGCTAGAGATACTAGCAAAATTTGAGCTACAACTATGAAAGTCTAGTACAAAGAAACCAATATAGTCGATGAAAGACAAATCTGTTGGTGTCAAATATTTCTATCAAGAAAAGGTCAGTGTTTGTACTGTAAACTTAAAATTTTTATTGAATGACGTTATAAAATACAAAGAAAAACTTTAATCGAGTGAAATATGTTTTAAAGTGCTTTCTAACAACAAAACTTTTGTCAAAAATCTATACATTTCAATTTCATAAAGAAGTTTTGAATTTTTGTGTGTAAGAACAGGATATATATTTTTAATAATAATTCCACTTAAGTGACATAATCCACTAGTAATGCCCAAAAAGACTAAATGACAAAGAACTTTGAGAGATCCGTGGTGTGTCAGAGTTTTTCCACCCTCTTAAAAAAAAAAAAAAAGGAGGAAGTAGTTCATATCCTTGAACATCAAGCGAAAATACGTTAGGATAAACATTGTCTTAGGTGCAGTCTTCCATTAAAGGTGAAACTAGTCAAACGACAGAAATTTTAAAATTATAAGGAGTCACGAATAAAAAAAATAAAATAAATGAGGCCTACTTCGAAATACGAGAGAAGAAAAAATGTAATAAGAAATAATTTCAAATGATAATCATTTATAGACCAAGCTGTTGATCAGATGTATCATCAACAAGATCAATTCTGTTAGCTTTTTAAAAAAGAAAAAAAAAGATGAATACAAGAAAAACTGTAAAAAGAGACGCAAAGAAACTGACAGTTTTTTTTTTTAAGTTTGGGGTGAAATGATATTTGAAAAGAAAATACATGCAACGTGAGGACATCTATTAAGAATTAAGTCAGTAGTGTATTAGATACTTCACTAACAATAGTAATTTTAAATACGAAAATGAGCTTATATATAGGTTCGGAAAAATTTGGTCAAAATATGGCCTCAGTAAGCCTTAAAAAAAAATCCGTTTCAACTACAATATTTTTTTTATAGTAGTTTATATTTGCTTTATTTTTAATTAATAGTTTTTAATTAAGCATGGATTGCTGCAATATTACTAATATTACATTTCAATACACTTTCACACGATCAAAATTTAGTTTTTAGAGCAAATAAAAGACAATAAAAAAGACTTGTACAGTTTGAAATTGAAGAGTTGATAATTTATCGTTTGTTTTAAATTGTCAATTTTATTTTCATTTTTCAGAATACACTGTCAGGAGGTTAAAAATATTTTTCAAAGTCGATTTATTGTCGTCTTTAGTACACTTACGGTGATATTATCAGTCACAAGATCAATAGTCACGACACTTGTTTAACTTCGCTACCAAAAGTAGTGCTACTTTTTGTTAAACTACTAGTATTATTTGGAAACGTTGGTGTATTATATATATATATATATATACTCACAAGGGGAAAAAATTTTTTTTTCAAACCTTAGTGATCATTCATTTTAAATGAGGAACACCCTAAAAAGCGAGTATTAAATTATGAGCTACAAAATGGTAAATAAAGTTATGTCGAGTGTAAGATAATTATTGAAGCGACGAGAAAATAATGAGAACGTGACATTCTTATGCAAGAGGAAAAAAAAGCCGCCGTGTGAGGCGTATAAAGTGAAATGGGCATTTCAAAGCGGGATTATTACAAGGTGGTCATAAAGTGGGGGTCTTGTTAATAAACAATCCCGACAGTACAATCGATCCCCCTTTTGATGGCCACTGCTTACTAGTGGCATTTAGAACAATCTGAAGAAAAACTAACAGCACACACGCACTCCCGAACACCTTGTAAATTACAAATAAAGTCGCAATATCAGATACAGGCATGTGGATATAATTTCCCTAAACCTTCCCAATAGGATAGTTTGTTATATTGACGAAGTATTTTTTTTAATCAATCTCAGACAGATGAAATTGAAAATAAAAAAAAATCAGACATTTATTTACTACGACGAATTTAACACCTATGTGAACATCGTAGGAGAATTTCATTTCATAAAAATGAAAGATAAATTTCCAACAGAAAAGTGAAACATTTGCGAAGTAAAAATAAGCTGAAAAAGGCTTATTTTAATTTTAGTAGGACAGTTCATTACTAAAATAAAGTAAAAATATAAATAAAAAACAGGATTTAAAATCTCATTTTTAAAACAAACGCAAGAGGTTATCTTGCTACTTTAAAGAAAATTGGGGGATCAGTTTATTATTAGTTTAGATGTTAAATTGATCCCCCTTAACCTTTCCGAGCCCTAAAAAGGTTACTTCAGCACATTCTTGTAATGTAGCTGTGTTTTTATATATGACGCAAACAAGCAGTTGAATGTAATTATTATGACGAACCAGATAAATAGACAATGTTTTCTTTTTTTTTTATGAGTAGATTTTCTTTAAACATAAGAACAAGACAATGCTCATGGTAAAGAAAAGCTAGAGACATGCTTTAGTACAATAATGTACTCTATTCTAAAATCTCTTTAGAGATTAAATTATTTTCATTAGGAGAAAAAAAATTAAGTATATGGGTGTTTTCTGTTTTGTATTCAAATAGAGAAAGCAGTTGAAACAAAAAAACAAAAAAAACGAACTTAAGACTAAGAGTTACGCCTAACATTATTTAGTTTTAGTACCATCGGCTAGTTTGGATGTTACTTTTATTTTTGAAAAGTTAACAGCTAGACCTTTATTTAATGATCAATCTTATCAATTATACTCAACAAGAGACAAACACAGGTCTTAAATTCAATATTCACACTGAATAGAATTTTTTTTTTTTTTTTTTTTTAGTCAGACACAATGTAGGAGAGACACTGTATTTATACATATTTAAAAAAAAAAAAAAAAAAGAACAAAAAAAAACCCAGTGTCATACTTACTCTTTTCTGTTCACTCCGTTCATCTACAATACTACAGGTCTCCATACTGCTTTCCACTGCATGAAAATTCCCGGACAACATTTCGGTCGTGTGTTAATTTTTTCCTGTTATTTAAAGGACTCGTTTTTTAGGTGAAGGGGAAGCCCTTATTTCTCGAGCGGACGGGCAAGTGACTTAGTGACGTCACTGGCACTTAAAAGGGAGGGACGGGAGGAGGAGGAAAAACAACAGAGTGAGGAGGAGGAAGAGAAGGAAGCATAATGTTTACAGAGGACAACAATAAATAAATAAAATAAAAGCGCAAGAGAAGTCGATTCTGTAGGAAAGTCAGACTAAATTTTCCTGTTACCCTTATTCAACACGGTCGAGGGCAAATTAACGGTAAAAAGACGTTCACGTCTACCAAAAAGCAATTTTGGGTGTTATTTTATCCAACCTCCAATTCGTCTCACGCACTAAACACTATTTGAGTCTGCGGTTAGTTTTTGACCAATCAAATTTCTCCGTGGTCGTTACAGCTTTCAGTTTTATTTTACTTCCGTTTTTTCCTTTTTATGAGTAGCAATTTCATTTATTCATATAATTTTTACTACTTGACGACTTACTATATTTTTCGTCGGAGAACATATATTTTGAATGTGGAAAAATTACGTTTCTAATCTTTCCTCTTGACGGCATTTTTTCGAATTTATCCTTGAATAAAGTTATTCCCCTTGCATGAGTGAACTTTCCTTTGATTGAAACGTAATTTTTTTTTTTTACCGGAAGTTGTTTGTCAATTAATTCTCAAAATGGCGGTGTTTTCGGATTTGTGTGTCAGTTGGAGTGAAGAAAATAACAAAGTTGAAGAAAAAGTTAAACAGTTAATTCGCCGTGAGTAGTTTTATTCCAGAAATGAGATCAAAACCGTTTGATGTTGACGAATGTTTTGTAGTTGTTCATAAACATAACTCTTCTTATGTTGTATATCTATCGACCGGCTGCATCTTGATATGAAACACGTGTCTTCACGATTGGCAAGACAAACACGTGTGCCGAAAAGTGGCATAATTTTTACCCAGATTGAATTTTATTTTTTATTTTAGATGCAAAAAATATTTGTTGCATTGATATGTATCTATTTAATCAGTTGCGTTTCTGTTTTGTTGTCTATCTTTCTGTATTAGTGTAACAACATCTTTATTTCCATGTAACTGTAGTTAGCTAATTATTTGAAATTAGTTTCAATAAATTAATAATGATGATCAACACAAACCTTTTATCTTCTTTCATTCACACATTATTTTCCATTTAATAAATGGTACCCATAATAATGTTTTCAAAATTGAAAATCATATTCAAAATAGAGTTATTCAGTATATCAACATTTGTCAATAAATAAAAATACCGTACAACATTTATATAAACTTTTGAGATCCTTTAGAGCTGATGCAAACTTTAATTAAATAATTTAAGGTAATTTTACTTGCTTTCGTTCATCACGAAACGGAAGTCAGATGAATTACGTAAAAATTCGTAATATAAACTTTATTGGGGTTTAAAGTTTCAAACTATTTCTATATACAGAACACTGATTTACTTCCCTTACATTTTTTTGCTTTTAGTTTTAACGTAGCCTCATGTTCTGAGTCCTCCTTTAGCTTTGAAAAGCCATGCATAAAACGATATGAAATATAATTTATTTCAGTTATTTAAAGCGTATGCATCTTCTCACTATGGTTCTCTAAGAGGACATACTTATCAAACAATTGTAATATCTAGGTACCTCCTCCCATGCCAAAAAGTGATACCTAAATTTTAAAATAAGAATAAGATACATTTAAAAAAGGAAGAAGCTTTAAAATAAATTCTAAACTAAAAAGTTAATAGATTGAATTTCCAATAAACAAAATACTATGTATTTCTAACTGAATCCCTTATCAGTAAAAAATAATTTAGGTACCTCCACAAAAAAATGCTATAATTATGAAATTTTATAAATTAGGCTTTTATTTTAGTTTTCATTTCAAGCTAATAAATAATTTATTTAACATTTCCAATTCAATACTTAACTAAAAAGAGCATCATACACTGATGGAAAAAAAAAAAACAAACTCGATTAAACAATTTTTTATCGTCTAAATGTTTAAGAGGAAAATGAGTATTATTTTATTATTTATTTTTTAGTACGACCGCGTACCGAAATTTTAGTAAAAAATGTTTTTTTTTTTTTTGAGTCAGCAAAATTTACATAAAATCGATCATGTCAGCCATTTTTCACAACTTTGTCAACAAAAGTGAAATTCTCCGTTTAAAAATCCTGTAAAATTCAATTATACAATTTTTTCAAAAATTATTTTAGGAGAATTAGAAAATAAAGTATACTTACTTAATTTAACTGGAAACAAATATTACTTAATTTTTTAGCAGAAAAATTTAGTTGGAAATAAGTGAAGCATGTCTAATGGTAATTGGAGGTGTGAATTAACAGTCATTAAATGGTTTACGTAGGTACCTTCATGAGATTGCTAAAAAAAAAAAGAGCATAGTTTGATGGAAATGACACCAAACTTGACGAAAACAAAATTTTATCGTCTAAATGTTTGTTATTATTAAGAGGAAAGACCGAAGTATTTTTTAATTATTTTAAAAAAATCTTCCTTTATGGAACATTCTAAATTTTGATTTAAAAAAACCTTGTTTCTCTTTGTATTACTGGAACTAGTAAAATAACATTAATTTTTATTGTGTTTTTTTTCTTTGTTATTTTTTTTGTATGACACATTAATTTGGAAAATCTTGCAAAAGTAAAAATAATTGTCAGATGTTAATGAAACTTTCAGAAACTATTCACAAATTATGGAAATTGTTTTTTTTTTTAAGTCATGGAAAAAATATTTTTTTATATTTATTACTCCCTCCCCCAATAACTAATTTTATGCAAACTCCAGAAATTCAGTCGCATTCAGTTTAGTGATTACATTATATTAATTAAAACTAAAAGCATAAGGCTTTGAGGAATGCAAATCATGTATTTTTTTTTTTTTTTAATTGGACCTCCCCCCACCTGAAAATCAGCTCTGAATTGTAACATACAAAACTCAATAAAACAAAGATATTATTTAATTTCAAATGCTTTTATTTGCTTTTAATTGTTTTTATGAATATGGACAATATTTTCTGGAAGCAAGAAATTTTTTCAATGAAAAATGAATTTTTAATACAATTATTATTTGTTTATATGATCTTATTTTTATATTAATCTCAGTTATGACAATTTTCCATAAATGAAATATCAAAATTAATAATAGGTATCACAGATTAAAATTTCAAACAGGGAATAGGTGTTATCTGATTGCATCTTCTTAATCTACATGATTAAAGAAATTTAGCAGTTTTTACTTCATCAAAATATCTCAAATCGTTTAATTTTGGCAGATTTATTTTTACACGTGCTCGACATTTTTTTGTCTATTATGAATTAGGACAAAATACAATATTTGGACTCCTATATTTTAAAAAGCAATTAAGAACAACAGTTAAAATTATACTAGCTTGTTAGGTACATAACAAAGAAATTAATAATAAAATTACAGATAGTATCACTGCATATTTCTTAAATAAATTCAGTCTGAATATGCAAATTTTATAAATCAAAACTTCTGCAACGATGTACAAACAACTCATAACCTGAAGTTTGACATAAAACTGGAAATAAGACCCACATTCATCCCAAATTTCAAATATCACATTATGACTATACCAGTAACATGCCTAATTTTTGGGGAGTGATAGAATGGATATATTCTGGATTATTCCACTTCAAAATTGAAAAAAATTGCTTTTTAACCTTTTGTGACAAGGTATTTGAAAGGCCGATTTTAGACTTGCTTGAATTGTCATAAAATGAATACTTCTTACACTAGAAACACCAAATTTCATATCTAGCCATTTCTGGGGGTGCTCTTTCCATTTATCATGGTTAAAATTACCTAAAATCAACAGATTAGAATGTATATGGAGCAGATGCTGAACAAGTACAGTCCTGACTCAACATATACAATCTCTGGACTGTAGAGAGAGAGAAGCTTAACACACGCCAAGCAATACCCACTAATGAACATAAGAAAACAACAGAAAACTCACCATATCATGAAGTGGTATTCAACCACTAAATTTGTAACTGAAATCATTAAAATAAAAATATTTTATCTGTCAGAATTTGATCAAAAGGTTGAAGTTCTGACACATGTTAGTTCCGATCACTACGTAAGCGGTATGAAATCACCAAATTGTCTCAATTTTTAAACTGTAATGTTCCTCTCACATCATGCACATAAAAATAAACAACACAGACATAAAATTAATCAAATAAAGTTTATTTGGAATTTTCAGTAATGGTGGGATGGGTGTTGGAATACCTCTTCACTGAGTAGTCAAAAGTAAGTCTTGGCATACGCTTCATACAATCCCTCCAAATAATCTAATTCAGGCACTACCCAAGTTCTTCAAGTCTGACTAGTATATCTTTGCTGGCATATTCAGTTTATATAGTTCAAGTATAAGCCCATTTGTTACTTCCGCACATAAAAGCTTACGACCCAGCGTTGGATCTGACAAAACACTGAGAGTTAATCCGACACTCTCACATCTTTCACCTATGAATCCCAAATTTGTTACCTCATGGTACAATGCAGGACGATCCGCTTTTGGACAACTCTGAACTTCTGCTACAACTTTCTCAATAAGGTGTACCCATCTGTTCTCAGGAAAGATTGGGAACAATTTATGTAGCCAAGTAATAGCAGAATCCCAGGTTTCCTGATACTTCTCTTTCAATGAATATATTTGAAGCAGCACCTTCTTGGAGCATTCCACTTTAGGCAAAGACATCTTCTTTCCACGTCCTTTTGTCATAAAACAATGTTGTAACTGATTCTGTACATCGTCATCTTCAAAAAGAAAGAAAAAATGAATTTATAATACTATCCCATGTTGTCGAAGTAATACTTAGTAGTCATCTACAAATTATTGTCTACATTTTCTTACTGAATTTGAGTTTATTTGCAGTTCGTAAAAAATTTGCACTAAATACAATCAGGAATAAATATAAATTTAGAGTCATCCATACACCTGAGTAACAATTAAGGAAGCACTAAAATATTTTCTCAAGAAACCTATTTCCACAGTGGTCCTTAAAACTGACACATTAAAATATTTTAGAATAAAATAAACAATCATAATCTGTATGAAATAAATATTACTAAGAAATAATAATAAATTTGGAAAATGAATATTAAATCATAAATTTGTATCTAGATAGCAATAAATCGTAACTAAAATCTATTCATTAGATAATTTAAAAAGTAAGAAAATTGTTTGAAGGGGTAACTTTAAACAAAATGTTACTTGATAACTGAAATGCTGATAATTATTGTAAGAATACTGCAAAAACATAAAAGACATTCTAGAATTTTTTTGTAGAATGTTTTTTTATTTCATTCTTTGAATATGAACATTTTTTGATCAATAAATCCTACTTCTTTTTTTTTGTGATTTGAATCTGAGCGTAAAATAAATTGATTTTTGTTTCATATTTTTTATGGCGAAAATGGTTTTTAAATCCCATTTACATTTTACATATCGTCTTCCGACTCTATTTCTTCTGGTTCTGCTCTGGAAAACAGCAGCGAACCTGAATCACTCTCGGATGACATATCACTGCTGTCGTTTTATGAGTAAAAGGATCTGTGACGAGGACAAGGGTCTTTGATGTGCCACGGTATTTCATTGACAAGGACTGATTGTGCACTATAGGTCCCCGGCACTCTTCCTTTTTTAAATTGCATCATGCATTGACTATGTGGGGGCCTTTATCCAAACCGCATCTCCTACTCTGTAGATTCTGGGGTCTATATGTTCAAGTGGTGGTACAACATTGGCACCCTTTATGCAGGTCTGATATTTGTATATAGAGTTAGCTGGTGCTGTCATGGCAGTTGCGTCATCTCAAATGTTTTGTTCCAGGAGGCAAGCCGTTTTCACTCCTACAATATATTTCCTAGCTTATCTGTAGTGGGGAAGGAAGGTTAATCAACATAAGTTCTTTTTTTTTTCTTTTTATATGCCATGTCCTTTTGGGATGTAGGCGATCATGGCTCTCCACCTCCCTCTATCCCTTGCAGCTCTCAGCAAGTTCCTTCCCTCTGCTTCCTGCCCCAGACCACATTCTGTCATCCACTTGCTCAAGCTTGTCAGGTATGTCACGCACTGCTTTCCCTTGTTTCTCTTTCCCTCTATTCAACCCGTGAGTATCAGATTCTCTAAGCCCTTCTTCCTCATTATGTGTCCCAGAAACTTCAACTGCCTCTTCCTAGTGTTAAGTATAAGCCTCCTCCTTGTTTGCATCATCTCTATGACCTCATCGTTGCTCACATGCTCAGTCCATGATATCCTTAGCATCCTTCTGTAGAACCACATCTCCGTCGCCTCAAGTCTCTTCTTCATCTTTGAGGAAATCGTCCAACATTCACTGCCATAAAGAACAGATGTCACGTAACAGCTCAGTATTCTTTTCTTTGTTACCAAAGAAATCCTCCTGCCTCACAATACTCTGCTCAGCTTTTGGAATGTGTCCTTGCACATCCCAGTATGTCTACGGATCTCAGTGTCACACTTACCTTTTTCTGTCGAGACACTTCCTAGACATTTAAACTTCTGCATCTGCTTGATTCTAGTGTTCCTGACCTGCAAATCGCATTTTGGACTCTTCCTCTTACTGATGACCATGCATTCTGTCTTCTTGTAGAAATGCATGGTCATCAGTAAGAGGAAGATAGTCATTATTTGTAGAATGCATGGTCAACAACATGTTAGTAAATTTATAAGCGATTACTTCCCCTAGTCATTTTAATAATCTATACAAATAAAATATTTACCTGCATTTAGGCAAGTTCATAAGCTGCCCAAGATATGAATATAAGGAGAAACACCAGTTGATAGGGTAAAAGATATGTACCAGCTGGTGTGTCTCTTCATATTTATATCTTGGTCAGCCTATGAACTTTTCAGCCAACCCTCGTAATCAATCAGCTGCTTTACTCCTACATTTCTTAGATTGCAGTCTTATTTTTCAAGCTTTTCATGTGAGGCACTCGGATACTCTATTAAGTGATCATCTTGCTCCAACTTAGTCTTGAAATAGGTTTTGTCATCCTGTTTCTAATCTTTTTCTTCAGAGATATTTCAATTTCACTGTTATATTTAGTACATGAAATTTTTAGCACAAAAAGATATTGAGCAAAAGGCGGATTATGTAATACCAGAAGTAATCAGTGAATCATAGATACGATTGAACTGATTAATTAAGTGCTTCATTGGCCTCTATTTTAATTGTGATTTATTTATCACTTGCGTCACTCTATGCTAACATAATAATAAAGTAATAATCAATTACATAACAACACATTTCTATGACATGTTAACATAATTAGGACTAAAAAAGATATGAATATAATAGGTATAATGAAATTAATACATGAAATTATTTTAATCTACTTATATACAGGGGTTGGACAAAATAATTGAAACACTTGTTAAATTCAAAGAAAATTTATTTAATATGGAGTTGGTCCTCCTTTAGCCTCACATACAGCTTTAATACGTCTAGGAGTGGAATCATACAGCTTCCTGACTTCATCCAGAAGAATTTTCAGCCATTCTTCCATTAACGCCTGCTCCAGCTCTTTAAGACACGACGGTGGAGGATAGCGACTCCTAACTTGTCACTCCAAAATGCATCACAACTGTTCAATAATATTGATATCTGGAGATTGGGGAGTCCACTCCATGTGTTCTAGCTCACTTTCATGCTCTTCATACCAATTCTTAACCACTCGAGCATTATCGCCTTGGAAGATGCAGTCACCATCAGGGAATAAAGTATGGGCCATTGGATGAACATAATCTCCCAAAATGTTCAGGTAATCTTTGTTGTTGATTCTACCATGTAGGGCAACTATTGGACCAAGACATTTCCATGATATGGTGGCCCAAACTATCATTGATCTACCTCCATGCTTCACTGTTAGAAGAAGGCAGTCAGGGTTGTAAGCTTCTTTGGGCTGCCTCTACACATAAACTCGCCCTGAAGTTGGGAAAAGAAAAAAACTGGACTTGTTTGAGAATATGACTTACTTCCATTGGTCTGCAGACCAGGCATTGTGATCTCTGCACCACTTCAACCTCTTCTGAATGTTGCGAGTGAAGAGAAGAGGTTTCCTTACGGCAGCTCTTCCATGATATCCAGCCTTATGGAGCTCACGACGAACAGTTTTAGTAGAAACTGGACTATTCAGATGGTTATTC
Source organism: Acanthosepion esculentum (assembly GCA_964036315.1). Lineage (NCBI taxonomy): Eukaryota > Metazoa > Mollusca > Cephalopoda > Sepiida > Sepiidae > Acanthosepion > Acanthosepion esculentum. The sequence goes on along the minus strand of OZ038497.1, from coordinate 81,518,192 downwards.
AAATCGGCAGTCACTTTGGCCACAGTAGTCCAATGATTTTTGCCACATTGCGTTTTTAATGCATGTCGGTCCCTGTCAGTAAGTGTGTAAGTCTGGCCCAAATTGCTACGGCTGCTAGAGGTTTGGCCCTGTTTCTCGAATTGCGTCATAGTTCTTGATATGGTAGCTCTTGAAAAACCAAACAGTTCAGCAACCTTAGGGATCAAGGCTACTGCCGTGCGAGCTCCAACAATTTGCCCTTTTTCGAACTCAGAGAAGTCAAACATTTAGCTTAAATTTTACTAAATTCTAAAAATAAATAAGACAAAGACAGTAAATTAGATAAATAAACGTATTTACAATAGATATAACCTGCAATTGCGAAGTTTTAGTTAAAGTTCTTAATATAATAGGTCTTTGAAATATAGGAGTGGAATTTGCATCTGTTCCAATTATTTTGTCCAACCCCTGTATTTGTTGCCAGTGATGTCATTGGCTCTCTGTAGAGGAGATGCTGAAGCAGTGGCAAAACTGAGGAAGAAAGAAAAAACAAACTTGCATTGTTTCGCTTTTTATTGGGAATTCACCAACAGAGTTCAACAAGAAAATGTCCTTATCTATTACATGGAAACTATATATATATATATATATATATATATATATATATATATATATGTGTGTGTGTGTGTATTTAGGCAGCATTTTTTCATTAATACATGTTTCATTAAATAAATAAGCAACAGTCGAACAACTTAAGCCAAGCTGCTGGTGAGTGTTGGTCACTGTTTCTCCCTTTTCAGATTATTTAACAATGTCTAATTTCACTTCCATGGTCATAACTTTCCTTTTCTTCGATGCACTGCTATCATAAGAGGTTACATTTACTTGGGAGTCATAATGAAGGGCAATAAGTTTCTACAAACCCAACACAAATGAAAGAGAGTGAATGCACAACAATCCAATAATGGCGTACAGCCAGGAATTGACCATGCCACCATCTGTCTACACATGTGAATGTTGATCACTGTTTCTTCCTTTTCAGATTATTTGACAATGTCTAATTTCACTTCCATGGTGATGGCTTTCCTTTTCTTCATTGTGCTGCCATAAGAAGAGGTTATATTATGCTTGGAAGACATAATGAAGGGCAATAAGTTTCTACAAACACAACGCAAATAAAAGAGAGTGAATGCACAACAATCCAATTTTTTTTTTTTTATCACAATTTTCTAAAAATGAACTCCTAAACAATCTGTTTTTACTTTTGGAAAAAAAAAAAATTACAAGGTTTCTTTTACAAAGGATTCGTGACCTCGCCAAGGATCTAGCAAGGGAGGTAAGAAAGGCTATATTAAAATTAATCGTGGACATTAATAAGTGAATAATTTAAGCAATGTGAGATCGTGATATGTTGAGAATGTTGCTAAAATATATAAAAATCAAACAAAGTTCTGCCTTCTAATCAAATGATTCATTTTTGGTCTATAAATGTCTGATTATTTTACTGCAGATTTAAAAACAAGTTTAAGTTACAATTAGATACATTTGCAGAATATTAAAACAAATTCTGTTTGTTTACTTGTGCCAGTATGTCATTAAGGTGATTTTCTAAGCTTAGATATGGCACATGGCCAAATGTATGGGACACCCAGTGAGGATTGAACTGCGTATTCAGTTGTAATTGATCTGGAAAGACTAACCATTACACTACGTCAAAGTGGTCAGGTGATTTACTAAGTGTGGCACAAGACCAAAAGTGTGAGGGAACCCAGTGAGGATTGAACTTACTACCCAGATGTAATTGATCTGGTGAGACAAGCTTGCTAACCATGTTCAAGTGCTCTAGTGTGTCATTAAGAGGTGAAAACTAAAGTGCATTTCAAATCTCAATTTCTCCCCCCCCCCTCTCCCGCACATTCTAACTTTCCTGCTTGACATCGATTTGCTTGGGTCAAAAAATGTAACTGTTAAAAATATTTTGTTGCTATTTTCTTATTCTCCCCTATTTCTTTTTTCTTTAACGACTCCAAAATAAACTGCTATGTTTTTAATCATCCTAACGAACAATTCTTCTCTTCCATCAGCCGAGTTCCACAACTCATTGTACCTAAAGTTCTCCATGTGTTGACAGATTCAACCATTTTCTTTTGAACATACACAAACAATATCAAGAAATTAAAAGAAAATGGCTGAATCCATCAACACCATAATAAAAACAATATCTCCACACGTGACAGTACTTGACATAATTTTCAGTTAACAGTATGAAAATAGCGTCCTCTAAATTCTTCCAGGACATTTCGTTTTATTATTAGTTGCTTTGTTTTAATAAATTCATTTTGTTTTTGCCTTGAAAAAGTCCACATTGGACGAAACGCATCGGCTACTGTTACAGTTTTCCTATTGTCTTTTACATTTATAAGTGTGTGTGTGTATGTATATATATATATATATATATATATATATATATATATATATATATATATATATATATATATATATGTGTATATTTAGGCAGCAATCCTTCTTTTATGCAAGTTTCATTAAAAACGACAGACAAGGTACTACGGTTAAGTTTTTTATTTAATTTTTCTTGTGTACGAACAAGAGTTTTCTTTGCTGGACAAAGGGTGTGTAAGAACTGTCCAAATGTTTTATTTTTCCGAGCGCTTTCAGCTATATCTTTAGCCATTATCAAGGATGATTTGAGTAGAAAACACAAATATATTAATTGCTTCCACCTGTAAAAAAAGGTTAAAAATAATGGAGGCTTTAATAATAAAAAAGAAAAAGCCTACCCTCAACAATATTAACTACGAACAAAGCCACAATGTTCTAACCGTATTTGGTAATTAAAACACCACCACTACACACTAAGACATACACATAATGCACACACTCAATTAAACAGAAAAATCAAATCATCCTTGATAATGGCTAAAGATATAGCCAAAAGCGCTCGGAAAAATAAAACATTTGGACAGTTCTTACACACCCTTTGTCCAGCAAAGAAAACTCTTGTTCGTACACAAGAAAAATTAAATAAAAAACTTAAACATAGTACCGTGTCTGTCGTTTTTAATGAAACTTGCATATATATATATATGTATATATATATGCCCATGTTTGTGGTACTCCTTTAGGGTGACTTTTTTGATCAAGGTCAGTTTGTTATTAATTATAATATTAAATAATATATTAAAAAATCCATTTTTTGTGGGGGAGGGGTGTCAATATTATACTTTCATCACCACCAAAATGCTATCTCACTAAGAAAGATAATTTCCATAAGAGAAAAAAAAGGTTTTTGTTCAAAAATCTTTTGACAGAACAACATAAACATTAAAACTTTTCCCAGGATTTAAGCAGTATGTCTAATTTTACAGCTTTGGTTGTATATAGTGGACACACTGACAAGCACTTCCTTAATCTATATATAGATTTGATTTAATAAATGAAATAAATGTTACTCTAACAATGTATAGTTGTTAAGGTTATCAGTTATGGATGAGTGACCTTACAACAACATCCATTCTTACCATATATCTGTATAATTGATTTGGGTGTATGTCGGGCTTGTGCAGTGATTAAAAGAAAATGCAGTGGGTTGATGAATACAAAATAAGTCTTTATATACACAATATAATAATACAGAAGGATAAGGTGAACATTTTAAGAGTTCAAGTGTGTGTGTGTGTGTGTGTGTGTGTGTGTGTGTGTAATATATATATATATATATATATATATATATATATATATATATCTCCAAATGTAGTAGCTGCCACTTGAAAATGTGGTGAAGGAAAGTATGTTTGCTTTCAATGTAGTAACAATGGTTTAGCTGTCTACAGTTGTCATCTAGTCATGCAAATGTTCATGTTATGTGTTATGATGACTGGAGAATGGACTAGATATTGTTTGATTTTTTTCATCTGATTATATACATGTCTATAGATCCACTTAGAAAAGGACAGTCTGCTTCTCATTGGCTCGCAGCCTATCTGTTTATGAAAGCTTTCTGATTGGTTTGCTTGGGATTTTTATTATCAATATATTTTTAGGTGGTGAAATTATTATCTGTCCATTTTTAAACATTACATTTTACATTAGAAAATATATCTAGTTTAAATACAGGAGGAGTCATGAAAATGACTTCAAAGAGTTGCACATTTCTCTTTTGCTTATATTCTTTTCCTGTTCACCAGAATTTGTTGCTAGAAAGTGAAATTGGCCCTCGTGAAACAGTCCATTTCAATTTCTTTCAGATTTTTTTATGTATAGAAGTTTTTGTGTGTATTAAACTAAAAAAAGTTTTTTTTTTAATTTTATTTATTACAGAATAATTCCCAATAAGTTCAATTTTCTTAAGGTTTAACATTTTTTTTTTTTTGTCTTCAACTTTGATTTTATGGCTTACGGAAATATAATGAAACACCAGTTCTCGCCCAAACACTGAAGTTGAGCAATGTTAAGCCTGGTCAGTACCTAGATCGGTGACTGCTGGAGAATTCCAGGTAGTGTAATAGATAAACACTCAGAATGAGAAATCTGAGAGCCAAGTTCAAATTCCAGTCAAGTTCATTATGTTCACTTACATACAAATACCCTTGGAAAAGTTATTAATCCACATCTTCTTCTTGCAACTATGGGTTAAATAGTAAAACTTGTATCAGAAAATCATTATCTTCCTAAAATTCTTACATTCCAAAAATGTTTTGGTATTAAATAATCTTCAAAAGGTTGATAAGCCATAAAAAAACAATTCTTTTATTGTCCAGTCCAGTGTAGGCATTGTTCAGACTGAGTAAGTGAATGTATTATTCCAATGTCTTATTTCAAACTTGGTCATATGAATACATTAAATGGTACAAGCACCTGTAAGTCACAATACAGGTAGCATGTAACAAATAGAGATTCATTTCTTTTATAATATAGATTCAGAATATGAATTTATTTTATATCAACTTTTTAAAAATTAAAAAGATGTAGTAGTACTCATACAATTCTTTCTAGTTTCTGTAAAATTAGGTCCTTCATGAGATCGCTAAAAAAAAGCATAGCATGACGAAAACAAAACTTTATCATCTAAATGTTTATATTATTATTATTATGTTAGAGGAAAGATCAAAGTATTTTTTACATTTTTTAGTCGTTCCTAGCATGTACAAAATTTTCATTAAAAATCTTGTTTTTTTTTTTTTTTGAGGTTTTTTTAGTCCGAAAAATTGACAGATAATCATGTCATCATTTTTTTCCATTTAAAAAAAAAATGAAAATCTTAGTTTGAAATTCATTTAAAAATCAGTTATAACTTTTTCAAAACTTATTTTAAGGAAGTTAGAAATTATAATGTTTATTTAAAATATTTTGAAATAAGCTTAACTTAGTTTCTGCATCAAAAAGATGTAGTTTGAAAATAAAACAAAGCAGGTCATAACATTTCACGTCACTTGACAGGTGACGAAAAACATTTTCATGAAGTATTCATAGCTACGTGAGAATAATTTATTCTATAGAGAAGTGAAATTATTTAGATTTAAGTGAACAAATTATTTACCTCGTCGTTTTTAAGGAAAACTTTCAGCGCTCTATTTTTTAAATTTTTTTTTGTACTTAGTTTTCACCTTTATGTTTACGATGCTTTATGGAAAATATAAAGAAATTAAAATAAGACCGTGGAGAATGAGTTTAAATTTCATAAAATTGAAATAAAACTACTCACTGAAAACTAAAAACAACTTCACAAAATTGAAATTGCAATGAAATATGTAAATGAAATAAATGATACTTTTAAAAATGTAGTAATGTTGCTGCTGAAAATGGCTTAGGATGGTGTTCAAATTTTTTTAATTAGTAAAAACGCTAATTCAAATTGGTCAACATGTGTTTCGCACGAAGAATTTGCAATAATGAAATGGACGTTCAGCGGAGAACACTTACACTCAAGCCACATGACGTTTTATTGCTTGTGACCTTCCGTACTTTTTAATTACAGCCATTTTAACGACTTTTATGAACACAAAATTATATTTCTTAATTACTGTAGGTCTTCTGATTGGACAAAGTGATACAATTTACAAAGTGCTAAAAAAATGATCTATCTCGCAAGGACATTTACAAAAGTGAGTGCAGCTTTCAACTAATTTTATAATATTTTAACAACTTAAATGTAAAAATCTAAAATAATTAAAGAAATAACAAATAATTGTATTAAAAATTCATTTTTCATCAAAAAATTTTTTTTGCTTTCAGAAAATATTGTCCATATTCATAAAAACAAATAAAAGCATTTAAAATTAAATAATATATTCGTTTTATTGAGTTTTGTATGTTACAATTCAGAGCTGATTTCCAATTTAAAAAAAAAACATGATTTGCTTTCCTCAAAGCCTTGTACTTTTAACTAATATAATCACTAACCTGAACGCGACTGAATTTCTAGAGTTTTCATAAAATTAGTTATGGGGGGGAGTAATAAATATAAAAAAAAATATTACTGCCATGAATTTAATAAAAAAAAAACAAAGAAACATATAATAATTTCCATCATCTGGTAATAGTTTCTGAAAGTTTCATTAACATCCGACTTTTATTTTTATTTTTGCCAGATTTTCCAAATTAATGTGTCATACAAAAAAAACGTGCTAAAAATTGTATGTTATTTTACTAGTTCTGGTGATACAAAGAGAAACAAGGTTTTTTCAATCAAAATTTAGAATGTCCTAAAAAGGAAAAAAATTTTTAAATAATTAAAAAAATCTTTGGTTTTTCCTCTTAATAATAACATAAACATTTAGACGATAAAATTTTGTTTTCATCAAGTTTGCCGTCTTTTTCATCATGCTATGCTTTTTTTTTTTTAACAATCTCATGAAGGTACCTAAGTAAAATGGTTTTAAAACCTGACTTTGGTACTATGTCAGATTTACAAATTATGTTCAATGGTTCTTGTAATGCTGGTAAACAAATAATTACTAACAAACTAGTGTACTCATAACAGCAATTGTTTGAAAGTTTTAATAGTGGGATGCAATTAAACAAAAGTCTTGAAACAATGTATTGAGATTCAATAAAGAATTCACAACTAAAATAGGTTAATGAACCATTAATCTGTTCCCTTATATTATATATATATATATATATATATATATATATATATATATGTGTTCAATGGTATTTATGATTCATTGATTACTCCTGGTATTATATACATCGCTTTTTGGTCAGTATCTTCATGTTAAAAATTTTGTGTCATGTGAACTAGAAATATCTCCCAGGAGGAAAAAAATTAGCAACAGAATGGCAAGGCCTATTTCAAGAAGCAAGATAATCACTTAATAGACAAAGGTATCTGAGTGCCTTACATGAAAAGCTTGAACAAATAAGACTGCAATCTAAGAAACATAGGAGTAAAGGAACTGATTAATTAAACAGTTCATTTTGCTTTGGAACTAATTTTGTCTAAATGCAGATAAATATTTTATTTGTATAAATTATTAAAATGAATAAGGGAAGTAATAACTCATAAATTTACTAACTTATATTTATTTACCTCCCTTCCCCATTAGGGATGTGACAGGAAATATATAAATACATTGATAATTATTATATAGTTTGACGATATTTACAGATAAAGTATATAGAAATCAGAAAGTGATGTTTCTTTCTGGCTTTGAATAAAATTACAATTAAAATTATTTTAAGTTCAGTGAACAACTTTTCCTTCAAAATATATTTTCTACGTTTTTATAGAAATCCTTTTTCCATTGGAAATTTATCAGGAAAAATGAGACCTATATTGTTTTCTTAATGTAGATAAAAAGATCAACCTTGAAATCTATGTACCATCTCCCTTCAGGACATTGGCAATCATAGCTCTCCACAAATTCCTGTCCTTTGTAGCTCTTAATAAATTTTGTCTTTTTCTTATCTCTGCCATCCATTTACTCAAGCTCACTAGGTAGTTTGTGTGTTGTTTTCCTTTGTCCCAATTGCTTTCAATCTGTCTTGTGTGTATCAAATTTTTCAGGCCTTTTCTCATTATGTACCTGAGAAATTTCAACTTTTTCTTTCTGATGTTAAGTATGAGTGGCCTTTTTGTTTCCATTTTTTTTTAAAACTTTGTCGTTGCTCACATGTTCAGTCCATGGTATTCTCAGCATCCTTCTGTAGCACCACATTTCTGTTCCAATCTCTTAATCTGTGAGTAGATTGTCCAACATTCACTGCCATTACATAAGTTTAGTACTCCTCCTCTTTTCCTCCTTTTTTTGTTTCTAACAAAATCTTAAAACTTTTCTTCACTTTTTAAAGGCATATTTCACTATCACAATCTACCTTCAGATTTCAGTGTCACACTCTGTTAAAATACTTCACATATATTTAAATTGTTGTATTTGTTTGATTTTAGTTCAAATCTTCTTCAGATTTCAGTGTCACACTCTGTTAAAATACTTCACATATATTTAAATTGTTGTATTTGTTTGATTTTAGTATTTCCAATTTGAATGTTGGACTTTTCCTTCAATATCTGTCTATATTTCTGAGATGAGGCATTATGTACACTGTGTCATGTGTCCTTGAGGACTCAAGGACACATGGCAGAGTGGATAAAGGCATTAGTTAGATCCAGTGACAGGACCCAAAGAGAGTGAGTTCAATATCCAGTTAAGGCAGCGGAGAACTTGGAGAGGGGAATTAACAGATGACTGATAACTGACATCCATTAAACATGGCATGTGGAACTAGAATAGTCTACCCCAGTGAGCGAAATAAAGGGTTCAGTTTGACATTCCAACCACTTGAAGATGGCTGGCGTGTACAACAGCCGAAACGTTGTAATAAATATGGCGACAATGTAAATAGTGTACAGAATACCTCATCTCAGAAATATAGACAGACAATTTGTTTTTGTCAAACAGAAACACCATTTACTGAAAATCTGCTCTGAATTATAAAATAAAAAATGCAATAAGAAAAAAAAAAGAAATTCCAGTCAATTTAACTTAGTTTTTGAAATACATCAAAATATTTTACGAGGAGCGTTTCTACCCAAACATTAGCTCTGAATTGTAAAATACAAAACCCAAATGAGGACAATAGTCTGAATAATGTAAATAATGGACTTTTCCTTCCTTTTGTTAACAATCATGCATTCTATCTTGTTTAGTTCTTTATTCTTGCTTTTCTTTACTCCCATCTCTAGTTCTTGTAGTTTCCTTTCTGTGTCTGTTATCAATACTGTTGTTAAGATTATGGCCACCAATAATGGATCCTGGTCGGACTTCTAATTCTCTCTGAATAGGCTCACTGTATAAGCTGAATAAGTCCCATGAAAAGACACATCCTTGATTTATACCTTTTCTTTTACTTGTATATTTACTTATATATTTATTTTTTATTTTACAATTCAAAGCCTGTTTTTGGTAACTGGTGGGAGGGGTCCTGTTTGACAAAGAAAATTGATTTAAATTCTACAAGGAGGCCTGTGTATGACTAATATAAACATTTAGCTGTACAAAAATGAATTTCTTGAAAATAAAATTAAATGTGTGTTTGTTAGTGGCGAGGCTGGGGTTAATAGATGTTAAAAAATGGTTTTACCAAGATTTTCTACAAAAGAAACATTTGCAAATAAGCCCTGAAAGATTCATTAAAATCCAACAATTATTTGTCTTTTCCAAGAATTTCCATCTCAGTGTTTTTCAATGCAAAAAAAGAAAAAAAGGTTGAAATTTCCTATACTAATTTATGGTTTCACCCTCCACCCACCACTGATGCAGGAAAAGCAAAAATATTAACTAAAATTTTGAATTTTCTGAAAAGATCAAAAATATAATCAAAAAAATCATTTGATCTTTATTCTGCTGCTACTACTACTACTACTACTAATAATAATAATAATATCATCATCATCATCAATATTTTGCTAAAGACTTTGGGGCATTTTTTCCATTATGTATATTCATTTTTTACGGGATCTTTGGAGATATATATATATATATATTAATAAAAAAAATATTTTAAAACATTTTTTTTTTCCTCGGACCATATTAAGTTTTTCATATAATCCAACAATTATGTCTTTTGCAAGAATTTCCATCTCAGTGTTTTTCATATCACATTTCTGAGGAAAACCTCTTTACCAACCATGTCATGAATGTAAAAGTTTGTGTTTGTTATTTTAGAGTTTTTATAAGTACTTGTCTTAAATGCTTAGGAAACAGCGTTTTTTTTTCTTTTCTTTCTTTCTTGCTTGCCTATTCAAGTCAAGTTTGTTAGGCAGCACATATGACTTGCTCATTATAATCGGTCAAACTCATGTCTTCATGATTTTCCTGTTTTCCTTCTGAATTCTGGTACCAATGTAGATATTGAGATCAAATATTTGAACAATTGCGCTAATGAGGAGAATCACAATTGAAATTATTGGTTTATACTAAGCCTTTTCTTTACTTCATTTTTTTTTTTCTTTTTTGCAATGGTAATACTTGCATTATGTATGTTAGGGAGACTTGTACAATTCATAGAATTAAAAAAGAAATCTGGTAGGATCGTTTCCTCTCTCTCTCTCTCTCCTCTATAAAGAAGTTTAGCAAAAGGGGTCTACATCAAAGGGATAGAGGAAGGAAATAAGGGACTAGTTTTTGTGATTAAGAAGGAGAAGATTGCAAAACTTTAAATGAATGAAAACAGGAGTGGAGGAAAAAGGTCATGTTATAAAACCTTTTAAAGAATTTTGCTGGGAGGGGTCAATTTTTAAGGATTAACAAAAAGGATGTTGATATGGAGCATGGGAATATTTTGGAAGGTTATATTAATGTTTTTTTCCAAACAAATCCACAGACATATACTTACAGGGTGGTGGTGATGGAGGAATGTTCTAAAGGCAACCAAGATACCCTTCCAAAATATATGAAACAAATTGGATGTTTTTTCAGTGCCCTTTTTTCTTTTGTACTAATGATGATAAAGAAATACCAAATTGTTCATCAGGTTTTTTTATTTTATCTTCTTTTAGATAGATCTATAATCGGTAAAATTTCAAGTAATATTTATCATAAAACAATGTCTAACTAAAACAGTAAATTAAAAAAAATACTTAAGTGCATAGAGAATACCAAAATCAGTTGGTAAAAAGGCACAACAACATTTCATATGAAATCACCCTGTCCTCCCTGATTCACTCTCTTCCTGATTTTCCTGAAAAAATTCACATGTATTCCCTTTACCAAAATAAGGGTAAAATCACAAATATTGGACCTGTATTTCTATTAGTTTTTAAATATAAAAAAAAACAAAACATTTTGCTAATTTTATGCACCCCCTCCCGCAAATGAGTGTTTCAGTCAATTCCTGATGTTCATAGCTCCTTTGATATTGTAACTTTCTGACTAGGGTTGGCATTAGCTATAGATTTCAAAAATATAACCAAATCATGTATATCATCTGTGCTTTTCCTCCTACTGAGACTAACCAAGAAGCCCAAAATCATAAAAACTATGGCCCATTTGATATTTAAGATAGAGGCTGAAATTTAATAACTTTGTAGTTTTCCATCTAAATAAGCAATTTCTAGTTTCCTTTTTTAATGTAATTTAGATTTTATGGGTCATTCAAAATGGAGAAAAAGGGCTTTTTATGTATAATGAATAAGAAGTTGTTTTTTATTAGTTTGATAGCATTTGTATGTTAGGTGGAGGCCAAAAGCAAAAAGGTTTTATAATGATGGTAACTTCAGCATGTTGTTCAATTTGTATAGATATATACTCACCCAAACAAAAACTAGCAAAACTTGCATACATGAGTATATTTGATCTCTCTCTCATATATATATATATATATAGTTTCAGTCGGGTTTTGATCCTAGCTAGAGGCAACCGGGCATCTAGCCACACTGATGAGCTGTGATACAGCAAAACAGTCTGTTTGTGGATGACAATATATATATATATATATATATATATATATATATATATATATATATATATGTGTGTGTGTGTTGTTTTTTTTTTTCTTGTGGGAGAAGTATAATGATTAAACAGTAGTGTTTGTTTTTTATTGAGTCCCTCAAGATAGGTTACTGTATGAAGTGTGTGATTTGAACATAACAGGAGATGGTAGAAATTGGGAATTATGAGGATATAGTTAGTAGATATTTGCTGACCCTAAACTTGAAGCAGTTAAGATTGTACTGCTTGGGGAAGCAGCCACACAAGAGTCTGTTCCACAAAGTAGAATTTCTTGTGAAGAAGCTTTCCACCATGTGTATGTACCAAGGTAGATCTTGGCTGTAAGGTCTGAGCTGGTGGCACTAAAGAATGGTTGCCATCGCAATTCTCACTTGTGGAACTCTATACCAGCTTCTTGCTTTCTGGTCAACTTTGATCTGCAAAGAAATTAAATGCAATGTCAATCATTATTTTCTGTCTTAATTCCTGTTCTTTTATTGTTCTCTCTCTTCAATGTTTTCTTTTTCTCGTATTCTCTCACACTCAATAATCCCTGTGCATCTTAGTGGCTTTATTGTTTTGCTTGGGACAAAATTTATTTAAAAAGAACAAAGAATATGAAAAACTTTCGAACCTTGTCTCACTAATGTAGATTTTGTTGAAACAAAATTCTATTTCTGATAATAGTAATTCATTGGTGAAAATACAAGTTTTCTTAATTGTTTTGTATGTTAACCATTCCATCAGATTTTCATCCAAACTTTCTCACTCACACCCACTTGTTTCTTTTTTAAACATCTCTGTATTGATTTCTTATTGTGATAAATTTTGTGCTTTTCGCCAGTAGGAATCAGATAATGATTAAAAGAAACCATTTAATTTTCACTGATAACACTGGATGACAAAAATAATTGCTACGCAGTTGAGGCTGTACTCAAATCAAGTACAACTCTGTATTCGAAATTGTCCTCAAATGTGGTTTTTAAGATATTCACATAGCATATTTATGTTAAAGATAAATATTATTAATATACTAATAAATAGTATGTTTGTGGTGGATATGTGACTAGTGTAATTATTAGTGACTTGGGGCTAGAAATTGGCAAGCTAATTTCAAATTCTGATCACGTTTATTAAATTCACTTTTGCACAAATACCCTTAGAAAAGGTATGAATTCATCTCTCCTAATCTGTGGGTAAAATAGGTCAGATTGGGCTCTCTTGTCAACCAGTCTAGGAGAAAGACAACCATATGCAGCCCTGGTGAATCATGTACTATAGTGATGGAAAGGAATCTGAAGTTCATAATGACTAATTATCAACTACAGTGAAGGTGGGGGGGTACTCTTTTTCTTTTCTTTTTTCTCTCTAGTGAATGGCGAATAAATAAAAATAAAATATGCTATTTATTTGTGATATCATCAGAAATATTTGAGATCCTTTTTCTTGCATTTGTGTATTGAGCTGGTTTCCTGTTATCAACCCACCATGTTTGGGTTGAGCTGGCCTTGATACCTCTTATTGTATCTTAGATATGTCTTGGTGGGACCTTTTTACAGTGCTCATTTGTTAAAGCTACTAAGACACAAGGGGTTACTGAGTGTAAGAGAATATGAGAAAAGGAAAATATTAAGGAGAGAGAGAGAGAGAACAACAAAAGAACCGGAATTAAGAAGACTGAATATTAAAATTGACATTGCATTTAAAATTTTTGAAGATCAAAGTTGATGGTAAAGCAAGAAACCAGAAGAATGTTCCACAAGTGAGAAGTGCAAGAGAAGAAACTGTTAGCATAGAACTTACGGTTACATCTAGTCATTTCAGCTGTAAGATGATACCATGTCACCAATCTAGTAATTATGCTTAAATTCATAAATTATACATGCCAAAGAGGAAAGCTCATCAGAACAATTACCATGAAAGAATTTTATAGAAAAGGCACAGGGAAGCTATGTTACAGTGGTCGGAAGGTGACTGAAGCCAAGATGCTAGGACAGGACCAATAAGATTGCACATTCTTCTGTACATTTTATCTAAAATCTTTAAAAATGTAGCAGAAGCACCAGACCAGATGTGGCAGCAATATTCACTATATGGTTAAATGTGTAAGATAGATTCTGATGAGGAAAATTGTCTAGCACAACACAGCGAACCAACTTTAGGAATTGAGTCAATATAATCTTTCCACATCTTTTTAGCAGAAAACATTAGCCTGGGAAGGTGCAATGGGTCACTCTCATGGAAGTTTGCACACTTGGTGATGGAGGTAGGGGGTTATTTGTCATTTCAGAAAGCCAAATTTTATAAATTACACTTCTTTTCTTATTTAATTTATTTAATAATTTCAATAAAGTGACCAAACAATAATGTAGCTTTTTGCCTCTAGATGACTTTGTGGTGCTACTTTTCTGTAGGTTTTGCCGCTTAATTCTTATTTAGGATTGTAGTATTCCTTTTCAAGGGTTGTCCCAGAAAGACAAAAGGGCTGAAGTATGAGGTATGAAACCGTATCAGGCTGGAGCAACTTATCCAATGGGTGGATATTCCAGCTTGTAAAATTTTTCATTTTCCTTTTATTTTCTTGTTTTAATAACAACATTTATATATTGTTACACTTTCTCAATTATTATAATGAAGTAAAAACAATTCTATACTGAAAACGGAAAAAAAAACGATACATTAGAAACAGAAAAAAACAGAATTCTATACTGAAAACAAAAAATAACAAAATGGAATTCTCTAAAACTTAAGACAGAATTATTAAGGAAAATTTGAAACAAAAAAATGTTCCCTTTTATCAACAACACTCTTACTCCAGTAAAAAAATGTTTTGTTCTCCAGTGTAATTTGGAACTTGTTGGTGTTATGAAATTTAAATGATTGACTATGTAAAGGGAAGAAGATTTCCTCTGCCAAAGTGATTGTAGGGATCAAATTTCAGAACATGTATAAGTAAATGTGCCATTTAATCCTAAGTAGATACTGATGTTGTCATTATCTATAGATGGTGAACCTTTATAGTTGCCAGTTCATTTTTAGTACTTTTAAATTTTTCATGAACATAAATGGGTGACTCATATACTTGTAGCTTAGTTGCTAATGTTTTAATTCGAGATTCATACTTTAACATTTGTAGTAAGAAGAAATAATGCCAGATTAAAAAAAAACCATTAAGTTCTTAAAAATTACTTACATTTCATTTAAGAAACAAGAGTTAGCAGATCTGTGCTTCAGAAGTTCCCAACTAGAGATGTGCCCTTTTTAAAAAGGGTAATTTAGGTCCAGTTCGAACTTAGACAAAGTTCAGAACAGTTTGCTGCATAGTAAAGGGGACAAGTTTGATCCCTATCAAGGAGCAAAACTGCTCAGGCTGATGTGCCAATTTCACTTTTCTATTTTCTTTGAAGACACATTAACCTTGTTGTTCTGGGATTTCCTGTACTGTCAGAATTTTGAAGAAAATGAAACCATTTTTATTTTATTTTTTTTAGCATGAACTGTAATTCAAAGAACTTACCTATTTAGAATAAATGCTATTCCTGCTAAAATGATTGGTAGATATGAATATGAGTTTCAGTTTGTTTATAAGTATTTACTAACTTTAAATTAGTTTGTCACAAGGCCACAAGTTTGAGGCACACCTAGGATTGGAATCATTTTAGTAGAATGAAGACTTTTTCTCCACCCTGTAGTCTCTTTCCCACAGATACAATGCTACAGGCCTATTGCTACTCTGTTATTTCCATGGAAAATGTTCAGATGAGCTCCATTCTTTCATTCCACCAGCTCAGACCTTTACTGCTTTCCAAATGCAAGGTGAAAGTTCCATTTGAACATTTTTTTCCCCCCAAGAACTATTACTTTGTTAAATTTAACACAAAATTATAACTTAACTAGAAAAATTGTGAAAATTTCAGTTTTCCTATTTTAATTTTCTGGTGAACTTGATTCTTAAGTTAATGATTAAATAAACACATGGCGAATTCTTGAACAATAAAATATCTGTAGATATTCCCCTATCACATTGTTAAATATTCGAACTTAACAACTTTAACAAAATATTGCAATAACAATCATAATTATAAATGCTGGTCATTATTTTAAGAAGTGGGTACAAATGATAAGATTTGAAATTCACAACTTTTCCATTTCACTGAAACAGCTCTTGAACACATCTATCTTCCTTTCATTTTCTCACTGAAACCAAGTAGCATATGTCTCTTGTTTTTCGATGCAATCAAAACCGAATTGTCTCTTATTTATGAGGCATTGGGAGATGTTAAACATTTCTATCTTCCCTTTCTTTCCTTCTAGCCAAATTCTCATTTTAAATTTCTCTTAATAATTCAGCAGATATTTATAGTAACTGGATTTTTGGCGATTGACTTACTCTGTTTCCCTCATTCAATACTCAAGGAGAAAAACATTTTCCCCAAGAACTAGTACTTTGTGAAACAAATTCTCAGTTGGATGCTTTCCTGAATGTTATATTTTTAACTTCTTCAGGTCAAATGTCAGTCATTATCTATCCTCATAATCTTCACTTTCTACCACCACTTCTTTCACTCGTATCAAACCTCATTCATCCACACCTTTGTAACAGTTATTGTCCTATGGTTTTACGGCAGGCTTCATTTTATTCATATGCAAAAGAGAAGTCAAACAGGGACAAAGTTCCTTTATTGCACTTCATTTGTTCAATGGTTTTGGTTGCAGTACCAAATTGGTGGCTGATCAAATAGTAGTAAAAGAGAACCCAAGTACAAATGCTTACTGCAAATAAATTCTCTGGCCAAATCACATTCACATCTGGCAGTATGCCCTTGTTGATGCCATTCTACAACATGATACATACTCCTTTTAATGATACCGTGTAGTCCCATATTAGAGATGCATTATTTAATCATAAACGCTATGACCTTTGATCACACTAATTTATTTCACCATCACCCAAAAAACCATCACAAAATCAAAATACAGTTGTTGGGAACATAAAAAAAAACAAACAAACATTAAAATATTTACAAAATATTCATTTTGATCCATTTAGTTTTTAATCATTCATTTCAATACGGATGGATAGGTTCACACTTCTCCTTAGTCTTTTGAACAGGAGTAGAGGTTTATCCCTTGTTTTCAGTTTAGGTTTCAGTTTCCTTCTCTCTCACTTCAATTAGCTCCTTGTGTCTCAGTGACATTATCAACTTGCTTTGGGTGAATTGATTTAAAAAAAAAAACATGTTTACTATATAAGTAGTACAGGTTGTAATAAAAAGTTTAAATATTCAAGTTTTAAAAATGAATAAATACAAAATCAAATTAAATTTTGCTGTAATATTTACAAAAATCACTTTTTTCTTCTTTTTTTCTTTTCTTTTCCTTTCTTCTTTTTTTCTTTTCTTTTCCTTTCTTCTTTTTCCTTCTTTTTTCTTCTTTTTCCTTTTTTCTTCTTTTTTCTTCTTTTTCCTTTTTTCTTCTTTTTTCTTCTTTTTCCTTTTTTCTTCTTTTTCCTTTTTTCTTCTTTTTCCTTCTTTTTCCTTTTTTGGTTTTTTGGGTTTTTTTTTCTGTTTTTTTTTTTTTTTCTTCTTTCTTTTTAGATTTGTTAAATGACCTTGAATCATTTTTAAATAGCAATATTGTTATTAATTTTCAGGCTCAGAGTAACATGTATACCACTTTGATTTATGAATTGTGCCCTGTGCATTCATTTTTCTATATAAAGAATCTAATAAGCACATTCCAACTATTCAAAATTAAGTTTTTAAAGTCTTTATTTAAAAAAATTTAATTTAGTTACCTGCCTTGTGTAACTAAATTTTCTAGGTTTGTTTATCATTTTTTAAATTTTCTTTTGTATTTTCATTTTAGTTTGATAAACAGAAAACCTGCCACACAAATGTTGCTTTTTAATGATCCATTAAAGTTTTTAACCAAAAATTGATAGAAAAAAAAATTTCTTGCTTTGTTTATTAAGGGAAAATTATTTTTTATATGTAGATTCTAATGTTTTTCACATTTACAAATATCTAAAATCAAATCCTTCAACCTTCAGTTGCATTCAGATTTCATTCACCAGTTTGAAAAGAAATGTTTAAATTTTGTATACATGCATTCATGCTCAATTTATTAAGACCCTGACACTGTTAAGTTTGTTTTTTTAGGGTATTTTTAATAGTTATTTGTAGAGTAAATATATTAACATATGAATTAAACATTTTATCTCAGAAAACACAACAGGACAGCATTAGTTTTGAGCCCTGATCACACTAAATTGTTGCATATATTACAAACATACTTCTGAGATATTGTTTGTTTCCATGCTGCCTCGATAAAGTGAATTGTTCAAATATTTTTGTTTCCTGGACAATATAAAAATTGTGTTTATACTGTAATCTCTGATATCTTTAAAAAAAAAATTTTTTTTATTGCTACTAAAATATGATGTAGAGATAGAAACCAAGTTAATGCAGTTGGCAAAATGATTGCAATCAGCGTGCACGATGCAGTAAAATCCCAAACCAGCAATCTTGGAACTTTGTGCTCACAAAAAAAGAAAAGAGATTGTCACAAGGACGGTATTATATTGACTACCTTTACTTCTTGGCAATGCTTATTGTTTTAAAAAGCAATGATTAGAATTTTAATAAAAATTAGACATATGAAAGTGAATTTATACATTTTCTTTGTTCCAGAAAATTGACAACAAGAATAATAAACATCACTTTATTTCTTAAGATAGTTGAGGAGTTTCCCATTAAACATCTCTACAGTTTGGAATTCGGGGTCTTCTCATAGACTGGTTGCTAAGGCTAGGGATTCCATCTATTTTCCTATTTAACCCACCACTTGAGGAGGGGGTAGATTCATACCTTTACTAAGGCCATTGGTGCCAAAGTTAAAACAGACTGGCCCAGAATTTGAAGTTGATACCCTTTACACTACCCACAAGTGTGTGTGTGTGTGTGTGTGTGTGTGTGTGTGTGTGTATACATACATACATACATACATACATACATACACACACACATATATATATATATAACTTTACATGATTTTCTATTTTTATGTCTATCTTTATAATTTTTTCTCATGTTTTTCCAATCAGATGCTGTCCATCAGGACCAAAATTTTGAATAAACTGTCCATAGTTAATCTTTAGTTTGCTCGAGTATTTTCTCTTGTTTCAGTCATTATCAAGAACTGGTTGTTGTGTGCGATAATCAAGTTTTTATTGGCTACATCTTAGCATTTTTTACAATGATGTAATTTGAATTAGTCCAAAATGATGTCATGTGTAACAGTTAAATACTGCTAGACCACACCATAGAAAGACATTCCTGTAATTTATCTAGATTTTTCAACTAGTTTTTGAACAACACAAACTATATGATATATAATATGATAATCTGTATGGGATTTCTAGGATGATATAGATCCAGGTAGAGCTCTGTCAAAAAACAGAACAAAATTATTAATAATTACAGAATATCAAACACTTAAAATTTAAAATCCCATAGATAATAATTTTTATTTCATGAGAGCTCATAATAAAAAAAACAAAAAAAAAAACCTCTCAATCTTCTCAAGACCTACACACAAATGTTGTGTATAGGTCTTGAAGATTGAGATCTGTTTTTTTTTGTTTTTTTTTTCTTCTCATGAAATAAAAATTATTACCTATGGAATTTTAAGTGTTTGATATTCTTTAAATAATAATATAAATATGTGTGTGTGTGTGTGTGTGTGTATGCATGCATGAGATATGTAATAGTGTGACACCCAGCCAGCCGTCGGCCCGTGGTCAACTCCCAGTCACGGAGCGAAGCTGTAATGTTTCTTCTGCCGGCGTTTTGGGGTTGACTCTTTGTCGCTGCCACCAGCCTGAGTCCCGGTCGATTGGTGGTCATCACTACTTGGCAAAATACCCTGGTCAGGATACCAATATGGGGACACTGGCCCATCCAGGTTTGAATTCTGGTCGTCGATGTTAACAGCTTCACCAGCTGTACCGATTCAATACCAGCTCTATTGTAACGTCTGGTTACTGGAGTAACTGCTTCGATCTCAAGTCTAACCTACCCACATTGTGACTTTGATCGTAGGTAGACGATATCAATCAGGCATCAGGCCGTAGTGTAGACTGAGTTCAGACTGAAGGTGGTATCACACAAGTGCAAAGAAAAAAAGAAATAAATAAAAGAAAAACCCAAGAGGTTCAAATATGTTAAGAAATAACAAATTAACTTTATCCTTCTGTTATATACTGGAGTGTTTTTCTCCCAGCCCGTCTTCTATGAAATGTGACACTTCTATGTTTCAAGCAAGTTGGTATCTTAAATCAACTGATTTAGTTCTTAGGTGTTGGCTTGGCTTCGTTCGTCAGTATAACTTGCTATTGGTAGGATAGGCGAAGTCGGAGGTCATAGAATCTCTTGGTCAGCTTCTGCGAGGCAACATTCTGGTTAAGCTCTGACTCTAACTCCAAAACCAGCTCAACTGCGACTCCCAAACGACCCATGAACATTCGTTTATATGGGTACCGACCAACCCCGTGTGCAGCCATACGCGGCCTGGGGTTCTCGGTAAATCTCGATTTCTAACAAGAAATCTCTTTGTTGTCAGGCCAGGAAATTTGATTACTTCCCATTTTTGGAAAATTAATCACTTTCCATTGGGGGGGGCTCCGTCATCCATGAGGGAAGGTCGGAGAAGAGCTATCCTCCTAGACTCTTCCTCTCTCACATTGATATCTCATACCAATTCCTTCAGTGGGCGTTAATAACTTCTCCGTCTTTCTCATCCGTTCACCTCCACCTATCACCATTGCTACCACTCGACCAATGGCATCCCGCCCGTGCGGGTGTGGCTAAGCTGGCATCCTTAAAATTATAATCTAGAATTTTTGTTTACAAAATTCTCCTTTTTCCCATCACCCAAAATTTTTACGAATTCCATATTGCCAATTAAATTTCTATCATATCTTTTGGCCACCCAGAATTCACTTAGCCAGCACTCTCTACTGACTCCATCAAAGTTTGCCATCTGGTCCCTTCGTGAAGTTAGCTTTATAATGGAATCCTTGGCTTGTTGAGAAATTAAATTCTTTTATCTCGCCAATCTCAATTCTCCACTCTATTTTCTGTCTCATGCCCAAATTTTACAAACACCATATTGCTATTCAACGTTTCAGCATCTGAAGCGACACGTTGATAAGGTAAATAATAACAATCCTCTCACCTATGTTGAGACAATGCCAAAATTTTATAATTGCCACATTACTTTTCCTCGTCGGTGACCAAGAAAAAAAATAAACGATATCTTGGAAAGATAATTAACATTGATTCTCCCTGCCTGTATCGGCGATTGTCTCAAGCCAAAATTTTTATGACCGCCATGGTCTGGCCGATATCTTAATATTTGCCTTTCTTCCTATCTTCCTCGGCAAGACATTAATCAACCTGACAAAACCTCACATATGGTTTTTTCCACGGGTTTACTGTCTTTTGTGAAAAGTATCTTTTTTGTAAATAAAATAAAATCTTTTTAACATCGAACAGGATATTTTTTGGGATAGCTCTTTTTCGCCTTAAGTATTTCCCGTTTTAATTTCTATGGTTAATTAGTTAGCCAATTACCATAGCTAAATAGAGGCACAATAGTATCCAAAACAGAAGTGGAGATAATGAAACACATTGTTTATAGTTTTTTCACTTTCTCATTATCCTCGCGTATATTATAAGGATTGCAAAATAGGGAAGCCTTCTTTAATCCCCGCCTCTCTCCTTGATGAATATTTTGTCACTTCCGCTTAGTCTGACACAGGCTGCAAGTTTGGGTCAACCAGTGAAGCTTGAACTCACTACAGTAGTAGTGTTCTGCAAGACAAACGTGCAAACTATTCCTTTATGTTGGGGTTCCTCCTCACCTTTGTTTGCGTGTTTGTTTATTTGTTAGTTTGTTTTTTTGTGTCCCCCCCCCCGGTCAAATTTAACTCCTCAGTTTTTCTTAGTCAATTACAAAATATTTTCTTAACTTATCTAAAGCATTTTTAATGCCACAACATTTCACTAATCTTAATTTATCCTATTTTCATATTATGAAGGTCATTGATTGTTTCTTTGGCTACTGACACAGTTTTTCACATCATAGAGATTTTGATGCAGATATCTACCTGCATCTGTAATGTCCATCTCTAACAGTAAGCAATGTTGCAATAGGGAGTGGGGGAGAGTTTTTCTTTTGTTAGAATTTACAACAGACAAAATATTAGATGGCAAAATGCCATCTTAGCAGATAGATAATTTTCAAGATCAACCTCAACCATATTGTGAAATGTTTTTTGCTTTGAGCTATTCAGAAACTGATACAATTTCTTTTATGCAATTCCTTTTTTTGTTGTCTCTCGCTCTACAATCTCAGAAGATTTAAAGTAATATTAGATAAATATAAATATTTTAAATCAAACTTTTAATTAATCTGAATTTATATTTTGGTGTCATTTGAAATTACAGTAAATAAAATAATCTGCTGATGTTTATTTGGTGAATAATATTGTTAAGACATAAAAAGATATCCTCAGATTTTCCATTAAAGACACAATACAAGAAATAACTATAAAGTGTGAACAAGAGATTCTGTCTTAGATTGGCCACTCCAACAAATTTTCTTTTTCTTGGTTTGGAATAATTCTTCCACTTAAATAAGTTTATGTAGAACAATCACGTTGTCAAAAATAAGCACTCAGTTGTGGAACAAGCTGAGAAAAGAATAATCCACCTTGAGAAAGAGAGCTATTTATGGTGCCATGGAGCATCTCATTGTGCTCAAGTGGGATAGTCCATTGCTTGGGCTATGATTGGCTGCTGGTACATGAGGCCCGGATCAAAGCATAGTATCTGTTCGCAGATCGCTTGCTTGGTCGGCCTTCTGGCTGAGAGCTTCACTCGATACTTGCCTGGTGTAGGGATTCGTCCCTGCGCTGGTGGTATCATGGCTACGACTAGCTTGGACTGGCTCCGGCCTGGACTAGCTATGACAACCCAAGACTAGCTTGGACAAGCTAAGACCAGCTATGACCAGCCAAGACCAGTGGCCCAGGTGAAAACACTCGGGTCCCCATGTTAAAAACCGACCTTGTGTCACAACCTGACTCAGTGGGGCGGTCAAGTAAATACCTGGTACATGAGTGGAGGTATTTCTGTATAAATACCAGCTTGATTCATCAGTCAGTTTGCAGGGTTTGTATTGAGTTACAACCTGCTTTATTTTTGTCTTGCCAGCTGGACACTAGCTGGGATCCTTACGCCGGTAAGTGTTGTTATTCTACAGTTTACAAACAGAAACTTCAGCCTGTCAACCCCAGGTTCTCTTACAAATTTGTGGCTGAAGTGTCTGTTGATAAAAACTTCAGCCTGTCAACTCCAGGTTCTATTAGTGATTTTTGCCTGCACTGTCTGTTGATAGAAACTGTGAATCACTATGAATTCTTGTGGAAAGATTATGGGGTGGTTTTCCATTGCCTTCTCCACAGCTTACAATTCAGAGTAGTGGCTGCCACCCAAAATTAAAGAACCCAATCTACTCTACTATTTAACTCATAGCTTTGGGCAGGAGGAGGAGAAGTGGACCTATGCCAGAATTTGAACTTGCCTTGCTGATTCAACTATCTGTACCAATAACCAGTTATTATGCTAACTGTTGTTATTATGGAGTGAGTAATCATTGATCAAATGCAGAATAAATAACAGAACTGTCCAACAAACAGAATTTAAAGTTTGCAATAAAAAGGGGCAGGGCAAAATAAAATAATATCAAGCAAGCATGCAAACAATATGTGCAAGGCAAATTAATAGTAATAAGGCAAAATGTTCACAAACCAAGAATTGGCATTGATACATAGTCAAATTCGGACAAGTGAACGTAGCGTCCTGACTTCTAGACAAGGCAGATCAGGCCCGAGTCATATCAAACTACAAACAGGCTTGTTTTATTGGCTAAAAAAAAAATCCCTGCATGCATCTGTGTGTTTTTGCCTATAAAAGGAGAGAGGCAAGTGTTTTGCAGTCATTCTTATAGGATCAAAATCCCCCCCCCCCCCAACCTAATGGGTGAGTGCACTCATATTTACCTCCCCAAAAGGATTTTTCTACAAATAGTTGAAGTATTTTCTTCTATTGAAAGTAAAGAATTGTCAGATACAGGAATTTCAAAGGTTTTGGTAAATTTTACACGTGACTCTCTTGACGTTCTTAATTTCAGATTTATCGTAGTACATGAAAATTGCTTTTTCACCTTTAGTGTCCAGTTTCTTTCTATCTTGTAAGCATAAAAGATTTTGCCAAGTGTATACATATTGGTAAGGGATTAGATTTGTGACCCGTGAACATTTCAAAGGCAGTTCTTTAACTGTAACACCAATTTCTAATATATGCAGTGGTCATAATAGCATACAACCATAAAAACTTTGGTAATCTTGATTCTATTAATAGACATCTACCCATTTCAAAGAGAGATCACCAAGATAGTTCTGCATTACCATTTTGGTTTGCAGAGTATGGAGTTGATGTCTAATGCTTAAAATTGATTATTAAGAGTTTCTAGTCCACTATGGATGCACACTGCTGATGAGTCCCAAAAATAGGAAGAAATGACCATCCAGCCCTTTCCTGCATTCTGTTGAGGTTTCTGTGTCTGGACATGATGAATTATTATGAAAAATTATTCTAATCCACAAAATTACTGTTTATTTATATAAACCTATGCTACATCCAGCTTTGAATGTTCTGGATTGAGCAACTTGGAAAGTTGTTGCTGTTGGGGCTTGGCCTGTGGGTTATCTATACTGGGTTAAGTATCACCACCAGAAATAGGATTAGTTGTGGCTAGTTACTTAGTTTCCTCTTCATCACCAAGGCCTGCTGGCCCAATAGTATGATGCTTGTGTTGTATCATAACAGTCTAGGTTTAATTCTAACACACAGCTGATGAGTCCCAAAAATAAGATGAAACAGGTGTCCAGTGCTTTTCTGTATTCTGTTGAGGTTTCTAGTTCTAGACATACTGAATTATTAAGATATATATATATACACACACTCTGTTGTGACAGCAAAATTATCCATCCCACAAAAAAAAACACTAAACAAATTAAGCTTTTTTCTAGGTTTTCAGAGAAGACATTTAGCCATCATGAAACCATTTTTCATAAGAATCACTGAAAAACCTTTTGAGTTATTCTACTAAAAAGAGAGCAGGTTAAAATTGTTTTGTGTCAGACCCACTGTATTTCCAACTGAGCAATGGTGAGAAGAAAGAGATCATTTATGCCTTCAGTAATGGTACCAACATTTATACTTTGGCTTCCATCTTCAAAGTCCATTCAAGAATCATCAAGAGAATAGTAAATAAGTTTAAAAAAGAGGAACAATAAAAATGAAAACTGGATCAGGAGGTCACCACAGAAAGAGGGATCATCATTGCAACTTAGAGCTAAAGAGATCAATTTAAAAAAGATCCAATTAAATTCATAAGACGTTTGGCACAGGAGAGAAGAGTTTCAGCTATGATGATCCAAAGAGCAGTGAAAAAAGACTTGAAAATGAAATTGTACATAAAACCTGTGAGGCACCTTGTTACTCCAGGACAGAAAGTTAGAAGGTTAGAGAGGGCAAAGATCATATTGAATAAGTTGGAAAATGATCCTGGAATTATATATATATATATATATATATATATATATATATATATATATATATATATATATATATACATACATACACACACACAGTGCTGTTCGATACAAGTGACTCACCTGATTTTTTTACTAAATGTTCTCTTCTCCAATGAAACGAAAGTTGAGCTAAATTCAAAGGATAAGCGATCTAAAATCCGAAGAAGAAGCTTTGAAAGCTCTTTGAATTTAGCAGTAAGTACTGTCAAGCATCCGTTCAGTATATGTTCTGGCGATGCTTTTCTTTTCATGGAACTGGTTTCTTAAAACCTATTGAAAAGACCCTCAGGAGCAAGTAGTACAAGAGAATTTTAGAGTCTTGTCTGCTCCCTTCTGCTGAAAGGGTGCAAATCGACCCCACCAAGCTCATTTTTATGCAGGATAATGCTCCCTGTCACAAATCAAAATTGATGAAGGAATACTTTGATGAGAAGCAGGTGAGTGTTATGACATGGCCGCCCCAATCTCCTGACCTCAACCCCATAGAAAACTTATGGAGCATTATAAAGTACAGGCTCTCGGGAAAGCAGTTGAGCAACAAAGAGGATTTGATTGTGACTTTCATATCCGAATGGAATTCAATGCTTGGAGATGAGATTTGCCGGAACCTAATCAAGTCAATGCCAAAAAGGGTTGAAAAGGTTATTCAAAATAAAAGAGGACCCATAGATTATTAAATATTTCAAACTATATTACCTATTATAAATAAATTATACCTCTATATTTCTTTATTTAAAGCTGTTCGGTTATGTTTCTATTGATTATTAGTTGCAGGAAATAGGGTGAGTAAACTTTTTTTACTAGGTGGTCGGGAAGTGGTCTTTATATTAGTAAGATTAAAAATTAGTTTGACCCCAAAAACAATAGGCGAACAAATTTTTAAGTAAAAAAAAATCAGGTGAGTCACTTTTATCAAACAGCACTGTGTGTGTATATATATATATATATTACCAGTTTGTGACTGGAAGGGATAATTCTGAGGAGGAGATAGATATCTATCTATCTATCTATCTATCTATATATATATATATATATATATGAACTTTATTTCAATCCATGATGAGCTTCTGATCCTTGGCTATGATTAATAATGAACATATCATTTTCATTTATGATCGATTTCATCACGATTCTTCTGTTAAGTTTGAAAATTAATTATACATTCTTATAACTCAAAGTAGAGTCAACTAGTGTTATAAAAACCTAGGAGAATTAAACTGCTGTTACACGATTTGGATAATTTTGCTGTTACACCTGATGTGTGTGTGTGTGTATATATATATATATATATATATATATATATATATAATCAAAACTTGAAGAAGCTAATTAGAGAACTAAAAAGGATTATAAAATAGATATAATATGTCTATATTATTTAACGATTCATGTTTGAATGAAGATATGCTGTCTTAATATATTATACAAATAGATGAGCTTTTATAACAGTTAAGGACCACAAGCAAAATTTTATAAATAACCCGTCGTTTCAGCTAATCAGCCCAATAAAGACAGCATTAGGGAAGATTAGTATTAACGATCTTACAAGAAACATATGATATGTTACACAAGTAAACTAGTGGAGCGATACGGAGGAGATAATATATCTTGGTTCAACAAAATAAAATAAAAAAAACTAAAGGACGCATGTGTTGATAAAATGAGATAAAGGATTTTTATCCTTCTATATGAGAACCGGGGCTTGAGAGAAAGCCCTGGCATTTGCCAAAGAGTTTTTAAATGTGAAAAGTGAACAGGTGGATATAGTTAAACACTGTCGAAAATCTGTACTTTTCCACAACAATATCTATTGCATAAAAGCACTAGAAATAGATTTGACATTCCTTGAGGATAGTTTGACAGTGCAATGGTACCTGAAATAATAGGCCTCAACTTAACGATCATGCCCTGTAATGAGATGACATATTGATGGTGGTGCTGGATAAGCAAAGAGAGAATGATAAAATAAGGAAAAAGTTATTTAAGTTTTTCAAATAGCTTGATATCTGTTGAGGTGGAGATGAATTTCAAAATGGTCCAATACCTTGATTTTGAATTTGATAAATGAAAGTGTCTCCCCTTATATGAAACCCAATAGTAGATTACTCTGTGAATAGTAGGTCCCACCATCCTAATATAGTAATCGAACACATATCCAGAGGAAATGAGTGTAGGCTTTCTAGGAATTCTTCGAATATATCAATATTTGAAGAAACCAAAAGGGGCTGCAAAGGGGCATTACACCAAGACATGCATATAGCCAAGTTGGTGTTTAAACAAGTCATAACATCAGTAATGGGTAACCTGAAGAGAAAAAGAAACTATTTGGTCTACCCTCCCACCTTAATTTAGAGGTGAAGACTAAAATTGAGAAAATCTCCTTAGAATTGTTGAGTAAACAGTTCCATGAGTCTTCTGCTACATAAAGTTTTCCATAAAAACACTGTAAAAATCAGTTACAGTTGTATGAGGAGCATGTGTAAAAAAAACAAAAACAAAAAAAAAACATGGGTAAAACAGATGTGAAAACTAAGTACAATTGTCAGAATATGGCAAATCATCCATTAAACGGCAACTGTCAAGTAGAGCGTGTTTTTTATAGGGCTATAATAGAGCCTACAAAGGGCCAGCAAAAAGAGTACATTGGTTCCACAGTAGGAAAGTTTAAAAAGGTTTTATAACCACAAATCCTCCTTTAAAGTAACAAGGTACAGAAACAACATGAAACTGACTGGTTATGTATGGAAGGTTAAAAAAGAAAAAAAGCCCCTTTATAAAATAGGACATATTGAGAAAAACCCAACCACTTAACATTGGGAATAAGAAGCATAAGCTACACCAAGAGGAGAAAATGGCAATTATGCTATACCCTGAGCAGCACAAACTACTTAATGAAAGATAAAAAATTATAATGGCTTGCAAACATGCAAGGAAATTCCTACTGGCGAGCTACAATCCTTGGTAGGAGTATTTGTATAAAATATGCTAAATTGTTTTTTTGTTTTTTTCTTTCTTTCTCTCTCCCATTTTCTGGCTAATTGTGTATATAAAAGAGTCTTGAGATACAGCACCTAATTTTACTGCCTGATGATACCACAGTAACAGGAAGGTCAGTGTTCTAATTATTTTATGTATTCTGTGTGTAATACATGGGATAGCTGTATATAATTTTTTTTTTTATTTATTTATGTATATATATATATATATATATATATATATATATATATATATATATATATATATATCGAGAACCATTTTAAGGGGAAGAAGTATGACAAAGTGGGAAAAGTTTTTGTGTAACACATTTCGTCCTTTAGGACTCCAGTGGACTAAATTTGTTATGTTGATGCGACTACACATGTGCACAAACGGGGGTGGGGATACCGAGATAATTTAAATTTTTATTTTTAATCTAGCTGATTTTGTTTGGATTTTTTTTTTTTTTTTTTTTCATCACTTTCGTTATTAGGTATCCAATACTGTGATAATAGATCTGCCAGAAACGGTGAAAACTTGTCACACCAAACTTTTTTCCACTTTGTCATACATATTTTAACCAGTATTGTTCTTGATATATAAAAATTTATATATGGTTATCTCATATATATATATATATATATATATATATATATATATATGTGTGTGTGTATATATATATATAATTTCATATAATCTGAATTAAGATACCATTATGTAAATGATCATTTTCACCTTGTAAAATTAAATTTCCAGGATTTTTCAAACAGTCAGTGGATGATAAATTTTTTAAATAAAAAAAAAAAAAAAAGACAAGGAGGGGGAAAAGAAAGGAAGAAGTGGGAGGAGAAGGCGGTGACGGTGGCAAAAAGAAACTGGATGTTGTGTACATCTTGATACCAACACACACACACATATATATATATAATAGAGAGAGAGAGAGAGAGAGAGAGAATTGTTTAGTTGTTTTTTTGTGGGGTGGGGAAGATAATGGCTATTAAAATCTAAGGCCCAAAGCAATGTCATATTTTAATCTTTAAAAAATTTCATTTACTTTTTTTCTTGGGGTGGGGAATATATTCACATCTTTTTTATGAGTAAAAAAAAAATAAAAAATAAAGCGGGACATACTGGGCACTCTCTAATCTTGTGTAGCAAGTAGTCTTGAAACAAAACAGTTCTGAATTCAAACCAGGTTCCAAATCTTGGAAAAATGATTGTATATGAAGCTAGCAACTCCTTTCTGTTAAAATTGGATGATCAAATTGGCAAGCCAAATTTAAATTCCAGCTGGAATGGTTGCCATTTGCTTTGCACTTACATCTTTGAGTAACATGTGAATTCGCCACTCTTCACCTCCAGCTCTGGCTAAATGGTGGCAACCATTCTCAAAGGACAATTTAAAATCAGGAGTGGAATCCACGCCTACTCCATTTATGAGGGGATGGACATTAAACCATAGTTTGGGATCACTCTCAGCTAAGAGAGAGTCTCTGATAGAAATTCCTTATCAACCCACTCACAGGCCAAGTACACTGAGTATGGCAACTATCATTAGTCAAAACCACATGCCATTGATATCTGTGCAATAGAATTTCGAGGGCTTCCTCCTTTTGGGAATAAAAGCTTAATGCTTCCAGAGAATTTCTTCAAAGTAGTTGTATAGTCATGGAGATATTCTGCAAATAATTTACTTACTAACTTAATAAATTCAGTTTTGTTTAAATTCTTTTAAACCACTATTTAATATACTAAAAATTATTGTATAAAGTTTAATACTTAATGTAGTATTTATTATCATATTAACATTATAAGCGATGGTTTTAATACCACTACTTTTAGTACTTGCTATTATGATAGTTATTATAATCATTTGTATACTAATTGACCTTGATATGTAGATGACTTTCTGTATTTTGTATGGCATATATTATTTGAGCAAAACCATTTTGTATTTGTAGCATTCAGTCAGTTATGTGTCATGCGTGATACACACTTAGTCGATCATGTATCTTTCGATACATGACTGACGAGACAGATTTTTTTATAGGATGCCATGTCTTTCTGCAATAGACTAGTTGCCATCCACGGCTATAGAACCCGGTCTGTCCTGCTATTTACCCATAGTTGGGGGGAGAAGAGGATTCATACCTTTCCCAAGGGTATTAGCACACAAGTGAATGTAATGAATTCAACTGGAATTCAGACTTGGCTCTCCGATTCCTCAATCCAAGCTGCTACCCATAGTTTTTTTTTTTGGGGGGGGGTGCTTCTCGTTTATAATCGGAAGTGCTTGAAGCTAGTTGTATAGTTGTTGGTGTAAATACTACACCACCGTCAACTATATGGACTAGTCCATAACTATAAATAAATAGCTTCAGGTGAGAGGTCAGGAAGAAGCCATTAGGAGTCAGTTTTCAGACTAATAAAGCATTACTTATATTATAAGAACTACAAAGCACATTATAACAGAAGTGACAAGGATTCAAAACTCAGGCAATTTATAACCATTGTCACAAAGATTTGGAACTCTTGGGACTTATAACAGTAACAAGTTGTAACTGGAGTTACAAGGATTTTGGAAACTCATACTGAGTGAACAAGTGGGGGGGTATATATAATTGTTGTTTCTGGAACAAGGATACAGGTGACAACAAGAATTTTAACCATGTTGGTTTAAAAAAAAAATTTTCTCTTGTGTCAAAGAAAAAAAAATTTTTTTCTCTTGGGTGTTGGAAAGAAAAAACATTCTTGCAAATATGGAACAAATTTTGGCTTCAATAGTTGAAATTCAACAACAGAAATAGCAGCAACAACAACAAGTTGCTAGAACTACAAAAGCAGTAACAAGAGTTGGATATAATTCTGAAGAAAATAAAAAATTCTTCAACATCTCTTACACCAGACACTGTCCAAAACACCATATCAGAATTTGTATACAGTCCTGATGAGGGACTGTTTTTTTCTGTGTATTTTCATGGATATGAACAAATATTCAGTCAGATGTGAAAAGTTTAGTATAAAGGAAATGTCTCCAGATATGTTCAAAGGGTTAATTTTCATTCAAGGTTTAACAGCTAAAAAAGATGCTGAAATATAAGTGAAAATTTTAACAAAAATTGAACAAAAACAGTAATATTACACTGAAAGAAATAGTGGACCATTGCCAGACAATTCTAAGTCTGAAACATGATGCTGAAAAAATTTAGAAAAAGCAAATGTACAAAAAGGAAAATTCTTGTTTCAGATGTGACAAATTACATCTTGGAAAAGACTGTCCATTTAAAAATTCAGAATGTTACAAATGTTATAAAATAGGACATATAAAGTCACACACTGCAAAAGCAAACCAAGAAAAATTCTCACAGGAAGAAATTCATACACAGCATTTTGACGGGAAAAATGTTTACAGAAAAACAAAAGTAAATTTTTGAAAATAAGTAATGTGGGTGTGAAAATGCTACTGGACACTAGTAGTGATATTTTAATAATCAGTGAAACCACATGCGAGGAAATTGGCAAGCATTTTATTAAAAAGGACTTCCAAAGTCATGATTTCTGGTGAGAAATTTTTTTCTTTTTTAGAAATAGTTTGCAATGTCTCATTTTGTAATAAGCATGTAAAAACTAAAATTTATATATTAAAAAATGCTACAAATTTATTCGGTACATACTGGATGGAACTATTTGGGATTTGCCAATAAACATTTATTGTAAAAGCATAAGTTGACAAGCAACCAATTTAAAAAGTTGGGGCGAAAATCTTAAAGAATTAAAAAATGTTTTCCAGATGTTCTGTCAAATGGGTCAATGTTCAAAATTCAAGGTGGATTTTTAAGTAAAAAAAAAAAAAAAAAGGTTCAATGCTAGTATTTAAGCTGAAACAAAGTGTATCAGTCACAGCATTGGAAGAAATCAATGAAGAGTTGGACAGACTCAAAAGAATTGATGCAATAGAAAAAAATGAACTATTCAAAATGGGCTGCACCAGCAGTGTATGTAAAGAAAAAAATAATAAAATTTGTGTTTGCGCAGATTTCTCAACAGGATTAAACAGTTGTTTAGAATCACATAACTTCTCATTACCAAGTCCAGAGGAAATTTTGTTAAATGGCAGAAGAATATTTTCAAAGCTGGATCTCTCTGAAGCGCATTTACAAATTCAGATTGAAAATGAATGTTCAGAATTAACGACCAACCATAAATAAGCAGAGAGGATTATAAAAGTTCAACCGACTTCTTTTTGGTATAAAGGTGGCACCAGCTATTTTTCAACAAGCTAAGGATACGATGCTTGTGGATTGAGATTTTGTAGTGGCGTATCTGGACGATATTTTAAAAGTGTATCTAAAGAACAACATGTTGAGCCATAGGAAAACAATTTTGGAAAAACTAGGAAAGTACAGATTCAGGCTCAGTGAAGAAAAATGTGAATGGTTTTTGCTGGAAATTAAATAACCTGATCAAATTATTGATAAAAATGGTTGTCTACTAAATCCATCAAGGGCAAATGCAATTAAAAATATGCTTCCACCAACAAATGTGACTACGTTACAAGCTTTTTTCTCAGACTGGCTAATTACTATCAAATATATGTACAGAATATGCATAAATTTGAGAGTTCCACTGAACGATCTACTTAAAAAAGGAGTAAAGTGGAACTGGAATGATAACTGTCAAAAGATATTTGACAAAACAAAAAAAGAAAGGTTTATGTCAGATTTATCATTAGCACACTATGATCCAAAAGCAGAAATTGTAGTGGCATCAGATGCTAGTGAGTATGTTATTGGAGTGGTGATTTTACACAAATACGATGGTGTTAAAATTAAAACCTTTGTTCATGCTTCTACAAGCAGAGAAAAATTACAGGCAGATAGAAAAGAGGCTTAAGCAATTATATTTGCTGTAAATAAATTTTAGGATGCAAACAAATATCTATGAATGCTTTGAGCAAAACCCATTTTGTATTTGTAGCATTAGTTCTTTTTTTTTTTTTTTTTTTTGCTTCTCGCCACTAATATCAGCAAGAATTCGGAAGTTGATATGGTTCAAAGAAAAGAATACCTATGTATACATCTAATAGATGACAGCACGAGGTACCAACTGTCTAAAAAAAATTACATCATGCAGACAGATTATCAAGATTAATATCTAAAAATTCAGAACCATTTGAGGACACAGTTATTGCAGCACTAAAAAGTGAAATGGAAATAAAAAAAAACATTTTGTGCAACATAGTGTTAGAGTGAGTTACCAGTTACCCTGAAAGAAATAGAAAAAAAAGCAGAAAATGATGTCTTTATTGCAAAAATAAAAAGCAATTGAAAGAAAGTAACAAAGGAAGACTTAAACACTTACTCGCTATACAGTGGTGTAGTAATGTTCAGGCAAAGGGCTGTGATGTGAGGAAATAACCTGCCACCCTCATGAGTGGCGGCACTATAGGTGGTAACCACCTATAAGTATCCATTAGAACAGCGGACAGGAGAGTCGAGCTGGGATATGCAAGACTAGCGGCCTTCCGATAGCAGCACGCACACAACTGTACTGACTTACGACAACTGTGCGCATAACTATTACTTCCTTGCTTATTGTACTGGTTTCTACAATAAACCTGTTACTATTTATCCACCGTGTCTGTCCATTCCATATTCCTATTAGCATGGAATATAACAGGTTGTAATACCTTGTGTGTTACAGAAGCAAATATTGAAGGATTTTCATAGTAGACATCTTGGTATTTCAAGAATTAAATCTCAGAAGTTTCGTATATTGGACCAGAATCACCAAGATATTGAAAAAAAAATAGTGAAAGCTTGCAGAGGCTGTGCAAAAATCCGACATCTTCAGTGACAGTGAATTTCTTGCATGAACTGTTCGCAAGATATGGCATAGCAGATACCATAGTCCCTGGTAACGGAATGCAATTCAGAATTCAGACTTTTATATTACAAGCCCGCCATATCATCCAAGGTCATTCGGGCAAGCAGAACAGTTTGTGGGGAATGTTCAAAAGAGCATTGAAGAAAGCAAGTCTTTAGAAAGTGAGTGAGGGAGCAGTTCAAAATTTTCTGAGAGTTTACTATGTAACACCGAACACCAGTACACCATCAAGCATATCACCAATGGAATTAATGTTTGCTAGAAAAGTAAAATTGATGTTCAACAAGTTATTACCAAGTCAAAAAACACAAACAAAAAAAAAACACCACCAAAAGTTTCAAGGTCAGCAATAAAGTGTTCTTTAGAGCATATAAGGTTGGCAAAGAAACGTGGGAAGATGGCATAATATCAGCAAGAATCGGGAAGTTGATTTACATGGTAAAAGGGAAAAGATTTGAACATAAAAGGCAACATAATCAGCTGAAAAAGGTTCATCGATGAAAGACCTGAAACATTGGAGAAACAATAAAAATGCTATACAATGTTTTCGATGTGCCAGAACCACAACAAGTTGTGGAACCTACAATGACAACTTCTAGAAAAAGAAAGCATACTGAAGAACTGGAATTGAATCGGAAACACTACAAAGTCAAGTACTTTGGCGAATTCTCCAGAAAGAAGAGGGGGGGGGACACTAATACTAATAAAAAAAAATAAAAATGTTTATAAAAGTATTAATCTCAAAAAGGAGTATGTTGTGGAGTAAATAATACACTCCTGGTGACTATTCGAACTAGCCCATAATTATAAATAAAGAGCTCCAGGTCGGAGGTAACGAAGAAGCTATTCGAAGTCAGTCTTCAGATTAATTAATACAGGCATCACGGCAAGTAGCCAAAGCATTACTTATAAGTGCTATGAAGTGTGTTATAACAGTAGACATAGAGCAGAGGTTCCCAAAGTGGGGTCTGCAAAGGAGTGTCTGGGGTTCTGTGACAAAAGTTCAGAGTAATAAATGTTTAGCATAACACATTATCAAGGTTGGTAAATAATTTCTAAAAAATAGTTACCAACAGATTTAGATTGTTCTATAATGTTGTGATGTATCTTGTAATACTTTTCTATATTGTATATCAGTGAATGATAATTGTATCATGCTACTGCTGAATTGAAAATTAGTTATTGATTGTGATATCTGTGTACTATGACACCACATAAATCTGAAAGTTAATTTTCTCGCCATATTGGAAAAAGCTCTGGCTGTTAATTGACTCTTGTTGGTGTAACTTTTGTGTGTATACATTCTGGTTAACAACACAACACCAACCTACTTAAGGGAAAGTGGATTTTCCTATTACACTGCCATAAAATCTAAATACCAAAGTCGACTTAATCCTGCTGCTGACTTAAGAATCAAACTCTCAAGTATAAAGCCAAACATTAAAAAATTATGACAATATGAAACAGAAGCATTGTTATTGAATTTTCCCAAAAATTCTGATTACATATGAAATAAATTTCATGTTAACATTGTTCATATTCTGTTCCATATGTTCCTTGTGGGTGGGAAGTTTTTATTTAAAATATATATATATATATATATATATATATATATATATATATATATATATATCGATATCTATTTTTTTAATTGCTTTTTGAACATACTTATTATTTATAAAAGTATATGAAAATATTTATATTACAACCATATAAAAGTATTAGTATCTGGGGTTCCCCGCCAAATTTTCTGAAACCCAGAAGGGTTACATGTCTGAAAAAGTTTGGGAAACTCTAACATAGAGAATATATATATGTATATCTATTAGTATTAATGAGATGAACCATTTAAAATAAACATGTTGACAAGTAGGATTATCTATTATCTTTTTGCTTGTATTTTCTTCACTTATTTCTTCCAATTTGCTTATCCATGTCTCTTTTCTAAATAGCATACAAACAGGGATCAGTATCATATGCTTACCCATGACTCTTTTCTAAATAACATACAAACAGGAATCGGTATCATATGCTTACCCATGACTCTTTTCTAAATAACATACAAACAGGGATCGGTATCATATGCTTACCCATGCCTCTTTTCTAAATAGCATACAAACAGGGATCGGTATCATATGCTTACCCATGCCTCTTTTCTAAATAGCATACAAACAGGGATCGGTATCATATGCTTACCCATGCCTCTTTTCTAAATAGCATACAAACAGGGATCGGTATCATATGCTTACCCATGCCTCTTTTCTAAATAGCATACAAACAGGGATCAGTATCATATGCTTACCCATGCCTCTTTTCTAAATAACATACAAACAAGGATCGGTATCATATGCTTACCCATGCCTCTTTTCTAAATAGCATACAAACAGGAATCGGTATCATATGCTTACCCATGCCTCTTTTCTAAATAACATACAAACAGGGATCGGTATCATATGCTTACCCATGCCTCTTTTCTAAATAGCATACAAACAGGGATCGGTATCATATGCTTACCCATGCCTCTTTTCTAAATAGCATACAAACAGGGATCGGTATCATATGCTTACCCATGCCTCTTTTCTAAATAGCATACAAACAGGGATCGGTATCATATGCTTACCCATGCCTCTTTTCTAAATAGCATACAAACAGGGATCGGTATCATATGCTTACCCATGCCTCTTTTCTAAATAGCATACAAACAGGGATCAGTATCATATGCTTACCCATGCCTCTTTTCTAAATAACATACAAACAAGGATCGGTATCATATGCTTACCCATGCCTCTTTTCTAAATAGCATACAAACAGGAATCGGTATCATATGCTTACCCATGACTCTTTTCTAAATAACATACAAACAGGGATCGGTATCATATGCTTACCCATGCCTCTTTTCTAAATAGCATACAAACAGGGATCGGTATCATATGCTTACCCATGCCTCTTTTCTAAATAGCATACAAACAGGGATCGGTATCATATGCTTACCCATGCCTCTTTTCTAAATAGCATACAAACAGGGATCAGTATCATATGCTTACCCATGCCTCTTTTCTAAATAACATACAAACAAGGATCGGTATCATATGCTTACCCATGCCTCTTTTCTAAATAACATACAAACAGGGATCGGTATCATATGCTTACCCATGCCTCTTTTCTAAATAGCATACAAACAGGGATCAGTATCATATGCTTACCCATGACTCTTTTCTAAATAGCATACAAACAGGAATCGGTATCATATGCTTACCCATGCCTCTTTTCTAAATAACATACAAACAGGGATCAGTATCATATGCTTACCCATGCCTCTTTTGTAAATAACATACAAACAGGGATCGGTATCATATGCTTACCCATGCCTCTTTTCTAAATAACATACAAACAGGGATCGGTATCATATGCTTACCCATGCCTCTTTTCTAAATAACATACAAACAGGGATCGGTATCATATGCTTATCCATGTCTCTTTTCTAAATAGCATACAAACAGGGATCAGTATCATATGCTAAAACAAATCAAATTAATTTATTCTACTGTATCTTTTATCTTTTCTATTTTTCTATAAAGAATTTTAATTTATCTTTGATTTTTCTGGCTTCTGGCCATATCAAGTTGAAACACTGATTCTCATCCAATCACCCAAGTTAAGCAACATTGAACCTGGTCAATTACAAGATGGGTGACTGTTGGTAATACCAAATGCTGTAAGCTTGGATGTACGACTGATGTAATGGATAAAGACTTGGAATGAGAAATCAGAGAGCTGTGTTTGAATTTCAGTTGAGTTCGGCATATTCACTGATGTGCAAATACCCTTGGGAAAGGCATGAATCCACATCTTCTCCTCCAAAGCTAAAAGTTAAATAGTAAGACTTTTATCCAAAAAATCATTATCTCCCAAAAAATTCTTACAGCCCAAAATGTTTCTGCCTTAAATAACCTCAAAAAGGGTGATAAGCTGTAAAAAAAAACAAAATCCTTTATTATTCTGTTTCACACACACACACATACACATAGTGAACAGTGAAGCAATGCCAAGTGACAATTTCAGGTCATGTCTGTTGTGCTTTGGCTCAACTATATATGCTGGTCACTGGTGCATTATAGGCTGTAAGGTCTATTGTATTATCCTGACAGTTATTGGGTGGGCGATAATGGTTATTCTGGAATCTGTCAGTTATTTTATATTTACATTTTGTTCTGAGATATTGAGCACTTTTAGCCAAAAATATAGCATTCCTTAAAACTATATTTTTATTTTGTGCGTGGATATAGTATCCAAACAAAAGCCAAGAAATGTCTTAATTTCTGGGATGAGAGGGGTTACCATTATTCACACTATTTACATGTTGACTATTGTCTTGATCTCTCTTATTACAAAGTGGTGCCACTTTTTATTTAATGCATTTCACTTACGGACACACACACACACATATATATATATATATATATATATATATATATATATATAAAGTAAAGGTTTGTCACTTACCAGATTGACGTTACCTTCAACATCCCAACTCCAGAGTTTTGTAGACAAACCCATTTGCCCACTTTTCAGCAGATATTAGCAATTGACTGCTTATATTTCTTGATTTTCTTTTTTTATCCACTTATTATCAGTGTAAGTTTTTTCCTTGCATTGTTTGTGTTCCTGTTTGTGCATGTGCACTTATCTGTGTGGATGTACCTATGTGTATCCTGATTATTTAACCTTTTCTTTGTGTTCCCCCCTCCTCACACACACACTTTCACTCCTTAGCGTTTCTCCTTTTTTTTTCCCCTTGTCCTCTTTCAATTGTAGCCATTTGTAGCTATTTATTTTTGTTATTTTCTCTAGACATGGTATTGTTTTTAGTTTTTGAGCATTCTAGTCTTTTAATGGGCTAGGGAAGTTATATTTCATTTTTTACATAAATAATTGATATTAATATTTAAATGATAAATATTTTTATGTCTTCACTTGGCTATTATTTAGTTATAATTTAGATGTAGTTTATCATCTTGCCCAGGATGGGACAAATTAGAGGAAATGTTTGTTAGTTTTTTGTTTTTTGTTTGACAAAGCATTTCACCTTCATTAGTTTGATGTCTTCAGAACAGAATGAAAGACACACCTGTATCTTGTTTTTGTATTAAAAACCAAAATGAAAGAACAAAATTTTGTGGTTCATTCCAACTGGAAGATGCTGACCCAGGCATTAAGTTTAGCATCCCCAGGATTTTTAAAATCCCAAACATTTCAGTGGTCAAACCGCGTATCTAGACACTGACCTAAGTATTTCTATGCCCCCTTACCTCCACCCACACCAGTTTCATTAAATGCAACCACCAAGGTCTTTCTGTTTAAATTTTATTGTATTTTTCAAATAAGATGTTGTATATCAGGATCTAAATTATGGATAAACTGTCCAACTTTCATGTTTGTTGTGTTTTTGTTAAAGTACCTTAGAACCATCGAAGAATTGGGTTCTCTCAGTGTGGTAGACAAGATTCCTCTGAAACATTCTATGATTATTATGATAGCCGGTTTGAAGCATTTCAAAGTGGGCATCATGTGTAATGATTGAAGGGAGCAAGACCATACCAAAAAGAATGCATCAAATATGCGTTTTTATTATTTTATGCATATAAACATTTTATATAAAATTCAAGATAAAATCTTCTGTAGTGAGAGATATTTAATGTGGGTTATTTTATATAGTAATGGATGAATACTTACTGCCTAAATATACCTTATATACATATATATACATTTTTCTTCTTTTTTTTTTTTTACCTATTTTTCTTTCTTTTTTTATGCCAGCTTTCTTACCTCCTCCTTTTCTTCCTTCAAACGCACTTTCCCCCTCTACTTCTTGAATATTATATCTATTTTTTAATCAGAAACCATAACTGATGTCAATTCAGAAGGACCCGGCATTAAGTAGTTCTGCTACACTCTGATCCTAGGTAGAAAAGTATAGTGTTCGTACATATGAATAAACAAATTGCACGTGAGAGTCATAATGATTTTTTAATTTCTGCTTTAGATATTTGTAATTATTATGGTTACTACAGTTGTTTATCTGTTAATCCACTTTTTATACTTACCTCCAGTAAATATAACCCTTTGCACATTACCTTAAAACATATAGGCCCAATTGTCACAAGATTATTTGATCCATTGATAATTTTCATTTGATGATAATGAGGTATAAAGTCAAACTTTTAACCAGTTTAAGATACACTGTTGCAATTAGTATTTAACCAAACACAGCATTTTTTTTTTTTTACCAAAAGGATTATCAGATTAAATTATAGAAAAAAAAGAACAAGCCAAAATTTTAATGTTATGATGTTGGTTTGGGGTTTGTAGAGACAAACGACAAATAACACGTAACAATAAAAAGGGTTTTATTGGTTGGTAAAAGGTACAGAAATCGCCTGAGTAGTCTCTAACTAGCTCAGCCAAGAACTTTCTCTCCCTGTCTCTCGACGTGCCGCTATTTAAAGTCTTTAGACGCAGACAAGTTCATCTTCAAGAGGGGTGGTAGGTTTCCGACACAACACTCAGTGAAATTTCTACATCTAATTAGTTCAGTATTTACATTAGTCGGACTATTGTCCTCATCTTTGTCGCCATATTTGTCACAACGTTTCGGCCGTTGTACGCTCCGGCCTTCTTCAGGTGGTTGGAATTTCGAACTGAACCCTTTATTTCGATCACTGGGGTAGACTGTTCTAGTTCCACGTGCCATGTTTGATGGATGTCAGTTATCAGTTATCTCCTGCTAATTTTCCCTCTGAAAGTTCTCCACTGGCACCTGAAGAAGGCCGGAGCGTACAACGGCCGAAACGTTGTGACAAATATGGCGACAAAGATGAGGACAATAGTCCGACTAATGTAAATACTGTACATAATACCTCATCTCAGAAATATAGACAGAATCCAATTAGTTGTTAAGTACATTATAACTAATAAGGTTGCATTTATTGTTTTAGTCCACAGCTATTGGTGCTGGTGGTATGGCATTAGAGATTGACTATTACTACCAATAATTTCCTACCATGGATCACATAGCAAATTATGATAGACTGATCTACTGTGCCCACAACATAATCCAAGTTTGGCATCTTCTGATTTTCATCTGTTTGGAATGATGGAAAATGGACAACATATTCCTGGCAATGATGCTGTCATCACTGCTGTGAAAAAATAGATTATCATTGACAGAGATTTTTTTATAAGTACAGAATATAGGTTTTTGTTCATTGCTGTTAAAAATACATAAGCAGTGTGAAAATAGGAACAGAATTGTTTTGTAACTGTAATCCTGTATTATTGAACATCCTGAATCTCGAGTTCCCATGGAAATAAATGGATGGCATTACTTTCAATGCATTCCATTGTATTATTTCCATATTTTATGAAGATGGGCTCAAAACATAGAGCCTATTGGTACAGTAAGTTGCTTTGACATATCAATTTCACATTTCTTACTGAGGCAGGTGCATTCATTTTCGCACAATTAATCTTGGAAAGGTATGAATCCGTCTCTTCTCCCCTCCCACAGCCAAGATATAATAGCAGGCTCTTATAGAAGTTTCATTCATACTGATGATTACATATTTGAGACAACACATAATAGATAGAAATGTAACGTGACATTTAATTGAAAATAACAAAGATATGGAATAGAGAAGCAATATATTTCCAAAGATATCATCACATATTCATTTTTTAAAAAATCCATAAAACAAGCCCAAAGGTTGTCTCAATGTGGCTGCAGAAGGGATTTCATGTCTGGATCAAGTGGTTCCTCTTCCTATTATGACCGTTTTTGTTTTGTTTTTATTTTTTAATTCTAACTAATAAGAATACCTGGTACTGTGCAGGCAGAAGTGTCATTCCTCTGCTCCACTGAGCCATGCAAGCATTTCTTGCATGAGGGATTTATATATGCTGTCAAATAGTATTAACA
Organism: Acanthosepion esculentum; assembly: GCA_964036315.1. Classification (NCBI taxonomy): domain Eukaryota; kingdom Metazoa; phylum Mollusca; class Cephalopoda; order Sepiida; family Sepiidae; genus Acanthosepion; species Acanthosepion esculentum. The sequence continues at coordinate 81,475,699 of OZ038497.1, read as the reverse complement.
ACATTGCTGTAATTAGCTTCTTTTATACTAATGTTCACCCAATACAAGGCCCAAGAGCCACTCAAGGTAGAGAGTTACTGTGTGGTGTTGTATAAGCATAAGAAAAAGCAAGAAGTGCAGTCCATGATGTTATGTAGGAAAGATAATGGCTAACCCTAGACTTGAAGAGGCTGACATTGTAATGATGGGGGGGTAGACGTCCTGAGAAGAAGCTGCCAGAATGGAACTTGCTCCTTACTAATGGAATACAAAGGGAATATGGATGATGCATTCTTATGATTGGTCCCAGCTACAAAGGTCACGGCTGGTGGAATCAAGCAATGTAGTTTGTCAGGACACTTGCCATGGAAAGAGCATAGAGTAGCGAGAGGCTTGCAACATTTTGTCTGTGGGGAAAGGGGTTGTAGGGTGGATAATAATTCATCATCCACACAGCTGTGTAGACTCTTTTGAATTTTATCAAGACAATCAAGTGATGACTTGGAAGCTCCATCCCAGACATGGCAGCAATACTCCATTTTTGGTCAGATCTGGCTCTTCTAATAGTATATCAAAGTTAGGTACTTGCTGTAGCAGTACAATGAACCAACCATTTTTTACAGCATCTTTAGCAATAGATTATATATAAGAGTTCCAGAGCCTAATTCCAAAAGACATCTGTGACAAGAAGCCTCCTTGAGATAAAACCCATCCATCCTAATAGGTGAAAGTTCAGTGTCTGCTTAGTAATGGTGGGACGTTACTATTTTGATTTTTGGCCATATTCAATTTTACAAGCCAGTTTTTTCCCCGTTGAGCCACCAAGATTAGGTCAAAGAAGAGATCAACTACCAGGTTCTGGTCATCTAAATTTTTGAAACTGCTGTATCATCTGTATAGATATATAGTATGTTCTTAGGCAGATCATTAACATAGAGTAGAAAGACGGTAGGACTGAGGAGAGAACGCTGAGCAATGCTGGCTTTGATCTCAAGGGCTTCTGATGACTAGCTGTTAACAACCAAGGACTTGTATTGTTCTATGTGGTAGAGAAAGTAATAGCAGCTACAGTGGGCTTTAGCTGCAGCACATTCTGTCAGGAACCAAGGCTGGGTATTTGGTTTCTGTTGGTATTGTTTCTTTCGAATAAAATTAACCATGCTTGAGAGGATCCAGAGATGAGGACGGCAGTTCTGGAAGTACTATTTTTTAATAAAGCTGAAAGGGGAGTTTCAACAATGTGAAATCTGAAGGTGTCCCAGTCAGCTTTGGCATACTGAAAGATTATCTTATGAAATGGTACATCAGCTGATACATTTGGTTTGACACCACCTTTAACCTTGATCAGCGAGTGGTCAGAAGTCCCCAATGAGGTTAGCACTTCAACAGAACATTTTTCAGGGCAAGATATGAGAAATATGTGTAGGATTGTGTGATGTCCCATTGTGTCAGGAATATGAGTAGACTTATCTCAGATTATAAGTGATAGGGAAGTCATGCTGGTATCTGCCATCATCGGTTCTGATTGAGTGAACTGGGCAATGAATGTTGAATTCACCACAAATAACAGGTTTAAATATTTTGATAGTAAGCCATTTTGTAAATGGCATGTAAGAATCATGATACATGATAGAATTATTACTGATTATGGATTAGTCCCGATGTAGGAATAACATAGTGAAAAATATATTTATTTATACAAGCCAAACATCTGCCCTACAAACAGAAACACAAGTTATCATAGTTCTTACCTCTTTAAATTTATGTACATTTTCAGTAAGTCATCTATTTTCTAAAGTTCCTTTTGGCATTATGCTAAATCCACTTAAATATATATCACAGGCCATGAGAGAAAGATTTAAATAATTTTCTAATGTTTGTATAAATCAAACTCACTTTTTTTAAATAATTCGGCATAGGATTCAAATCTAATTAAACAGATTATTTTAACTTATTTAGATAATTCTATAAAAATGTTTTTCACTCTGCTCAACTAATTTGTAGTGATGAGAAATGGCAGATGACAACAATGGTTATTACAAACCCTGCAGAAAATAAGATCATAACTTATATTGCAAGGCTTAGAATTATAGAATTGTGTAAAAAATTTAAATATTCAAAAAATATTTGTTTAAAAAAACTATTTTTAGAAATCAAGACTATATTTATTTCATGTTCACTAATCATCAATTATAAGAAGAAAATGAACGGTTATTAGTAAGAGGAACAGCCCAAAATTTGACTCCAAATTAGAAACATCAAAATCAAGCAAATACAAGTTTAAATATCTTGAATGGAGAATTTGCCACAGATTCAAGGTTCATAGAAATAGTGAAAGATACCTTCCAAAATTCAAACAAGTGCTGAACTGCAATGTCATATCTGTCCATCTGTCAGGCTGTGAATGCGAAACAATTTCTCCACAGATAAAGAGAAAACAATTGGTTGTGTAGAAGAATGCTGAGAATACTGTGGACAGGACATGTGAGCAACAAGGAACTTTAAAGGAAATTGGGCTCAAAAAGGACATATACCTAGAATTAGAAAGAGATGACTGAAATTTCTGAGACACATAATGAGAAAAGAAGACTTGGAGAATTTGACACTCATAAGATATATTGAAGGCAAGAAGGAAACTTCTATTAACCTACCTAACCTTCCTTTTGGCTTACAGCCACATCACATTAAAATGCCATTTTCTGTACAATTACCATAGTTAAGCATTGTTGAGCCAGGTCATGCAGTAATCTTAGATGTGCAAGTGGTATAATGGATAATGATTTGGAATTGTTATTCAGAGAGCTAAGTTTCAATTCGCATCGTGTTTGTTATATTCACTTACACTCAGATACCCTCTTACTTACCTCTTCTACCCCAGCTATGGGTTAATTATTGTGGCTTGTATCACTAAATTATCTTTCATCTTAAATAATTTTAGATTTCTATTATAGCATTTATATTGTCATCTTTGAAATATTTTGTTTAATTGGTCTCATTTAATTAAAAAAAAAAAAAAAAAAAAAACTAAACTATCTTGTGCCTATAAAAACTCAGTTTTCTCCATCCAAATAGTGAGAATATCAAGGAATAGGAAATTACTTAAAATACTGTGAAGATCTCTGCAAACTAAAGCTGTACAAAGATCTATGTAAAGAACAATAGCACTCGTTATCAGAATAGATACAAAGGAATTCTCCTCCGACTTGAGGCAGATCAATAAGATAATGCAAATAATTTGTAGAGTCTTGAAGAGAAAGAAATTAAAACTTTAGCAATATTTTATCAAAACATCTGCTGAGGTGAAACTCAAATTCAAAAATAATATATATGTATTATTTTTGAACTTGAGTTTCACCTCAGTAATATGAAGGTAAGTGTTTCGCAAATAAGGACCTCCCACCCCACAACGCACAAACATCAGTTACATTTAATATTACAATATTATGAAGTTAGGCTAGGTACAAGTACTGATATTCTATAACATCTAGGTAAACATAAGCTGACCAGAAACTTCAACTTCACGTATAAGACTTCCTATTTGCATTTAAGATTTCAGTAATATGGAGTTAGGCATGGTACAAATACAAGTAGCTTACAGCATCTGGGTAAATATTCTTCTCTATGTTGTATCTCTTTACAATTTCTTATCCTTTGGCAGTGTTTGTCTTTTTACTATCCCAGTCATCCCTGTTCTTCTTCGTCCTGGGTAAGACATTAAACTACATCTGCATCCTGGGTAAGATGTTAAACTACGTCCAGCAGCAAGGCCTCTGATCAGGAGATTTTTAAGGAGCGTGGAACCACCCCATAATTGCTGATGTTCCCAGGTCCAGTCTGACCCGGGGTGGTAGCACCTATTAGGGTCCCAGCTATGAGTAAATGGTTAACTATGACCAGCAATGCTTTTTTGAAAAACATTATTGCCAGCAATACAATTTTGAAGGAAATATATTACCAGAAACTGATTTTTGACAAAACAAAATATTACCAGCAATAAAAAATATTGTCGGCATTAAATAACCCATTGAGGTTGATATGTCGTAAAATAAACCAAACCAATCTAAACCAGAGAATACATATTCTATTCATACGAATCTATCCTAATAATGTTGTCGGCATTAAATAACCCATTGAGGTTGATATGTCGTAAAATAAACCAAACCAATCTAAACCAGAGAATACATATTCTATTCATACGAATCTATCCTAATAATGTTGTCGGCATTAAATAACCCATTGAGGTTGATATGTCGTAAAATAAACCAAACCAATCTAAACCAGAGAATACATATTCTATTCATACGAATCTATCCTAATAATGTTGTCGGCATTAAATAACCCATTGAGGTTGATATGCCGTTAAATAAACTAAACCAAACCTGTTCTTCTGTCCATTTACGCAAACACATTAGTTAGGCTACTCAGTGCTTTCCTGTCCCCTTTTGTCTTCAATAGGGGCATAAGACAAGGATGTATCTTCTCACTGGATTTATTCAACTTTATAGCTATTCTATCCTAAGGGAGCTGGAGATCTTACCAAGTACTATTATCAGTGGACACAATCTTAACAATATAAGATATGCAGATGATACTGTGTTGAATATATACACAGAAAGAAAACTACAGGACTTCCTAGAAAAGGTACAGGAAAGCAGGAAGAAAAGACTAACCTTCAGTTGTCAGAGGACAAAATGTATGGTTGTCTGCAAGAAAAGCCTAAGCTATGAATTAGATATTTCAAAAGCAAACAAATACAAAAGTTAAAATATCTAGGAAGTATTTTAGCAGATGATTGAAAATTTTTAAAAAATGACTTCCAAAACCTAAAAGAAAGTATTAAGAAACAAGAAGATTTCATTAGAAACAAAGAAAAAGAAGCTGAACTGTTACGTAATATTAATTCTCCCATGTGACAGTGCATGCTGGACCACTGCACAGATGACGTGGAGACTGCTGGCAACAGAAGTGTTCTACAAAATGATGCTGAGAATACCATAGAGTATTTCTGCAATGAGGAAGCTTTAAGGAAAATGGGAACAAAAAAAGGCAATTATACATAAAATTAGAAAGGATATCCTGGAAAATTTAACACACTCCCAGTGTAAACATCAGCCTCTCATTTATATAACTTCCTATTTACATTTAATTTTACACTAGTATGGAGTTCGGTACAAGTACTGCTAGCCTATGGCATTTGAGTTAGTATTTGCTTACCAGATACACCAACTCTGCATATAAACCGCAAATATTTTTAACATCATGTTGGGGTAAATTTTTTTTACAATTTTCCAGTCTGTATGTTTATTCTAACCTCCTCTCCCACATTTTTTTTCCTTCTGATAAAAATTTGATTTAGAATGAATTTTCCGATCTACCCTTTTATTCCAGTATCTGTTTTGTATTTATAATCATTGTTTGTAAATGCTTATACAGGAAGTGCCAATCACATTGACATGTAGGTTGTTATGGAGTTTGGAGGGGGGTGGGCATAAATCTAGTTCTTTTTTTAAGACTGTTTATATTGTATCTCTAGACCTATCAAAAATAAAGCCTGTGTTACATCATCAATAATTTCTACTCTTTCATTATTGATTTTATACTCTACATTTTTAATACTGTTGAATTATTTATTAATTAATCTTACTGTTTTACCAAAACAAATTCTATTTAAATAGATTCTTACCTTTTTTTTCTTTCTTTCTTTTTTTTAAAATCTTGCAAATACATAAAAGGCAAATTTTCTTTAAAAAATGGACACATTGATTATTATTAATTTTTTTTTTTTATCATATTGTTTTTTATTAATCTCAGCACGGACACTCCCTACTCAAACAAAGCATAATTAAAAATATAAAAAAGATAAGAAAATCTTTAAATATATAGATAAAGAAATCAATACTTTCTAATTATCGACAACCATTTTTTTTTTTTTTTTAACTAAAGGATTGAGTTAGATTATTAAACAAAAAATTTTTTTCAACGAGCCAACAAAGTGAAGATTTAGGGGGGAAAAACAATTAGTCATAGTAATTCTCTATCCCCCCCTCCCGCCAAATAAAACAATGTCAGTAACAGAAAAGTGTCATGAAAACTTGTAAATAAATAAAATAAAATCGCAATAATACAAAGTAATAATAAATTTCAGATTCAAAAAATTGTTGCTTATGCATTGATCATAAATGTTATTTACTTGACATCCAACCTTAAAATCCTGGATTTGCCATCATCATCATTTTTAATCGCTTCAGTTTTATATTTTCCTTATACTATGAAAGCAAAATGAAGAGAAATGAGAAAAATGTTAATTATTTCTTATTTAATAGAATTTCCTTAGAAAAATTAAAAAAAAAAAAAAATCAAATTTACCCCTAAAAAAAAAATTTAAGATTTAGAAAATTCAGAAAACTTTTGTCTGAAACAAAGCATTAAAAAAAAAAAACTCATCTAGATGTAATGGTTTTGAGTTAGCTAAATTCTTAAATAAAGTATTTTCCTTTTATTGAATTTTTTTTTTTTTGTTAATTAGTTACTCTTCCTCAAAGTTGAATGCCCATCAGGCTTATAAGCATTTTGAAATTAGAATAAACTTACTTTTAATGGTCACAAGATATTTAATGTAGAATGTTGTGATAAAAGCAGTTGTAAGAGGAAGACAACTGGTAGAAATAACAATCACCAAGCAGGTTATATATATACAGAATTCGTTTACAAAAGAAAATGCTCTATACTTGTATGTTATGTGCCTTCCATTATATTAATAATAATAATATCGAAATAATTTTTTGTCTTTGTTGACCTCTTCTTACTGTAAGAATAGGCTTCTCAAAATATTTCACCTCCCCCTTCTCTTCATGTTTTATTAGAAAATGCTCATGGATTTTTGAGGAAAATGTCAAATTTGTATCTAATTGTTATATTTAATTTTGCTTTTAGATTGTTAACTTTTGAGTAGAAAAGAAACTTTTTTTTTTTTCAATAGGAAAAAAAAAACGAATGTTGAAATGTGATGTAATGCTGGACAATTTCCTCACATAAACGACTTGAGGGTCGTCCGTGTCATGTCACCCTTACCTCTTCAATTTTTCTGAAATTTTGTCCATGCATTGACGATGTTAAAGTAAGAAAACGGCCCAAAATTTTGAGCTTCTAATTCCAAAAAAATTACCCAATTTGCATCAATTTTTAGTTTCCCCCCAATCTTGGGGCCATGCAAAAAATCCCAACCTTTCATAATCTTCTTTTGTCTGTAGAATTAGTTCTAGAACTTTCCTCTATTCCTGGAAGAGTTCTTACTTAATGCTTTAGAGATTGAAAATTAATAAACTAAAAAAAAATAAAGAAAATTTGTTTCATAATATTCACATTTGAACTATTCTCTATTTAAAAAAAAATGGCTTTTATTGTGATGCCAGTGCTGGTTTTATATTTCAATACTTTATTTTAAACTTCTGTAAATACTTTTTGTAGAAAAACATGTTTGCTTTATCTGGTCATTTTTTTTATTTGGGGAGGGGGGTTATTGTTATCATTTTGTTACTCTCCCAGTTTCAATTCCATAATGAAAATGTGGTGCTGATATTGAACTTTGTACATTGACAGAATTTTGCAGGCTTTTATCAAGGCAAATGTAAAGATTTTATTTTGCAGCAAGTATTTATAAACAGAGGTAAAAATGTTAGTTTCTAAGAACACTCATAAATAATACTTCAAGCTAACAAAAGTCCAGGTAGATTATGGAGGATTCTAAGTGACCTAATTTGTTATTTAATAAACATCACAGGGTTGGAATGCCTGGGACCAGGCAACCCCCAAAGCTCTTTCCATGAACAGCCTGAAAACAGAAACATGACAGAGTTAGAGAACAGACACTTCACTTTGATCAGTCTGAAAGCCAGGTAAAAGTAATTGGAACCTGTTTTTGTAAATGAAGAATTCTTAGCAGTTGTTGAAATGTTATGCACTCTGTTGTCTTGACAACAGAGTGCATAACATTTCATTAGTGTATTTGAGGAACAATTCTTTGTGCATTGATCACCAAACTTTTCTGCTGGTAATTCTCAGTTGAAAATCAAAAAGCAAGGAACATGGTCACTTTCATAACAAGTGATAGTAATGATAAACTGGAGAAGGCTTATTTTATGAAAATAGCAATATTCAGGGTGTCCATAAAGTTTGTGTGCACTTTAAAAAATTTATAACTTTATTTGTATTTGCGATAGAAATAATTTGTGAAAAGGATTAGAAAGAAATAAATCTATATTTTTTAAGGTTTTATTGAAATTTTATTTAAGTTTCCACATGTCCCCCATCATTAGCAATACAAAGAGTAATACGATTTTGCATTTCACGGAAAACATTTGCTAACTGATTTACAGTAATGCCTGAAATCACATTAGTTATTTTAGCTATACTTAAAACTAGGTACATTTAAACTTTATAACATTTTTTACAGATTATTTCTATCACATATACAAATAAAGTTATAAATTTTTTAAAGTGCACACGAACTTTATGGACACCCTGTATAAATTTTACAAAGGAAACTATTGTTGGTATATTGGTTACCCATATGGTATCCAATGGGTAGTGATCAAGGCAATCCATATAAGGATCACCTCGGTAGTGATTCAAACAGAGCATTTGGTCTCTTCATAGATGAAATCTCACCAAGGTGACAAATTTTGAAAGTTGGAACCTTACAGAAGCCTGTCATTCATAAACTAAATGGTGACATTATTGTGCAATAGGGTTGTCACCAACATATATTCTGAATATGTTTTTTTTTGTTTACATCCCTTCCCCGTGTCTAAAAAGTCTTCCTTGGTTAACCATTGTTAACCAGTTTCTCCAGAAGTAGTTCTCTACGGAAAAGCAAGGCAGGAAAGGTTGTTGGTTGACTAGAGAGAACTCATACTGCGAAAACAACAAAATGTAACATTTGTATATATTTTAGCGAGAATACTAAGATAATGGTTTTGGTTAATGCTGAGCTTGAAGGAAAAGGAATGTTATGAATTAAGCACACAAAAACAATATCTGAAAACATGCAAAGTTTTTAGAATTTATCAGGTAAGCTCTCACATGATTCAGTTCTCAACCACGGAATGTTTTTTTTACTCTTCTCATTGAAATTCCAAATTATAACCAAAGATATTCAGATTACCTCCTTGAGCTAGATAGTTTGGCCTTTCACCAATATTATTAGATTTTTTTGTTGTTATTGTTGGTTTATTTGCATTCAGTAGATGTTAGCAATTGTTGCATGCCTTCTGCTGCAATAGTATTCATAGTTTCTAACTTTCTTGCTTCAGCCGTTATAGCACAATCAGCAGAAACATTGAACATTTCTGGCAAGTTAACATTTTTAAAATCACGTATTGGTCTTTTTTTCTTTTCTTTTTTTTCTTCCAATGCTTTGTTTTACACTATTCCAGCCACATCATGTTGAAATACAGATTCATGTACAATCACTGAAGTTAAGCAACATTGAACCTGGTCAATACCTCAATGGGTAACTATTTGGGAATACCAGGTGCTTTAAGCTTGAATGTGCAGGTGGTGTAATGGATAATAGCTCCAAATTGTTAATCGGAGAGCCAAGTTCCAATTCCCATCAGGCTTGTTATATTCACTTATACGTGAATATCCTTGGGAAAAGTATGAATTCACCTCTTCCCCCTTCAAACTAATGGTTTAGTGTTATAAGTCATATTAATTATAGTGTCTTGTAAACACTAAACCATTATTATCTCAAAAAAAAATTCTTACAATCTAAAAATCTTTACTGGCTTTAAATAACCTACAAAGGGTTAAGCTGTAGAAAATGAATGAATGAATCTATCAGAAGCATAATGCTGTTGAATATATCCAGCTTGTTGCTGTCTGCTGGCACCTATAAACTGCCCTCCATTTAATATTATTAAAACTATCTTTGTTATGCCTTGTTGCATTGGGGAAGTAACCTTTAGGTGGAAAAACTGGGATGTGACACATTGAAGAAATCAGGGGGTTCAAATAGGCTCTTGACGATCAGGGCTCCCAGGCTGGTTTTTTGTGTCAGTTCCAAAATTCTATTCTTTTTATTTTTCTTTGTCCCTGCCTTAATATTCTTGGCGTCAGAAAATTCATTTGGCCTTTTGACCTTTTCCTAGTGTTTTTAACATGTGAAAATCATTTCCATTACCATTTTCCTACACTTACACAAACTTTCTTTCTTCAGAAGAACCTTGATTTCAGTCTGAAGAAAATTTCAATTGACTCTAATCTTTTTTTTTAAAAAAGAAATTCAAACTATAAATATATATTTGCCCTCCAAAATTTGAACTTTTTATTTGTCAAAGAAATACTGTGAAAAATATTAGTTACCTCCATAGACTTTCTTAAAGCTAAAAAAAATTTTAAATAATTTAAATATCTTCTTTGGAGCTAAATTTTGGTTTTATTTCAAAATAATCTAAAGTTAACTGCTAAAAAATAAAATAGTTTTACATCTGTAAATAAGATTAGACACTTTTAAAACAAAGTTAAAAAAAAAAAAAAGGAAATAACTTCTCAATTCTGCCCAGTTTGATTGTCCAATTTGATGCATGCCTACAAAAGGATTAAAACATTCTAAAAATTCAATATCTGTTTGAGGCATGTGTTTAAATTGAAAATAGTAAATTTATGGATCAATTAAACATTTAAAATCTTTAAACTTATTTAAATAGATTTTGTAAAAAAAAAAAAAAGAGTTTACTCTTTCTTTAAAATATAATGAAAATACTGCAGGGTATGAATTCACCTGTTGACAGGTTCAAAGGTCAAATAACACTTACCATCTATTTTCAAAACTTTTCACTATAAATCAAATATGGAGGACCAAACCTACCATAATCATAGAACCTTTTTTTTTCTTTTTGAAAAAAAAAAAGCTTACAAATATTTAAACTTTATGAAAATTTGAATAAACAATTTTGAATTTCTGGGATGAGGCGTTATTATTATTATTTACACTATTTATATTCAGATTTATAGATTTATGACATTGAATTTATTGTGAATTTTACTTTAACCTTTTTTTTTTTTATTCCTTTTTGCTACTCATGCCATAGAACGTTTGTGACATCTCCAAACATCATACACACTTTAATATGAAAAATCTGATTTAAAAAAAAAAAAAATTACCAAAAATCAGGAAATTATCAAATTTTAACAAAAATTTCAACACTTGTTTAGTAATGTTTTTTGTTTTGTTTTTTTTTTTTAGTCATTCTCTTAGAAAGTTTTGTAAATCTTTTTCATTTAACTCCTTAACTTATTCAATGGCATCCAAGTGATTTCATTATGCTATCTGCTATATATCTTAAATGTCTTTGTACAAATGAAGTAGCTTTGTTTAAAATAAGAGGCTTACTTGGTAACCAAATCTACATACTGGATTTTACTGCATTTTCAACATATCAGTAATTCTGAGACAGAGTTGACAAATTTTGCTGCAGTTAGCAGTTAAAATTTGAATAAAATTAACCATAAAATATTATATATTCATTTTAAACAGATTAACATTCTAAACAAAATAAAAAGAAGAAATATTATGATATCTTGACTCATTCTTGAGTTTCAGGTGTTTAAACATTAACACTACTGTTTAAGCAGTAACATCTGTACAGTGAGCCATGCTTAACCACATATGGTCATTACAAAATAAAGAAATAAACAGATTATATTTATTTTGGCTGTTTTAGTCTCTAGCCACGAGATTTAGTCTGCAATATGAAATGATGCTGACGTGTGGTTTATTAATAACACAAGGCTGAAAATCACAACACGCACAAATTGCCGTGACACAATTTTTAAGCGTTCATTTTAACTGAACATACGATTATAGTTGCAAGAGAGCAGAGCCTGAACTGAATTCTGCCGAGAGACTGCCATATATAGACAATATGTTTAACCTTTGTCCAGTTCATCAGATAATGCATACCAATTCCATATTGGTACAAATTTGGAAATTTAACCAAAATGATATGTGCGAACTTGCATGGGTAGAAAGCAAAAAAATGGTATATCTTTTGACCTAATGCATGGACTTTATTTTAATTTGGAATATTTTCAAAATTGTAAATTATAATGAAAAATACTACTAAAAACCGGATAAAAACTATTTCATTTTAAAATTCAAAGTTCTTCCTAATCCTAATGTATGAAGACAAAAATGTGGCTCTGCAGAAGGATGCTGAGAATACAATGGACTGAACATGTGAACAACGACAAAGTTTTAAATAAAATAGAAACAAACAGGACACTTGTACTTAACATTAAAAAGTGACAGCTGAAATTTCTTGGTCACATAATAAAGAGGGCTTGTGAATTTTGATATTCCCAGGACAAATTGAATGCAAGAGGAAAAACGATACATAACCAAACTATCAAGCTTGAGTAAATGGATGGTAGAACAAGGTTTAGGGGAGATAACAGAAAGATAAAACTTATTAAAATATACAAAGGACAGTAAATTGTGGAGAGCCATGATCGCCAACATCTAGAAGGGACACGGTACATAGTGTATCAAGCACTGTCACCTGATCAACTTTTGCATTTAGACTATCTTACTAAGGAAAATGGATGAGAGTCACAGGACTAGACAGAGGTTTAGTCTTTATTTCAGATTCATGTTTCTTCCTAATGACCATAGAATGATGGTCTGAGACTTGGGATAAGAAGCAACTGAAATTAAGTTTGAAAAAAAATACAAATAAAAGAAGTATTTCTCTGTAAATGTCTGATAATGCAGACTGACTGCCTGCCTGCCTGTCTGTCTGTTTGTCTCTCATTTACTTTTTTTAATTAATGCATATTGCTGCTACAAGTAGAATGGGGGGGGGGATACAAAATAGAAGGAAAAAAATAACAAAATACTATTCAATTATTTTATAGATTATTTTGCCATCCCCACCTCCAAAGCAGCTTGGAAAAAATTCTTTTCATATCTTGAATCGTGTTCATTAATTTTCTTTTCCAAGTTTATTTTATTTTTTTATTTTTATGTTTGAATTTCTGAGATGCGTTCTTGTTACTATTTAGTATTTAAAAACAACGATGATGATGATGATGATGATGATGGCAGCGTTAAAAATTCTGCAAACGGATTTTAAACTTTTTTTTTAATGTCTGATCTTTGGATGTTTGTATAATTATTATTTTTCTGTTATTTATTAATTTTTTTGTATTATATTTATTTCTTTTTTTTTCTTTTTAGTGGGTTACAAGCTATTTGCTGTTAATAATGTCTTTACGCATCCAGCCAAGCCAAAAGGAAAGAAAGAGAAGAGCCAAGTAAGAACTTCTTTTTAAAATTTCAAATAAAGAAAGGATCTCTTGCTGAAGTTTTATCAACAAACAAACATATATATATATATATCTTATAATTGAAGACATAGCACCCCGAATTAAGCTTTTGTCATGATCCACCAAGTACATGACTAACGCAAAAAGTACCAGTCTTTATATGTAGATGACTAGATCTTAAAAAAAGAAAATTCTCTCTCTCTCTTTCTCTCTCCTGCTCCCTCTCTCCTGCTCCCTCTCTCTTTCTCTCTCCTGCTCCCTAGAATGAACAGTTATATTTTGCAGTTAAACTAAAATCCTCATCTTTGTTGTTATTCTCGCAATATTTTCAGTGGTTGTACTTTCCAAACTTCTGATATCAGTTGATCCAGGTTAACCCCCAGGGAATTTCAAATTGAACCTTTTATTTAATCTACAGGGTTAGATTGTTCTCGTTCCAATGTCCATACCTAGGGGTATCACGTATTTGTTCAATTAGTAATGCTCGGTTATTGCTGGCTTTGTTTCCACTGAGTCTGAGTACCACCCACCCCAGGGATTGAACTCACAATGCAACCAAATTCATGAACCTATTGAAGGGGGTTAGAGGGCACAATGGCCAAAGCATGATAACAACAAAGACTAAGACATTAGTCCAATTATAAATAATAGAAGAAAATCGTCTATATTGTAGAATAGTCAGACTCTCCAAGAGATTTAATCATATTGATGATGTTTCAATGCCCTATATTTACCTAGTAAAAAAAATTATTATTATACACTTATATATGTACAAGGGTATCTTCATCTTGGTCGTTGTCATCACAGCTTTTCAGTCATACCTTCCCGCCTTCTTCAGGTGTCTGTCATATTTAATATCTTTCTGAGAATTTTAATTCAATCTATGGAAGTAGATTGTTCACCTTCCTCTATCTATATCAATCAATTTGTCCTTGTGATTTTGCTTGCCTCTTCCACTGGACCAGAATAGATGAATTTTACACTACCCAACTCAGGGATTGAACTTTCAACTGCCTGTTAACTGCATCCACTTAACAAATTCTTATTGTGATTTTTTTCTTTTATTTTCTTTTGTAATCAATTCACCCTGAGCAAAGCAATAATGCCACTAGGAGTGAAAGAGAATGAAAAAAAAAACAGAAGCTGGAATGTCAATCTTAAACAGGAATCAAGTGATAAAACTGGGGAGCAGTGTGAACTGGATGATAGCTGAGTCTATAGGCCACACACACATATATATATATATATATATATATATATATATATATATATATATGGTACTTATTGGAAAGAGCTCAATGTCAGTGATAGAGCTAACATGTTCAGTTGTATGGATATGAGTTTGTGACCCTGTGTTTCACACTTTTATAAACCAGTTTGTCTGATGATTACAAAAGCATGAAACCCAGGGTCACAAACTTGTATCCATACAACTTGAAAACACACACACACACGAGTTTCACCAAAATAAAGTAAAATTTACTTTTTTACATGTAAAATAAAATGCTTGATGATAATGACTTCTCTCAAAAATATAAACAGTAATTGTCTATTTTGAGTATATTCTAATTAAATATAAAAATTCATGCAGGAATAAATTCAATATAAATGTAATTTCCAGTAAATCCGGATTAACTCTAATCCTAAATAATGTAGGCCTTAAAAATAAATTGTTGAAAATGAGTTATGAAAAATATTTGTCAAGATTCTCAAAAATATTTCAGAAGTTAATCCACTTTCCTCAGTGTACAATGAACGGATTACTAAAATACTGAACACATAAGATTTACATAATTCAACTGCCATTGTCACTAATTGAATGAGTTTAGAATTCATCTTCACCATAAAAAATAATACAAAAGGTTTTGGGGTGAAACAATGTTGATGAGCAACTTGATATTTATGAATCCCTGACAAAGATGAATAGAATTTTTCACCAAGAAAAAAAAATTAACATTATTTAAGCAAAAATTCTTTCGCGGTAATTGCTCCGAGGAGCTGCTTTCGCTGGTTCCTAGGCCTCATGAATTTAAACGTCCCACGAGGCTGGCATCCCGTTTCCACCCCTTCATCGTTGAAACTGTTAGATGTAGACGTCTCTTCTACTCCAATAGCTTCATGTCTCGCACATCTCACCTGTGGAACTCTCTTCCTTATTCCTGTTTCCCTGACAAATACAATCTCCAACTATTTAAGTGTAACGTCAATCGACATCTCCAGCTGCCTTGATCTATCCTCTTCCCTTCTCCACATCCTTTCACCTTTCATTCCTATCTGCTCTCGCTCCAAATCTTCTGTAACCCCCTAGCCTTGATCGATCCACTATCTTTCTCCACATCCTCTCCTTTACCACTCCTATCTGCTCTTCCTCCAAACCTTCTGTAACCCCCTGCGTACTAGTGGCTTCCAGCCTTGCTTGGGGTGATATGCTTAAAAAAAACAAAAAAAAACTTGTTTAATTGCTTTGAATATTGCTGCCACATCTTGTCAGGTGCTTCTGTTATATTAGAGATTCTTGATAAAATCCAAATAATCTGCAATGTTATTGGTTCTTACCTGGCATCTTGATTTCAGTCACTTCCCACCACCATAATGTAGCTTTCCTGTACCTTTTCTATAAATACTTTCATGGTAATTGTTCTGATGAACATTTCTCTATGGCATTGTGTTCTTCAATGTTTTTTGTTTTCTCTACTCACAGCAAAAAAGCACATCTTGCATTGCGATCCATTATTAGGATTGTTTCTGGAATCTTCAAATAACACAAGTTACAAGTATTACAGGTACTAGTTTAAGAAGAACTAGCCCATTCTTAAATTTGACTAAAACAGCAGACAACTCACTGAAAATTCTGAGACTTCAAATGAACACAGCACATCATCTTACTAGCACCGAAAGAATGGGGACCCGTACTTGACTTCAACATTGTCAGGAAATTCATTTTCAGCCCTGACTTCAGATGCAACAGAATTATTCAATAATCTTAATGGCTTTCACAGGCCACAAGGACGAACACACTGTACACCTTCATAGCTAGGCTTTGGTGCAAGATCTCTTTGTGAAAATGAGAATTGATGTCACTCAGTCTGCAATGAGTTTCACAAACAAGATACATAAACTCCATACAGACATATGTGTATGTATGTGTATATATATATATATATATATATATAATAAATCATTGCTAGTTTTTCACCAAAGTAAGCTTATTATATATATATATATATATATATATATATATATATATATATATATATATATATATATATATATATATAATAAGCTTACTTATATATATATATATATATATATATATATATAATAAGCTTACTTATATATATATATATATATATATATATATATATAATAAGCTTACTTATATATATATATATATATATATATATATATATAATAAGCTTACTTTGGTGAAAAACTAGCAATGATTTATGATTGCTGTGCAACATTTAGAGTTGTTTATATTCTGCCCTTTGCTCTCACTTGCATATTGTTTGTTTTTTTTTGTCATGACCCATTTTATTTATCTTTATTTATCATTTATTTATCCCACAGTTTGAAAATCCCTATTCTGTGGTACCTAGACTTTATGAATTTAAGAGCAGTACTAGATTGGTGACAAGGTCTCATCATTTTATGTATGAAATGGCTAGAAGTAACTGCAAGTTCTATACTAACAGTTTCTTCTTGCGCATTTCTTGCTTGTGTAACTTTCTTCTAGCTTCTTGCTTTCCCAGTCAACTTTGATCTTCAAAAATTTAAATGCAATGTCAATCATTATCTTGTCTTAATTCATTTTCTTTTATTGTTCTCTCTTTATTGTTTTTTGTTGTTCTCATATTTTGTCATACTCAGTAACCCATTTGTGGCTTTATTGCCTTACTTTGGGATGAAATGATTTAAAAAAAAAAAAATTAATATCTTCTAGAAACATTATTTTCCTATATTTGTAACTTACTCAAAATATATATGCATCTATAGAATATAAACACTCAAGAACTACAAGAAACCATTCAAATTTAATGACTTGTCACCTAAAGTGCCGTAGGTGATACACCCATGGGCCAGTGATCTGAAATCAGAGAGGCCCACAGCACCGTGCCATGTCCTAGTCTTGTTTGTTCAAGCCATTGTACAAAGCCCAAGGAGTCCATTATTTTCTGTTCTGGCTCTAAGTAGGGGGTGCCAGTTCCTTTCTTCAAGACAACATGTGAGGTGAATATGTTTTTGAAGGTATCTTCTAGCTTTTGCCTAAAGAGGCAGGCACTAGAAGGCAGCTGGTGGTTTGAATTCAGTTTCCTTAATCTAGACTGGTTGCCAACCAAGGCTATAGGGTCCAGTCTGTCCTGCTATTCCCCTTAACATTAACTCAGAAGAGATGGATTCATACCTTTCCCAAGGGTATTAGCACATAACTGAATACAATGAACTCTAATGGAATTCAAACTTGGCTCTCTGATTCCTCAATCCAAGCCACTATCCATTCCCCACCATACCTCCTGATTTATTTGTACATTCATTAAAGCCAAATAGATTATAGATGAGGTGAATAGATGAATTGGATGACATGCATGATCAGTTACTATTATTAGGTTAAATATAATTTGTTGCTAAGAGGCGTGCTGTCACATGATCAATGATGGTGGAATCGGTCAGGTGCGATGGTATGATGTTAAAAGACCTGAAACTATCAATGAACCCAGTATTAATATCATTTAGATTAGACAGGTATGTAAATCAATTACACTATTTACCTGTACATATGTAATGATTAGATTGAAGCAAATGTTTTAGGCTTACAGCTATATCACACTAAACCTCCAGTTCCCATATAATCACCAAAATTAAGCAACGCTGAGCCTGGTCAGTACCTAGATGGGTGACTTTTTCAGAATACCAGATGCTCTAAGCTTAGATGTGTGGCTGGTTTAGTGGATAATGGCTTGGAATTGTTAATCGGAGAGCCAAGTTCAAATTCCAGTTGAGTTCATTATATTCACTTACGCGCAAATACCCTTGGAAAAGGTATGAATCCATTTCCTCTCCTCCAGATATGGGTTAATTAATGATTGGTACCACTAAATTATTTTCTCCCTCCGAAAAATTCTTACATTATAAAAATATTTTCTGGCTTTAAATGACCTGCAAAGAGTTGATGTATAAATGACCTGCAAAGCTGTATGTATGTATGTATGTATGCATGCATGCATGTATGTATGTATGTGAGACATGGCTAGTCTATCGCGCAGACATCTGAAGATACTGGAACGATTTCATCAACACTGCCTTCGGTCTGTGCTTGAAATCCACTGGATGTCTCATACCCCTGATACTGTTGTTCTACAAAGGGCCAATTCACTTTCTGTGGAAGCAATTATACGCAAATACAGATTGCAATAGACAGACCATGTTATTCCTATGACAGATGAGATTTCCAAAACAAATAATGTATGGAAAATTGGAAATGGGGGAAAAATGACCGCAGCACAAGCCAAAACTTAAAGAGTCACTATACAAGTGCAATATTGGTCTGGATAATGGGGAGACTCTAGCTGAAGACCAGGTTTCTTGGAGAGCTGGTATTGCTGATGACGTCAAGATCTTCCATGAGGCATCACAAAAATATGCAAAACTCTGGATCCCTGAATTGCCATGAGGTGCCAACCTGGCCATGTGCCCAATGCAATCCGATATGTCTGTTCAGGGTGGGTCTGCTCAGTCACCAGTGGTCACACCAATACCAACAGTCTATTGTATATGACACTGCACTAGAGTGTGTAAGTCCAGGTTGGGCCTGGCAAGGCATATGAAAGGGCACATTGGAAGTGATGATGACCAAAGTCTCCTTCCACCATCATGATAATTTGATATGCCACATTATGTGACAAGAAATGCAGATCGATGACTGGTTTTATGAGCCACTGCCATTCACACAGCTGATGAATGCAGTGTTGGGGGTGGGTAAGTGAAGGGCTGGACATGTCAGTGATGATCTTACTTGCTTTGAGAGTTGACAACCACCATGTATGTGTGTATGTAGCTATGTATGTATGTATGTAGCTAACTATATCTATCAATCAAGCATTTTTTTCATTATCATATTTATGCAATGTTAGAAATGCCATTGCATTTACTTTGTTCTTTTTTTGTGTGTGTTTAACCTAGTGTAATCAAAGACAGTTGAGCATTGAAGCGATGAATTTGTTTAAATAAAAGATTTAGTTTCAACTTAGTATGTTATGAAAGGAGTCAAGTGTAATAAAATCATTTGATTTCCTTACTTTGCAATCTGTCCAGCTGTCATTTGTTCATTTCTTTACTCCGATAACTATGAATCGATATCAGAGTTGTTGAAAATCTGGATTCATTTGCTGCAGTCATCCGTTATATTGCATGACCACATAATAACCCTATTCTGTTGGTAACACGTATATGAATTCCTGATGTGCATGTAGTTACAGTTATCAGCAAAGAAAGTAGGACCAGCATGTTAGGTTCGAATTCCGACAGGATCTATTATCTAGAAAAAGTGATAACAGCTACTGGACTTGATAAACCTGTTTTCCGAAAAAAGTGTTTTAAAAGAAAATTTCAACAAAACGCAGTACTGGCTGCTCGGTCAATGAATGCCAAATGTTTCCTTGTAGGGAAACAGGTTATTACCATTATGCTCACTAATGCTCTTGGAAAAAGCATGAATCCATCTTCCTCTAGGTTAAATAACAGGACCAGTTGGGCTTTGTTTTAGGGGGCAGCTGGTCTCTGAAAATGAAAACTTTGAATTCAAACCGATGCCATGAACTGTAAGGAGATTTTGTGTATTAAAGCTTGATCTGACTATTCACAGCAACCAATCTTTGTCCAGCTGATCTGGACTTCACTTTGTTACTGGATTTGAGATATATATATGTAGATAGATAGATAATAAACTCTTACTCAACTAAAAAAATTCACTCATGCACATGGTGTTCCTTGGATTTAACCTTTTTTTTTTTTTTTTTTTTTAATTCTCAATCACAGACAATGTTTTTGTATTTTGTTGCTTTTTAAGGCATAATCATGCATAACAAAACTATCCAAAATAATTTTATTATTATTTTATTTGGATGGAAACCTTTTTAAATCCAGTTTCAGAATCTTCTGAAGTGATGTTCAGGCAATGCCTAGTTGAGCAGAGTGATGATGGGTAGAGGCTGATGGATTCTCAAGGACACTCTGCCATACACCGTCCACCACAGCATCAGTGTGCACAGTGACCTCTTCCCAGAAGATCGCTGACTGATCCAGTTCTTTCAAACTAGGTGATAAGGTTCTGAATCATGTTATTGCTAAGAGATACTCTGACATTAAAATGTTGCCAGTATTTTCTTGGAGTTAGAATAATTGATCTTTCATTGGAATAGAAAAACTAAATGAATTTTACTCATTGCTGGACATCATATGTAGCCATTTTAGTCTCCAAGTGATGCTCTATAACCTGCAAAAATAAAAAGATTGAAAACAAACAAGTTATGACTTTTCAAATCTTTAGTTTTTCAGAGGCTACCCTGTAGGTTGTTGAAACATTCTAAAACAATTTAGTGCTTAATCATCACTTTTCCCTCCCTAAGTATTAATTTAGTCAATACAGAAAATTATGGAGGACATTGATGGAGTAGTTGTCAATCCTCCTTCATCCGGCTGAGAACTTTTCATCACAACCTCATCAATCCAGCAATATCACAGATAAACAGAGGAAATCACTGATACAAAACTGATGCACTGTACAGGACAACCTTATAATTAAGGTGATGCCATTAAATTCTATGCATGTTTGAATTAAATGGAATTTTCACTCTTTGTGTAACATTAAAAGAGCAGGATAAAAAAAGAATAAAGTACATACAGCAGTCATCAAGAAAAATTCAATTTAATTTTTCAGTGAATGTAAATTTATTAAAATATTTAATATGAATTTTTTCTCATGCTCATTCCCCTTATTTCTCCCTCTCTCTTTTCTCTTTTTCTCTCTTCTCTTTTTCTTTTTTCTTTTTCTTCTCTTTTCTTTTTCTTTTTTTTCTTCTCTTTTCTTTTTCTTTTTTTTCTTCTCTTTTCTTTTTCTTCTCTTCTTTTTCTTCTCCTCTTTTTCTCTCTTCTCCTCTTTTTCTCTCTTCTCCTCTTTTCTCTCTTCTCCTCTTTTCTCTCTTCTCCTCTTTTTCTCTCTTCTCCTCTTTTTCTCTCTTCTCCTCTTTTTCTCTCTTCTCCTCTTTTTCTCTCTTCTCCTCTTTTTCTCTCTTCTCCTCTTTTCTCTCTTCTCCTCTTTTTCTCTCTTCTCCTTTCTCATCTCTCTTCTCTTTTCTCATCTCTCTTCTCTTTTCTCATCTCTCTTCTCTTTTCTCTTCTCCTTTCTCTTTTCCTTTCTCTCTCTTTCTTTTTTCCTCTCTTCTTTTTCCCCATTCTTTCTTTTCTCTCTTCTTCGTTTTCCCCCTTTTTCTCTTTCTTCTTTTTTATCTTTTATCATTGTCTAATTTAGTCAAAATTTATATTTTAAATATGGAGCAAACAAGTAACTAACAAACATCACTCATGATTTTAGAAGCCATTTAGACCCCAGACAGTAACATTTAATGTTAGCCATCATCTGTGTGCATGCACACCCCCCCACACATGCAAAAAGTTCTTCTTTTTCACACACAACATAATCTGTAAGACAATGATTCAATGATATTTTTTTTTTCATTTTCAATTTTCTCTTGACAAAAAGTCACAAGTTTGTCTGGACTCTGAGTTTGTCAACCATCACTATCACTATGGGACTTTATCGAGAGAATGTCTGTTGTAATAGAAAATGGAAATCATATTTATACAGGTGTATGATTGTCAATATATAAATAACAAAAATTACAAACAACTAAAGAGGGGTGACCCCCCCCCCCCAAATAACCGGTTGCTTATACACAGTTATAATTTTAATGCTAGGTCATTGCGGCATAAACTCTCTTAGGCCTTGATAGACTGAAAGAAAGAAAAATACTCTAGTTTTGCTGTCTAGTCATGCATGGTTTTCATGTCTGATGTCAATCCTTTACATGTTTATTTTCACTATTTATTCACTTTTCTGTAAACTTTACACTTTTCCTATGTGACTTTTCTGCTTTGAACTTTGAGCAATCTTTCCTGAACTACTCTTGTTACTATCACTGCCATCACATTCCCAATGCTTTCTGAAATGTCACTGACAGAGGACAATTTTGGTTGTTTTTTCCTGATTTCTCTGTCAGAAAAGATAATCAGCAGTACGTGTGTGTGTGTGTGCACGCACTAAAGGATTGTGTAGTTGGCAAAGCATTATAATTCTTTATCAGAAAGCTTACTGTTCAATCCTTTATCATAAATAATTTTATGACTGAAATAATACAAGAAGGAAAGAATAATACTGAGGAAAGAATTGGAGGAAACTCTCCTTTGGTCAAATTGAGATATTTACAATGAAAGATAGGTGAAGTAGACTTTTGTATATAATAATACAAATTTTATCATAAGCGTATTCTTAGCCATAGAATTTTTGTCACTTAATATGAACGACTTCTTGAATAAACTTGTAAGTAGTAAGTTATAGAAAATCCTTTAATAATCCTTAAAGTAAATGTTTATGAAAAAACAAATTTTATCAAGTAATATATTTGAGATAAAATTATATGCATATCAGAAAGTTTAGAAAAAGTTATGCTTGATTACTTATTGTTGTTTTTATTATGTGTGACCTACTTGTCTAAATACCAGATACAATCATAGATCCTAATGTTGAATGTTTTTTTGTTGTTTTTGTAAGGTTTTTTTTTTTTTTTCTAACAAAATAGTACTAACTGAAATGCCCAATTTGCTAATAATAAAAAAATGGTCAAAAAAGGTGGTGACATAAAAATTGAAAAGAATTTTACATCCTGTATAGTTACCAACAATTAAAGAAGTAGTTATGATATATTATTATATTGTGCTTATCAAATTCTTTTTTTCTGCTTTGATTTTAGGAAAATGAGTCCAACTCTAAAGCAGTCTTGTTTTTATTTTGTTTTGTTTTGTTTTGTTTTGAGTCAACATTTTCCAGAAGAAAAATTTCAAGTGTCCTTGGATTTGGGAAAATTGCCAAGTTTTGTTTTTTTTTAACAATTTGTTGAGATTAATGTTTATTAAAAAAAAACAGTTTTAATGACTTTTTTTCCCCAACTCTGGCTTAAACAAATTGTTTGGCTCTTTTCCTATTTGTGGATAATAATACTTAGGGTGTCTAGATTTGGTAACTTTTCTAAATTTAACAAAACAAATATTAAGAGACTCATAGTTTTCTTCAGGAAATTACAACTTCTGTGTATGAAAGGGTTACCCTCCTTATTTGAGAACGCATTTTTGTCTTTGCCATTCTGGGCAGTATCACCTTTTTATCTTTTTGGCTGATCTACCCTTTAACTGTTTCATGAAACATTTGTAAGTTTAAGTTTTCATCACATACAGATAAAGAAAACAAAAGCAAGTTTTATGCATTGTAAAGCAATGAACACTGTCTTACACATGCACACAAGACTATATACATAAGCATTAATAATGTATGATGATTCACTTGCATGCTTCAGTGCAATCTTGGTCTGAAGATCACATTGAAATGTGAAATTGACAGTTACTATGCAGTGTTGATTTCTATGTCCATACTATCTATACCTATAAACATTTTTATCTGATATGGAGAACACTATAATATAGTAGATTTTATATATACAGATTGCAATAGGTAAATCGTCACCATTTTATATTTTTAATTTTGCACATGCACATTGTTAATTTTTTTTATTTTGTCAACTGTACAGTATAGTAGGGTCAGTCTGTGAAAAAAAGAGCACCATGACACAATTCACTTCGCCAGAAATTCGGAAACCGCATGCTGTACTGCTTGGCATTCATGCCAGAACTACCAATACAAACATTTCAGAGTGTTTGGGTGCCAATCTAAGGACAATGCAGAACAATCAGAAAGAGTTGGATAAGTCTAATG
This sequence comes from Acanthosepion esculentum, assembly GCA_964036315.1. Classification (NCBI taxonomy): domain Eukaryota; kingdom Metazoa; phylum Mollusca; class Cephalopoda; order Sepiida; family Sepiidae; genus Acanthosepion; species Acanthosepion esculentum. The sequence goes on along the minus strand of OZ038497.1, from coordinate 81,451,350 downwards.
GTGATTACAAAGGTACAGCAGCACGGAAAACTTGCTCTGATCTTTCTGATAAGAAAAAACTCCTGAATTTGTTGGTGAGGGCCTCAGACTCAACACAGAGGCCTACATCAAGTGCCTTGGTGTGGAAGTGCTGCTTTGGGTCAAGAGGGTGGCTGCTGGAAGACCCTATGTCTGGCAACAGGATTCTGCACCATGCCACACAAGTTGTCATGGCTGTCAGACAATTTCTGCGACTACGTCACCCCTTACATTTGGCCACCTACCTCCCCAGACTGAAACCTCCTTGATTATTGTGTGTTGGGCGCACCAACTTAAGCAAGAAGACCGTCCAGAAGAGATACAGGAGATTCCGAAGTCGTCTGAAGGCTGTGGTTAAAGCCAATGGCAATTTTATTGAATAAATTTACTCTTTAGTATTTCGAGATACTTTTGTATAATTTTGGTAAATATATCTGTTAAAATAATATGTCAGTGTTAATTTTATTTTTGCATAATTTAGACGACAATTTATCTATTGCACCTTGTATATATATGATTTATTTAGGGTGTAGAGAAAATAAATTTGAAATACTTTATTTTTTTGTAAATGTATTATAAAAAAGGGATCTTCTCCCTTCAGCTATGGGTTGAATAGCAGAACAGATTGGGCCCTATAGCCTTGACTGGCAGCCAGTCTACTGCAGAAAGAAACAGCAACTTACTGTGGGAAATCTTCTGCCTAGTCAGTCATAAATCAAGAGACATGATCACCCAAGTGTGTATCCTGTATTGCACTTGACTTGATTATAAATAAGATCTCTCTCTTGGAAACATCTAGCAATAAAGCTCTGGAGAAATTTCCTTATCTTAGTTTGGAAGAGAATTGGATTGTGATTCAAAGTAATTTGAAGATGGTAATGAAGCATGTGAAAGTAATGATTGCTTAGAGTGGCTGACAAGTTTTTTCACTAATAATAAGTCACACAGTATCAGAATGCAGATGGTTCATTTCTTTCCTATCTTGATAACAATATTTGAAATAGTCTTATATAAAAAAAAAAAATATTGTTTATAACATAATTTATTTTTGTGATCTTTGACTTGAAAAATACTATGAAATTTTGTAAGTTGTGTGTCTACAAGGCATTATCAAAATGTAAAATTAACTTTTATGTTTGAGTATCATGACTTTTTGCATTTAGTTTTTTTTTTTTTCTCCATAATTCTTTTTTTTTTATTCTGTTACTATTATAAATAAAATGCTTGATCATTTTTTTTTTTCCTTCAGCAAAAACCCTTGACACCACCACTAAAAATTCTATTACCTGAGGAGAAATTAAAAATTCACTATTATGGAACAATTACAGTAAGTACTTAATATTGTGAAAATTTGTGCATGTTGTGCTATAATGTATAAATAAATAAATAAATAAATAATAAGTAAATTCTAAGTGTTGATTAATAACAGTTAAGAATTTGTTTTACAGCTTTAGAGATGAAGTGCCATTAAAAGTTATATCACTAATGTCTATACTCTTCATCACAGTTTTTAACTTTATCAGCATACATTGCAAAGAATTTGAAGTCTTCTTCAGTCTGCTTCTCATACTTAGCAGAGAACTACTATTCAAGGTATGGAGTTCATCATTCACTGGACAGAAGGTTAAATGTAAATTTTATTAATCACCTTGGTAGGATACCTGATGTGTAAAGCACTAATACATAAGAAAAAAAATAAGGGACAGATATCCACTTAAAAATCTGTTTATTATCTTCCAATGCATAAGTTAAAGAATTATAAAATGTATCTTTTTTTTCTTTTTTTTTTTTTTTAAATGTAACAATTTTATTTTAACCTCCTAAAATAGAATCTAATATCTAGATTTTGTAAAATAATCATTAAAAAAAAATTGTTTACATTCTGAAAATTACATTTTAATTTTTTTTAATAGCCCATGCCCAAAGTTAAGCTTAAACATATATCCAGTTCTTTTTTTTTTTTTTTTTAAATGTATCCAGTTTCTTCCTTTTTTCTTCAATGTAAATAAATTTTCAATTTAATCCCCAAATACTGAGAATTAGAGAAAATATTGCCTACCTCGAATGTAAATGAAATTAATGACCATTAAAAGGAAAACTGGCCTTTTTTTTTTCCTTTTTTTAATTTAATTTTTATTTTAATTTAATTTATGACCAAACATGCAAAATTTAAAGAACTAAAAATATATCCAGTTTATATTTCTTTTTTAATAATATGAATTCTGTTTAATATTTCTAAGAAAATGCATAAAAACAACTACTGAGGTGAGAGTGATTCAAGCATGAAAACTTGAATAAAATACAATAATTACTTGACATAGTTTTAAAATGTATCATTAAAAAATATAATAAAAATATTTAAACTGTAATATCCATAAATGAAACAAGTCTGATTTAAAATGGGGTTCAGTTGGAGATGTCAATTATAGTCAATTTAGTAATTACTATTTTAATATTTGGCTCTTAACTTTAGGAAAGAAAGGGGAGACTTTGGTATATGTTAGAAAAAATAATGAATGAAGTAAATGTGTTTATCGATATTTAACCCACTATTCACAGTTTGCTTAGTGAAGAATGAACTTACTACCAATAGCTTGTGAAAGCTGCATACTAGCACTGTATATCCTCTTAGTTCTTGGTAAAAGAAAACTTTGAAATAAGCATTTTTTTTTTTTTTTTTTTTTTAGATTGGTTCATGCATCTAGCTCTCTATCAAAGGTAAAATGAACAGAGTATTTTAAATATGACAAATTCCTTAAAGTTTCTGTCTTTGAGGAATTAAGTAAAAGTGAAGGAATAAGATTCATTGCAATGATGTTTGGATGAATTAATGGCATAGTGCACAGTGTCTCCAACACAAATCAGATGGCCTTTGGAGTGTCAACATGGGCTGCTGAGAATCATTTACTTACAGTAGAACTACAGGCTTAAGTGTGTCTGTCCAGGCTTCACACTCCACCAGATTATCATCATTCATGTCTCTGTTGGTATCACAAGCAGTGCTGAATTTACCTATAGGATTAGCAAGCTGAAACCTAGGTCTTCAAAATCTAGGTGGCCTCCAGCCAAGGTATATAATATTTTTGACACTGTCATAGGCCTTTCTTACACATGCTATTATGATGCATTGTAGTCTCTAAACAAGCCTTCAGTAATTTTCTTTACATTCCATTTCAGAAGAAGACTGTCTTAAGCTGATAACTCGATGCCAGCATTGATTTCTTTCTAGATTTTAAAAAAATTTTCATGCTTTTTTTTTTTTATCAATCGCATACTGTCTTTAACAATAACATCTTATGTCCTTTCGAGGAGGAATTGTCAACTCTGGAATTTTAACCACCTGTCTTCATCCTTGGCTTTACTCAAAGTGTTTAACACTCTTTCATTTTCCTCTACTTATGAGAATGGGGAATTTGGAGGGGCCTCATAAGTGGAATCACCTAGGGCCTATCTTCATCTAAACCCAGCCCTGGTCACGAGAGGATCACTTTAGGAAATGAATGATGCGCTATTAACTGGTGTACAAAGCTTTTGAGCCACTTTGGTAAATTAATTACTTTTAATTTTATCCCCAATTCAAGAGTGATTATCAGTGAGCTTTTTTTCACTAGATCTTATCTTTGAATGCCAGAAAACAAGTTACTGCATTTTCATTAATGTTATATGGTAGATGATAAACATTTTAAGCATAGTGATGCTGAAAAAAGTCTGTGCAAAAACATTAGGCCAGCAATGAAAATTTCACCTGTCAGCTCAGGATTTTTGGTCACAAAATGGGATATTTACACATCTATTACAGAAAAGTACAAAATGTCAAAGTATGAAGTTAGTAATTAATGTGGCATTGAATGGAAGAAGATCCAGATTTTCTCATTGGGAATTGTTTCCCATTCTTCTTGGCAATAATCCCAAAGCTCTCACAGTGTGTGTATTTTTCATTGGGGTACTTATTTCTTCATTTCCCACCACAATGGTTCAATTATATTGAGATTAGGATTTTGTGCTTTCAAAAGTTGAACATCTTCATCTATAAGAAAACTTTGTGTGTGTGACAAGGAGCACTATCATGCTGAAAAATTTCTCCATCTTCGACATCTGGCAGAAGATTAGACTGTAGTAAACTCATATAGATTTCACTGTTTAGGTTTCCATCAACTTTTACCAATTTTCTTATACCATTGCTTTTGATGCAATTCCATACCATTACTTGTGCACCACAAAATTTTACCATCTTTTTTTATGTCTTGCATTGTTTCTTTCTTACACATTCTTCTGCATTAGAATGTAACTCTATTCTGTATTCATCATTAAAAATTAATTTATGCCACTTTGCAGCATCTAATGTTAGATGTTTTCTTGACCACTTCTTTCTTCTATTCTGATGTTTTTTAGTTAATGACGTTTGTTTGCAGCTATATACCCATTCAAGTTGATTTTTCATAATACTCTATATACTGAATCAACTAAAACCTCACTGTTTTAGACTGCATTTACTCCTCACTTGTCTGGCAATTAATTTTGAATTGCCTACTGAGACTCTCACAATATTTCTTTCATTTCTCTTGTCTAACTTTTATGGTCTTCCGATTTTCTTAAAACACTTCCAGTAGTAGCAAATGTTTTTTGCATTGTTTGATGGTTGTTTTGGAAAATTACAGGCGACTGGCTGACTCTCATTGAGTCATCTTCAGTCAAAACTTTCATCTTTGTTTCAATAGAAATTTTAGCCTTCATTTTAGTATAAAAAAATCAAACTAATGTTCAATTACAATGACTTGCCAAGGTACCTTAAACTCATATTAACAAGATGGAACAATTCTTACTTAGAAATTTTCCTATTATTATGACTTTATCATCTCTCATCTTTCATTGGCTGAATTGTTTTGCATGGCCTTTTTTTCAAAAAGCAGTCTATCTTCTGTTATACAGCACCTATGAAAATGCAACAAACTTATTTTGCAATCTTCATGAGACACATAAACCAATGATAAAATCATACTGCTAAACAATCTTAACTTAATAAAATAATGGTATATAATCATTTTATATAGTTGGCTCCAAATTTTTGCACACCAGTGGTGTTCATTGATGAGAACAGTTTCTGCCTTCATACAGGTGATGATCATTTGCAATGTAGACTTGTGGCGTGACATCTGTGAGTGTTTATTCATGACATACGGGGCCAAATCCTGATATCTTAGCGTAGAGTGCCACAAATTAAATTCTCACTTTACACTGGTGTTTGTGGAGGAAACATTGAACATATATTGAGAACATTGTTCCAGCTTTTGTACTGCTATCCCAGCAATAGAAATTAGTAATGTCTGTCCTCTTCAACATGATCTACATGACATTTGATAATTTCCCTCACTGGCACATTTGCCAAACCTGTCTTTCATTGCATGTGTGGGATAAGGCCCAGCTCGTTCGGTTAACTCGTCTACAACTCTTGTATTATCTCATCAGGTGTAAGAGGCATAAAATAATGCATTACAGGATGGCCTTTGTCATCTGGACAACTCTATGGGTGTAAGAGTACAAGCCTGTTTAATACCCATGGAGGATATGCTATGTCTTAAGGTAGAGAATACTGTTGGTATAAATGCTTCTTTTTTTCTCCCCCCCCCCCCCAAGCATTTCTCTCCAAGCAAGTCGGGTGTGCCACTAGCATGCAAGAGGTTACAGAGAGCGAGAGCAAGAGTAAAGAGGGGTGTTTGAGGAAAGGATATAGAGAAGGACGGGGATCAGGATCAAGACATCAAAAGATGTCGATTGACATTACATTTGAAGATTGATTATAACTATCAGGGAAGCAAGTAGGAGGAAGGGAATTCCACTGTCGGGAAGTGCAAGAGAAGAAACTGTTGAAGTAGAAGAGATGGCTACCTTTAGTCGTTTTGATACTGAAAGGGTGGGATGAAGATGCCAACCTCATAGCACTCTTAAATTCATGCAATTTGGGTACCAGTGAAAGTCGCTTGTCAGAGCAGTTGCCATGAAAATATTTGTAGAATAGACAGAGGGAAGCCACAGTACGTCTGTAAGAAAGTGACTGTAGACAAGATGCCAAATCAGGACCTATCACATTGCATATCTGTCTCTGGAGGAACTTTTGCATGTATTGTTCTTGTAAATTAATGAGAAAGTAGAAAAAATTCTATATGATGCATTTCATTCTTTGAGACTTCATTTGACTAAAGTAGTTGTGCTTTTTTTTTTTTTACCCCTGGACCACTTTATTTCTTGGAGGGGGGGGGTCATCCTAAAGAAATGTTATCCTGAGCAGGCTCCAGTTCTCTCCAAACTATTGCCTTGCTGCTTCCTGCTTTCCAGCTTGCTGGAAGTCCTCCTCTGGTGAATCTCCTGACCCCTCTAACTACTACCCTATCAGTCTCCTACTACTCTTCAGCAAAGTCTTTGAGGCTTTAATCAATGCCAAAATGGTTAAGCATCTTACCTCTCATGATCTACTCTCTGACAAACAATATGGACTTTGTTTTGCCCGGTCATAACTGAAAATATGTCAAGCCCTTGATAATAAGGGTGAAACCCGAGCTGTGGCTCTAGATATCTCAAAGACATTTGACAGGGTTTGGCATGCTGGTTTTCTATGTAAGCTTCAGATCTATGGTATTACAGGATGATTATTTGTTTTAATCCAATCATTCCTATCAAATCGTGAAATGAAGGTTGTTCTGAATGGGCTCTCTTTCAGATCCTTTTATATGGACACAGATGTTCCTCAGGACTCTGTCCTGGGTCTTACACTGTTTCTGATCTTCATCAATTTTCTTCCTGATGTCATCAGTTCCCAATTAGGCACTACCATTTTCTCTTGTCTCTATAGTAAATCTGCCAACACTGACAAAGTTAAACTGACTGCTACTCTCATAAAGGACCTGCAGTATTTAACTGGGGCAGGAAATGACTTGTAAATTTGAATACCTCCAAAACTAAACTGCTCTCATTTAACCACCACAGCAATACTTCCCTGCCTACATCAGCATGGTTGATGCTCAACTCGGAGAGAGTATTTCACTGTGCCTTCTTGGCCTTACATTTTCGACTGACTACAACTACAATGAAACAATAGCTGCATCTACTGCAATGAAAGTTGGTTCTCTGTCATGTCAGAAGAAGGTTTTTCTCGTCAGAGTTCATCTTACACATCTACAAATCTACCATTCGTCCGTGCATTGAATACTGTTGCCATATCTTGTCTGGTGCCCCTGCAGTTCATCTCTAGGTTCTCAACAAAAATCCAAAGTAGGATCTGCAATGCAATCGATCTTGACCTGGCATCTCAACTTCAGTCCCTTTTTCACAGACATGATGTGATTTCCCTCTGTCTTTTCCAGAAATATTTTAATGGCAACTGCTCTGATGAGCTTTTTTCCCTGGTGCCCTGACTACATGAATTTAAGCATGCAACTAGATTGGCATCTAGGTCCCACCCTTTTACTGTTGAAATAGTTAATTGTAACTTCCACTTCTATTCCAAGAGTTTCTTTTCTCGCACTACCCAACTGTGGAATTCCCTTCCTCTTACTTGCTTCTCTGATAACTACAATCTTCCAAAATTTAAATGCATCATTAACTGTTATCTTCTGCTGACTTGAGCCCCATTCATCTTTTATCCTTTCCTAACTCCCCCTATACCCAGTCTTTTCTTTCTTTCACTCTCTGTAACCCCCTGCGTGTTAGTGGCACTCCTGCCTTGCTTTGGGTGAAACGCTTTTAAAAAAGAAAATAAATAAAATATTATTAATTGATTAATAGTTAAAATTAATATTATTATTTATTATTAATATATTAAATTAATTTATATAATAAATTATAATCTTTATATAATTTTCCTTTTTATTTATTTATATATATATATATATATATATATATATATATATATATATATATATATATATATTATAAAATATGATTCCTTCGCTACATAAGAGTTCTCATGTTTCAAAAATGAGCCAAAAACCACAATATAATTATTAAAATTAAATTGAATTAAAGTATCAAGCCCTATTTCATCCTCATGCGAAAATTTAGGAATAACCAATCTTGAAATTTACGCATCTTTATAAGCATGTTTTTCTATTTTTAGTATTTTAATATGGTGTAGATTACTGTAGAAATTCCAATTTACAGTTGTAACAACCATTCCAAAGTGAAATTGCTCTATTGACTACTAAAATATTACCTTGGACTCCTAATTTGCTATTTTTTTTATGTGGATTGACCCTGGTTGAGAATCGCTGGACTAAAGCAATGTTCTTGTTGATATAATCACATGTATAGGGAAGGGAATATAGGAATGATGATATTGGTTATAATTATGCACAGATAGGATTTTTTCTTTCACATAGATGTGTCTGGTTATGTAGTCTAGCTAATTTCATTCAGTTTCTCTATGCTTTTTCTTTTATTATCGCTTATTATCATTATTAAGTATCCTACAAAGTGATAATAGAATATCTGCCAACAAAAGATAAATGTTGTAAGGGACTGGACACAAATTTACTATAGATGATCTAGCAATCAAAGCACTTTCTATACATTTCCTCCTTATTAAATTATTTTCTCTTTTAATTAAAACAGCACTTTTTAAGGTCATTCATTACAGCAAAAAACTAATGCATCGAATGCGCTTTGTAAAATATCCCTTTTTGTATTCATATAGTCTTTTATTTAAATACCGCGACCTGGGTAAGACAATAAACTACGTCCAACAGCAAGGTCTCTGATCAGGAGATTTTGAGGAGCATGGAACCACCTCTTAATTGCTGGTGTTCTCAGGTTCACCCTTACCTGAGGTGGTAGCACCTGTTAGGGTCCCAGCTATGGGCAAATAGTTAACCCCAAAACTGGGGTAAAAACACTATGAAAGTGTAAAAACAGGTTTTAATACCAGAAATACTTTGTAAAAAATATGATTTCCATCAATAAATTTTTGAAGAAAAAAAATCTATTACCAGCTATACATATTTGAAGAAAAAAATATTACCAGCAATAGATTTTTGAAAAAAAATTATTACCGGAAGTAGATTTTTGACAAAACAAAATATTACCAGCAATGAAAATTTTGTCGGCATTAAATAACCCATTGGGGTTGCTATGCCGTAAAACAAACCAAACCCCCAAAAAATTATTTAAATTCCTCAAGGTTTCTCCTATGTATTCCTTATCACAATCATTATTGCTACATAAGGTGTTGAATTTGTTGATTTTATTGTTGCCTATATATTTTATCACTTGTTGTAAATGAACCATTTCTGACCTTGATATAACATTCTTTTTTAGTTTCATAACAAAAAAAAGAGGGGGAGGGGGTAATGAAATATATATCTTACGGTAAAATGTTAACACTGAAATATAATAGCGATTAAAAAGAGCTAAAATATTCTCAAGAGAAAGGTGGGCAATTTACATAGGTGTGTTAATGTATCCAGTTTAGCAATGGCTGAACATTCAAGTCCTATCAGCCATCTCTCTGTAAGCAGAACAAGTGGTTGGTGGGTTTAAAGTATTTAATGTTTTTTTCATGGTCTGGAATTGTATGATGTTTTAGTCAATGTGCACAATTTCCCCCACCCCTGGATTTTTTTTTCTCTCTGATATGAGAAGATAGCTAAACCAGTTTAGCTGTTTTTAATCATTATTATATTTCCGTGTTACCATTTTACAGTTTCTGTCTATATTTCTGAGATGAGGTATTATGTACATTATTTACATTATTCGGTCTATTGTCCTCATCTTTGTCGCCATATTTATTACAACGTTTTGACCGTTGTACACTCCGGCCTTCTTCAAGTGGTTGGAATGTCGAACTGAACCCTTTATTTCGCTCATTGGGGTAGACTGTTCTAGTTCCACATGCCATGTTTAATGGATGTCAGTTATCAGTTATCTCCTGTTAATTTCCCTCTGAAAGTTCTCCACTGCCATAACCGGGTATGGAACTCACACTCAAGGACACATAGCACAGTGGATAAAGGCGTTAATTAGATCCAGTTTCAGGACCCAAAGAGTGTGAGTTCAATACTTGGTTAATGCAGTGGAGAACTTTCAGAGGGGAATTAACAGGAGATAACTGATAACTGACATCCATTAAACATGGCACATGGAACTAGAACAGTCTACCGCAGTGAGCAAAATAAAGGGTTCAGTTCATCATTCCAACCACCTGAAGAAGGCCAGAGCATACAACGGCCGAAACGTTGTAATAAATGTGGCGACAAAGATGAGGACAATAGTCTGAATAATGTACATTTTACAGTTATATATATTTTTCATTACTCCCTCTTTTCTTGCTATTGTTTCTTTTGTTTTTTATAAAATGCATTTTAATTTTTCTGCTTTTATTGCTCTAATAAAATTGCAGAATAGCATATGGTCTCCATTAGAAAAGAACATTTTCTTCCCTCCCCATTTCTTAAACTCTAACAACTGATTATCATATTGGCCCATGGCTTCTTAGTGAATAAGTGTTAGCTACTTGATAGTTGAGAGTTCAATCCTTGGGTTAAGTAGTGAAATGCATTTAATCTGTTTTAATGAAACAAGTGGAAGCTGCCTCAAAAAGAAAAATGAACTGCTTTAAAATTGATTAATTTGTTTCTTTTTTACAGCTTATCAACCTTTAGCATGCTATTTAAAGCCAGAAAATTTTTAAATTGTAATTTATTTTCTTTTTAGATAATAATGATTTAGTAGTACAAGTCTTACTAATTGATCCATAGTTAGGAGGAGAACAGGTGGATTCATACCCTCTCCCAAATGTATTTGCATATAAGTGAATATAACAAACCCAACTAGGATTGGAACTCAGCTCTCTGATTTCCAATTACGAGTCATTATCCATTACACCACCCACACATACAAGCTTACTGCACCTGGTATTCCCAAGTGATCGTACAGGAACTGGTGTTTCAAAGTGATATGGCCATAAGCCTCACTCTAAGGTATCTCCTCACATGCACAAAGAATTCTGAGAATTAATCTACCTTTGTGGATTGAATAAAGTGTTCAATTTATAATTCCCTAGGTTACAAAATACAAGCCACCCCTAAAGAAGGCTAAATGGCTAAAATGCTATGGCTGTAGAAACGAATATGAAAATACAGTTTGAATAAATGAGTTCATAATAATTATTAAAGATTAAAATGTTTAATTAAATCTTTACAATTCACTTTTTGCAGAATACTGGAGAGAAATTAAAACAGTTGTCTCGACTTACAATGATTTTCTCTGAAGCTGACCAAATTCACACATTGGTAATTACTTCTTTTTTTTATCTATTTTTTATTATCTCCTCTTCATGTCTGTCTTTAGTCACTTTTTGATTTGTGCATCTAAAAAACATATTTACTACATAATCATTGCTGTATCTGAATATTTTCTTTATTGTTGACATCTTACTTCATACATGTGTAGTGGAACAACTCATGAACTCACTCAACAGGAAAAGTGTCCATGTGTAGCATGTGCATTGCTTTGTTGCCATCAGGACACATGGTCTACTGGGTAAAAGACGCCCCCCACAACCCTCAATGAGGTGTCCTGGGTTTGACAATAAACTACATCTGATCAGGAGGTTTTGAGAAGCATGGAATCACCTTTTAATTGCTGTTGTTACCAGGTCCACCAAGACCCGGGGTGGTAGCACCTGTTAGGTTCCCAGCTATAGGCAAATAGTTACTCCCCCATCCTAGACTGAGGTCTAAACTATGAAAGTGTAAAAATTGGTTTTTATAGTAGAAAAATAAATATTACAGATGATATATTTGACTCTCAGCAAAAACCTTCTTTACTAAAATATGTCAATGAAACCTGATCTAAAAACTGATTTCTTACAAAAAATACATGTTCTATTCATATGAACCTATCCTAAAAATCTTGTCAGCATTAAATAATGCATTCAGGTTGATATGCTCTAAAACAAAATAAACCAAATGAAATGTCATGAATATGACAATAAAGATGAGGACAAAAGCCCAAACAATGTAAATAGTGTAAATTAAGCATACTTTTCCCTTTTTTCTTTTTTTTCTTTTTGTTTTGTCCTTTTTTTCTCTTTTTCTCTTCTTTTCTCTTCTTTTCTCTTTTCTCTTCTTTTCTCTTTTCTTTTCTCTTTTCTTCTCTTCTCTCTTGTCTTTTCTCTTTTCTTCTCTTCTCTCTTGTCTTTTCTCTTTTCTTCTCTTCTCTCTTGTCTTTTCTCTTTTCTTCTCTTCTCTCTTGTCTTTTCTCTTTTCTTCTCTTCTCTCTTGTCTTTTCTCTTTTCTTCTCTTCTCTCTTGTCTTTCCTCTCTCCTCTCTTCTCTCTTGTCTTTTCTCTTTTCTTCTCTTCTCTCTTGTCTTTTCTCTTTTCTTCTCTTCTCTCTTGTCTTTTCTCTCTCCTCTCCTCTCTTCTCTCTTTTCTTTTCTCTTTTCTTCTCTTCTCTCTTGTCTTTCCTCTCTCCTCTCCTCTCTTCTCTCTTTTCTTTTCTCTTTTCTCTTTTTTCTCTCTCTTTCTCGTTTTATCTTTTCTTTTCTCTCTCGTCTCATTTTTCTCTCTTCTTTTTTCCTTAAAGACCTTTACATACAGAGATCACTGAAAATTCTCTGAATATTTTATATTTGGGCAACAATCTTTTTGTTCTATTATTTTATTTATTTAATACTTTTTTTAATCACTTCACCCCAAACAAGGCAATAATGCCACTAGGATGCAGAGGTTTACAGGGAGTTTTAAAGAAAAGAGAAGACTTTAGTGAGGAAAGGACAATAAAGGGTTCAGGAAGACAGAAGATAGCGATTGATGTTGCATTTAAATTTTTGAAGCTTGTAGGTAGCAAGGAAGAAGCAAGAAATCGGAAGGAATTTCCAGTGGTGCTGAGTGCAAGAAAAGAAACTGTTCGCATAGAAGTGGTGGTTGCATCTAGCTAATTCAACGGTAAAATGGTGAGATCTAGTCACCAGTTTAGTAGCAAGCTTAAATTCATGCTGTCATGGCACTAAGGAAAAAAGTTCATCAGAGCAGTTGCCATGAAAATATTTGTAGAAAAAACTGAGGGAATCTTCATCACATCAGCATGTCAGTGAGAAATTGACTAAAGTTGAGATGTCAGATCAGGATCTATTAGAGAGTGTTGAGTCTTGACTCATTGTTGAATCTCGACTAATGCATGGAATAATAATGCAACACAAAATGTACTTAGAACAAGAATGTATTATAACAAGAAAATGTACACAATATTTACATATAGTATTTCTGTATATTTCTGGGATGACGTTCCTGGAGAATGTGTTGACTAAGTCGCAGTCGGGCAGAGTCTCTAGCTGGATCTCTGTATTCGCTCCCTCTTGTCTTCCGGTACCAACCATTATTTATATAGTCGGTAGTCACCTATGCAGATTAGGTGGATCCTACCACAACAGAGAGCTTTCTTTGAATTTTGTTGAACACAGCGGGATCACCAGACCAGATATGGTAGCAATGTTCAATGCACAGATGAATGGTAGATTTATAAATGTGCAAGATCTATTCTGACAAGAAAAAATTTTCTTGCATGACTCTCTGAACCAACTTTCCTAAATAGTAGACATAGCAATTGATTCAATATAATTGCTCTTCTTCATATCCGTAGGAAATAGAAGCCCAAGAAGGCGCAAAGTGTGGGTCTCTTGGAATTTCTGCCTGCATGGCTGATAGCAGGCAGAAATGGTTCTCTGTGGTGATTAGTGCATGTTTCATTGAATGTGACAGACTGAAAATTTTATAAGTTTTTTTTGTTTTTAATTTTTTATTGAGTTTTCTAATCATTTTTTATGGGGACTAAAAGATTGCGCTCATGTCCGTACTAGTCATTGTACCAAATGCTTTTGACTAATTCATTAACTATTTTCAAGGGGTTTGTTGTTAGTATATTCAAGCTCTCCAGCGATTCCTAGTTTTTCCTAGTTTTTCACAAAACCTTCCTAGTATTCCTAGTTTTTTATTCTCAAATAAATGAAAAAAAAAATGTAATCCATTTCTAAAATGTGTTTGAAGTATTTTGCTGAATGGAATCATAAGATGTTAAGATTAAATATAGACCTATAAACTATAGATCTTAAAAAGTATTTGGGCATAAAACATGAAGATTTATTAGCAATTTGGGGTTAAAAACTGAAAATATAAATTCTTTATAAATGAATGTGGGGCTTCGCCTATTCTATTTGGTAACCCTCTGTTTTGCTTTGCTGTGATCAGTGACTGAAAATCAACTTAAGAGTTGTTATAACCTATAGTTACTGTAGCATAGCTTTGATGGTGAAAATGCTTTTGCTTGTGTACTTGTCTGTGTCCTGTTTGCATGATACCAATCCTATTTTAGTGTTAACATGTAATCCCCCTTTAAGTAATAATATACATCATAGTTCTGCTTGGCTTGCATGTTTAATATATGATATTGTATAAATATCTAACCCTTTCATACTATGCTTGCTTTAAAACCACTTTCTTGTCTTTGTTATCTTTCTTTTCAGAAACAAAGTAGTTTGCTTAGCTATCAACATTACTAATCATGCCTAGTGGAAAAAGCAAATTTAACCATGCTTAGCTTAGTAAACTTGACAGTCATGTCCAAATGGTGTAAAGAGGATTCTTCAAACAGCTTTGCTGGCTTTTGTGTACTGTGTAAAAAGCGCATCTCATGTTCAACTACTGGAGCTATACAACTCATTGGTCATGCTGATGGTCAGAGACACAAGGATAAACTCTCTGATTCCAAGCAGAAATTGTTGATGCCAACCAGTCAAGTGGCCAGTACCAGCAAGCAAGGAGGAAGAGATGTGGAACAAAAAATGTATCTTCATCTGGTGTCTGTCAGTGACCAAGTAACAAAAGCAGAAGCACTGTGGGCAATGCAGGTTGTTGCTGGAGGGTACTCCTACACATCCTGTGAACGTATTGCTGGACTATTCAAGGCAATGTTCCCAGGAACCATCTCTGACAAGTTCACCATGAGCAAATCAAAGGTATCATACCTGATATCAGATGGACTTGGACCATACTTTCGAAAAGAGACCACTGCAAAAATAAGAGCATCACAATGTCCTTTCACAATACAATTTGATGAAACTGGCAATGCTCAACGCAAGAAGTGATATGCTTGTTCGATTTTGGAATGAACAAAAAGGTGAAGTAAGTACCATGTTTCTGAAAAGCCTTTATGCTTGGACATGCTAAAGCAGAGACTGTGAGTAGTGCGATTATAGATGCTGTGACAGAAGATGGATTTGAAATGCCATTAGCTCAGCTGATATCCTTAGGTAGCGATGGTCCAAATGTTAATAAAACAATATGAAAAGCTGTACAAAGTCATCTGAAAACAGCTGAATTGCCAGGACTGATACCTTTTGTGCCATGCACACTGCACACAGTGCATAACTCTTTCAGGAAAGGACTTCATGTTTACGGAGAAAATGCTGAACAACTAGCAATTGATATTTTCCAGTGGTTTAAGACGCACATCTGTCAAAGGGAGGACTACAGCCTTACTCTAGAGGATCTTGGTGTAAATGAAGAGTTCTTCATTCGGCATGTACAGTGTCGGTGGTTGACCCTTGTACCAGCATTGGAACGTCTTCTCAAACATTGGAAACCTCTTTGTAAGTACTTCCCAACAGATCTTCCCAAGAAGAGTACAAAGGATCGCACCAATGCACAGCTGAAAAAAACACCAGATACCAAAGGATATGCCAGTTCCTCTCCAGCAAAGAGTGCCTTTCACAGGTTCAGTTCCTGGTATGTGTTGGGCCTTTGTTTGATCCTTTTCTTAAGAAATTCCAGAAAGAAGAGCCAATGATCCATCTCCTGCATGAAGAGTCATCAACAGATTTGTTAAGATTGATGTAGTTGGGAACAGAACAGGATGAAAGCTTCAAGACATTGATGTTTTTGACAACCAGAATTTAGTCGAACTTGAAGACATGGAAATAGGTGCAGACACTGAGAAGACCTTAGGAGCTCTTGATGAAGGCTAACAGAAGGTGAAACTGGATGACATAAGAAAATTCTACCAATCAGTCAGTGCCTATCTCCAAATAAAACTACCCCTGAATGACACAATCATCAGATGTGTTCAATGTCTTCATCATCCTGAGGTTAAGGACCAAGACAAAGCCCAACAGCTCCTCAGAGAACTCTGCTCAGCATTGCCCTCCATAGAAGATTCCATTGTTTCAAAGATCATTGATGAATGGAAACTATACAGGTCAAAGCAAGTGGATGAAAGTGGGATGTACAACAAGGATGGACAATTGATCAGGATAGACCACTACTGGAATGTCATTTTCAGCTTAAAGAATGCTAGTGGGGAGATCAAGTATGCTAATTTGAAGAGAGTTGTGATGACCTGTCTCTGCATTTCACATGGGAATGCTGATGTAGAAAGGAGCCTTTCTGTGAACAAGAAGTTGGTCACTCCTGAGAGATGTTGTTTATCAGATGAGTCAGTTAATGGACTGGAAAGAGGAGGCACTGCTGGAGAGGAAGAAAAAGGAAGCTGCTCTCCAGAAACAGGAAGAAAAAGAAAGTATTGAAAAACAGCAGCAAACCAAATGAAAGCTTGATGAAAAGGAGAAAGATGTTAAGAAGAGTGAATTGGAACTGACGACAGAAATGGAGAAGGCGAATCAGATCTTTGAAGAAGCCAATTTAAGATTATCTGAAGCTATAAAGTCTACAAATTTCAAAGAAATGAATATTAGTCAGGATCTGTTGGATGTTGCAAAGGCAAATCTTCAGAAGATAACAGCTGCTATTAGCAAATGCATGGAAGATAGAAATGACATTGGAAAGAAGAGATTGCGATTGATAAACTCATTTATGAAGAAGTAAAAAGGACTGTTAAACTACCCCTTCAACTGTAATGCTTTATATGTACCTGTTCGTTTTATATGTTTTACAAAGTACATGTTTATATTTAATATACTTGTCTCCTTATGTTTAATTTTATCATTATGGAACTGTGTTTAATAATAGTTTTTTATGAAACCTGAAGTAATGTATAGTTATCATTATCAAAGGAATATGGCCCTGCTTCTATTTGTTTGAAATATTCAATCTTTGACAACATATTCAATCTTTGACTTAATAGAGTAATGTCACATGAAAATGGAAATATGTTTTATTAATATGTTACTGCATTTTTATCATACCATCATTGTTTTGTATAAAGATTTTGTTCTTTGCCTATATTTTAAAATAAACCTTTCAAATTGGGTCAGTGTTGCTGAATTAGAGCTGCAAAAGAATGTGTTATGTCAGTAAAACATCTGTATGATTGTCGTAATTAATATCACCTAAAAGGTAAAAGCATGTTTAGCTAAAAAAAATTCCTAGTTTTTCATTGAAAAAATTCCTAGTTTTTTCCTAGTTTTTCAATATTCTTGGCTGGAGAGCCTGTATATTTTCCTGTGTTGTACACGTTATTATTCTTTTTCTTTCTTTCTCTCCTCAAATAGAATTGTTGTTTATCGAGGTTTTGGAACTTTGTGCATTATGTTCTACAGACAAGACTTTATTGTCCAGTCTTTCTTTTTTTTTAGATGTTAGTATAATTATATTTTTCTAAACTGTTTAATTACAGCAATCAGCAGATGTCCAAGCCTATGACCTCTTGGCTGTGCAACCCACGACTGAAAAATTATTTCACGTAAGAAAACTTGTATATTTCTCTTCTTACTGTTTTAGTTTCCATTTATTTCATAGTTTAATTTTTCAATTCTAACTCACTGGACCCGTGAAAATACCACTGGTGTTGGCAACTAAAATCATCTCCTATATCTGCTCATCTTTCAGCTTTTCCTTGTACTGTCTTGTTCCATTCTTTAATCTCGGGTGAGAAATAAAAGAGTGAGGGGAGATCAAAAAAATCTAAAATGATTGCTGTTTACTCATTTTGAATGATAATGTTTATTTGATAAATCAAAAGTTCAGTTGACTTATCTGATTGATTGACTTGAGTTTCACATCAAAATGCTCATCAGGGACAGATGTTTGATAAAATCTATTGTAATTATTATCAGTTCTCATATTTACACTCTTTGGAATAAATGATAATTATATCTTTTGAATTTTAAATTCTTACCATATTATAGGTTTGGAAAAAATGTAACAATATTTAAATTTAAAATCAGTTATATATATATACTAGGTTAAAAGCCACCCTTTCAGACAGCATTTAAGCTTTGGATTGCGCCTTCATCACTATATGTAGGGAAGGGTAGATGCAGTAGGCAACAATAAACTACAGAAGAACTCAAAATAGATTGCTGCATTTAAGTATTGCATTAATATTTAAGCTTACCTTTTAAACTTTCAACAGTAATTCTTCTGCCACCACTTAATATAAATACAAATTTGGCGTACATAGGTCTTAACTTACAAACAATTATTTTTATTCATAGGTGACTTTCACTGGATTTGTCAATTAATTTTGATTATTCCCAAATTTATTTCCAAGTTATAAAAATTATCTTGAAAAAAATTTATTAAAAAAAAATCACATACAAAAAGTGTTCAATATCAGGGATACTCATCTTTCATGCCTGATGTGATGACGTTTAATATTTTAGCCAATACATGTCAAATGGGCTCTCAAAGATTAGGGCTATTAACACCCACCCCATACTTTTTACCTGAAACAAGTGCCATGTTTATTAAACAGGGATCAAGAAACAAGGTTTCTCCTCTATGGACTGAGGTGAAAGGAATTGTGTTTTCTTACACCTATATATTTGTATGGAATATGCATCTGAAGGGTGGCCAAATATTTTTTTCATGCTAATCTGATTTTCTTAATTTAAACATTAGCTTGAAGTTGTGTGTGTGAAAATGAGAGAAAGACAAGCAGGCAGGCACTAGATTCAGTTTGGTTCTAAAATATATCTGATGCAGGGAGGTAAAGTTTCCTCTGGAGCATACCCTAGTTGTAGCAGATTGTTAATAGAATCTGTATAAAATACCCTCCCCCACTCCACAAACAGTTTTTTTTTTTTCTTTTTTGTGTTCTTCATCAACATTAACCCCTTCCCTGGCGTAGACAGGTGTATACATTTTTAGCGAAAGTGTCTTTTTCAGATACTGACAAATAAACACTTCCAAAGCATAATGTTCAAAAACCAGCTACAGACGTGTTTATATGTTGATCTTGATTCCTTTTATGCCCTTCTTAGCTTGAAACGAGTGCAGTTGTCGACTCCTAAATCTGGTAGAGGTGTTACCCACTGCTCGGGAAACTTCAAGGTGCCTCAGTTTCTTAGTTACTATATTAAAAACAAATACATTCGTCTGAAAATGAAATGTTTTTTTGCAAAATAATTGGCGGGGAAGGAGGTTAATAACCATAGATTCAATAGAACTTCCGTCGCCACCCCCCCCCTTTTTTTTATTTTATTCTTAGAGATATTCATCAATTCATATCCATATTTAAGCAAGTTGGTTTGTCTAGCCTGAAAACTACTTGATTAAATTTTCTCCATTTTGCCCATTCTCTAACCGTTTGTTTGAAGAGGTCTTGTCCCTGACTTCAAAACAGGCAAGTGCAGAAAAAACAAACATATCTAATACATACTCCTCTAGAAAACTGTAGGCTTTCTGTTACTTGATAGACAAGAAAAGAGGTTTCCATACTAACTCTTGACTTCTTTCACATTGCATTATTTTTTTCTTCACTCTCCTACATGCAAATACCGCTGTGAAAGGTATAAATCCATCTTTTCTTCCTCCAGCTATGGGTTAAATAGTAGAACAGACTGGGCTCTTCAGTCTTGGTAGCCAATCTAGAAGGATAATTCTGAATTCAAAACAGTATGTAGCCCTGGCAAAGCACATCTATGCAGCTAAGGAAAGGATTATCAAGTTCACAATGACTCTATGATCCCAACTGTGGTTGACCTCCTTCATTTTTGCTATTTTTCTCCCCATTATTAACTGAATCATTGAAATTGTATATCTTATAATGGGGATACAGTTTACGTCCATAGAAATGAATTCTTTCAGTATTAAGACAATTGCTCTATATGTGGGTCCTGGATGGATCTATTACTCAGAGTAGGATTGTTAACCTATGACAACTTTTCCCCCAGTCTCTTCATTATCCTTTCCACTACATTTTATATATTTTTACAAAATAAATATTGTCCAGGATTTAAAGCAAATGCTGCAGACTAAAGAAGGGATTATATTTATAATTATGAAGTAATGTTTGTAAAATATAAGAAGTTTCCAAAATTCTCTTTTTTTGAAAACAGAGAAAACAATTAAAAAAAAAAATAATACTGGAAACTTTTATACAAATCTATTTTCTTTTTCTTTCTTTTTTCCCTTTCTTTCTTTTCTTCCCTTTTTTTCTTTTCTTCCCTTTTTTCTTTTCTTCCCTTTTTTTACTTTTTTCCTTTTTTGTTTCTTTCTTTTTTTTTTCCTTTTTTTCTTAAAGAATTAAACAAGGAAGATTTTCTTTTTTTTTATTTTTATTTTTTTCTTGATTCGTTTTTTTTACTCAAGTAAATTCTACTTTATTTTTTTGTTTCCATTTTTATTCAACTCGCTCAGGTAAATAGAACTTAGCCATTTTCCCAGCATTTTTGTCATGACAAACCATATCTCATTTCCAATGTTTCTAACAAGTGCAGATACAGCCACATATCCTGGGGTCTGTTTAAAAACAGAACCTACTTTATACATCAGGAGCTTCACAAGAGCAAACCATATTTTGTTCTCCAGGTTTGCAACAAGGACAGGATCTATCTTGTAACCCATGATTATAGTAACTGCAGACCATGCCTTGTTCTTTAGTAATTTTGCGAAGACAATCCATGCACTCGTCTCTCTTTTCACAATGACAGGCCAATTCTTCTTGAAGATTTCTACAAGTGCAGGCCATGCCTTGTCCTTGAGGATTTTCACAAAGGCATGTAACACCTTCTTCTCCAGGCTTTTTGCAAGGGCAGACCATGCTTTCTTCCTCAAGACCTTTATGGGAGCAAATTGTAAATTCTTCTGTATTTTCATCAATACAGGCCACACATTCTTCACTTTCACAAGGACAAGCCATGCATTTTTGTTCAGGGTTTTTACAGTGGTAGGTGTTGCACTGGCTTTCACTGATTTTACAAGCACAAGTTGGGCCTTCTCCCCCAGTATTTTGGCAGGAACAAACCATACATTGGTTTTCAGAATTTTCAGAAGAACAGACCACGAATGGGTCCTTAAGGTTTTTACAAAGGCAAACCACATCATTTTCAGGATTTTTACAAAGACACATTTTATCTCCATTTTCACTGATTTTGCAATTACAGACAATACTTTGCACATCCTCATCCTTGCAAGGGTAGGTTACCCAAGAGTCTTCAAGATTATTGCAATAACAGGCTATAGATTCTTTTCCAGCAATTTTATAGACATAATCTTCCTCGGCAAGGTTTTCACAACAGCAAGACACTGTTGGTTCCTTTGAGTCTTTGCTAAAATAAATCATGTCATATCCCACATCACTTTTACAAGTAGCTTCTGTAACATCTTGAACAACCTCTTCATTTTTGCCAGTTTGTGTTGAGTCTTGTTCATTAATGTTTTTATCTTGACAAATTTTGTGATCATTGCCTTCAACAGTTGTTTTCTGTCCAGCATCACCACCCTGGCACAATGTTGCTGTATCTGGTTTGCAAATGTCATTTTCGGGTGTAGCAGTGCTTTTGTCTAAATCTTTTTTAGATTTGGCCATCTCTTTCATCGATTTAGCTGCCTCTTTTTTGGATTTGGCTGCATCTTTTTTGGATTTAGCTGCATCTTTTCCAGATCTGGCTTCATCCTTTCCAGATCTGGTTTTATCTTTTCCATCATTTTCTTTTTTAATACTGTATTTGAGTTTTTTCTCTCCGTCCATTACATGAACTGTAACCTCATTTTCTGGCGCATCTTGCTCTGTTGCATTTTTAGCAGGCTTCACCAAGACTTTTCGTTTTGCATCTTTGAATTGTCTTCCTAATTCTTTCCTTTTAACATCCTTGAAAGCGCCAAAGAGATTTTGTTTCTCTGGATGTTTTAATTGATTCAACAAACTCGTTTCTTTTGGCATCTTGGTTGGCTTAACCTCGTCCAGCTTCTTTCCACTTTTTATTAGGCTTAAACCTTGTTCTTTCAGAGATGTTTTTGGCCAGACTGTGTTTTTAGTCCCATGGCTTAATTGCTGCTTCTCCCATAATCCTATGGCACCTTTCACCATTAGAACCTGCGATAAACGAAAAATGAATCGATATAACAGTATTTGATCCACAAGAACAATTTTATAAAAAATATGCAATGTCCCTCTCTTCCTTAGTTTCAGTGAAAGAAAGAAATTGTTTGTCTCCTGCTAATAACTCATGAATTCCATTTGGATCATGTGAGAGGACAAAAGACATCAAAAAAGCTATTTGGTCCCAGTGAGAAGATCAAAGAAAGAAGAGAAGATAGAAGTGTTTAACATTCATTTCAGTGAAAATGAAAAAGTTATCAATTTCAAATCTTACTTCATAAAATAATGACTAATATTCATATTTATGATTGTTATTGCAGTATTTTGTTAAATTTGTTAAGCTCAAACAATAGGGAAATTTTATTGTTGTAGAACTCGCCATGAGCTTTTTCAATCATTAACTGAAGAATCAGAAATTTAAATAGGAAAACCATGAAAATTTCCCCGGTTATAACTAGTTAAAATAAATTTCTTAACCTCCATAAATTACTATCTTAATAATTTATATTATAAAAGAAGAGTTAATTCTTTGTCCATCATACACAGCCTGTGGGTGTGACTTTGCATGCATATATGTATATGTGAATGTCTGTTTTGTGGGAGTGCACTTGTGCAAATATATATATATATATATATATATATATATATATAATACACACACACACACACGCTCAATTCAACTGGGTTTTAACTAAGATGCTGGATCTTGTAGCATACCTACGGACGATAATGGGTATGCCCCCATTCCCATAAATACAATAGTGAATCTTGTACATGGTCGAGAGTTGGACATTCATTGTGGAATTCACTTGACTCACTTCTAGCAGTTAACTACTTCTTCTATGCACTACTGTCAAATCTTATATGTGTTGTTCTTGTCCTAAGTATTATTGTTCATTACCAACCTTCATTTGATTATTCTATTCAGTAACCTTCCCTAGGTTACAACATTTTGGCAATAAGGATTAGCCAAAATTACAAGACAGGAATAATACATTATTCTTCCCAGTAAGTCAAAATAACTACCCAGGACTGAGTAATAAAATCATAAAATTGAAGATGAGGAAAAAAAATTTTGAACCCTAAAAAATTAGATAATTATATAAGATTTTATTGAACTTTTACATAATGGATAAAATGATTTTTATTTTTTTTTCTAAAGTCTGTAGAAGTATTTTGAGGTGTCTCATTGAATTAAAATAGACATGCACACACACCCACAAGTGTACATGGACATACGCTTTTATTGAAAGTGAAGGCAGAAAGAAAGCAATATGTGCAGCCATTTGAAGTGATTTTTATGACTCCTCCAGTTAAACTGAATATGTTTTTTAATAAATGTAGTATTTTAAATGGGCAAGCAATTTTACAAAAAATGAAACAAGAAAATACTGAGAATGGAAAAAAGATACCCCAAGATTTTATTTTTACTTAAAAAAGAAAAAATTACTTTTCTCAAGAACCCAAGAATTTGCATAAACAGTGGACTCACAAAAGGGCCCTATATGAGTTTTTGACAATTGATTGATGATAATTGTAAAGAAAACACAAAAAATAGCCAAAAAGCATCTAAGATATCATTCGAAATCACAAGGTTTTAGAAGTCAGCCAAGTGACAAAGCCATGTGTTAATTATAAGAATGTTTGGCAAAGGAAGATGTTCCGAGATATACGCATTCTATATGGAAAGATTTTATTTTTTACTTTTCTCAAGAAACCAAGGATTTGCGTCAACGATAAATTTGCAGAAGGGCAATGTGGTGAGCTTTTGACAATTGATTTATGATAATTGTAAAGAAAACACAAAATAGCCAAAAAGTGTCTAAGATATCATTCGAAATCGCAAGATTTTAGAAGTTGACCAAGCCACGAGACCATGTGTTGTTTGTAAGACGTAAAAAAGGGGAATTTCAAAACAAGTTGATAATTGTAAACTCAGAAATAAACAGAGATGTCAAAAGAATTAATTAATGAAGCAAGCTTAGCTACACTCTTAAAACAGAGATGCCATTGGTTGGGTGGTAGCAATGGTGATAGGCAGAGGTACCTTGGTAAGAAAGACGGGGAACTTACTAACGCCCACCGAAAGGATTTGATATGAGTTACTTATGTGAGAAGAAGAAAGTTTAGGAGGATAGCTATCCTGCAACCTCTCCTCATGGACAAAGGGATTTCCCAAAAAATGGAAAGTAATTAATTTTCCAAAATGGGAAATAATTTTCCTAGCCGGATGTCAGAAATCAAGGAATTAACAAAAATCCCAGGCTGCGTCTAACCCTGAACCAGTTTTGGTCGATGTCCATATAAACAAGCGCCTTCAGTTCGCCAGTTGGAGTTAAGATTGAGCTAAGTTAAGTTCAAGTTGCCTCGCAGAAGCTGACCAAGAGATTCCACAACTTCCTATCTTCGACTTCACCTTCTACGAAACAGCAAGTTATACTATCGAAGGAAGTTAAGCCAGCACCTAAAAACTAAACAAGTTGACTTAGAAGACCAGAACTTGCCTAGAAGTATAAAAGTGTCACTCTCCGAAGAAACGGGTGGGGAAAAACATATACTCCTATATAGAATAGACCGATAAAAGTTGATTTGTTTTTTTTTGTTTTTTTTTACACTTGTGCCAGTTTAGAATCATCTTACATTACAGCCCTATGTCTGATTGATCTTGTCTACCTAAGATCAAATTAAATGGGTAGGTTAGGCATGAGATCTAAGTAGTTACTTTGGTAACTAGTCATTGGATGTGAACTGATAATGACGGAGCTGGTGTTGGACTGGTTGCATCTCATGTGAAGCCATTAGAATTGACCGACCATCCTATTTGGTACCCTGACCAAAGGATCCCGCCGGGTAGTGACAACCGCCGATTGACCGGGTCACATATTGGTGTCAGCGACTAAAAGTCAACCCCAAAACGCTGGTAGAAGTAAATTAATATTGCGTCAAAGAGTAAGAGACACCACCCCAAACAAGGTGATAATGCCATCAAGATGCAAGTGACCATTGGAAGTAAAAGAGAAAGACTTTAGAGGCAACTGGAAACTGATTCCTAAACAGAAAATAAGGGATAAGCCTCTACTCCTGTTCAAAAGACCATGGAGGTACATCTTGAAATTGGCTGATCTTGCCATAAGCAAAGCAACGGGTACTGAATTAGTCTATATATATATATATATATATATATATATAATATAAATTTTTTGTTTTTTTGTTTTTTGACTGTTAACTTAAAAGTATCAATGTATTTAAGAATTATTTTTCAAAAAACAAAAAAAACCCTGCTTTATGAATGAAATAACTTTTTCTAGGTATACGGGGAAAGGGGTCATGTGCGAATTCCACCCAAGCAAAGAAGTGAGTGGGGTGGGGATCTCCTGAATCCTAATCCCCCAAAGATGCAGTTTACTTACTGCACTTACTTTAACAATGATTTGATGTTCAGTTTCAATAATCTTGCATCCATCACCCACAAGCTGCAAAAGTTCTTGCAGATAGTTGTAGACTCTCTGCAGTAGGATGTGGTCAGTATAGTGGATGTAACTACACAATGATTCACATTCTTCTTTGGGGATGTCTTTGTTCTTTAGGGGATGCAACTTCTGCTGCTGCTGCTTTATTTCACTGATACTTGGCCATTTGCACATGTCAGCCCCAGGGAGAGACATTTCGGGGTGCTGCTTCAATTCCCGGATGTCACTTTTGGATTTAAAAAAAAAAGAAAAAGACATGATTAAATTAGAAGCTATTCAATACTATCTTGTATGGGTCTGTTTATTAATAAGTTTTTTGTAACACATTTGACAGCTTAGTCATATGTGTGTGTGTGTGTGTGTATGTGTGTGTGTATATATGTTACGGTTACGGTATATATATATGTTACGGTATGTATATATATATGTTACGGTCAAATCACGCTGAACACACCGGTTCCCGTTCGATCACTGAAGTTAAGCATCGTAGAGCCAGGTCAGTACTTAGATGGGGGACCGCTTGGGAACACCTGGTACTGTAAGCTGTGTGGCTGAGTGGTCTTGCTTTAGAATCACGAGGCACCGAGTTCGAATCCTGGCTGGAATTAATTTCAGCAGCTATCGGACTCCAAGCACAGGGCACCTTTGGCGAGTGTCTGTTCCATAGCCACGGGTCCACCAAAACCATGTGAGTGAATTTGGGAGAGGAAACTGTGTGGAAGACCTCGTTGGCCAAAGCTAGCACGATATCACAAAACACTGTGATTGCGAGTTGAGGTGGCCAGCCTTGTTCATTTATGATCACGCTGGGTTCGCACCAACGCTCTAAAACTGTTAATTGGTTCTGCACACGCCAATAACAGTATAAACTGCAGGTGGGCTCTGTGGGCATTTCCCAGTTGGGAAATTGCAAAAATGCCTGTGCAAATGTTGCAATATGCGCTAGCTAGCTGTGCATTGCAACGGGTGTCCTCGATATCGAGTGGCCAATTATTATATATATATATATATATATATATATATATTAGACACTGAGGTCAACACCAAGTGCTGACAGTCTCTTATGCTTGAAAGCAATCTTCAAGCCATTATATATATATATATATATATATATATAAAATCTCACATACACACACAATAAATTACTTAAAATATGAGGAAAATCTTTTCTTACAAATAAAATGTCTATGTATCATTCTTAAATAGAAGATGTATTAGGTCTTCAACACTACCTTGAATGGCTCTGTTTATCTAATTTTTGCTAATACATTTGACAGCATTCTCTCTCTCTTTTTTATATATATATATATATGCGTGCGCATATGCAAAAATCAATGTCTGTGTAACATTGTTCTTAAATAGAAAATACTTTAAAAAAATAAGGGATTTTTTTTTCCATTTATTTTTAAAGGAATATTCTGAGAATATGTTATTACTATGTTTTTTTTTGTTTTTTTTTTTAAACAAACCTTTAAAATTTACAATCAGAATTCAAATATATTTGCTGTCCATATCCCCAAAATAGACATGAAATTTTGATATTGGGACAAAATACAAAAATGAGAATTTATCCTAGTATTATTTTAAGTACCGATACAAACAGATTTGTCTCTCTCTCCTGTTTTAAAATTTAATGTAAGCATGATTATTATCGGTTTTATATTTTGCCAGCATCTAAAAAATTTTTATTAATGTGAAAAGTAAACTTGGGACTTAGACATACTTTAAGTGTTAATGTCAACCGCTATTCAGTTATGTTTGCTGCTAGAAAGGAATGACTTTTTTTTTTTTTAAAAAAAAGAAGAAAAAGTTCTATTTACTGAAAGTCAATGATGATCTGTAATTCTTGATATTTCTTTTTGGCAACAGGTTCAACATTAGTCAAATCCGTTGTTGCCAAATGTCTTTTAGGTGCTTCTTTCTTGCGTTGGGTGGTATTATTTTTGCGCTTGACTGGAGCTGCCACTGACTTGACACTAGGGGCATCTACAGTTACCATTTTCTCTTCTTCTGTTTCTGCGATCATCATCTCTGGTTCTTCCAAGCTGGGCCCAGTACTTTTACCAGCATCTTTGACGCTGTCATGATCGCCATTTTTGGCATCAGTCTGTTCAGTTAGATCTTTGTTTACATTGATCTGTTTGTTGAAGAGGAACTCAACAAAAGTGAACAGAAAGAGATACAAGAAAAGAGCCATAATCTTGATCTCCAATCTCAAGTCCCAGCTCTTTTGGTCCTCTTCTGGTTCCTGCCATGTCTCCATACTTCCTGTCGTATTAACCGTAACGTTGTCAAATATAGAACACCTCTCCATTGTGTTAGCTTTTTGATTTGACAAATTGCAATCACTTTTAGAAAATATATTCAGATTAATTTTTTTTTTTTTTTTTTAATGTTGCATGGAGCTTAGCTGGAGAGGGAATGAAAGGAAATTTTGACTAAGATGGCAGATGTGAATTTTGCATTGTGACGTCACAAAATGCTAGATGTCATGTGACTTGGTTTATTTTTAGATTTTTGGTTTTCAGATAAATCTGCTGAAATTCATTAATTCTAGTCTTACTTTGCATTTCTCATGACTGAGAAAGGGATTTGAGCAGCAAATGTAAGGGATATATATTCCTTTATGCTTGAGTTGCAAAAAGAACTAAAAATAAATTGTAGAAAGCAAGACCAAACTTTATATTACAGTCTCTCTTCCATCAGCACTTTGGCTACATTCTCATGATATTTATTTTTTTTATTGAAATAAATATACATAAATTCTATTCTCATACCAAAATATCTTTCATCATTTGTCTTGTGATTCTATCTCGTTTCAAAATGTTCTTCAACAATTAGTCTTAGAGTGTTAAAAGTATATAAGAATTTAAATATTTTGGAAATTGAATCCATTTGATGATATTTCTGTTATCAGTATATTTTAACACTTAATTTTTTCTTTTTATTTATAACTAGCCTGGAAGCTGTCCTTCAGGTGAACTTCAGACTAGCTTTTGTGGAGGGCTTTTGAGCCTTTGGCCTTTTACTTTCAGTGTCCTATGTACGTGAAAGTTATAAGAATTTAGAAATAATAAAATTATTTTATCTTTATTCAACACCTTAATTTAACATAATCTTTCTTCATATATGCAACCGAGCTCCACAGTTTGTTTACATTTATTTTGCAAGCAATTTTTATATTCTTTTAAAATCACAATTCTTTATGATCCCTTCACATAAAGTCACTCTTAAAAGATATTAATGAACCAGAACTATGTAATATTTCAAATACGTCACAGTATATTTAAAAACATATGAGCAACGTACCATGTCTCACTTTTTAATTACGGTTCAATTAGACGATATCAATTGCAACAAAAAGTGAAATTAAAAGTTAAACCTTTTAATAAAGAATTGTTTTTTAAACCTTTCACGCTGTTTGATATTTAACTTTAAATGAGTTATTTATTTAATTTTTAATCCCTACACTAGTTACTACCGGTTGTTTATGATTCGCCAAGATCAAAAAAACAAATGGATAGACACATGTACACTACACTTTCTTTATATAGATTAGATGTTTATTTAACCTGTGATATTACAGGTAGGATTTATGATAATTATGTCAAAGTTAATGCTCCATCAAAAACAATGCTTAATGGATATAGCAAATATATTGTTTACAAGAGTTTGCAATGTTTTTTTTTTTATTAATACATAAAACAATTTTGTTTTCTTTTATTAAGTATCGTGTTTTTAAAGAAGGGGCTACAAAAATTTGCATGCACTCCATAATATTAATTCAGAAAAAAATCTTACATAAAATATTAGCATCAAGTGCATGTTTTGAAAGTGTATTTTTGACCCTGAAGAAATTTTTTTCTTGTCCCATTCTTGGTAAGAGTCAAAGTAGTTGAAGTCTATTTACAAGGTTTTGAATCGATGAAAAGTCAACAGAATAGCATTAGTACTGAAAAGTGAAATTTGACTATTTAGCTTCTGAACGTTGTCAATATTAACAAAACTTGGTTGGACAAGTTTTGGAACTTTCTACATTGCACATTTAAAAAGAGAAAGAAAAGATTTGAGAGTTCAAGAATTAAGGCAAGCAAATATTTCTGAAAGAAGCTGTTATATGAATTAATTCAAAAGAACTTGAGCTGCCTTGTGGGTGATAGTTTTCTAACCTACAACCCCTTAACCCCACGGATAAAATATTGCTAGCTTCTTGCTATTCCATCGCTATGTTCAGGCAAACTACAAACCTTGGGTTCACCAGTTCAGACTGTCACAACTAGAATCCACTAGGCCATGTGCACAGTGTCGACTCATCCTCATTCCTTTCATATTCCATTGGTAAAGATTAAGGACCACTTCAAGATGAGTCAACCATTGTCTATCCTACATATCTTCATAATATGCACCTCTTGCTCCATTACTACAACTTCATTTAGTAGTACTTGGATGAACAATGGTTTTTAAAAAATAGGTATTTACTTTAGAAATACATAGAAAATCCAGAAAAAAAAAATGATGGTTAGGAATTATTACCTGTGTTGTTGCCAATAAAGCTAATAATACATGTATAATATTCAATCGGTCGCTCACAAGTCCCATAACCCATTAGGGTGATAGGAGCAGCAAATGTACAGGCATCCATAGCAACAGTGGTGTGTCTTGGGCAAGATAGTCAAGTCCAGGCTGGATTTGAATTCAATTTTCCTCCTCCTAGACCAGTTGTCACCTAAGGCTATAGAATCTTATTTTTGTGTCTGTGATCAGAGCAGGCCTTCAAGATGAAGGGCATTGGCATGAATGCTTTTTTGGCTTTTAACAAATATGTGGAGGGAACTTGTCAGGTGCTCAGTTATGCAGCAAACCTACAACTACACCCGGTCAGGGGACTGATGATGATTTTTTCTCTCTCTCTCTCTCTCTGTGTATTAAAGATTTTTAGATATATTGAAAATTAAAATTTGAGTTTAAGATATATACACATAGATTTTTTTTTTTTTTGTGTGTGTGTGTGTATGTGGTGGGATTTTTCACTAAAAATGAGAATTTTTGTCTTTGGCATTTTTTTTTTAATGTTATTTGGAGTTTAGTTTGGATGTGGTCAGAGACAAAAAGAAAAAAACAGTTATATTAATTTGACCGAATTTTGCCTTGTAGGACCCCTAAATCCACTCAATATTGATAATTTTTTAAAAAGAATGTCAAGTTAAAGCTGTCTGTCACCACATTCATTTGAACAAAATTTCAATAACCTTCCTAACAGAAGGAGCCTGAACAAAGCAACTATCCAGAACTGATAATCTAAAAACACGTGTGAGTTTGATTAAATTAAAACGCTTATAACTTGGTAAATAATTGGAGTTAGGATGAAATTAGACCAGTTCTGAAATCCGAAGACTTTTTACTTTCAAAATAGATATAAGCATATATCATTTGGGAAATGTTCCAAAAATGTCAAATGTCCTCTTGTACATTTTGCAAATTAAAGTTGGCTGTGTGATGACTGCCCAATACGCCTTACTGGTCGTTTTATATATAAAAACTACATAATCCTGATGTCTTACATAATTACATGGTTTTCAATAGAAATGGATGCATCACAAAACTTCAAATAGATCATAATTCATGTGGCACAGATTGCTGACTCCAATTGGATATTGTCCTTATTGCTTTGGATTGCATGGTCAGATGTGTCATATCAAAACACTGGGCAACACACAAGTTCTATTCACGAAAACAAAGTCAGCTACTATCATTTGTAATCGGAAAGAAACCTAATACAACTAATTTAATAGAAATATCTCCCTTTTTTTTTGCCTCTCTTTACTTTTTTTTCTACCAGTAAACCAACAACAAATCCTGATCTGTGTATTAAGAGGGGTGCATTTTTCATTTTTTACTGGTTGAGTATCACTTGGTGTACCTAAAATATGGCGTCTCCTCTGAGTATTATTTGAAGAAAGTGCGATTATTTCTATTTTTTTAATTTTTTCCCAAATGTCTTTGATTATAATTAGTGGGATGCACAAAGATGGTCAGATTGTTAAATCACTTAGATAAATTATCAGATAAAAAATACATGAGTCAAGGCATTGTCATTGAAATGAGACAGTATTTTCTTTAGAAAGGCTTTATTCCTCTACAAAGATAAGTTGATAAACTTGTACAGTTTATAAGAACTAAATATAAATATGTTGTATGGAGGGTGGGAACAAGAAGAAAAGATTTCCATTAAAATCTCTAATCTGAAAATAAAAATACACTAGTAAGCAAACAGCAATTCATTAACAAACTGAAATAGTCAACTTGTTCAGTTTATTTATTATTGTAATTTTTTTTTCGTTGGGGGTGGGAGATGCAAAATCCTTATGAATGTGGCAATTGCAGTATATCCTCTTAGGCCACTAAGGCAATGTTTAATCTGGTAACAAACCTTTTCAGTATGGAGGCAGTCTTTTAGTTTTAGCTCTATTTGGATGGCTTCTCTCCCAAGAACCACAATTTGTGGAACAGACTCCCAAGAGATTGCTTCTGCAATCACTATGATCTTAACCTCTTCAAGTCTTGGGTCATGTAATTTGATACCTAATTAACAAAAGTGGGTAAACAACAATATTAACAATATTTACTCAAACAGGTAATGGAAAAGTTGGATTAAAAATAAATCCATTAATTCTTTCAAAATTGCTTTGTTTACATTTCAGATATGAAACTGAGCAGTTTATAGGCTTTAAAGAAAAATCTGAATGGCAATTCCTTAAAATCATTGTGCAGAATATTCTCAACTCTCTCACAGGATATTCTAATAGCATTGGCTATTTGATTTATATATGTGATGAATGTTTTCCTTCTTGATGGCAGTTGCAGGATGTCCAAACTATGGGTCATCTTCAAGACTCCCTTCCCCTCCTAAATTCAGCTACCTGCTTTTGCACTGTTGATAAAGCTGAAGCATCATCCCCTAATGTAGCAACCATGTCAGCATTAATGTCTTTGGGAGCTAAACCCTTTAAACTGTGGGCAATTGATAACATCAGTCAGTTAAGTGATACATGTTTGGATGGTTGTGTATCTTTTGATGAGGTAGAAAGTTTTTCCTGCAGTAGGTTGCCATTTCTTTCTGCAGTAGACTGGTTACCAACCAATGCTAAAGAATCCTGTCTGGCATGCTGTTTAACCCATAGGTGAGGGGAAGAAGTGATGAATCCATACCTTTCCCAAGAGTATTTGTGCGTAAGTGAATATAACAAATTCGACTGGCATTCAACCCCAGCTCTCTGATTTCACATTCCGAACCGATATCCATGACACCAACATACATACAATACTAAATTTTGTCCACTTTCAAGAGAAATCACTACTCGTTACTTTTGAAGTTTTCTTTGAACAGTCAGATGTCAGTATACCTGGAAAGAAACAATGCAGTTATTAATAAGAAGAGTTGAAATTAATACATGCAAGATTTCAGTTTTTTTAGCAGTAAGGTCCACCCTGTACAAGGCCCGGGGGCCACTTGAGGTAGAGGGTTACATTAAGGGTTAGTTTATATGGAGAGGAGGGGAAGATAACTCTACTCTACATTTGAACAGATTAAGATTGTAGTGATCGGAGGAAACATCCTCTTGAGAGTCTGTTCACAGGAAGAACTTGTTTGAGTAGAACTTACTTCTCACGAATGGAATATGGATAGAATGTTTTTTGTTTTATAATCCATGTCACCCCAAGCAAGGCAGTACAGCCACTAACACACAAGGGGTTACAGGGTGTGGGGAAATTAGGAACAGAAACATTAGTAATGAGGAGAAAGAGAAAAGAGTAATCAGGAGGACAGTAGATAGTGATTGACATTGCATTTAAACATTTGCAGATTAAAGTCGGCTGGAAAGCATGTAGCCAGGAGGGAGTTCCACAAAGTGATAGAAAAGAAACTGTCAGCATAGAAGTTATGGTTACATCAAGATAGCTCAACTGTAAGTTGATGAGATCTCGCCACCAGTCTAGTATTGCTCTTAAATTCATACAGTCTAGATACCATATCTCATGGTAATGTTTTATATATATATATATATATATATATATAAATAAAAAGAAAGAACAGTAAGATATAAAATCCGGTGTTCTTATAGATATTTTTATTTTTACACAATAGTGCTGAATGTAAATTTACAGAGCATTAATATTATAAATTAATTGATTTAAAATGTTTTTTTTTCGCTACACAGTGATAACCATGTTTCAAAAATGGAAGCTAAAGCCTTCGAATTTAATTTTGTTATTAAATTAAAGACATTAGTTCCATTTCCTCGTCAAGCGAATTTTTATATATATAATTATTGTTTTATGGTTTTAATGTATGATAATTTAAATAAATTTAAAAAAAACTAGCAATCAAAGCTTTCTTTTATCTGTATTTCATCTATGAAAGGTAAATAATGTTTTATCTCCTATGCAAATTTAAAGCTTAGGATATGAGAATAATGTTGCTTCAATAAAAGATAAGCTTAATTAAACCATATGATAATATAATATTGTTTTTATTTCCAGATGGCTTGTGGTACCCTTGATATTGATATAATCTCTGTAAATATGATGGAACAAATGCCTTTTCGCTACAAGCGACCATCACTGAATATGGTAAGTTAATAACGGGTAACCTTTGCATTGTGTTGTCTGCATAAATGGAACAGAAAAGGGTTTGTTTTTAATTATTTTTCTTCTTAAAGAGAAACTATTATTGACAATGTTTAACATTTGTGCCTGTATAGCACCACCTGCCAACGGGGTCGCATCCTTGGTCACAGTCAGCAATTAATGTAATATCTTTTCGCTGTGGCCTAACCATGCTTTGTGGTTTGGTCCTCAGGTTATTAGAAGAATGTTTTAAGCACAGGGTTAACTCTATGCTAGTCAATACTGACACTGGTTCAATTTCGGTCACTGGCCTCTTTGATTCACACCAACACTGCCCACATTGTGTTCTTGATTTCAGAGCAGTGGAAGATCAAATGTTGTCATAACGGTAGCGCTAGTTCAAGTTGTGGCGGTGCTACATTAAAGAAGAAAAAATATCTTCACAATTAAAAGAAAAAAAACGAAAAGATTCATGAGGTTAATCTTCAATTAGTTTATGTAGCTCTTGGTACAACAAAAATTAACTCTTCCCACATCAATCTCTATAGTGACACTGGGCGTTGTCTAATTTTCTGGAGGAGCTGGGTTCAAAGTTCTTGGAATCAGGAAATCTGGCGGCAGCTGACATGGATTTCAGAGGCACTCAATACAGGTTCTCAGCTCCCCAAAGTCATCTTCTTATATGCACTTCAGCACTTGGTGATTCCCCAATCTTCATTAATTCCAATAAAGGTTGTCTTTGTTCTCTATTTCTGCTTTCTTAATCAACTTCCCAAATTTGGAGAATTATCTATCTTTCCTTCACAGGGATTTCTCCTCCCTTAACTCCAACCTATTTCACTTCACATCTTGCACTGCTACTCCACACAGGCAGAGTTAAATTTTGCCTCTTCCTCCTTCCTTCTCAGTATTCTAACTCTGCTCACTTCTCAGGGTTGGCATAGCTATCTTTGTAAGCAAAAAGGGCATGATTTATTCTCCTGGTTAATTTCAATTCTCTGGCTCATTTCCTGAACCCACTTGTTCAGTGATAACACAGACAAGATCACCTTCTCATTTTAGCCTTCCAAGCAACAGATAAAAATTATTTCCCAATTTGTTTTGTCAATGAAAGAAAAAATTTGTTTACCTAAATTCTCAACAAGGAACATGATGTTTTCCATCTTCAGGCCACTCACCATCTTAGCGAAAACATAAACAAAATCACCTTCCTGTTATGATGGATCGATTTTCGTGATCCTAATCCCCGTAGTGGGTTCATTCTCCATTTTCATTTCTCAATTTGTTTTTGCTAATGAAAATATAATTCCCATCTGCTTTTCTTTTCATCAATGACATGTGTTTTTCTAATTTCCCAAAAAAATAGATAAAGCCATTTCCCAATTTGCTTTACCCACATGCCAGATTTTTGATAGATTTAAAAAAAAAAAAAAAAAAAAAAAAAAGTAAACTTTTGGTGCATCATTCCAATTCGTAGGGATGAGGCAACCCAGATGGCCCTTTCTTCACTTCCACATTACCAGGGAAAATGTCTTCCATTCTCTCTTTCTATCTCCCAGTTTATATTTCATTTTGGGCTTAACCCTTTTTCTGCTTAGAATTATCATTTAACCGCCTCACAGCCTCAGCGTCACATCTGCAAAAAATGGTGTGTCAAAAGGATGATTATTCCTTTGACACTGCTATTATTATATATGTTGATTTCCTTGTCAATGTTTATTTACAATAAAAAAAAATATGTGAACCACGTGCACTGTGTACACTATTTACATTATTCGAACTATTGTCCTCATCTTTGTCGCCATATTTATTACAACGTTTCGGTCGTTGTATGCTCCTGCCTTCTTCAGGTGGTTGGAATGTCAAACTGAACCCTTTATTTCACTCACTGGGGTAGACTGTTCTAGTTCCATGTGCCATGTTTAATGGATGTAAGTTATCAGTTATCTCCTGTTAATTCCCCTCTGAAAGTTCTCCACTGCCTTAACCGGGTTTTCAACTGACACTCTTTGGGTCCCGTCACTGGATCTTGAGGACACATGGCACAGTGGATAAAGGCGTTAGTTAGATCCAGTTTCAGGACCCAAAGAGTGTGAGTTCAATACCCGGTTAAGGCAGTGGAGAACTTTCAGAGGGAAAATTAACAGGAGATAACTGATAACTGACATCCATTAAACATGGCACGTGGAACTAGAACAGTCTACCCCAATGAGCAAAATAAGAGGTTCAGTTTGACATTCCAACCACCTGAAAAAGGCCGGAACGCACAACGGCCGAAACGTTGTAATACATATGGGAACAAAGATGAGGACAATAGTCCGAATAATGTAAATAGTGTACATAATACCTCATCTCAGAAATATAGACAGATACTGAATGGCTGAAACGTTGTAATAAATATGGGAACAAAGATGAGGACAATAGTCTGAATAATGTAAATAGTGTACATAATACCTCATCTCAGAAATATAGATAGACATGTACACTGTGATATTTGTTATTTACCTTTTATCAAGAAATAAATTTGAAATTTTTTTTTATTCAAAAATTTATAAAAATTACACAATTATCAAAATATTACAATGCAATATTTATTTGCCATTTTATAAATAATTATAGATCAGGAAAATTTGAATAAACATATTTGGTGGTGCGAGTTTTTATTAAGCAATTCAAGGATTGTTAAAAAAAAATGTGTACAATGATATTTATTAATTCTTTAAATTATTTCGCTCCAAGCAAGGCAATAAAGCCACTAAGATGCAAGGTGTTACTGAGAGTGAAAGAAACCAAGAAAACATTGAGATGAGAGAAAAGGCATTAAAATAACAGAATTCAAGGTAACAGAAGATAATAATTGATGTTGCATTTGAATTTTTCAAGACCATAGTTGACAGAAAAGCAACAAACCACAAGGCACAGGGAATCTTATGGTAGAGGAAAAGTGACCGAATCTGAAATGACAGTTCAGGTTTATAAAGATTGCCAAGGTTCAAAGACATAAGCTTGAGAGACAAAATACCATAAAGTTATTGACTGATAGGAACATCACATTGAAATTGGAAAATAGCTAAACAGAGATCCTAGAACAATTAAAAAAGAAACTGAAAATGTTTGCAAAATAAAAACAAGAAAAAATATAGCTGTAGTTGACCATGCGGTGTGTGAATGTGAGAAGAGAAGATGAGTTATCTCTAGGTTAAGGCTTCCGCTGGCCGGTCCAGCTACATAAGAATGTTGGACTTTAATGGAGTCCAAAGAAAGCAAAAGAAAACAAACAAGACCAATATACATGTATGCGAACAAATATATATTAATAACAAATAGATTAAAACACGAGTTACAAATACATTTAAGACATGAATAAAATGTTACAGTGTCTGTAGGGAAAGTTATTGTGTGTGTGTTGAGTTGAATGTCCGTACGGGTGAATTTTGTTTTAGCGTGTTCCCAGAATATGGGAAACGCTGGTTGTTTATAAGAGTTCACATATTGGAAATTTTAAGAGAAAATTTTATATACCTCGCCTCAATCGGTGAGGTTGCGGTCCATGGCCTGAGTTGCGGTAGTTGCTCGCACGAGCGCGTAAGCAAAGAAAAGAGAGAAAGAGGCGAAAGGTCAGCCAGTATTTATACTCCCGGGAGAGAGAGACCCCTGTTGAAGGGTTAAGGAAATGAGGAGGAGCTAACTGCGACATAGCTTTTAAGAATGTCATAAAGAGATTTGAGAAAAATTAAAAGAATTAGCAATACCCATGAAAATTTCACTATTTTAATTTTCTGATGAATCCTAATTCTTAATCTAATGATCAAAGAAATTTCTTTTGAGTTGTACAATTGAAATACACATGAAAATTCCCCTGTAGCAGCGTTAAATATTTGAGCTTAACAACTTCAACAAAATATTGCAATAACAATCAAAAATATGAATGCAGGTCATTATTTGTAGAAGTAAGAGGGTACAAATCAAAAGATACAAAATTGAGTTTTTCATTTTATTGAAGCAGATTTTAAACACTTGAGTGCATTATTGCCTCGTCTATCTTTCTTTTTCTTGTTGAAATCAAACAGCATCTCTCAAAATAGCTCATTATTTATGAGGTATTGGCAGGGTATAACATACTAAGGAACAGACAGGAATATAACATAACAATTGTGACCTGCAAGAAGATGGTGTTATGAATGTAAACTGACAGAATAGATGGAGAATATTAAGAACATTGGCTAAAAACCTTAAATCAATCAAACTATGACATTAAAGTAAACATTACAAAGAGAAACGTGTAAGTCGAGCAAAAAAGTACATGAATATTGATTTGTTAGGAGTTATTTTTAGTTATCAATTTAAAGCTACATTGAATGGGTCTGATGGTTGGGCTAAAGTTTGGGTTTCTTTCCTTTTTTTTTTTTCCTTTTATATTTTTTCTTTTCTTTTTTTAACCAGGTATAACAGCAAAATTGTCCAACTGTTAGATTAAGCTTTGAACTGTTATATCTTACAAATGATTAAAGATATCTTACTGAATTCTCTGAGATTTTTATAACACTATTGGACTCTACTTTGAGCAATAAGAATGTATAATTACTCTCTAAGCTTAACAGAAGAATTGTGATGAAATTTGATCATAAACAAAAATGACATGTTCTTAATCCTAGCTAAGGATCAGAAGCTCATGAAGGATTGAAATTACATTCATATATATATATATATATATATATAGTCAAACCTAATGAGCCAGACACACCTACCAAGGTTTCACTTAGGCAGATCGTCAGGGTCGGCTGGCTAAAGAGGCAACAGAAACTGGCATATATAAGCTTAGCGGGCCATAAGTTCTGTAAGCTATGCACCGAGGAAAAATTAGCTATAGCTTTATATAATACACCTGA
This sequence comes from Acanthosepion esculentum, assembly GCA_964036315.1. NCBI lineage: Eukaryota > Metazoa > Mollusca > Cephalopoda > Sepiida > Sepiidae > Acanthosepion > Acanthosepion esculentum. Next base: position 81,412,078 of record OZ038497.1, on the reverse strand, counting down.
TGATCTACTAAATTCCAAAACCGAGATTCTTAACAAATGTAGACACAGAAATGCTTGGTTACTGAAATAAGCTTCTCTCTCCCGATTGTAGCGTATCATTATTGTTTGGGGTTTTTTTTTTTTTTTTTTTTTTTTTTTAATTATCCCCTCTCCTTTTAGTTAGTTGAATAAATCTATACCCACCCCCCGTTGTCGCTTTTCTTTTTTTCTCTTTTTTTTTTTTCTTTTTTTCTTTTTTTTCTTTTTTCCCTTTTTTTTTTTTTTTTTTTTTTTTCTCTTCCTTGGTCACGTGGTGTTGTCTTGGTGGTCGTCTCCATATATATGCCAGTTTCTGTTGCCTCTTTAGCCAGCCGACCCTGACGATCTGCCTAAGTGAAACCTTGGTAGGTGTGTCTGGCTCATTAGGTTTGACTAGGTTTGCTCTACGCTTGTATTGAGCTCTTTAGTTAGTTGTTTACTCGTATCGGGGTTTTTTCTTTGGGCCTTGAACCTGTATCTGTGCGATTATTTTCGACAGACTTTCATGTTCCTGGCTCTTTCTTTTTTTAAAACCTTCTTTTCCTTCGTGATTGATTTGGCTGTTGTTAAATCAAGAGTTCGAAGGTTTTTCGACACGAGTATAGTTACCTATATTATATATATATATATATATATATATATATATATATATATATATTATTCGGTGATCATTTTCCAGCTTATTCAAGATAATCTTTGCCCTCTAACCATCTCTCCTGGAGTAACATCTTGCCTCAGAGGTTTCATGTACAATTTCATTTTCAAGTCTTTTTCACTGCTTTTTCGACTGTCATAGGTGAAACTCCTTCCTCACGTGCCAGATGTTTTATGGATTGAGTTGGATCTTTTCTAATTGATCTCTTTAGCTCTAAGTTAAAATGATGACCCCTCTTTCTATTGTGACCTCCTGATCCAGTTTTCTTTTCTACTGTTCCCTCTTTTTAAAATTATTCACCATTCTTTTGATGGTTCTTGAATGGACTTTGAAGATGGAAGCCAGAGTATGAATGTTGGTACCATTACTGAAGGCCTGAATGATCTTTTGCCCCTCACCATTGCTCAGTTGGGAAGACAGTGGGGCTGACACCAATTTTAACCTGTTATTTTTTTCTAGCTAACTCAAATGGTTTTTCAGTGTTTTTTATGGCAAATGGTCACAAGATGGCTAAGCATCTTATCTGAAAACCTGAAAAAGAAGAAACTCAATTAGTTTTTTCTTTTTTTTTTTTTTTTTAGATGTTAAACATTTTGTGGGTGGATAATTATGCTGTTACACAAATTGGGCAATTTAGCTGTTACATCTGATGTGTGTGTGTGTATATCTATCTATATATATATATATATATATATATATATATATATATATATAATGTGTGTGTGTGTGTATTAGGATTATGACCTTTTGTAAAATAATTGCTTTCCTGTATCATAATTCAATGAACTTTTGTTAAAAAATGATGAAGAGTTTAATTCAGTTTTTTTTTTTTTTCTTAAAATGCCACCCCGACACAAAATTTTTAAAATCATGTATTAATAGTGCTATGACTTTCTGAAGCCTCCTAGAACTTGTTTCTTTTTATTTGTAACTTTGTATGTTATGCTATAGCTATAAACTGTTAAATTGTTATATAGGAATAAAGTGTCGCTGCCGACATTTGAGTTTGAACAAAGATCACCAGTGAGCAAACACGGGCAATCCCATTATTGAATTAAGTAGACCACATGACCATAGTGGAAACGCATATATATATATATATATATATATATATATATATATATATATATATATATATATAGGAAGTAGCTGACAACTAATGGTTGTTACTTCTATTCTATCCTCTATTACTATACGGTTCGCTATACTCTACTCTATTCACTATACTATTTCTTTATTCAGATCACTATTCGATGGTTACTTTCCAAACAAGTATTATCAAGCAAGTACTATTAGTGCGAGTGATATTCGAAGGCATCTGATACCAGTATTATTCAACGGCATACTGTGATTACAAAGTCTCTACTACAATGAGCATTACAAAATTGACAAGGGTATTCGTTGACATTACAAAAGTGGCAAACGAGTGTTTGTTGACATCACAAAATAAATGCATTACAAATATATAAGTACTATCCAATTTGATCATTAGGAAATGGAAAAATAAAGCTTCTGAAATATTTTTATTTTTTTTTTATTTTTTTTTTTTTTACCCTTATTGCATATATGGTAAAATCAAATTTTCAGTTTGGTTTGGGGCTGACCTTTTTCAAGAACTAAAACAAATTAATACCTTTTTTTCATTACTTATGAACAAAAGTTCATTGATTTATGACACAGGAACATAGGATTGCAAAAAAGGTCATGACCTTAATATATATAATTTAATGTCAAATGAAGTCATAAAGGAGGAAACGCGTCACATGCAAACTTTTTCCACTTAGTCATACATCTTTCCTCCAAAATTGTTCTTGATATATAAAAATTTATTTATTTATATCTCTATCTATAAAAGGCAGGATGTGTGTGTGTGTGTGTGTGTGTAATGAATGCATGGCCGCAATTTTTTACATGCACATGCTCCAAGTTAACGGAAAGGCCAAGACCGACTTTGCATTTCCCAACTCCCATCGATAGTGGAAATAATCGATTTTTTTCATGCTTCTACGGCAGTTTTCATGTAGTTTGCGGCCATTTTCTACTGGCCAGAGTGAGAGCCTATAGCTGACTGCCACGAATAGGCAGGAAGATTCTATTGGCCAGCGTGAGAGCCAACAGCTGACTGACATGAATGTTAACTAGCATGCTAGCATGCAAAAAATATTGATTGCTGCATTTGTCACAAGTGGGAAAAATTTAAATCTGCATGGCACTTTACTCCAATTGGCTCATTTATTTACTTGCTTAAACTCAACGTTGATTCTGATTCCGCAGAACTGGGTTGGGTGTGAAAAATTATTTGTTGTTAACATTCTTTTTTCATTCGGTTTTTCCAGTTACGTGTCCTTTTTTAAAGCTGATCGTTTTGTGTTCATTTTGTTTAGTTCTTTTTTTGTAACAGATTTAATGTTTAGTATAGACCTTAGAAAAAATTCGCAGTGTGAGATAGGCAAGAAGTAAGGCATGTAGCAACATCAGCACGGCAAAGCGCACTCCTTTAAAGGCAGGAAGGGCAAAAATATTTTAAGTCAAGTTGAAGCGATTGCTGTACGAGTCGTACGATTTTTGAATTAAGCATGGGCAACGCCGGGCCATGCTGCTAGTATATATATATATAAATATACACACACACAATATATTTCTACATATAAGGCGACCTTTAGATAAGACAATGTCAAAAAACATAGAAAATTTTCTGTATAAGATGACTGCTTATTGATTATATAAAGATGATGTTAATTGAAAATGTTGCTACTTACCATATCCTTAGAAATTCAAAATAAATGAAATAACAAAACTAATTCTATATCATGTTTTTTCTACACACATCCCATAAAAGGGAAACCAGTTTTGCTTACATTTCATCACATGATCTCTTGTGAATACTGATTATTTTTCTTCCTCCTCCTCTTCTTTTCTTATATCTAGCCTGGTGTACTAATAGCCATTTACTTATACTTCATCAACGATAATAGCACATTCCACTTTCAGCATTTTTTTTATTCAGTCTCTTATTGAAAGTTTAGCAAAAGATAAAGGTTTCTGTGAACACCATCATAACTCAATGTTTAATTTTCTCAGCTGAACTTGCATGGATACAAGTTGATTTCATTGATATGGAATTATTCCTTGAATAAGCAATTTATTATGAAGTTATGCCAGTAATATATAAGGTAGAAATGGTTTTCTTACTTTTATTATCATTTTATTTGATAATGTGAATCTTTTCATGTACGTTATTGGTTATCACATTGAGGTTGAGGTTAGCCTACTGACAAATATCACCCAGAATTTAAGGTTTCTTTTTTAGAATTGTAGTATAAGATGAGCCCACATTTTTAAGGATGATTTTTAGGATTTAAAGGTTCTTATACACGGAAATATACAGTATATTTTCATGTAATTTTAGCTGAACCTAGTCATGCTTAGCAAATTTTCACTTTTGAGCCATAGTTCATTTTTAAACTCTAACCCTAATCAGAGTTAGAAATTTCAGTTATTTTCCATAAGTTACATTAAAAACAAATTGAGCCTCACTTCATATTTAAAATAGGCTCAATTTTTGAACTGACCCAATGGTTCCCAACCAATTTTGGGCCATGCCCCACTTTGGTATTCCTAAAATTCTGGTGCCTTCCCCTGTAATATTTAATTCTTACATATTCAAAATTTTACTGCAATTGATGTAAAGGAAGCTTAAAAGGCCATTAACTTGGTCTCCAAACAAGCCTCCAAAGACCGTGCCATCCATGAAAGAGAAAAATTTAAAAAATAACAAAAACAGTTAAATATATATAGTTTCAAAACATAGAGAACTGAAAGGCAGAAAAATAAAATATTTGAATGAAAGCTTATTCTGTAATATCCTTTGATCATTTTAATCATGAAATAATAATGCAAAATGAAATTTGAGCTCATCACAAAATGACTGTTAGTGAGATCCTTCTGCGTCATGCCTGCTACAGATAGATTTTATCCTTTGTTGACCAAGACACGTCAGTGTGGACAAACGGGAAATACCCTGCATACCAATTACACATGTACATACATGCACACAAAACATTTTTATGTATGCCTACTGTGTATGCATTGTGCGTATTAACACGCATTAACATCAACACTCTCACTCAGACTCACTAGGAAACAATTCACTGTTAATAACTCATTCTTGAATTGCCCCCTTGTTCTGTTGGCAAAGTAAGCTGAAGGGAGCACATCCTACGCGTGCCCCCACCAAAATATTACCATGCACCCTACATTGGGAATCATTGGACTAATCTGAGTCTCACAATTACAAGCTTCATGTTTATATATATATATATATATATATATATATATATATAGTATTTATTCAAAAATTATAACATAAATATGTTATTATCACTAGAAAAATAGCCATTTTGTAGTGATAACATATTTGTTATAATTTTTGAATAAATACTATTTGCACTACTCTGTATTGAGCACTTTTTAAGAATAGTGTTTTTTGGTTATTGGAATTTTATTCTATCTACACCAATCCTATACTTGTGAGGTGAGTATATATATATATATATATATATATATATATATATATATATATATATATATATAGTATTATATTATATATATATAGTATTATATTATATATATATAGTATTATATTATATATATATTGTATTATATATATATTGTATTATATTATATATATATTGTATTATATATATATATATTGTATTATATTATTTATATATTGTATTATATATATATTATATTATATATATATATTATATTATATATATATTGTATTATATATATATATTGTATTATATATATATATTGTATTATATATATTGTATTATATATATATTGTATTATATATATTGTATTATATATATATTATATTATATATATATTGTATTATATATATATTGTATTATATTATTTATATATTGTATTATATATATATTATATTATATATATATATTATATATATATTGTATTATATATATATTGTATTATATATATTGTATTATATATATATTATATTATATATATATTGTATTATATATATATTATATATATATATTGTATTATATATATATTATATATATATATTGTATTATATATATATTATATATATATATTGTATTATATATATATTATATATATATATTGTATTATATATATATTATATATATATATTGTATTATATATATATTATATATATATATTGTATTATATATATATTATATTATATATATATATTGTATTATATATATATATATATATATATATATTGTATTATATATATATATATATATATATTGTATTATATATATATATATATATATTGTATTATATATATATATATATATATTGTATTATATATATATATATATATTGTATTATATATATATATATATATTGTATTATATATATATATATATATTGTATTATATATATATATATATATTGTATTATATATATATATATATATATTGTATTATATATATATATATATATATTGTATTATATATATATATATATATATTGTATTATATATATATATATATATATTGTATTATATATATATATATATATTGTATTATATATATATATATATATTGTATTATATATATATATATATATATTGTATTATATATATATATATATATTGTATTATATATATATATATATATATTGTATTATATATATATATATATATATTGTATTATATATATATATATATATATTGTATTATATATATATATATATATTGTATTATATATATATATATATATATTGTATTATATATATATATATATTGTATTATATATATATTGTATTATATTATTTATATATTGTATTATATATATATTATATTATATATATATATTATATATATATTGTATTATATATATATTGTATTATATATATTGTATTATATATATATTATATTATATATATATTGTATTATATATATATTATATTATATATATATATTGTATTATATATATATTATATATATATATTGTATTATATATATATTATATATATATATTGTATTATATATATATTATATATATATATTGTATTATATATATATTATATATATATATTGTATTATATATATATTATATATATATATTGTATTATATATATATTATATTATATATATATATTGTATTATATATATATATATATATATATATTGTATTATATATATATATATATATATTGTATTATATATATATATATATATATTGTATTATATATATATATATATATATTGTATTATATATATATATATATATATTGTATTATATATATATATATATATTGTATTATATATATATATATATATTGTATTATATATATATATATATATTGTATTATATATATATATATATATTGTATTATATATATATATATATATTGTATTATATATATATATATATATTGTATTATATATATATATATATATTGTATTATATATATATATATATTGTATTATATATATATATATATATATTGTATTATATATATATATATATATATATTGTATTATATATATATATATATTGTATTATATATATATATATATATTGTATTATATATATATATATATATATTGTATTATATATATATATATATATATTGTATTATATATATATATATATATTGTATTATATATATATATATATATATTGTATTATATATATATATATATTGTATTATATATATATATATATATATTGTATTATATATATATATATATTGTATTATATATATATATATATATATATTGTATTATATATATATATATATATATATTGTATTATATATATATATATATATATTGTATTATATATATATATATATATATTGTATTATATATATATATATATATATATTGTATTATATATATATATATATATTGTATTATATATATATATATATATTGTATTATATATATATATATTGTATTATATATATATATATATATATATTGTATTATATATATATATATATATATTGTATTATATATATATATATATATATTGTATTATATATATATATATATATATTGTATTATATATATATATATATATATTGTATTATATATATATATATATATATTGTATTATATATATATATATATATATTGTATTATATATATATATATATATATTGTATTATATATATATATATATATATTGTATTATATATATATATATATATATTGTATTATATATATATATATATTGTATTATATATATATATATATATTGTATTATATATATATATATATATTGTATTATATATATATATATATATATTGTATTATATATATATATATATATTGTATTATATATATATATATATATATATATTGTATTATATATATATATATATATATATATATATATATTGTATTATATATATATATATATATATATATATATTGTATTATATATATATATATATATATATATATATATATTGTATTATATATATATATATATATATATATATATATATTGTATTATATATATATATATATATATATATATATATTGTATTATATATATATATATATATATATATATATATATATTGTATTATATATATATATATTGTATTATATATATATATATATATATATATATATATTGTATTATATATATATATATATTGTATTATATATATATATATATATATATTGTATTATATATATATATATATATATATTGTATTATATATATATATATATATATATTGTATTATATATATATATATATATATATTGTATTATATATATATATATATATATATATATATTGTATTATATATATATATATATATATATATATATATTGTATTATATATATATATATATATATATTTTTGTCATCCACAGACAGACTGTTTCGCTGTTTCACAGCTCATCAGTGTGGCTAGACGTCCGGTTGCCTCCAGCTACGATCGAAACCCGACTGATTTTTCGTCAGTCGGAATCTCTACCCGTTAAGCCATCAGCGTACGGTGCGGGATGGAGGTGAATTTTAGCGTGTTTATTTTTAGATTCGGATAAACACACAGTGACTGAGAGTGACTCAATTCTGTCGAAGAGTCGTGCCGTATTAGCATAGATAGTCACTGTTTACAAATTCACACCCCAAACCAGAGGGCTCAACCGAAATTAGTTTCAGGAGCTACTATTTTTGTCATCCACAGACAGACTGTTTCGCTGTTTCACAGCTCATCAGTGTGGCTAGACGTCCGGTTGCCTCCAGCTACGATCGAAACCCGACTGATTTTTCGTCAGTCGGAATCTCTACCCGTTAAGCCATCAGCGTACGGTGCGGGATGGAGGTGAATTTTAGCGTGTTTATTTTTAGATTCGGATAAACACACAGTGACTGAGAGTGACTCAATTCTGTCGAAGAGTCGTGCCGTATTAGCATTGTATTATATATATATATATATATATTGTATTATATATATATATATATATATATTGTATTATATATATATATATATATATATATATTGTATTATATATATATATATATATATATATATTGTATTATATATATATATATATATATATATATTGTATTATATATATATATATATATATATATATTGTATTATATATATATATATATATATTGTATTATATATATATATATATATATATTGTATTATATATATATATATATATATTGTATTATATATATATATATATATATATATATATATTGTATTATATATATATATATATATATATATATATATATATATATTGTATTATATATATATATATATATTGTATTATATATATATATATATATATATATATATATATTGTATTATATATATATATATATATATATATATATATTGTATTATATATATATTGTATTATATATATATATATATATATATATATATATTGTATTATATATATATTGTATTATATATATATATATATATATATATATATATATTGTATTATATATATATATATATATATATATATATATATTGTATTATATATATATATATATATATTGTATTATATATATATATATATATTGTATTATATATATATATATATATATTGTATTATATATATATATATATATATTGTATTATATATATATATATATATATTGTATTATATATATATATATTGTATTATATATATATATATATATATATATATATATTGTATTATATATATATATATATATATATATATATATTGTATTATATATATATATATATATATATATATATATTGTATTATATATATATATATATATATATATATATATATATTGTATTATATATATATATATATATATATATATATATATTGTATTGTATTATATATATATATATATATTGTATTATATATATATATATATATATTGTATTATATATATATATATATATATATATATATATTGTATTATATATATATATATATATATTGTATTATATATATATATATATATATATATATATATTGTATTATATATATATATATATATATATATATATATTGTATTATATATATATATATATTGTATTATATATATATATATATATTGTATTATATATATATATATATTGTATTATATATATATATATTGTATTATATATATATATATATTGTATTATATATATATATATATATTGTATTATATATATATATATATATTGTATTATATATATATATATATATATATATATATATATTGTATTATATATATATATATATATATATATATATATTGTATTATATATATATATATATATATTGTATTATATATATATATATATATATATTGTATTATATATATATATATATATATATATATATATATTGTATTATATATATATATATATATATATATTGTATTATATATATATATATATATATATTGTATTATATATATATATATATTGTATTATATATATATATATATATATATATATATATATATATATTGTATTATATATATATATATATTGTATTATATATATATATATATATATATATATATATATATATATTGTATTATATATATATATATATATTGTATTATATATATATATATATATATATATTGTATTATATATATATATATATATTGTATTATATATATATATATATATATATATTGTATTATATATATATATATATATATATATTGTATTATATATATATATATATATATTGTATTATATATATATATATATATATATATTGTATTATATATATATATATATATATATATTGTATTATATATATATATATATATATTGTATTATATATATATATATATATATATATATTGTATTATATATATATATATATATATATTGTATTATATATATATATATATATATATATTGTATTATATATATATATATATATATTGTATTATATATATATATATATATATATATTGTATTATATATATATATATATATATATATTGTATTATATATATATATATATATATATATATTGTATTATATATATATATATATATATTGTATTATATATATATATATATATATATATTGTATTATATATATATATATATATATTGTATTATATATATATATATATATATATATATTGTATTATATATATATATATATATATATATATATTGTATTATATATATATATATATATATATATATTGTATTATATATATATATATATATATTGTATTATATATATATATATATATATATATATATTGTATTATATATATATATATATATATATATATATATATTGTATTATATATATATATATATATATATATATATATATTGTATTATATATATATATATATATATATATATTGTATTATATATATATATATATATATATATATTGTATTATATATATATATATATATATATATATTGTATTATATATATATATATATATATATATATTGTATTATATATATATATATATATATATATATTGTATTATATATATATATATATATATATATTGTATTATATATATATATATATATATATATTGTATTATATATATATATATATATATATATTGTATTATATATATATATATATATATATATATTGTATTATATATATATATATATATATATATATATATTGTATTATATATATATATATATATATATTGTATTATATATATATATATATATATATATATTGTATTATATATATATATATATATATATATATTGTATTATATATATATATATATATTGTATTATATATATATATATATATATATATATATTGTATTATATATATATATATATATTGTATTATATATATATATATATATATATATATATATTGTATTATATATATATATATATATTGTATTATATATATATATATATATATATATATATATATATTGTATTATATATATATATATATATATATATTGTATTATATATATATATATTGTATTATATATATATATATATATATATATATTGTATTATATATATATATATATATATATATATATATTGTATTATATATATATATATATATATTGTATTATATATATATATATATTGTATTATATATATATATATATATATTGTATTATATATATATATATATATATTGTATTATATATATATATATATATATTGTATTATATATATATATATATATATTGTATTATATATATATATATATATATTGTATTATATATATATATATATATATATTGTATTATATATATATATATATATATTGTATTATATATATATATATATATATTGTATTATATATATATATATATATATTGTATTATATATATATATATATATATTGTATTATATATATATATATATATATTGTATTATATATATATATATATATATTGTATTATATATATATATATATATATTGTATTATATATATATATATATATATTGTATTATATATATATATATATATATTGTATTATATATATATATATATATATTGTATTATATATATATATATATATATTGTATTATATATATATATATATATATTGTATTATATATATATATATATATATATATATTGTATTATATATATATATATATTGTATTATATATATATATATATATATTGTATTATATATATATATATATATATTGTATTATATATATATATATATATATTGTATTATATATATATATATATATATATTGTATTATATATATATATATATATATTGTATTATATATATATATATATATATTGTATTATATATATATATATATATATATTGTATTATATATATATATATATATATTGTATTATATATATATATATATTGTATTATATATATATATATATATATTGTATTATATATATATATATATATATTGTATTATATATATATATATATATATATTGTATTATATATATATATATATATATTGTATTATATATATATATATATATATTGTATTATATATATATATATATATTGTATTATATATATATATATATATATTGTATTATATATATATATATATATATATTGTATTATATATATATATATATATATTGTATTATATATATATATATATATATTGTATTATATATATATATATATATATTGTATTATATATATATATATATATATTGTATTATATATATATATATATATATATATTATATTATATATTATATATATATATATATATATATTGTATTATATATATATATATATAAATTGTATTATATATATATATATATATATTGTATTATATATATATATATATATATTGTATTATATATATATATATATATATTGTATTATATATATATATATATATATTGTATTATATATATATATATATATATATTGTATTATATATATATATATATTGTATTATATATATATATATATATATATATTGTATTATATATATATATATATATATATATTGTATTATATATATATATATATATATATATTGTATTATATATATATATATATTGTATTATATATATATATATATATTGTATTATATATATATATATATATATTGTATTATATATATATATATATATATTGTATTATATATATATATATATTGTATTATATATATATATATATATATATATATATATATATATATTGTATTATATATATATATATATATATATATATATATATATATATATATATATTGTATTATATATATATATATATATATATATATATATATATATATATATATATTGTATTATATATATATATATATATATATATATATATATATATATATATATATATTGTATTATATATATATATATATATATATATATATATATATATATATATATTGTATTATATATATATATATATATTGTATTATATATATATATATATATATATATATATATATATATATATTGTATTATATATATATATTATATATAAAACATTAATTTTACCTTCTGTTTCCTAGTGGACATACAACAGGCCTTCCCAATTTTTTTATTTGTTTTTTATGACTTATCAACTCTTTACAGCTTATTTAAAGCCCCCCAATTTTTTTTTTTTTAGATGATGATTTCTTAAGTCTTACCTGGGGACTATGTCGTAGGTTCATCCCTTTCCTAAGGGTATTTGCATATAAGTGAATATAACAAATTCATCTGGAATTGGAACTCGACTCACTGATTAACAGTTCTGTGCCCTTATCCATTACATCACCTTCACATCCAAGCTTTCACCACCTGGTATTCCCAAGCAATCACCCATGTAGGTACTGATGAGGTCCAACGTTGCTTTACTTCAGTGATTGTATGTTTCACAGCTGTTTTTTTTTTCACAAGCAAGAAACACAACATCGAGGGATTTGCCAGTTCAGTAAAAGGCTAAGGTAGGCTCCATGAGTATAAGGGCAAATAAGACCCGAAACGTGACCCTATTTCATCTGGGAAATTTTCAGAAAGTCAATTCCTATCTACAGTAGTCAGGACTAAATATTTGCTTATAAACCAGTTTTATCTTTTTATACATGGGATGCAGGTTATTTTTTTTGTTTTATTCTAGCCAGATACACTGTCAAATATAGAACTTAAAATGTTAAACGCTATCAAAGAATTCCAATGCATTTTAAGAAATTTAATTTTGTTTGCTTTCAGGCAGTTGAACGAGGAGTTTTCTTTGAGATCCAATATGGACCAATGATCCGAGACAGAGAGGCTTGCAAGAATATCATTGCCAATGTACAAATGCTTCTGGAAGTTGGAAAAGGAAAAGTAACTAGTTTTCTTATTATTTATTTATTTATTTATGACAATAAACCACATCCAGCAGCAAGTCCTCCTACCAGGAGATTGCAGGTTTTCAAGCGTATGAAACCATGTCTTAGTTGTTGTTGTACCCAGCTTCACCTCGATCCAGGGTGGTAGCACCTGTTAGGGTCCGAACAAAATAGTGAATCCCCAAACAAAAATCAAAACACTAGGAAAGTATAAAAATACATTTTTATAGTAAAAAATATGAGCAATACATTTTTAGAAAAAAAAATTACCAACAATACATTTCTAACTTTGTGTCAGTCACCTCGGATTTCTGAAGATTTCTAGCACAACAACTGAGCTACAACTTCACCACACTATGTGCTACACACTGAGTCAGGAGAGTAGTTGGAGGGAGCAAAAGAAACAAATTACCAAATAGGAATTAGAAGTACTTTAAAAATTCTGAGGTCACAAAACATCCTATGTGAGTAACATGGGATTTAATAAAAATGACTATCAATACATTTCTATAAAAAAAAAAATGAAAAAAAAAATGAAAAGAAATATATTTTATCAACTACAAACTATATATCTAGAAGACATACGTTTACTCTAAAAGTATAAAATTATGTACAAATATCTGTAGTTGAAGACATGAAATTGCGTACAAATTGTTAAATAATAAATAACCCATAGAGGTGTTGATATGCCACTAAACACAACCAACCAAAAGATATAAACGGTTAAAAAATTATTTTTCTGCTAAGAAATTGTTTAATTTCAGTTGAAGAAAAATGTTAAAAAACAAGTCATGTTTCTTGTAATTTTTTGTTTTGTTTTGTTTTGTTTTTTTCAACAAATTATTTGCACTGGTTTTGTTTTTGTTTTATACTACATTTCAGCTGATGCATTCTTTGGCTTTCATCATTTGTTTATGTATTGTCATCTTTAACCAATTAATGCCCACTTTCCCATTTTGGGGATGATGGGCATTAATGGGTTAAGTGTTGATATCTAGACGTAGTGGGTAATTGAATGACAAAATGAAAAAGAAAAAAAAATCTTCTACCTAATACATTTTGTCCATAGAAAGAACTTGATTATTAGTCTGAAAATGTCAGAAGTACAGAAGTTTTTTTGTTTGTTTGTTTTTTCACCATTTTGTCATCTATTTAATTACCCACCATGAGGTTGATATATAAATTTATACATAATATCTTCCATATTCAATAATATATAGACTCACTGGTCTCTTAATTAGATACACATGAAAAAATGTTGTTTAATGCAAATTTCCAATTATCCAATGGCAGAAATTAATGAATATCAACATTTAAACATGGTCATAGTGACCTGCTGAATTTCATTTCAAGCATTAGTATGGGAAAGAAAAGTGATCATGGCATCATCATTGGTGCCAGACTGGAGTGTCCAAGTATTTCAAGAATAGCTAACTGACTAAGATTTTCACACACAACAATGTTCAGGGTTTGAAGAAAAGAAAAATACAAAAACATGACATTGTATTAACCCTTACCTGATTGAAGTGCTACAGTTGGTTGCTAAATTCTAAGTGGCTAGTTGTCATAAGACCAATGAACATCAAAAGGAAAATCGAGTTTGTGTATACAGGGAAGTGTGGTGGTGTGCCTTCAAGCAAAAGTGGCTGGATACCTCTATTTTCTTAACATCACATGGTCAGAAATTCTGAAGTTAGGATTTTGTCTTTCTCTTGAAGTCTTCAGCCAAACATTTTGTCTGACAAGAGATTCAGGTTGCAATCGTATCAACTCTCAACTCTATTCCAACTCTTGTAGGCCAAAATCCAAGGAATTCTTCAGAAGATAGGTCACATTTGGAGCCATGCAGTTTCTGATTAATTATCCTTATTCCCCAATTAATCATTTTCCATGCTATTCCAAATTTGTCCAGCCTTTCATATTGCTACTTTGCAATCTCATTGACTTTATTTTCACTTACCAACACCAAACAAGGCAAACCAGGTTTCTTATATAAACCAAACATCTGCTCTTGACCAATCAGAAATCTCCAAAATCTTGTTATATAATATTTCTCAAACCCATTTCTGCATCATCAAAATGGTAAGATTAATTCAATTTTACCATTCAGAACAGCAATCACCCTCTTCCTGGTTGAAAAAAAAACAGCTAGCTTCTAGACCAGTCCAAAGTAAAGATAGAAAGGGACCCATCTATCAAAATTGTTTTAATTTCTTGGGTAATTTTTGTCCAGATACACTTTGAACTCTCCACTCCCAACAAAAGTGCAAGTCTGAGGTGTTTTGGGGTGTTTATTTGTCATACTGACCAATTTCCGAGTTTATTGAAATCTCACATCTTTAGCTTTCTCCTCATTTTAATCTTAGCTCCAAATGGTAAGAAAAATGTTATTTTATAGTTAAAAAAATATTTCAACTTTTGCTCTAGGTAGTTTAACATACTTGTAAATTCCAAGTTACCCAAATTTACCATCCCATGTTTTTGTAACATTAATTCTATTTCAGCCAACTGTAAATAGATTTTATGTAATGTAAAAATGAAAGGGAGCATAGCTAGGTGGTTAGAGTATTGGCATTCTGACCAGGTTCAAATCTCACCATGGTTGATTAGTCAAGGAAGTGACTGTTTGATAAAAATATCAGTCAACACAGGTGATGCTAGTGTGCAGAACCAATGGGAAGTGCCTGCAAAGCCATACCATGGGTTGACACAACCCCTGTGAATGAAATTGGAGAGTCAAACTATTAGGATGTTGGTGGTGATTGTGAGCAAGAACTTACAAATCCTCACCTAATGAGCAGACAGAAGCTCTTTAGCCTTTGTAGTCAGCAATCTACCTAGAGATGATGTCATGATATAAACACCCATCTCCCAGCAGCCTGGCCCACTCATGGGGATTTATTGACTTAACTTACAATAACTGACCTTCTTAAAATAAAAAAAAATAAATCAGGTGAATTTAGAATCTGCTGCAGGTAGAAATAGTGCAACATCAGAATGTAAAACCTACACATCATCACATTACTACCCACCTTTTTTAATTGTTTCACCACAACCAAGGTAATAAAGCCACTAAGATGCAAGGGGTTACTGAGTGTAAAAGAATGTGAGAAAAAAATATTAAGGTGAGAAAACAATAAAAGGAATGAAGAAGACAGCAAATAACAAGACACGGCATTAAAACTTTTGAAAATCAAAATTGTGTGGGAAACCAGAAACTAGGTGAGAGTTCTACAAGTGAGAGAAAAAAAGAAACTGTTAGCATACTACTAAAGATTACATCTAACCATTTCAACTGTAAAATGATGAGACCTAGCTGCCAATCTAGTACTGCACTTATATTCATAAAGCTAAGGTACCATAGAGGAAAGTTCATCAGAACATATACCATGAACATGTTTATAGAAAAGATACAAGGAAGTGACTGAAACAAAGATGCCAGGTAGTTTGAAAGATTTTGTTTCCAAAAGAAAAAAAAAACAGTGAATAACTTGTGTTATACAAATTATTGAGAATGGAAAAACTCATATTATCAAGTGTTGTTGGGAAGAATTTACACCCCTCCTTCCACCAGAAGAAGACCATAGAATAAATCAGCAGAATTGTTGTAATAACAACAAAGACTTCATTTATTTTTATAAATAATTAGAATATTTAATTTTAATTTTTTTTTTATTATTTTCAGAATTTGATATTGAGCAGTGGCTGTGAAAATGTAAGTATTGTTGCTTGGTTTTAGTCTGTGTTTTTTTCTCTCTATTTCTCTCTCTCTCCACTTGATTCAGATCAATTTTGCCTTCAAAATTCAGATTGAATCCATTTTACTAACAAATGGCTTCAGCATTTTTCAGTTCAAAATATATATTTTTGTTCAACTTTCTAAATTTCTCTTTGGGTTAATAGCAATAACCTTTATCTAAAATTTGTACATATTAGAAACATGTTAGTACTTTATTTGGTTAACTTTTTTTGAGCAGCGACTACATCATTTTTTTTTTTTTTTATAAGCAACTTAGAATTTCACCCAGTATGCAGCTTGCTTCATGTATTGTGCAAGGGTTAGCACTCCTGTTGCTAAAATTGTTTTTACTTGGGTTTAATAAATAGAAATAGACATTTCAATGTAAATAAGCTAGTAAAATTGGTGAATTCATGGATATAGTCTAAAATAACATATTTAGTTACTCTTTTTGTTTAATATTCATTTTCATTTTCCGCTATTCTTTCTTTTCCTTCTTTTCCCCCCTCTTCTTTCTTTTCCCCCCACTTCTTTCTTTTCCTTCTTTCCCCCTCTTCTTTCTTTTCCTTCTTTCCCCCTCTTCTTTCTTTTCCTTCTTTCCCCCTGCTTCTTTCTTTTCCTTCTTTTCCCCCTCTTCTTTCTTTTCCTTCTTCTTCCCCCTCTTCTTTCTTTTCCTTCTTTTCCCCCTCTTCTTTCTTTTCCTTCTCCCCCCTCTTCTTTCTTTTCCTTCTCCCCCCTCTTCTTTCTTTTCCTTCTCCCCCCTCTTCTTTCTTTTCCTTCTCCCCCCTCTTCTTTCTTTTCCTTCTTCTTCCCCCTCTTCTTTCTTTTCCTTCTTCTTCCCCCTCTTCTTTCTTTTCCTTCTTCTTCCCCCTCTTCTTTCTTTTCCTTCTTCTTCCCCCTCTTTCTTTTCCTTCTTCTTCCCCCCTTCTTTCTTTTCCTTCTTCTTTCCCCCTTCTTTCTTTTCCTTCTTCTTTCTTTCCCCTTTCTTTCTTTCCCCTCTTCTTTCTTTCCCCCTTTTCTTTCTTTTCCTTCGTTTTCCCCCTTTTCTTTCTTTTCCTTCGTTTTCCCCCTTTTCTTTCTTTTCCTTCGTTTTCCCCACCTTTTCTTTCTTTTCCTTCGTTCCCCCCTCTTCTTTCTTCCCTCCCTCTTCTTTCTTTTCCTTCTCTCCCCCCCCCCACCCCCGTTCTTCTTTCTTTTCACATTTTTAAATTACTACAGCCACCCTATTGCCAGTATTGGAATTGCTTAGAATTTTGTCAAATTTGGGAACAGTTGCTTACAAATTGCGTATTTGTCATTTAGTACTATTACTGGAACATCATTAATGTTCCCTATTTGTCTCGGTTTAAAAGAAGTTTCTTTTCAGGCATATATTAAAAATGTATTTTAGCTTTATTGCGTGGCACAACATTATCAAATAATGTTCATTTTTTTACTATTATTTATTATCGTAATTCTCAGTTATGTACGCAGCCTGGAAATCTTCATTGGTGAGCAGACGGTGCAAGATCAAAAATAAAGAATAAGCTCACATGAGATTTGAACATGCATCCAGTTTTGCCTCTAAAAACACTGTTTAAATGTACCAACTGTTTTAACCATCAAGCTACAAGAACTTGACATCTTTGCAGAAGACCAAATCTAATTTATAACTCCTCACTATTCTATGGCCACTTTTCACACTGTGAAAATTATTAGTTGGCACCTAAGCAGACTGGCATACTCAGACCTGAGCAGCCAGCCATACTTAGGACATCAATCTACAGCGGTGAGCAAATAGCATAAGATCAAAAATATTAGCTAAGCTTTCAGTGATATTTGAAATCCGGTTGTATAGACCAGCAGCTTTAACCTCTAAGCTACATGCAGTTGACAGAAGATGAAATTGAACATGTAAACTAATCACTGTCTCATGACTTCTCTCAATGACATATTAGTAGTTTTAGTAGCAGTAGTATGAACTTTATTTCTCACATGTATCATTGCCAACCTTTATTAATAATTTTGACTTTCATTTTATTTTTATTTTTTTTAATTGCTTTTTAGCAGACTTTTACTCATGCCATCAACAGTAGGTAAATAGGATCAGAAATAAAAGAATAAGCTCTCACTGTGAATTGAACTCGCATCTTTTTTTGCCTTAGGAAAGCCTGGTTTAATGTACCAGCTGCTTTAACCATTAAGCTACAAGTGCTTGACATTGCAAATCTAACCTCTAAACTGAGCACAATCTTTAGGAACTTGATATTTTCATTTTTTATACTACTAGTGTCAGTAGCAGTTGTGCATATCTGTGTAATTATATATATATATATATATATATATATATATATATATATATATATATAATGTGTGTGTATTAAAATAATAAGAAGGAACAGTAAGATTTACAATATGGTGTTCTTAATAATTATTTTTATTTTGAAAAACAGTGCTTGATACATAAACCATAGAGCATTCCAAAAATTGCTTGATAATAGAATGGAATTATGGATTTTAAATTTAATTTTATAATTAAATTAAAAATCTTTAGGGCATATTTTTAAAATAGTAAATAATTTTATATATATATATATATTAGTTTTAAGATGTACTATATTTATGGGATGAAGTGCTCAATATCAGAGATAGAGCATATGTAAATATAAAAGCAAACATTGAAGTCAACACTCAGAGGTGACAGGTTGTTTCATGCTAGATGCAATCATCAGGCTGCCTGACGAGATTATATATATATATATAATGTTTTATTGAATAATACAGACATATTATGTCTACTTATTTTTATACTGATCCTTTCCAGTTATCTAATTAGTTTCTTCATGTTGAGATGAAATTCATCAAGGAATGCACTGTAGTTTGTTTTTTTGGGGGTTTTTTTTTTTTTTTGTCGAAAAGATAAAAAGTACTTGGGTTAAAAAAATACGCCACCTTCCTTGATGAATTTGATGTTAACATCAAGAAAAACTGTCTATATTATTCAATGAAACATGTTTGAATGAAGATATGCTGCCTAAATATATATATATATAATGTATGTGTATAGAATTAATACAAATATAAAATTTGGCACTGAGCTGATTGATGTTACCTTCAGCATTCTGACTATATATATATATATATATATATATATATATATTTTAGTGACCTAAAAAAAACAAAAGTAATTTACATAAGCGGTATGCTGTCTTATGAGTGTGTGTGGTCAGAACATTAGTGTCTCAACCATGAAACCTTTTTCAAATCTCAGTGTCATTTTGTCAAGGAGATGATAAACCTAAACACCTGTTCAGAAGACTGAATGTTGAATTTGTCTAAGATTATGTTCGTTTTATTTGGTTTGTTTTTTTATCATTCTTTTCCAGCCGCTAGATATACGAGGTCCTTACGATGTTACAGCTTTGTATCCTTTTATCGTGTGGACTTAGATGTTTTTCATCTTTGAATCACATTTTTCTTTAAAGCTTTTTTCTGTTAAATTTGAAACATACTTTGCAAACATTTCCAGTATGAATTTCTACATTGCAAACATTTTTTTGAAATTCCTTCAACAAAACAAATATATATAGGACGATATTTAATATTACTTTCCTTATAAGAAACAAACACACATATATATATATATATATAGAGAGAGATTTAATAGGCTAATTAATAAAATTTGAGGAATAAAAATCCAACAAAATGATAACAATGTTGGCAATAAGATTGATGATATTTCTTATATATTAGCCTTTTGACTAAATTGAAGCACAAAGAGAAAGATTTTAAAGTCAAAATTTTCAGACACACATCCATCCTTTTTCAATGAGACAATAAACAAAGAAATGAGACTTAAGGAATGTTGCTTTTGTTGTTGATTAGAGGGCTCCCTGTGGAAATTATACTCTCTGAGTAAACCCAAATCCCTGTTTAGTCCCTCAATGTGTGATTTTATTTTGAAGATTTATTTCAACTCCAATCTGCATCTTCCTGGTCAGCTGTTGAATGAAGACACTAATAGTTCACATCTGATGTCATCAATACTATGAAACAGTTGGTTGAAGTGTGCTGTGACAGGGAAATTGTTATTATTGTCTTTGATATTTGTTTTCTGGTTAGTAAACTGAAGACAGAATTTCGTTTTAATGCATTAGAAGAAAGTAAACACAAAGTTAAACTAGAATACATAAACATTAGTAAGAATGTCAACAATAAGCATAAGAATAGAAAATGCAACATGATTTGGTTTAACCAACCATTTAATAAAAATGTCAAAACCAACATCGGTACAATTTTCCTTAATTTAATCCACAAACATTTCAGCCATATCCCATTGTTCAACAAAATCTTTAACAAGAACAACATTAAAATTAGTCAGAGTTGCACCAAAAACCTCAAGCAGTATATAGCACAGCAAAATAATTGTTGTAACCTAGGGAAGGTTACTGAATAATCACACAAAGGTTGGTAATGAATGATAATACTTTGGACAAGAACAACACAAATAATATTTGCCAGCGGCATGTAGAAGTAAGTCAAGTGGATTCCACAATGAATTTCCAACTGCAGACCACAGACCAATGCATACAGTATTCACTACTGTATATAAATACAGTAGTGATAGCACCTGTTAGGCTCCCAGCTATGGGCAAATAGTTAACTATTACCAGCAATACAATTTTGAAGGAAAAGTATTACCAGAAACAGATTTTTGACAAAACAAAATATTACCAGCAATAAAAAATGTTGTCAGCATTAAATAACCCATTGAGGTTGATATGCCGTAAAACAAAATAAACCAAACCACCTTTTTGTCTTTTAGAAATGATGGTACATCATTTGTCTTATAATTTAAATAAGGCTCTGTGTATTCTGCAAAATTTGAGCTCGTCATTTGATAAACCTGTTTTTGATTTATTCTTAGTCTTTCAATTAGTCCTAGCAATTGATTTGACAAACTTATCTTGACTAATTATTATAGATTCCTTTTACTGTTGAATCTCAAGACAAAGATATTTAAAACTTTGTTTCCTCTGAATTAATCATAAAGACTTTACTAATTTTCTCTTTCACATTTTCTTCAGATTTTTTAGTGCCTTCCCACACAAACTGATATGATTCCATTAATCTTATTCACATAGTACCATGTAAAGACAGCTTGGTAATGCTTAGATGGGTATGCCTCCACTTTCATTAGCTCTTCTCTTAACTGTTAAATACCGTACTCTGGAAGTGTCATTCAGTCTGTATATACATTTATTCAACTTTCATATATAACCTTTAGGAGCTTCAGTTTTTGGAGGAGGTTCCCTTGAAGAGGTCTTCATTTCCATTGAATGATGTGTCCACTTTAAATAATGGTCAGGATGATTCATAGGCTCTCACTTCTAACCAATTCTGAGTCTCTGTATTGGAACCCTTTTGCAACCAGTCTTGCCTTGATTATAATTTTATCCTCCTTTTTTTTTTTTCACAAATCGATCTTGTAATTCTATTTTGGCCCTGAGTCAGGTTCAACAGAATATACTTTGTTATCAGCCTGGCTATGTAATAATTTTTTTTTTTTGTTTTTTGTTTTGTTTCAGTATATTCTATATTAAAAACTATTGAGAATAAAATAACTTTATCTGTCTATATTTCTGAGATTGTTCAGACTATCATCCTCATCTTTGTTGCCATATTTATCACATCATTTCAACCGCTGTATGTTCCAGCCTTCTTCAGAAGGTTGGAATGTCGAACTGAACCTTTTATTTCAGTAGACTGTTTTAGTCTAATGGATTTCGGTTATCTCTTGTTAATTTCCCTTTCACTGCCTTGACCAGGTATTGAACTCACACTCTTTGGGTCCTGTCACTGGATCTAACTCCTACTTTTATCCACTGTGCCATATGTCCTTGAGGACATCTGTGTATGAATTTATGGGTATTATAAACCTAATGTCTTCAGCATCTTTTTTTAACCAGTGCTCATATTGCAATTTTTGCTGTTATCATTGCATGTTTTTAACCAGAGCTCATATTGCAATTTTCATTATTATTGCTTTTCTCTGGCACTCCTTATTACTGGTTCCCATATTGTATTCATTTCTATGCTTGGTCGGCTCAGGATATTTTTGTGGCCTAGCATATGTGCTGCTTCCTTAAGTTTATGAATTTTCCAATGATGTTCTATGTCTATGATTTCAACCTGATCCCACAGACAGCGGTGATTTCCCTTTTCTCTCCATATGTGGTCAGCCACACCTGATTTTTCCACTTCCCCTCGTGTTACAGCTTTTTGGTGTTCTTGAAACCATACCTAAGGGGGCGGCCTATCTTTTCTTTCTGCAGCTGCACGGGATGGCGTACACACAGTCTTTAGTCATGTTCTCCTCTATAGGGGGGTCTTACTCGAGAGAGGTATCTGCAAAGAGTCGTCCAGCTTTTGAAGGTTGTCTTGATGTTATATGGGCTGCAGATCTTTTATATTTTCTCCAATAACCCCTTGAGTCATTAGAAAGACAATGGAAGATGATCGAGATAATTTTTATCGGTTAAAATTTGAAATAGAGCTTACTAAGGCAATGAGGAACTTTGAAATTCACATGATTTTGGGTTGAAGGCAGGACTTGTGATAATCGTGTGTGGGACAAGGGTCAATCGATCATAAATGAATATAACATGTTCTTCATTAATCATAGCTAAGGATCAGAAGCTCATGAAGGATTGAAATTCAGTTCATATATATATATATATATATATATATATGAGAGAAATTGTAAGGAGGATTTGATAATTATAATTACGTAATTCATTGAGTCTGAAAGAAGCCTCAACAGAATGCAGAAAGCACTGGACGGCCGTTTCGTCCTATATTTGGGACTCATCAGCAGTGCACATCCACTACCGAGAATTGAAACCCTGAGAGTTAGGTTGTCAAGCAAACACCATACCAACTGTTCCAACGGGCCTCGGTGACGAAACGGCCGTCCAGTGCTTTCTGCATTCTGTTCAGGTTTCTTTCAGACTCGATGATTTACTTAATTTTTTATATATATATATATATATATATATATAATATTCCAGGATCATTTTCCAACTTATTCTAGATGATCTCTAACCTTTTAACTCTCTGTCCTGGAGTTGCCTCATACATTTCACATATGATTTAATTTTTAAGTGTTTTTTTTGTTTTGTTTTTTTATTGCTCTTTGGACTATCATAGGTGAAACTCCTTTCACATGCCAAATGTGGATTGAGTTGGATCTTTTCTAATTGATCTCTTTAGTTCTCAGTTGAAATGATGATCCCTCTTCCTGTTGTGACCTCCTGATCCAGTTTTCTTCTCTACTGTTCCCTCTTTTTTTAAATTTATTCACCGTTCCTTGACAGTTCTTGAATGGAATTTGAAGATGGAAACCAGAGTAGGAATGTTGGTACCATTACTGAAGGCCTGAATGATCTTTCTCCTCTCACTATTGCTCAGTTAAGAAGACAGGGGGGAGGGAAGAAACCCAATTAGTTTAGTCGTTTTTTGGATATTAAATATTTTGTAGGATGGCCAATTATGTTGTTCCCCCAAATGTCAGACAATTATTTAATATATTTTCTCTTTATTTATAAAAATAATGTATAAACAGAAAATATATAAAATAATTGTCGGACTTAATCCATTTCAGTTCATGTTGCCAGTGTTTGGCAGAAACGATCAATTGAGAAAAATCGTCAATGTGTGTATATAAACATTAATTTGGACCTTGCTAACCAGACATTTTGCTGTGAGTGAATGGTTAAAAAGCACATCAGATCAAATGATGGTTCCCATTAGGGTTACATGTTCAATTCGTGTCGGAGGTCATATATTTTCGATCAAATTTCTCAAACATTCAGGCCGGTAAATGTAATTAATACTGTTTAATTAAAAAATACAGCATTTACTTAAATAAATTATATCTATAAAAATAATATATAAACAGAATATATATTATTTACCTCAAAATTATACTCATACTAGGTATCAGTTTCATGTTTACAATAGTAAATAACAAATATTTCAGCAAATATATTTTTATGAAATATATTTCAAAAGCTAGAGCCAATAGTATTC
Organism: Acanthosepion esculentum; assembly: GCA_964036315.1. Taxonomy (NCBI): domain Eukaryota; kingdom Metazoa; phylum Mollusca; class Cephalopoda; order Sepiida; family Sepiidae; genus Acanthosepion; species Acanthosepion esculentum. Next base: position 81,385,285 of record OZ038497.1, on the reverse strand, counting down.
ATTACATATTTATAAAAGAAGTCAACTAATATAAGTGGAGAATGTAAATTTCTAAGCAGTTACTAAACAGCTGTAGGTTATTTGTTATCTAGATAACGGCTAACATTCCTGGAATGGTAGTATGCTCTATCCATTGCTTGTTGTCATTAAAGAAAAAAATAGGAACCATAATACCAAAAACTAAGGAACATTCTTAAGAACTTCAAAGGTATCATAGTGACTTTTTTTTTTCTTTTTTTATAAAAGTAAAGATTATATAACCATTGGTAAAGAACTACAACTTCATCCAAGCACTTTTGGTTTGATTGTTTACAAGTGGGAGGAATGTAGTGTGACAATGAACTGTCCTCATTCTGATGCTCTTTGAATGAGTTCCAGCAGGATTTTAAGAATGGTAAAGCAGCAGCGAAGAGTTGGTGAAAAAACCCCACTCATTCAGACATCAGGGAGAACAGTCAGCAATACACTCCACCATCATGGCTTGGAATGTTGGAGAGCGCAAAGTATTGTTTCTGAAGAAATCATAATATTCTCCTGTCTGATGAGACAAAGTTAATTATATAATGGCTGTATTTGAGTTTGCCTGTTGACTAGGCTGGCTAGCCAATCCCTGTTGCAGACGCCTGCCCAGGCACATTCATTAGTTCAAACACCCGCAGAGATGGCCTTTGATTTATTCTGCAACTATACTGAGCGAACCTTAAAGCAGACTTTCAGGAGGATAACAATCGTAAACATTCAGCCAATGCAATCAAACAGTTTTGAAATAAGAAAATCATTTTTAACTTAAAGAACATGACCAGAAGTTGTTTCCACAAAGGTGATTCTACAAAGCACTAGGCCCTCTTTGCTTCTGTCCCTAATTTTTTTAATTTACCTTTTATATAAATGCATTGGTTGATATTTTCATACATTTTTATATTATATTATGTGTGTATGAGTCACTCTCAGTCACTGTGCGTTTATCTAAATCTAAAAATAAACACGCTAAAATTCACCTTCATCCAATACCGTGCGCTGACGGCTTAGTGGGAGAAGTTCTGACTGACACAAATTCAATCGGGTTTCGATCCTAGCTAGAGGCAACCAGACATCTAGCCACACTGATGAGCTGCGAAACAGTCTGTCTGTGGATGACACATATATATACATATATATATATACATATATACACACACACACTATAATAAAGATTATACCTATATGTAGTGTAATTTTTAGATAAATAATATACAGGTGGGAAAATATTCATTTGTTTTTCTTGTGTTTATTGAATACTTATCTCCCCCCACTCATCATTGTATATGAAAAGATTTACATAATGTTACAGAAATTTTTAAAATGTTTTTGAACTTGACTCAGATTACTTAATTGTGTCTTCAGGTATTGTCTCTTGGGGGGGAGGGCTAGATTCGGTAAAAACGCAGGTTCTGCATGAACCTCAGCTGAAATTTAAACTTGGTTCTGTTCTGTTGGTTTAAATCCAAGTAGGAATGACTGCAAAAACGTCCCTCCTCCCCAAATGTATAGACAAATTGTAGTAGATGCATTCTGGGACTTTTTCTGTGCCAATAAGAGAGGCCACGCCTCTGTCCTGTTCACCCCTACTTCTGTTCTTTCTTGTTGTTGGAACACCTCAATCACTTGTCTGCATCCCTTGTGTGTGTTAACTCCATTCTTACTTTGGGACTATTTTACCTCATTACTCTTGCTTTTCCGACTTTTATAGATTGTTTGCTTAGTATTATTATTATTACCCTGTTCTTTCCTTTCTAATTGTTTATTGCAATTCTGTTTGTTGGGCAGTTCTACCAATTACATTTAACCATGGCCAATTTACTCTACATCAACCAGATAGAATTTCTCTTTGCTTAATTTTAATCTCCTGAAGAGATGGGAGAATTATTTTTTCTTCATAAATTGAGATTGAGAGAGCTGAGCATAATTTCCTTTACAGTAAAGCTTAATGTTTATGTTGCCTCCATTTTATTTGTGATGGGGGGGGGGGTGACTGTTGACATTTCTCAAAATTCATGTGTATCTGAACTCTCTTATTATACTTGTAATGATATCAAAAGCCATTTCCTTTCTTTTAAATTTTATGTATTTTTTGCTTCAGTTTAGGTTTTGTATTTATATCTTCAATAATTGTAAACAGTGAATGAATGCTCACGTGAAAGGGTTTGACAGAAAACAAGTCTTAGATAAATTTCCTGTAGAAAGGCCAAAATAAATAAATCACTTTTCCATATATGGACAGCAGTTTTTCATTTACAGTGTAACCCGGATATAAGAGAGATTTTCTCTGGTCCCAAATTAGAGCCTGTGTTAATAAAACAAAATAGACCAAACCCGGATATAAGTGACTTCTTCTCCGGTCCCGACAACTCTCTTATATCCGGGTTACACTGTATATAAGCTTGGTTAAAGATGAATGAAACTTTAAAGATTTTATTTTTTATACTTCAGGCCATTTTCTGGGTTTCCAGTATATATTTAAACAAGAAAAATGGCTCACAATTATAGAAAAATAGAATATCCTTAACTTTTTTCTTAAATTACCCCCACCCCGACTCTCTATTTGCAAGGACATTCCTTAACTTTATTTTCAGGGGCTTAATGCTTGGTCTATCAGAAGCAAAAGCTAAACAGGCTCTGTCAACCAACTGCAATTCAGTGTTGTTACATGCAGGTAAGTAACAAAATAAATATCTGTTACAAATTTGACTAATAATTTGCCGAGATAAAGAAATCTTGAAATAATTTGGCAACCTGTAAACAATGTCAAATATTGGAATTTATAATTATTTGTAATCAAATAAAGGGGAGACCACTCTGTAATTAACCAAACTCCACTCAGACAATTGTGTACCTGGAAATTGTTTATTCAAAGTTTTAACAGTAATGCTCTAAGAGAAATCTCACTATAATATACCTTCTTTTTTTTTGTAGCATTAGTGTTTCAAAGAGAATAATATTGATCTAATACATAAATGTTAAATTTTGGTTCACAAGGGTAATATCCTTCACTTAAGTAGCATAAAATAAGACCAAGATTATTATATATTACAATTAAACATTAATATGAGTAATGGTGGACTATGCAGCAAACAAATGCTGAAAAAACACACAGGGTCCACAAAATAGTGCTGAGGAATAACAACATCTCATGGTTGATTTCCTTGATTCCAGCCATCTGAAACAATATAACTTCCAGGCTTCAGATACCATATAGTGGCCTCTTTCAGATCAGAGACTGATTACTAATCTGGCACTTCAAGTAGGAAACCTGCTCGATACCGCCCAATGGCCAAGGTGCCATTTGCAATGAAAACATAATTTAAAGATATAAAATGATAGTTTATTTTATACTGCTTATGTGAAGGAAACAAAAAAAAAAAAAACTTTCAATCAAGACATAGCTTTTTTTTTTTTTTTTTCAAACTACTCTATGTAATTGTCTCCAATTCCCCCCTACCCCTCTCTTAACTGAATTTGTTATTTTTAGACACACTGATATGTATTTATTTTGTAGCTGCTAGAAAAGCTGGTCGGTCAGTTGTCAGTATCACTCGGCTTGACAGACTTCCAAACAAAGACAAGTGGGTCACCAATGCCACAGATCCTTCTACTTTAGAGGTTGAGGATGAAGAATCAGCTCCAGAAAACTCAGAAGAGGATGAAGAGGTTTCTGGCTCTGAAGATGAAAGCGACCATGAACCTCCAACCAAGAAGAAAAAAAAGACATAACATAAACAAATTAACTGGTTCCTTTATTTTATTTTTTACTCACTGTATAAAAAGATTGAAATATCTGAGCTATAAATTCTGTGATAGAAAAATATTTTTGTTTGTTATATAATAGCTTGTAGATATTTTAAATGCTGTTGAAATATTTTAGTTAAGACATCTGTCAATTGGTAATGCAATGCACTTGCAAATCAGTGGAATGAGCAGTCAGTTCAAGAATTGAAAAACTTTTCAGCACCATCTTTCATTGAGATATATATAAATGTTTTGGAAGGAACCAGTCTCTGGAAATTCTAAGACAAGCTAAAAGAGTCAATCCCTTCAGTAAACTGAATTTTTGTCTATAACAATCATTGTTAGCAAATCTTTATACTTTTATCTAGCAGTAGGATAAAGGCTGTTTTTTTTTTAAAAAGATCCAAGCCGGTTTTAACAGGTACATTAGTGTATAAGGATTTAATATCTAAACTAGCCTGACACAAAATCCCAAACAAGGGAACAGCAATTTCTTGTTCAAAATGACAAGGCTTTGCCAGGCACATGATACAAAAATTGACAAAGGAAAAATTAGCAGAAATTAAAAGTAGTTCCATCCTGAATTTTATTTAACTGGCAGGGATGCCAAACCTCCTCATAGATGTAATTAACTTCTATGTAAATCTAGCATAAATTACTATTAATTCAAATTACTACAGTGGAAAGAATTATTAATGCCACTCATAAATCCTGTATATTTGGAGAGGAAACAAAAAAAAAAAAAAAAAAAATTCATGATTAATTTTCAAAATGAAAACTTATTCAAAAGTTAATTTGATATGAACTGATTATTAATATTTATTAAAGCTTAGTACAAGCTAAATCAGTGTTTGGGGGGGGGGGCACCAATCGTGATAGATCAACCTGCTTTGAAAGTTAAAAATTTGGGCATTCCATAGCTATTTCAGTCACTTACCGGTGCCAACATATAAAGCCAATGTTTACATGCATTAAAAAAAAAAAAAAAAAAAAATAAACATTGCAACTGCTACAGTTAATGCTGTCACCATTGCTTCCAAGAGAAAAAAAAAAAAAAAAAATTATATATTGATTTTTATAGAAATTTCACACCTGTAACTTATTTTTCCTTTTTAACTTTAATAATATAGGTACCTCCAATAATTTGGTATGCCTAAGGTTTAAATGAATTTTCATAAATTAAAAATCTTTCTTGAAGCTTTAATTTAAAGCTAAAGGATTAAATTTACTATTTGTAAGCAAAATACTTTGTAGCGTATTTCAAACAAGAATTCCATTAGTTGGAGTTATTTGTGCCCATCTGTCATCAATGAATTTTTTTCTTTTTAATAAAATCTTCCAAAAATAAAATATACTTTTCTGAAACTTTGAGGGATATCAGCTGATCTAAAATATAATTATTTATTTTAAGTTGAAAATAACAGAAATGGATTTTTAAAACAAACGGTAACGTTATCCAACAGACTTTACAGTTTGTCTATTTTTAATTTCACTCTATCATCATCATCCAACAAACTCTAAATCGTCCCATAAATGTCAGCTCTCAAAGCTTCACTGTTTGCATGAAATTAATCTTTGATCTTCTGAAAATCATGAAATGTGCCAGGGGTTGGTGAATGATAGATACAATCTGACAAACTAGCCCAGGGTTGCCAAAGTATTTTTAGCTAGATCTGCACCCTCCCCACTTCAGCTGAAAAATTCAAGATTAGGTGAAAATAATAAGCAAATATGTCATAATACACAAACCATTCCTTAAATTGAGAGATATTTAAAATCAAGTTTTGACTTAAAATAGTATGGGAAGAAAAGGTTTAAAAGAAAAAATAAAAAAAAATATGCCATGTATTCAGCAACATGACTGATCTGTGATGATTAAAAAGATAGATACTATCAAATCCCTCATGTTGATATGGCCAGTGAATCATCATAACGGGTATGTTCTGACATTTTTAATATGATTAAGATGGCTTCAAATAAAATCTTGTTCTTCATAGGTTTGATATTCACAAACAATATGCATTGTAATTAACATTGCAGTGGGTGGGGTAATGTGTTTAGTTCAGAATAGTAACTTCTATCAAGAAGTTACTGCAAATCACCCACATACTTTTCAGTATTTTTTCCTTCACCCAGTACAAGACAAGATCCACTCAAAAAAGAGAGGTACTAAATGAGATTGAAGGTGGGGACTGGTGGAACCAAGGAATGTAGTTTGCTTGAACATCTACCATGAAAAGTGATAGAGTAGTGACTATGGTTCTTCATAACTTCCTATCATAAGTTACTCAGGTTTCTCTTCTCTTGCTCTCAGTATGCCAGGTTTCTTTAGTTTCAGTTTTCCTTAAAAACTTTGTGACATTCTTTCCACCATGTTCTCAGCATTTATCCAAACTATATCTGTCAGATTATTATATATAGCAGTTCAACATCCTTTGTTTTTTCAAAGTCATTTTCCTATCTCTTAATACTTTGCTTAGTTTCTGGAGACCTTTCAGCATTTCTATGAACCATCAGTTTTCCCCTCATCTGTTACTACACTACCCAGGTAAATTTCTGCACCTGCTCAACATCACTTATGCAAAATTCTTTCACCCCCTCACTACCCTTTATTCAACTAATATTCTAAGAGCCACTCAAGGTAGGGAGTTACTGTGTGGAGTTATATTAGTGTAGGAAAGGACAAGTGTTATGTGTATAAGGCTGAAGTAGACTTTAAAATGAACGGGAAACCCAATCCAAAACAGGAAACAAAACCTCTACTTCTATTTAAAAGGCTAGGGAGGAGTGAAAAAAAAAATTAAACAAATCTAATCATTTATCTAGCAATCTCAGAATGGGCACCTAAAGATGTTCAGAATTAGTTTGTATTAAAATGTCCTACAAGCTCTGTCTGTTAGACATCATACCTGTAGCAATAAATCTTTTAATTTTTCCGTGCAAGCCATGAGTTTTTAAACAAAACTTGAAGACAAATGTGTGGCCGAAATATTACTTTGTTGAAGTAATTTCAGTTTGCTATCAATTCCACATCAGTGTGAATATATAGCTGGGCACCTCAAGAAGTTTTTCAGTTTCAGCTCTACACCAAGGTTCAATTCCCATTTATGTTAATGCAAACAAAAACTGGGAAAGTGGCTGGTGTATGTTCAGGAATGACAAAGTGAAATATCACGACAGTGAGAAAAATAAAATACAAGTTCCCCCTCCCCCAATGTTTCTTTATTCATGGATTAAACCTGGAGGAAGGTGACACTTTGAACATCTTCACTGTTACTCCAGTAAATCATTTACAATCCACATGACTAGATGCATGTCCTAAGTCAATCAAGCAAGGGCCCATTGTATATATATCTTATGTTTGCCATAGAGTAATCCTTTTTAACCATTCACAACTACAATAAATTTAGATTATATCTTTAATGGTAACAGGAGCTGTGAAGAGCAATTGAACAATTCATTGTTACAATAAAGCACATTTTCATCATTTGATTTTTTTTTTTACAGGTTAAAACCAGAAAATATTTTTATATTGTAAGAATTTTTTTTTATAACTATTTACTGGGATGTGTGTGTGGAAGTGGATTTCCAAAGGGACGTAAGTGAATATAACAAGACTGGAATTAGAACTCAGCTCTGCAATTTCCAATCCTGAGCCATTATCCATTGCACCGCCTACACATCCAAGTTTACATCACATAGTATTCCCATCTAGGTACTGACCAGGTTCAACATGTTGCTTGTAAGCCATTTATAATCAGAAGAAAAGTCATCAGCAAAATGCTAAGTACTGGCTTGGTCACAAAGACAGGACATTTCTTTGTAAAGAGATCAGAACCAAATGTGCCATTAAATGATCTCAAATTGACAAAATCTTTTACACATTTAATATTAAAAAAATATACAATTTTGTAGTTTTTCTTATGCTAGAGAAAGAGGAAAAATAGTTGTCTTTATTTTCTTTTATAAAGCTTCTTTCAATTTTCCAAAGAAAAAATTCATTCAAAAACCAAGGAAAATTTTTAAAAAAATGAATAAATAAAAATGAAGTCAAGAGAGGACGAAATGAAATTGTCACTGCTGGTTCAATTTCAGTTGCAATCGATGTACCCTTTGATACAATCAAAATTTAGGCCCTAATCATCTCCCTACCAAACAAAAACATACATACGCACAAATGTACATAAATATTTGACACTGGTTATTTAAGGGAAACATGCCATTAAAATTGCGATTTGTATTTTAGTTAATTTTTAGCAGACTGCATTATTAATATAACTTCCCTTTCTAGTGCATTCTGTTTCAAGTGCACTCAATTGCAGTATCCCTCAAAGTTGTTTTCTGTTGCCATAGCAGGATATGAAAACACAACTATAAAATTCAAACACTATTGTTCAGGGATCATACTCACCTTCAGTGATAAAAGTTAAGACCTGCCTGAATGGAAGGAAATGACAAATAGAAGAACAAAGCAATCTTTTATATGAAGCACTTTTATTGCCAATAAATGCTGAGTGCACAGACAACCAAGTTGGGGTGGAAAGCAGTTTCTTGTACTCTTTTTTTTCTACAAATAACGTCTTAACTACTTTGTTTTTATTTTAGCTGAGAAGGGACACACATTTGAAGTACAAAAATTAAGCTTCAACTCAATGTTATATATATATATATATCCCTCTCATCAAGCTAAAACCTTAGTATTTAATTCTCAGAAATTGATTGTATTAAGTTCTTTAATCAAAAAGAAAAACGAAAAAAATGCTTTTCATTTGGGAAAAAATGTGTAGCTAAATGAAGTTTCCATTTTAGTATCGAACAGTTGTCCATCCATCATCATCATCGTCACCACGAGCTGAAATGACAATTTAGAACAAGAATTATATCTCACAATATTTTTTTCTTTTTTTAAGAGCAAGAATGTTATTTTACTTGTATCACAAAACTTATACAAATACATATTAAGATGAGAACCAAAGAAAAACTTATTACCATCAAAGGTAGCAGTTTTCAAGATTTATCGATTTATTCCAATTAGATATTAGCAATAAACTTTGGCTGACATGCTCAGAGATATTTTTGAATAATTAAACTTTATTTTTATTGTTCACATGCTGGCCATCCAGCTCTTCATTTGTAAAATATATCTCCATGGGGGGGGGGGGGGAGAGGAAATTCTAGTTTCAAAATGTGCAGCAGCTTTCATTCCATAATTTTTAACATTGAGAAGTTCTCAATTCCATTTTTTTTTTTTAAAAGCTTATCACCCCAAGCAAGGCTGGAAGCCACTAGCACGCAAGGGGTTACAGAAGGTTTGGAGGAAGAACAGGTAGGAGTGGCAAAGGAGGGGATGTGGAGAAAGATTTTGGAGCGAGAGCAGATAGGAATGAAAAGTGAAAGGATGTGGAGAAGGGAAGTGGATAGATCAAGGCAACTGGAGATGTCGATTGACGTTACACTTAAATAGTTGGAGATTATATTTGTCAGGGAAACAGGAATAAGGAAGGGAGTTCCACAGGCGAGATGTGCGAGACATGAAGCTATTGGAGTAGAAGAGACGTCTACATCTAACAGTTTCAACAATGAAGGGGTGGGAACTGGATGCCAGCCTCGTAGGACATTTTAATTCATGAGGCCTGGGAACCAACGAAAGCAGCTCATCGGAGCAATTACCGTGAAAGTATTTGTAAAAAAGACAGAGCGAGGCAACATAGCGTCTGTGAGAGAGCGACTGCAGACGAGATGACAGATCAAGGCCAATTACATTGCATATCTGTCTCTGGATCTTATCAAGAACCCTGAGGCAAACAACAGGGGCTCCAGACCATATATGGCAGCAATACTCCATGCAAGGGCGAATGGTTGATTTATAGATTTGGAGGATCGATTCCGGGGGGAAAAATTTCCTGGCTTGGCACAGGGAGCCAACTTTCCTTGCGGTGGATGAAGCAATTGACTCGATGTATTTGTTCTATCTCAGATCAGCAGACAGCGTGAGACCGAGCAGCCGCAGAGAGGAGCTCTCGAGAAGTTGGTCTTCAGACATTCTAATGGGATACAGGGATAGATCCCTGTAGTGGTTAATAGAAAGCAGTTTTGTTTTAGAGGCGTTAAAGTTAACCAACCATTTCTTGCCCCAGTTCACAACAGATTGTAGGTTCTTTTCAAGTCGAACTGCCAGGTTAACTTTGTCAGCATCACTAGATTTGTGTTTGAGGCAGGAGTAAATTGTGGTGTCGTCCGCATAGATGCCGACTTGGGAATCTATGGCGTCAGGAAGGTCGTTTATGAATATGAGGAACAGAGTAGGGCCTAGGATGGAGCCTTGAGGAACATCTGCGTTAGTGCTGGAGATGAATCCATTGAGAATGACCTTCAATTCACGGTTTGACAGGAATGATTGTATTAGGTCAAACAATCAACCTGTAATACCATAAGCCTGAAGCTTGCAAAGAAGTCTGGCATGCCAAACTATCAAACGCTTTGGAGATGTCTAGGGCCATGGCACGAGCTTCACCGTTATTATAAATAGCTTGGTAGACAAATTCAGTGATGCCGTAAGCACATCGGCTGTAGATCGGGCAAAGCGGAAACCATACTGCTTGTCTGAGAGCAGATCATGGGATATCAGGTGATTAATCACTTCGGTGTTGATAAGGGCTTCAAAGACTTTGCCAAAGAGAGGTAGGAGACTGATAGGACAGTAATTAGAAGGGTCGGAGGGGTCACCAGAGTTCTTGAAGACAGGAACAATGGATGAGGACTTCCAGCAGTCAGGAAAACAAGACTCCTTGAGGCAGTGGTTGTATAATTTAGAGAGGGCAGGCGCCAGTTCAGGCACACATTTCTTCAGGACAATGGTTGGTATCCCATCACCACCAGTAGCCTTGTGGTGATCTAAGTTAGAGATAATGCCCAAAGAATACCATAGAGTATCTATTGAGCAACCAAAGCTAAGGTGGCAACAGCCAGATTCTTGGACAGTGGTTGCTAATCTATACAGTCTTCTCGTTCCCCTTTGGTATTCTGTTTATTACCCAGGCCTCCTCTCATAGAAGGTAATAATGTACATTCGTACCCACCCCGTCTAAAGCAGATAATTCTTTATATAATAATGCCAATGCACTTTTTTTTCCTTTTTAAAATTAAACTCTTTTCTCACAAGATACCAACACCAGTAAGAAAAGTTCCCTGTTGTGATGCAGTTCATAAATGCTTTGGATTTGTTTAGCTGCACCTCTTTTGTATGTTAGCTTAGCTATATTATTGATGTCTCTAAAGCTAATACTTCTTTTTCTAATTTTTTAATAATAGGATGGATGATAATTATTACACTGTTGATCACATTTGCCCAATGTTGAAGGCAAACAAACACAGGGAATATTTTGAAATAAATTCAGCTATAGCCATGTTATATCTACCTTTAATACAGTGTATGAGGACATCCCAAAAGAAAGATTGTTATTGTCCTCTTCCCATGAGGAACTCTATAAATATAGATTGTATTGCCTAATAGAGCCAAAGTATAAACATGTTATCTAAGGCAGTCAAATGAAGTGGAAAAGACAAAAAGAAAAGAAAAAAAAAAAAGCATTTGGCTGCCATATTCACTAGCATACCGTGAAGACTAGTACAGTAATAATCTCACTACAAGCCATTGCTGACCAAGCCAATTTTCATAGAATTGGCAAGATTAGAAAAGTATCTCTTCATTCACCTTTACAATTTCATGCCCCTCTTTAACCAGTGATTTAAGTGCAGATAAATGACTTACCTGTGCCAGGTGTTCTCCAATTCCTAGGCCCAGATGGTGTCTGGCTTGGGGTACCACCAGATTGGGTAGCACTCCGATCGCCACGGTCCATTCCTATAGAGGAAAGAGTGAAAAATCAGTAAAATTCAAAGACCTGACACTTTCTTAAAGCATTTAAATGAATGCAATGAAAAGAGTAAAGCTCAGTGGCATTTCAGTTAAAAACTAATAAATCGGATTGGGATCAGATTCTGTATATCAAAACAACGGAAAAAAAATAAATAAATAAATAAATAAAACTTTATACTTAAAAGACGATGGGTGCATGACTGAGTGGTTAGAATGTTCACTTTCTGACCATGAGACCTGGGTTCAAATTTGACCATGATCAATTTGTCACAAAGCAATCCCAGCATGCAGCAACTTTGGAAAAGTGCCTTTTGAAAAACCATACCACGGGTTGACTCAAGCCTTGTGAGTGAAATTGGATAGATGGAACTCATTGGGAGCTGTCAATAGTTCCTGCTAGCATAAAGTCACAAGTTATGACAGAGGGTTTGAGCGTGCTGGCCTTGTTCAGACTGCTAATCCTGCTAAGGTAATGTGCACACTCTAGAAACTGTAACTAAGGTTTGTTCAACATAGTTGCAGTATGAACCACAGGTGAGCTCTGTGGTTGAGCAAACAAATGTGCCTGAGCACACATCTGCAATAGGGATTAGCTAGCCGCCCATCCTTGGATACAAATGGCTGCGCCATTTAGATTTTTAAAAACAATTTAATTTTTGACCAGTATTTCCTTCAACTTAATTTGAATTGCTTTTCATCATTAATTAAAACTGTCACTCTACAGCAAGCATGCCCAAAGTCTGGCCCGGAGAACAATTATGGCTCACGGTCAAATTTCATATCCCCCACGCCAAGCCTATCATAGAATGTATCACTTAGGCCTACCAGTATTGTCAATCAGAGTATATAAAGTGCACATGTAAGAAATGCAATTTCATGTTTTACCAAAAGATGGAAGCAGCACTGTGCAACAGTCCTCTGGCAGTGTAACCCTTGGCCTTTTGCAGTCAATTTCTAAAATCAGTGCCTTTGAATCATACTGCAGTCCAGATCTCAGTATCACCCTTCACATTAGTGCAGGTGAAATTTATTGAGATGAATAAATTCTAAAATCTTAGTGAATTAAATGTTTTGTGTTGGTCAAAATCAGTTATAAATATATTGGGATACTTGTGTCACTGTTTCCTCAGCTTCTTAATAACATGAATGTCAGTGTTATGTACCTATTCATACAGACAACGTTAGTTACCAATCAGAAATATATTTTAGCTTCCTAGTTCTTTTTCTTCAAACATATTTTACTTCATCATATATGGGCTTCAGATATAACAGACCAAGTGATTTTGGTAAGACCTGTTTAAATTTCTTTGTCATCCATGTGAAGAAATGAAAATATACCATTTACAATAAAATTTTCATTTACATTTAATTTTAACAGTTCAAATAATGCCAACCAGAATAGCTGGCCCATATGCATATTCACCTCGTCAAATCTGGTCCTCTTTGAAGAAAGTTTGGACACTCCTGATTTACAGTGAAAAGTGCAGATTGGAATTAAGATGAAAAGAAATACTAGCCAATAATTAATAATTATTGACAATGTTTTCACAAATGAAAACTATTTAAAAATACCATTCTACAAGTGACATTATCATTAAAACATTCTTTCCAAGTGTCTATAATTGCGAGAACATTTCTTTACATACATACATAATCATTAGAATATTTACAGAATAATATGTGGGTATACAAAGAGAGGAAACAAAGTCAAATTAACTATTGTCATTTTTAGAGAATATTTGATTCACTCACCTCGTCTACCCCAATCACTATCACGACTTGGTGGGGGCCCTCTATCATCTCTATTCCTATCGTCTCTGCTGCTGCCGCCACCACCACCACTGCTACCACCACGCCAACTGCCATCTCTTCCACCTCTTTCACGGCCCCAGCCTTCGTCTCGATCACGGTCCCTAGAAGGTCCTCTATCATTTCTCCAATCATCATCTTTAGGAGGAGCACCACGATCTCTGTCGCGGTCCCTACCCCACACTCCGTCTTTAGGCGGACCATCACGAGCAGCTCCTCCACGCCAACGATCATCACGAGTACCACCACGTTCTCTCCAGGCACTACCAGTTTCTTCACGAGGCCCGGCACGGTCTCTCCAGCTGCTGCCACCAGTCTCTTCACGAGGCCCAGCACGGTCTCTCCAACCATCATCCCTGGTGGATGGGCCGCCACGTCTCCAATCATCATCATCACGCCTGTTCCATCGATCATCTCTGGTAAATAAAAAACCACTACCTAGCTTAATATTAGTTGACCAAGTTTACCTTTCGTTCATGGCATACTCAATATCATAATACTCATACTAAAACATGACATTAATTAAAATTCTTATATATACTAGGGTGGCCAGAAAGTCATTTACAGTTTTTTGTTTTTTTAATTCAAAGCTAGCAGGCTGATATCTGGGACAGATTTGGATGCTGGTTGATCGTTAGCAGAAGATCATCAAGAAGGGATTTTATTTTGAAGAATAAATGTTGGTGTTGCTCCATAAAATTGTTTTCTTTCCCTTTCCTTTCTGGCCAACCTAATTTATATAAGCACAATCTGCAAAACAATAGTCTTGTTTTTATACAATCTCAATAAATAGATGGTTTTCTTGCTAATAAAGTTTCTTTATTTATTTTGGCACAATCTTATTCAAGCATTACCCCTGAATTTCTCTGATTTGGCACAGCTTTAGAGGTAAATTCTGTTTTGCATAATAAGCAATTGTTTTTTTGGTTTTTTTTACCCAATAAATTATTTGAGGAATTTTGTAATATTTCAAAATTGTTGGAACCACCGACAAGACAAAGAATGTTGCAAGCAGCAAAACTGAGAAGCAATCTCACCAAACACTTGAAGGCATTGTTTGTTTTTTTTAATTTTGAATTCTTATAAGTTAATTTTTCATCACAAGAAAATATCTTTACACGATTTACATTGATCAGACTTATCCTCATCTTTATTGTCATATTCACGACGTTTCGTCTGTTGTACACCCTGACCTTCTTCAGGTGATATACGTTGAAATTTCAAACCAAACCCTTTTAATCCACTGGAGTAAATTGTTCTAGTCCCATGTATTTTAGTAACTCAACTCTCCAAGTTTTTGTTCACCTCATATATCTGCATACAGAAAATACCTTGTCCAAACATTTTTCTTTTTAAATTCATTTCTACTCTGCCAGTTAAAATCTTTCCATAAAGATTGCAAATGACAAGCTACAATTGGTAGACTGCAAGAGTCCACTTCATACATCCTATGGTAATTCCCAAGCAAAAAATACTAACTGAAAGTATAGCTTTTATTAAAGAAAGAAAAAATGAATGTGGGGAGATAATCCATAAACATTTATACTTGTCTCTGTCATCCTCTTTCTTGTCTCGCCAACTGTCTCTTGGTTGCCTGTCTCTAGATGGAGTGGCTCTGGGAGATTGATCTCGAGGTGAGCTGGGCCTGGGAGGAACACTCCTAGGGCCACTCCTACCAGAGACAAGTTTTGGAGAAACATCTCGTTCCTTTGTTGGCCAGGCGGAGTCTCTGTCGTCATCACCAAAACGGTCTTCACGGGCCGGAATGCGTTCAGTCCGGGCTTTTCTCCAATCATCTTCACCTTTACTGTAACAAGAAAAAAAAAAAAAAAGTGCTGGGTTTATGGATTTCATTAACTTACTTCTAAAATCTAAATATGCTTATGGTCAGAAACCATAAAACAGCAGCTTGGTAAACACAAAGAAAAACAGCCTAGTAGAAAGTAACACTTGCATGCCAACCTCTATTTTCAATTTTTTCTAATTTTATCACTCTTTATGCACCTTCATTTGCTGTACAAAAAGTTTATCTCACCACTGAAGGTGAGTTTGATCCCTGAGCAATAGTATGTTTGAATTTCATAGTTGTGTAGTCATATCCTTCTATGGCAACAGAAAACAACTGAGTGAAATTAAGAATACAAATACTGCAATTGAGAGGCAATGAAAAAGAATGCAGTGAAAAGGGAATTAATATTAATAATGCAGCGTGCTAAAGGTTAAACTTAACTAAAAATGATGATGCATTACCCAAAAGTTCAGGTAACCTAACAGTCAAATGAACAGTTTCACAAGGTGAAGGCTTCAAATGAGTAGAAACTGTTAGTGAAGAAATTGTGTGTGCTCAAATTACCAAATTTTGGTAACCTATTTCATAATTGTTCCAGTATTTTTTTTTTTTATAAATATAATGAATGAACAAATTCTGATAGATAAAGAAACTGGAACAACACTATTTTTATGTTGACCTGGCCATGAGAGGGGGGGGGGGGGTTTACAAACAACAACTAATTGCTAATGTAGATTAACAGTACCCAAATTAGCATGGACTAGTTTGGTACATTTATAAAGCCATATTTATTGTAAAATCAGCTTAATTTAAATACAGGAGTCATAAAAAGGACTTAAAAAGTTTGCACATTTCAGCTTATACTCTTTTCCTGTTTCCCAGCATTTGTTGCCAGCCAGAAAGGGAAATTAGCCCATTTCAATTTTGTTAAAACTGCTTTTTAATTCATTGACAGCCCTATAAAAAAAAAAAAAAAAAAAAAAAAAAAAAAGATATATATATATATATATCTCTTAACAATCACAGTTACAATAAGTTTGCCTTCGCAATTAACCCTCAGAGGAGATCAAAAGTACTTGGGTTAATAAAAACTATGGCATTGTATTCAATGAAACACGTGTGAGTGTGTGTGTGTATATATATATATATATATCTCATTACTGAAAAAAATCCCCAAAATAAAACCAATTATTTAAATTTTTCAGGATTTGAGATTTTCTCCTCCTCCAACTTTTGAGTTTATTGCCCGACACAGGATAGAGGTTGTCTATACTGAGTGAGAGATAAATATATCATTCCAGTGTCTTAATTCAAACTGTATGTGCTTGTGAGTACAGAATGCAAACATACATACATACATATTATATACGCACAAAGTCGTAACATTCAGAGCATGTGTGTTGGACAGAGAATCAATTGCCCTTTTATAATATAGATTAATGAGATTCCCCATCCTAACAAGAAAGTCAAGCCCAATTAAAAAAAAAAAAAAAGAAGGTAAAATCTCTAAAGCCCAACAGTCATATTCCACAACCATATTTGTTCTGTATAAAATATTTTTGTGGCTATTGTCATTTCGCAATAAATATCAAAAAAATACAAAAATAGTTCTCTCATTATGCTTAGGAATCAGCTTGAAAACAGATTTATTCTCTACAGAACCTGTTCTTTTAATTCCATAGCAGCAATAAAATCTTATCAGTTAAACAATCCATTAATATCCCATAAACTTGATACATTTGTAAATCTATTATTTTGTCTTAGATATGTAACTCAAACATCAATTATCAAACTAAATATGCTCTTCAATCAAGCTAAATCCACCATTCTTTCCTTCATATCAGACAATATGAAATGCTTACGACTCTTACCCGACATCTGGTTTACGCCAACTGTCTTCTCTCAGTAAGGTGCGTTCTCGCCAACCGCCTTCTTTAATGACGGGCTTCCATGGTGTTCTCTCTTTCTTTTCTTCTTCTTTCTTCTCAACGGTTTCTTCAGCTTTAGACTCCCGCATCATCTCTCTATAAAAAATTATTAAAAAAACAAAACAAAAAACATCAAAAACAATGAAAGAGATATTGACACAAGCCTATAATAGCAATAGTGAAAGGAAATTTCTAAAATGTATGCAATATGTGGAGCATGTGCATTGGGTTCATGCTATAGAACAATAGTGAGTTTGATAATTACTGGGTTCCTTCTGCTAGATTAAACTAAATATATCTATGTGACTAAGAAAATATATATCAGTTGTCATAAAAGAACATTAAAATTAGGTCACCACTGAAAAACTAACCTCATTTGTTCCTCTCGTCGTTTCTTTTCTTTCATTTCAATTTCCAATTCACGAGCCCTCTGTTTAGCAGCCTGCTCTTCCAGCTTGGCCATTCTCTCCTTGGCCTCAGCCATTTTCTCTCTCATTTCTCTTTCACGACGTTCGGTTTCCAACTTCTCACGCTCGGCCATTTCTAGAGGAAAAACAATATCATATGCGTAAATAAAGATCAAATAATCACTTATAGTATTAGGACTTATGATTATAATAAATGACCCCAAGAGTTATTTTCTCTAAGATTTATTTAAAAAACATTCAATACCCAAATGCATCAAAATGAGAGAATTGTGATTTGTAAATCTGTAAAAAGTATTTGCAAGAAAAATATTTTGAAAGAGAAAGATAAAGGTCATCTTGTTAACTTCAAAATCACCCACATCACAGTTTAATGAACAGGACTATATAGCAATGATTTCTCACACTTCCTTAGGAGATAAATAGATAGATTCTTTTTCCTTTTAAATTAATTTAATGACCAGGGTTTCTCAGGAATCTTGTCTCCAGACAACCTTTTGAAGTGACAAACAAAATTTTGTTAGTGATTTTAGACAGCCATAAAAGTAGAGTCGTTTGAAAAAAAACTGACCACCCAAAAGTTGTCTAGGCGGTCCTCCTTTCTGGTTGGTGGAACATGAGTGGATAGAAAAGAATGGTGGGTCCGCCAGCCAATATCCATATAATGAGCAATGAGTGAAGCAGCCAGCAGTCAGTGAAATAGCCAGAACTTAGTGAGAAGTCAGATAAAAAAAAAAGTGATTTCTCATAACAGAAAGAAGACATTAAGTTAGAAGTCATATTTTTTTCTATTTCCCAACCAAACAAGTGTCTAGAAAAACATTTTGTCATTTCTTTGTTGATGTCAATCATTGCCATAACTGCATCCTTATCTGTGGGACATAGTGAGTGCCTGCCAGTGTATTCACATACAGCCAACCTTGGATGTCATAACAGCTTGTCAAGTGATGTGCAAAATTGCGTCATGTAATCCACAAAAACTAAACTTTTCAGTTATCCTTTTCTTTTCTCAATGGCCTAATACGAATGAAAAAATTATTTAGATAAAAGCCTTAGTGCTACCAATTATAGAGCTAATTAAAAACAAAATTAAGGTTATTCTACAAGTGACACAATCTAAAGATTTTCAGCATCAAGCAATTTATAATGAAACTGAAAGATAATTGCCACTTATATTTCATCAAATTTTGTCAATTTTATCAGAACTGAGAGAAACATGCAAAGAAGTATGTTAGAAAATTTCTAATGTTTTACTTCTAATGTTTTACTTATATTTTTTTTTTCTGACACACACACACACACACGTGTGTGTGTGTGTCAGAAAAAAAAAAAAAAATTGGGGAATAGGTAAAGAACAAAAAACTGCTTTTTTCTTCCTAGATTATATACAACTATTAAATATTTGTCCTTTGCTCAACAAAAACAGTCTATACTGTGTGGTAAAGTCTCATATCAATATAATTAGAATCTTAGGAATTTATTTTTAATCGGATATTCTCATTTTAAGTTTTAAAATAATGAATGTCTGATTAAAAACATCCATTAATTCCTGAGAAACTACTTCTGTTTTAGTTATCAAAATAAAATCAGCAGATATAGACTTTAGAGAAGACATGTATTTCTGGGCTGTGAATCTCTCTAGCAAAACAGTGGTTGTTCCCTACAAAAAAATGGGATGAAAGTTCAAACTCTACCAGAGACTGCATTTTCTTCAGTTTCTTAATATACAGGCTGGTAGATATAATTCACGCTGTTTAAAAATAGAACAGATGTCTACTCAAGCATGTGTACCCACTAAACTATAAAGTAAAAATGAGAATCTTACCAAGTTTTACATTCATACTTTTAACAAAAGACTTTAATAGTCTTTTGACTGTTTCACCATATTTTAGAAAAAAGGGGAAAAAATAAATAGCAATTATGGATGAAACTTATGCACCTGAGAAAAACTAAAATGCTGTTAAAATAAAAAAAATTAGGACAATAGTTTGAAAATCTTTCATGACAGATTTCATCGGAATCTTAGAATACGGAGATAATCAGTGAAGCGAGAGAGAAAGAGAAAAAAATTACCTCTCTTCTGGGCCTCTTCACGAAGTTGAACTTCTCGTTCTCTCTTTTCACGATAATATTTCTCTCTCCTGGCTTCTTTTCTTTGCTCTTTACGCTCTTTTAATCGTTTCTTCACCTCTTCTTGTAGGCGAGCTTCAAAAGCCTTCAATCTTTCCTAAGAGTAAAAAAGTAAAAATTCTTCTCAAATATAAAAAAAACAAACAGATCTGATCAACCACACCTTTTTTTAATCTTTATTGATAAAAACAAGAATTATCTAGTTAAAACTTTACTTGTAAATTTTAAACATTCTTCATATTTACACTTGAGATAAACATTCAAATGTAGATTTTGTGTTCTGAACACTTTATATAGAGCTTCTACCTTCTGGGGTTGATTTTAAACAATAGATTTTTTTTTTAACATCTAACCATAAACTACATGGTTCTCTTTCATTTTTTTTTAAAGAGAAAAGTTTACATTTTAACCAGAGTTCAATCTAATTTCAAGTTTCCTAGATAAGCAAGACAAGAAGGAAGATCATGCATTTCTTATAATCACTTACAATGATAACACCTAAAAACACACAAGGAAAAAAAAACACTTACATTAAAGTCTGATTTTCGGGATTCAGACAGGGTTTTGATGAACTTGTCACGCTCTTCTTTCATGTGAGACAATCTGTTCCTACATTCTAGAGCATATTCACGTTCTTTCTTCAGAGCTTCAATCTAAAGATTGCAAAAATCCAAGTTCTGACATAACATACACAAAAAAGGGAAGTAGGGAAAAAAAGTAAGACCATAAAGAATTAGTTAAAAAAATCAGTTCTAAGAAAATATTTTAATGCACTTAACCAAATTAAATATTTCTCTAGCCTTTATCATACTACAAAACAAAAAAAAAACACTTTTAAAAGCTTCTATTCCATAAATTTTGTACAGCTAGGGCAAATCTTATCAAATGCGTATATGTATTAAAAAATATAGAAATTTTTCAGATTCATTAATTCCAAGCAATTTTTATAGCATTTATAATTTATACAAATGAACTATATACATACAAAAATTCAAATATTTGTTTATAAAAATTGTTAAATAGCATTGATTGATGATGAGACTGCAGATTTTTATTATTTTAGCTATTGGTAAGGAGAGGTTTATTTTTGATTGTTTTATATATATATTATATATATATATATATATATACATACACGTGAATGACTGACAAAACATTACATGCTATCTTACTGCAGGAAATTTTTTTTATCAAACATGGAACCCAAGCTAAAACAAAAGCACACATACTCGTTCTCTCTCCTGTTCTTCCCAGAATTTCTGCATCTGGACTCTTTCCTCATCAAATTGCAATTCTAATAAAGGAATTTCTTCTAGTCGTTTGGCTCTGGCTAAGTAATCCACCTAAAGAAAAAAAAGAAAATATTTTGTTTTAAATGTGTGAAAGAACCTTTAATAATTTTACTTTAATGAAAAACAAATCAATCTCTTAAAATTTAAGTTTCTCAGCAAATTTCCAAGGACAATATATTTTTTTTTAATCTGTTTTTAAATTTATTCAGAGATGTAAATATACTTGTTAGCTTGTCTCAATGATTCAATGTAAATCTCTTAGAAACATTTTTAAATCTTCAATTTTGGTCACTGGTAAAACTTGTTTGTTTCTTGTTTAATCTTAAGGTGACAAAAAGTTATCAAATTTTAAAGTAAACCCTACTTTTTTCTCTTGTGCTTTAAGTCTTTCCATCAATTCCTTCTTTTCTTTTTCTAGCTGCTCCACTTGTCTGGCCATGATTTCATCCACATCCAAATCTGCAAAGTCCTAAAAGGTAAAAAATAAAATAAAATAAAAAATTTGGAAATGTCTCAGATAAAAATATTTTAGGATCTCATTAACTCTTTAATAACAGGAATAATTTGAAAACACCAAAATTTGAAATTCAATAGTGGTTGAATATAGCTTTAAATTTGGGACAACTTTTCAAACAGCCATATTCATCACATGGCCAACTAAAAGCACAGCCTATAGTTTTAAAATATGCAGTAAATACAATGGCACAGTCATCCTATATCTTTTTTTTTTTTTACTCATGTCTGATATCAAAAGAAATTTACTTTTAAAAGTGTCTCTACAAGTTTGTCAGTGACAAATTATTTCCACCCACGACCGCTTTCTCACAGTGGAAATGTTGCAAGTCTTTTGCAGTATCACTGCTATTTCTATGGAAAGTGTTCAGACACCCTTCATTCCTTAGTTCCACCAGTTCTAATCTTCACAGCTAAGACCAACCATGCCACACACATTGTAGGGAACCACTGATTCCCTTCATATTCCATTGGTCAGATATGTTTCACTCGAACAGCAGCTTCTCATGAACCACTGCTTTGTTGCCGGAACAAACTGCCAAGAGGATGCTTCCCCAATTACTACAATCTTAACCTGTCCATGTCTAGGTTAACCATAATCTTCCCCACATATCCCCATAATCTGTGCCTCTTACTTTGTAACCCTCTACTTAGAGTGGCTCCCAGGCCTTGTACAGGGAGAACATCATTGTATAATAATAATAATAATAAAAAAAAAAGCACAAATGAATAAATTGAGGTTTTGATTCCCAAAAAGCTTGCTAATAATCTTGAAATAAAGATTTGAAGCTAAGACAATAGACAATAAATGGGACAGGACAGTATTAAGGTCGGGAGATGTCAAGAGAGCCGGTTTTTTTTTGGGGGGGGGGGGGATAATTCTTGATATTCTTCAATATTTTCTGTACCTCTTCATCAATATTTTGCAGGAATTTGGCACCCATTTCAGATTTACGAAGTTGCTCAATTCTCTCCTTGGCATGCCGCCTCTGAATCTCTTTATGTTCCTCCTCCAATCTTTGCTTTTCTCTCTCTTTTGCTTCACGATCCAATCTGGCCATTTCAGCTTCATAAGCCTTGCGCCTTTGCTCTTCTTGCTGTTCCTGTTCTTCACGTTCCTGCAAAAATTTAAAATAACAGTTAAAAATTTACACAGGTTTATTAAACTGCTGATTGTTATGAAAGTCATGTGGGTTGGCGTATTTTATGAATATTCATACAAGAGATACATGTAAGATCAAAACACATACCCTTTGATCATTGAGATGTTCCAGCTGCTCTTTACGATCTTCAATGATCTGTCGGCGCTTTAGTATTTTCATGTGCTCCTTTTTGGCAGTCTGTCTATAAGTATTGATCATTTGCTGTCGTAGATTCTCTTTGTCACTCTAAAACCAAAAACAAACAGATGCCATATCAATTTTAATAATTTGTGACATGCTTAACTGAAAAATTCTCATTTTTATCCAATAACATATTCAACTCTGTATGCATAGAAAGGCAGTATCATGCAGTCATTATAATGTTGAGCCTAAAATATTTTTTATGATCGCCTTTTCTACGGCTTATCAACCCATTACATGTTATTTAAAGCCAGAAAATATATTTTTACATTGTAAGAATTTATTTTTGTTCAGATAATGATTTAGAGTTAAAAATCTTATTAATTAACCCATAACTGTGGAGAAGTGGATTCCTACCTTTCCCAAGGATATTTTCACATAAATGAATATAACCCAAGTGGAATTGAAACTCAGATCTTTAACAATTCCAAGCTATTATCCATTACACCACCCACACATCCAAGCTTAGAACGCCTGGTTTTCCCAAGCAGTCACCCATCTAGGTACTGACCAAACTTGATGTTGCTTAACTCCAGTGATCATACAGGAACCAGTGTTTCAAAGTGATGTGTAAACCTGAAATATTAATTTTTTTTGTCTAAATAATAAATGGCCTCAATGAATACTTTCAACCCTTCTATTCATTTCCTCATTTCTTGTTGCAAGCAGAATATTTGGCTGTAAATACATGTTCATTCATATTGTTTATGAACCATTATCTTAGATTTTAGTCGGAATAATCAATTCAGTTATACTGTTGCTGAATATTATAAAAACACCAAAAAGAATGATACATTTAGCAGAGATTTCAATCAAACATTGTATACAATAAGTGAAAATTAGACCAAAGTCTAAAAAAAAAAAAAAAAAAAAAAAAAATGGGGAGGTAAAATTCTTACCTCATTTTCTTTCGGCTGAACTAAATTAACAGCTTTAGAGAGGACCTGTGTCAAGATGGCCAGTTGATTGCGAATACGTTCACTTGGCATGCTCTGAATATATGGACCTTCTGGAATATCTTCCTTTTGAGCAAGTATCAAATCTGTGCCGAAGCTTAATGATTTCGGACAATGATTGATTCTAACCTGAAATCAGTGAGAAATATGGTAATAACAAAATCAAGTATATGTCTCAAACTACACAGGCAGAAAATAAAAGTGCAACATCCTGAATGACAATTTTGACCTGGCCATAGTAGATCAACCTTGCAAGTGACTCATACCAGTGCATTGTCTGCGTATGACCTTTAGATGGTCACACCTGCTGCAATAATGGTTCAGTGTGGTGAAAGAGTTCAATGAAAGAGATAGGCACATGCACCTTTTGCTAAATTAGAAATGCTTGTGAAGGTTTCAGAGAATTGCTGTACGTGTTGGATGTGACATGAGGCATGGCTTCTCTCTACCTTTTCTACAAATATTTTCATGGCAGTTGCTCTGATGAAAAAGGAGAAAAGAGAGGAAGAAAAAGGAGAAAAGAGAGGAAGAAAAAGGAGAAAAGAGAGGAAGAAAAAGGAGAAAAGAGAGGAAGAAAAAGGAGAAAAGAGAGGAAGAAAAAGGAGAAAAGAGAGGAAGAAAAAGGAGAAAAGAGAGGAAGAAAAAGGAGAAAAGAGAGGAAGAAAAAGGAGAAAAGAGAGGAAGAAAAAGGAGAAAAGAGAGGAAGAAAAAGGAGAAAAGAGAGGAAGAAAAAGGAGAAAAGAGAGGAAGAAAAAGGAGAAAAGAGAGGAAGAAAAAGGAGAAAAGAGAGGAAGAAAAAGGAGAAAAGAGAGGAAGAAAAAGGAGAAAAGAGAGGAAGAAAAAGGAGAAAAGAGAGGAAGAAAAAGGAGAAAAGAGAGGAAGAAAAAGGAGAAAAGAGAGGAAGAAAAAGGAGAAAAGAGAGGAAGAAAAAGGAGAAAAGAGAGGAAGAAAAAGGAGAAAAGAGAGGAAGAAAAAGGAGAAAAGAGAGGAAGAAAAAGGAGAAAAGAGAGGAAGAAAAAGGAGAAAAGAGAGGAAGAAAAAGGAGAAAAGAGAGGAAGAAAAAGGAGAAAAGAGAGGAAGAAAAAGGAGAAAAGAGAGGAAGAAAAAGGAGAAAAGAGAGGAAGAAAAAGGAGAAAAGAGAGGAAGAAAAAGGAGAAAAGAGAGGAAGAAAAAGGAGAAAAGAGAGGAAGAAAAAGGAGAAAAGAGAGGAAGAAAAAGGAGAAAAGAGAGGAAGAAAAAGGAGAAAAGAGAGGAAGAAAAAGGAGAAAAGAGAGGAAGAAAAAGGAGAAAAGAGAGGAAGAAAAAGGAGAAAAGAGAGGAAGAAAAAGGAGAAAAGAGAGGAAGAAAAAGGAGAAAAGAGAGGAAGAAAAAGGAGAAAAGAGAGGAAGAAAAAGGAGAAAAGAGAAGAAAAAGGAGAAAAGAGAGGAAGAAAAAGGAGAAAAGAGAGGAAGAAAAAGGAGAAAAGAGAGGAAGAAAAAGGAGAAAAGAGAGGAAGAAAAAGGAGAAAAGAGAGGAAGAAAAAGGAGAAAAGAGAGGAAGAAAAAGGAGAAAAGAGAGGAAGAAAAAGGAGAAAAGAGAGGAAGAAAAAGGAGAAAAGAGAGGAAGAAAAAGGAGAAAAGAGAGGAAGAAAAAGGAGAAAAGAGAGGAAGAAAAAGGAGAAAAGAGAGGAAGAAAAAGGAGAAAAGAGAGGAAGAAAAAGGAGAAAAGAGAGGAAGAAAAAGGAGAAAAGAGAGGAAGAAAAAAGAGAAAAGAGAGGAAGAAAAAGGAGAAAAGAGAGGAAGAAAAAGGAGAAAAGAGAGGAAGAAAAAATAAGAAAAGGAAAAAACAGAATAAAGCAACCAGCTCTGTCCCCCATTTAACATATCTTGATACCTTATTTATCCACTTGTATTCAGCAAGAGGCATGTAATAATGTATTACACTATGGTATTCCTGCTATGTATGATGAGAGGACAGGCCTATGTTAATAAAGATATACAGTGTATTACAAGAGGACCAGAATATTGTTGATACACACCTTATTTTGGAATCTGTACACAAATTAATTTGTATGATCACTTTCTGAAATCCAGCTAGATCAATTATACATTTTGTTGAGAAAAACTGAATAATTCAAGATGTTGCAATTTTCTGATAGTATACGTAAAGTTAGAATAGATTGCTATAAAAAAAAAAGAAAATAGCCTGATAAAGAAAAAAAAGAAAAGAATAAAATCACTCAAAAAAGAAGATGAAGAAAAAAAAATTTAAAAACACGCCAAAAAACTCACTTGTAGATCTAACTGTTTTGAAGCTGAAACAATAATTCTTTCTAAATGGAAAGGAGAAGCAAAGGGCACCAATGCAGCAAGACGATTGAATTCTATTGATTGGTAAACTTGTGATACCTAAAGCAGGGGAAAAAAGTCATAATATATTACTTACAATTGAATTTCATAAATTCCTTGACATTTTACATACATGAAATCCATATTAACACATCTTCACATTTCTGGCAGTATATAAAAAGGATTTTAAGCAAAAATTGCCAGCCACAGATTTTGGAAATAAAAATTATTATTTTAAAAATAATATACAAAATCAGTCTACTACAATGACTATAAATTAGGTACCTCCACTTTTTCGATAAAAAACAGCATAGCATGATAAATAAAGGCCCCAAACTTAATAAAAACAATTTTATCATTAAAATGTCTTATTTTTTTATAACTACTACAAAGTATTTTTTAACTATTAAAAAAAATTTTTTTTTCCCTAGCACATCCGAAATTTTGATTAAAAATCTTTTTGTGTTAACGGTGTAACAAAGTTAACTATGAAAAGTAAAATAACACATTGATTTGGAAATTTTCAAAAATCAAATTGTCAGAATTTAATGAAACTTTCAGGACTCATTCATAAATAATGAATTTATTTTTGAAAAATTTTTTTTTTTTACATGTTAAAATTACAAATTTCAAGTCAACATTCCTAAAATTAGATTGCAGAGAACATTTCCAACATCTTTAAGATTACTGAGTACTTGAAAAATTATATAAAAAATTTTTTTTCACCTAACAAACTTTCCCAATTTGCAGGGATGTTTTACTTAATCTTATTTTAAGAAATAATAAACATTTTTTTTAAATTTTACAGCAGTGATACTTTATCCTTCATACAAATTCTAAATTTTAATGACCGAATGTTAACTTTCTTTTTCCATTAAATTTTTGACAATTTCATTAAAAGAACTAGTGATGGTAGCAACAATAATATTTTTTAATTAATTAACAACTAATCTGATTAACAGGAGCAGTAGCAACAACAGTAACCCCCCCCCAAAAAAAACCCTTTTTTTCCATAATTATAAATATATAATGTATTATTTAAATTATAAAGGCTTTAGACTACTATTTCATGTACTTCCATCTTTTATTACTAAACTGTTAACTACCTCTTTTTAACTTTATCATTCCCCTCTTCCCAGGACTGCAGTATATTAGCCATAATTGCTGACAGTATAAAAAAAGGCACTTTCCCGCCACCCATTTGCAAACATCTTTGTCTAACCATTCTAAAGGGACTGATGTTGCCAGTATTCAGACATTAAATTTTTCCATTGCCCAATCCCTTAGTCAAATCATGGGCTTCTCTACTCATTTTCCTATCAACATTTTTCTCCACTTGATTTATTTCTTACCTCCTCCTCTCAAGTTTCACAACACTGCCCTCTTGGTAATCCTGACCACTCTTTGGTAGCTATTGATATTATGGTATCTGTTCCAACTTTTCCCTATCCACAAAACCCCTTTCCATTACCAGCAGGCTGATTGGGACTCACTCCATGACACCCCTTGGACAGACATCTTTAAACTCCCAATTGAAAATTGGGCCACTGAGATTTCTTCTTGGGTCAAAGTTAGCATGGATGCTTTCGTCCCTTCTCAGAAATACCAGGTGAAACCTCAATCCTCACCATGGTTCACACCAGCTTGCTCAGCCGCTACAGCACACGGGAACCACTATTTTCAGCTATACCAGCATGACAGCTCTCATCACAAGAGGCACCTATTTGTTGCTGCTTGCAATAAATGTAAGCAAGTCCTTGAAGGAGGAAAGTTCCTGCTTGCCAAGAGAATGAGGCACCAGTCTCTAACCACTTTGGCTCTCATGGTTACTCATGATTACCAGACTATTAGCCTTCTACCCCTTTTTGGGAAACTCCTAGAGGCCCTAATCAATGCTGAATTGGTTCATCATTTCTCATAGCAGGGCTTTTTCTGAGAAAAGCAATATGGCTTTCATTTTCCAGGTCAACTGTTAATGTACTGATGATATTTGTGGAAAGAGTTTATCATGATTCAGATAAAAACGGTGAAGCTCAGGCTGTTGCATTGGACATCCTGAAAGCCTTTCAAAGAGTCTGGAATTCAGGTCCTCTCCATAAACTGAAAAGTTACAGTGTCTCTAGACACTTTTTTGAACCGATTCAGTTTTTCCTACCAAATCATGAAATGAAAGATGTCCTGAATGGCCACTCGTCTAGATCTTTTCATAGTAACACAAGTGTTCCCCCCAGGGCTTCACCCTTGGTCCTACTCTATTTTTAATTTTCATTAATGACCTTCAATTCTCAACTTGGTATCGACACTGGCAACACAATTTACTCCTGACTCAATAGTAAGGCTTATCAGTCTGACAAAGTCAAAATGGCAGCCAATGTCCAAAATGACCTCAAGTCTGTAGTTAACTGGAGAAAAAGATGGATTGTTCATTTTCACACTTCCAAAACTAACCTTCTCTCCATTAATCATCTGAGAGAACCCTGACTGCGTTCCATCAGCATGGCTGATGCTATCCTCCAGGAAAGTAACTTGTTGCACCTTCCCAGGCTCACATTCTCTGCTGATATGAAGTGGAAATACTATATTGAATTCATTGCTAGATCAGCTATTAAAAAAGTCAGTTCACTATGTTGGGGAAGACAATTTTTAGCTCCAGAACCTATCTTACACATCTATAAGTCCGTGCTTAGAATATTGCTTCCACATATGGTCTGGTGCCCCTGCTATTTACCTTGAGCTCCTTGATAAAATCCAAAGAAGAATCAGCAATATTACTGATCCTGATCTGGCAGCTCAGCTCCAGTTACTTCCTCACTGCTCTAAGGTTGCCTATGTATAAATACTTTCATGGCAACTGTTCAAATGAGCCCTTCACTATGGTACTAAGACTTTTTGAATTTAAGCACAGTACTAGGCTGCCGTTCAGTTCTCATCAATTTACAATTGTGCTGGCTAGATGTAGCTTAAGTTCTATGCTTTCTTATCTCACACTTCTCACTCATGGAACTCCCTTCCACCTCCATACTTTCTAGCCAACTTTAATCTACAAAGATTTAAATGATTGATGAGCCATGAAAAGCACATAAATGTGTTTCTTTTAAAAATCCATTTCTGTTATTTTTAACTCAATACTTTTTTTTTCAAATCAGATTAATTATACTTTAAATCAGTTAATATTCATCAAATAAAGTTTCAGAAAAGTATATTTTATTTTTGTAAGATTTTTTAACACAGAATTACATTGCAGTAAAAGATGAATAGAAAGAGTGCTAATCAATGGATTTTAATATAATTTCTGTTGGAAATACACCAGAGTATTTTGCTTATCGGAAATAGTAAATTTAACCCTTGAGCTTTTAATTAAAGCTAAAATGAAAGCCTTAAGAAAGCTTTTTCATTTATAAAAATTCATTTTAAAGCGTAGATATCACACTTTTAGTGGAGGTACTCAAAATTAGCCATTTAATTAGCACATCTTCAATCCCAAAACCTATTACATCTAATGTAGTATACCTACCTGTTTTAAAACTCTGGTAATAATAATATCCTGCAAAGCAGGTACATACTGTTTCAAATCACTTTGGTTATTGATGTATTCAATACAAGGACTTATTCTGTGTGATAATTTCAGTGGATGGAACTCAACTTCCATCCAACGGTAAAGGTTTTGAAGATCAGGAAATACAAACTGAATTACACTGTATTTCACCTGGGGAAAGAAAAAAAATAAAAGCATTAAAAAAAATCTAGTAAAATAAATAAAAATAAGTCCAAATCATTATTGCAAAATACCAACAAGAACATAATCAGAAACCCTAACATCAAAAAGGAACAAAATTATCTCAAAGGATAATCGTTACTTTCACACCAATCATGACTTGCTCTTCAAAAATCACTTTATTATTATTACATAAGCTTCAAATAGAATTTGTAATAAATAGAAAGACTTTTCCAGGACTACGTTAAGAAATTTCAATGCCTGAAACACACACAAAGTGAATGGTCATCAATTTCAAAAACACAAACTTTGAAATTTATCTTTTAATAGTTTGATAGATGAGATGTTCAAAAGGAAAGCTACAGCTGGTTCCAATAATTCATGTCACATGGATCAGTTGAAAGCAGAAGTAATCCGAGTGTTAAATGTTAAAACAACTGAATGCAAACCTGGTTATGTTACACATTTTGTGTAACATTCTACAGTTTGGAGTTCGACTAGACTTGAAAATTTTGAATTACACTTTAATTCTTACTACTAAACATTTCAGCTACCTAGACTACTCATGATTTGTGAATGTTATAAAAATTCTTGACTGCTGCATATTTCCTGTGAAGTATAATGATTTTAATAAACAGAACTCCAAACAGAATTTTTCACAAGACTACACATTTTAGCTACCACTACTACTCATGGCTTTTGTTGCACATGGGCATAGAACACAATTAGGTTAACATTTTTTCAGTTCATTTAATTAGCATTCAGCTCTTCTCCCATTTTGATATCTCTATGAACTTGTCAGATCTTCACATGGCATTGGACTTTGCGATAAGTGTGAAGTTCTGAATCGGCTCAGCTTTTTCCACATAGCTGTCAACTGACTTGAGCAAATCTTGTGTGCAACTTTCAAACTTGTGTCTTTTAGTCTTCCATTTCCATAAGCCTGGATTTCCATTTTTATCCAGCTGCTTCTTCCTGTTTCCCCCCCCCCTTTCAGCCTCAAGATATTGGTTGTATGCTGTTTTGACATTGAAAGCACTGCAGAGAAGAACCTTAGTCATGGGAACATTCCCAGCACCTCCAACTGTGGTCAAATAGTGATAATGCACTATGCAGCCAGAGCCTGCCGTTTCATATTGCCAGTGGAAATTTCTTTGACTGAGAAACTTCTCTTCACTGAGGCTTGTCCATGAGAGTACCAGCAATCTGCAAACAACTTTCCACAGTTTTTGATATTCTTTGTTGCTAGATAAAGAGTAGAACAAACTATCCAGATGGTCTTCATGATTGCTGAAATTCTTGAAAGCAATATTTCCAGCAGCCTCCTCCTCAAACTTTGTACTGACTGATGCAATCAGACTTGATGACTTGTTTTCTGTCCATTATGTGGGAAAGACATCTTTTTAAACAGTCTTCTGTGCCAAATTTTTTTTCACAAATGGATCCAGAGTTCATCCATGCAAGTGACCTTACAAGAAGGCATCTCGGAAGAATTTGCCAGAAATTTCTCAAATGATATCAATGAACATTGTTGCAATTCCACATGCAAACGGATCTTTTGCTGAAACATTTTCTTTTTGGGATATATTTTGCATAACCCTACCTACCAGAAATCCATAATCAATCTTTGCAGCATCTTTATGCCAGGTTTGGGTTTAACAAAATTCTTACAAATTCATTTTTAGCTTGGAAGATGTAATTATCTTTTTAGTGTGCTCTTTTGCAAATCTTAAGTTTCATGGACAATTTTAGATGGTAAAAAAAGTCAGATTTCCGGGATTTGGCAAGGACTTTTTAAGGAGCTTTTGGATTATTGCTACTTTTCAAGGTTTCCAGGTCCTGTATTTTACAATATTGCTTGGAGATAAAAGCATTTCAGTTTTTCATAAATAGACTAATTTTTTGTAATTGGACATTTGTAAAATATACTTTTTACCTATTGCAGCAGTACATTAATATCAGCTGAACAAACATTTTTCTAAGGTTAAAAATGAAGATTTGTTTTGTCTTTTTTTCAATTTACAAACAAAAATTTTAAAAAAAGATATTCAACTAAGAGAAAGATTTCCTATTATTCAAATTCAGTGATACATTGTGGATTTGAAACTGAGCTAATGAACATTTAAAGCAGAGAAAGGAGTGTAGAGAGCAGAATGCTTATCAGCTCTCAAACATTATGAGTTTCTGAACTAATGTTATTGGAAAAAGTATGAATCCAGCTTCTGCATAGTTATGGCTTAAATAGTAGAGTAGAATGGGCTCTGTTACATTGGCTAAATTCAAACCTTCACTGCTATACCGTGATATCCAAACATGGACAAGTAGAACCCATAAAGCACTTGGTTGTCAACAATGACTTCTTCCAAACAAGCTCTGCAGCCAAACCAAACAATGTCCTGTATTCCCTTGAATCTTGTTGATTTGGCCAAGACGTCTGGGTGGTGCTTGTTGTCTGGACAGCACAAGGTCTCTATACACCAACACCAGACAGAGATCACCTACCAAGATGCTGCATCTCAAGAGATGAATGTTAGAAAAGATTTTTTTTTCATTTCCAAATCTTTCTGTAAAAGTGCCTGGACATATAGTTTCACTTATTAGATAACAGCATAATTTCTATTTACTGGTACGTCAAAAAGTTCTAAAAATACCATTTATTCTAATTAAGATATCATTGGTATTTGATCAACAATTTGACTAACATAATTGAAATAGTAATTTGTCTCGTATAGATATGTACAAATACAATAGATATAAATTTGTAAAAAACTAAGAAATTTTGAAAATTTTGTTAAAAATTCCAACCACCATGGTTCATTTGAACCGATATACTTTTATTGTGCTAAAGCCTTAAAAATTTCATGATTAGAGTTGAAAATGACTGTCTCATTTTCTAATTTAGGAGGCTTTTGTACAAAAGAAGTTTACCAGTTCAAGTATTAATATCAGAATACTAAGCAGCATAATGAAATATCTCACATACACAAAAAACATTAAAAAATAAATATATATTTAGCTAAAAATGAAGCTTGCATACCAAATCTTTGATGAGTTGTGCTCTGGTTGGTGGATTATTCAACATGAGAAGAGTAGCAAGTCGCCTTTGTTTCTCAATTGTGCCATCGTCCATATCCAGCATCTGACCAATGGCATTTCTTGCAGCAGGAATAGGGATTGCAAGAGTGGCACACAGCACTCGAGAAGCCATTCTAAAAAGAAAAAAATTATTATAATATTGTATTTACTGATGTTAATCACAACTTTCGTTATTATCCCCTGACAAGTGAACGGAGTGATTGCTGAAATGTCATCTATGAAACTATAGAGTTAGGATGCTGAAGGCAACACCAATAAGCGAAGTGACAAATTTTATATATATATATATATATATATATTGGGATCAAATATGGATCGGAATAAGAAAGAACAAATAGGAAATGTTTGTGTTTCACTTTCATCTCATTCTCTGATGAAGCTTTAACAAAAGTGAAACTTGCTAGATTGGTAAACAATTTCATATTTTTCTTTATCTTATATATGAAAAGTTCTTTGTCTAAGTAAAAATGTCTGTCTTGTACAACAGAATAAGAACCTGGATTATTTACTACTGCAAACATCTTTGTTGTTATCACATTTCGGTCATTGTGCCTCCAGCCTTCATCAGGTGTGTGTCAATCCAGGTAACCTTCAGAGAATTTTGAACTGAAACCTTTATTTAATCAATGAGAGTAGAATATTTTCATTCTGTTGCCCATGTCTAGGGATATCTTTTTTCTTTTAGTACTGTTCAGTCATTGCTCCCCCTGTTTCCACAGAGTTAGTCTGCATTACCCATCCCAGGGATTGAACTATGTCACTAAATATTCAGACAGAAAGAACAAGACTATGACAAAGTTTTAATAATTTGTAGTTTCCTCACCTTTGCAACTCTTCTTGGGACAAATTCTTCTTTTGTTCTCTTGACAAGTGAAATAGACGATGGAGAGTGCAGGCATGAAACAAATGATTTCCTGACTTCCAAAAGACTAGACCCAATTTCTGATAATAATTGGCCATCAGTGCAGGTTTGGGGGGCTTTTTCGACAAACTGATCAGGCCATAAATATCCTCAACTGCCTTGAAAGCCTCTTGCCACAATTCCATGGTGATGGCGCTGTCTAGCTGAGACAAACGTGTTTCCAAATGCATTGCTTGGGAATCTGGATTGTTCAAGTTGATTGCAGTTTGTTGGTGCTGCTGTTTGTTAATTTGTATTAAATGTGTCCTCAACTGAAAGAAAAAAGAAAAAAGGCTTATTTTATTGCAATCAATGTTGTATTAATAAGTAAACTGAATGATTTTTGAACACACCTATCTACATTTGCTATATCATCATCAATTTGAAAGTGAGAGCTATCTCACATCTTATTCTATAGATATAAACATCATCCTGCATTTGATTAAGGCTAGTTGTCACTGATGTCAGAATGAACAGACATGTTTTTTCTTTGCTCAAACAAAGCAACGTTGTATTTTAAAAAGGGAAATTGATTATCTTCAGCATCCATTTATTCTTATATTTTTCATTATATTATGCATTTATAATCTTTAATACATTTATTTTTTAAAATAAGTGTTATTTAGCAAGTTTAATTTATTAAGAATGTCTCACTACGAATTATTGTATTAAGAACATTCAATACCCTGTATTTGTTAAATTACTTATACATTGGCATGAATAATTCTACTATTTTATATTTAAGTGTAACGTTTCTCTCTATGAAGGAGGACTAACTTTTGAAATTGTAGGAAAAGCATTACAAGTCGTAATGTTTGTTTTGTTTATCTCTGACTATTCAATATCAGCGATTCTTTTCCCTATCATTTTTTATTCAAACAATTGCCTATAATTTTATTCTTTTATCCTTGTTTTTATTTGACAGAGTAACATTTTTGTTTGAACAAGGACATTTTCAAGTTTATCAGAAAAGCGTTTGAGTGATAACATTTTTTTTATTGGTTCGAATAGTCAATTTTTAACAAAAATAAAAAATGTTTTCGTATCTGATGATAATTTTACATTTTTATCCTTATTTGTTTCTATTATCATTAAAAATATATATTTCTTAAAGTAGTACATTTGATAAGTTCACCCAGACACCTGGCAGAACTATGTGTGTGTGTGTGTTGGGGGAGGGCATAGGAAGCTCTGGATAAAGATAGTACCTTTGATGTCTGGCACACGGCACCTTCAGGTGAACAGGCATCACTGATCATAAACCACCTCCTAAATCTCTCACATGAGGGGGTAGTGTTAACATGCCACAACTGGGTGAAGGAGCCCCACAACACCGGTCTCTGGGTAGTTGGGTTTCTCAGATGAACTACAATAGCCACGTGTTTTCAACCAAGGTTAGCCACTGAGTTGGAGGACCAGTTATGGTCTAACCTGGAGATGGCAGGACTGCCATGTTAAAATGCTCAAGACATCACATGAACACAGCAAGAACAATTTGCAGAGACCCAGGCTCTGGCACACAACCGAGACAGATGGAAGAGAATGGATAGGTTTATTTAACCATTAATGCCATCATATAAAGGAAGTGATCAGCACGGAAGAAATTAAATTCTTGGAAACAAGCCGCCGCCGACGACATTTATAGATGTTTTTTCTTTAGTTGAAAAATGAGATTGTCTAGTGTATAAGCACTTTAAAGTTAAAAGAACATTGACAAACTTTCATCATTGAATTCAAGCCAAACGAAAACAAATTCAAGGATGAGTACATCATTTAAACTCATTTTAATAGATGCATAAATAAGGAAAATATATGTATGCACTTAATTCCTGTTGCTTGTCATAAGACAATATGAGAAAAAGAATGGACACTTACATTGTCACATAGTTTCCTGAATTCTGTCTTCCTGTTGTATTTAATACAGAACTGAAATGCTAGCAAAAGAAAGACAAAATACGTTAAATATATAGAATAACTAACTGAATTAGTTTTGCTTCAGTTAAATTTGTAGATAATTAGAATAGCATCATTTGCTTACATTATAAAAATGCATTTACAGAAAAGAAAAGTTGATTCATTGAATTTACATATTCTACTTGTATATATTATTCTTTAGTTTGATTTAAAATATTGCACTACATGAGGGGAGAAGCTAAAAAATTCTTGGCCCAATCCACTTATAATAAATATTTTAATGACTTTGGGGAATTTGACCAGGCTGAGAATTTTTCAGCACCCTTCATATTTAATAAAAAAATATTCTGACATTCCAAATCAAGGAAGGAAGAAATAACTGACCCTGTTGTGCAATGTTATGGTACAGTCTTTCTACTCTGGTATTATTTCGAAGCAAATCCAGGCACTGTCTGTAGGACTCCCATAGAAATTTCACCCATGGTGTCAGGATTGCACGATCAGTTCTGTCTTGAGTGTCTTCACCACTTACAGCTTTCATCAGCAAGCTGAAAATATTTTTAAAGCAAAACGAAATTAAAGAACTTGTAAAGAGCCACAAATAAAATGAAATATTTGAATAAGATAGATAAAATATTTTCAATTAGATAATGCCTCCAAATTTCAAAAACTGCTTGTTTTGAATTATGCCTCCTTTAAGGAATCTATTCAATGTTAATCTCAAAATGGTAGAAAAATCTTTAGTAATAAAAAATTACTGTCAATTTATAAAGATTAAAGAAAATTAAAAAATTTTTTTTAAAGATTGTTTTTTATTTTTAATACTTTTCAAATAAAGTTAATATATTCAGTTATTAAAAGTTCACCTTCATTACTGTATATCTAAAACTCTTGGAATTTTAACTTCAATTTTTAAAGAAAAGCTATTTTACAAGATTGACTGAAATGAGTATTATATAGGCCTTTCCCAATCTGTTAAATCTGTATAAACATCAAAAGCAGCAAATTGCTTTTCTTATTTTAACTCATAAATTCATTTATTTTGAATCACTGATAAGTTTTACTTAAGGTTAATTTGAATACTTAAGGATTGAAATCCAAAATGCCCCCAACTACTTTGGTTATTCTTAATCATTTAGAATTTGAGAAAAAAATAAAAACACTGAAAATGTTTAGAATATTTTCAAGTGTTAATCTTTGACCATAGACAAATCTGTTAACAGTATGGGCAGTTTAGAATTAAAGATATACACAATAAGACTATATCCAACAGGATAAAAAAAAAAGAATTCACCTTTCAGGAGTGTCAGGATTGTCCAAATCATCAACATCAACAACAGCTTGATGGGACTGCTCCCGAGCTTCTTCTGTAGTCTTCTCAGCCAATTTCAGGTAATTTTCCACCACATCCACAAGAGAATTGATGTTCACCTATAACAATAATCATCATAATATTAATTCAAATGCATTTTCCACATACACACTAAAATGGAGAAATATATTTCACATTACCATATTTGCTTAATTAAAAAAATAAATATCACACTAGATTTACTCCACTGTAATCAAAGCACAGTATAGATAGATTTATTAAAAAACCAAGTTGACTATGGTTAACTATTTTCATTTTGTTCTTTTAGTTTGGTATGGCAATTTTAGAGAAAAGTCAGGAAACTGGTTATTAAATCAGTCAAGTCAAAAAAATATTCAGTACATATTAAAAAAAAAATTGATCCCCCCCCCCCCCAATATCATTTACAGTAAGTTGATTTTTTTGTATTTTAAACTATAGTAATCCCTTGAAATTGTTATTTAAAAAATATTTGCATCATAAGAGTGAACTCGGAGCTTACTGGTTAAATAAACACTTGTAAAACAAACAGCACAAAATGAAGGGAAAAAAATCACAACTGAAAAAGAGAATGATATATTTACCTGTTGACAAATGATCTTGTATTGATACAATCCTTCTTTGGCAATATGGCTTTTACGAAGATCCACACAGAGTTCAAGGTATTTCGCCATAATCTGTTCATGGATCTTCTGCCATGTTCGATGTTTCTTACTCTTGATAACATCATAGAGGGCATCCAATGCACGCTGTTTTTTGCCCACATCAATGAATTCTAGGGAAAAAAAATGCACATACAGTTATCGCTGGTAGAAAACATTTTCATAGTGAATGAAACATTTAATCCAACATAAAGATGGCTTTAGGTCACTGTGAAATTATTAAAAAGAAAAACATGTAAGGGATAGTTGAATAAAGAAAAACAGTTAAATGCCAGAAATGATAGTGACTAATGAAGATTAAAAATATAATTTTAAAACGTGTATTGGGAGGGGGAGTGTATATGAGATTGAATGCTTATATGGAAGACTTTTTTCTACTTTTAGTTAGCAAAGTTAATTTACTAAACTCCTAAAAATATTTATCAAATTTAAAATATCTTGCATATCAAAATTCCCTTTTAGAAAAATCTGTTACGTCTTCAGAAACTGATCTTATTTTTACTTCTAATGCTATTATGTTGCTATACATTTTCCAATGACAGCCAGGTCTTAATTTCGAACGATTACAATGCATTTTCAGTTTTGAAAACATTTGAAAATTAAATGATAATTCAAAAGATTTCTGGAGAAAGAAGGAGGAAATAAAACGCAGTGCATTCCAACCATCAAGTGCCATTAAGTGCTTAGAGAAAGACATTGAGAAGGCTGCAAACCTTGTGAACAGATTCCCAACCAAGGTGCTCACAGACTCCCTTGGGGATAGGTACCTAACTATGAATCTATAGACTCCAAAACTGTATTAAATCAGTTTGGCAATTTTCAGCAATAGGAAATGTGACAGCGAGAGGTGGGGGAGAGGAGGAGGCAGGCAAGATTTTGCCCATATTCCAGCTGTTTGTGTTAAGTACATCTTAAAAAAAAAAAAAAATTTACACAACCTTTAAAAAGAATCAATTCCAAAAATGTTGGATAATGCCATATTTTTCAGGAAGGTTCACAACCCTATTTATTTACCTCTGTCATAAAATACAAATATTCCCATTTTTCCTGAAAAGTTTAGTTCTCTTCAGCATTTTTCTTTTTTGAAACTCATTTTTTTGTTTCAATTAATTAGTTGACTAAAAAACCAAGTCTTTCTTCCTTTGAATTTAAGTTTAACAATCTTCTCAAATCTTTAACATGATTTACTATGGTTTTTGTTGTCTTTTGCCTCAGCTACCCTCTCTATGAGATCAAGTCTATTCATACTCTCATTATGAAAAAGAAAAAAGTGCTCATTTTTTGTTGCTTATGATAGTTACCTGTCACCTTGTGTACCCCCACCACCCAAATGTTATCAAATCTAGTCCTCTTGCCACCATGAAAAAATAATTTTGTGTAGTTTATCTTACTTCAGCTACACTTCCACACCAAATAAATAGCCAAATTTGTCCCTTTTCACCTCTTTCAATTTCCTCATGTCTGAATTAGTTATGCCACATCTCGATGGCCGCTCCACCCCAACAAGTCCTCAAAAATAAGTTATTTCACTAATATTCTTATCAAAACTTTATTTTTAATGCATATAAAAATTGTATGCTTATTTCAACATTTTCTAATTAGTTGTCAAATTTAATTCTTATAAAAGAAACCCGGATATTGTTGCAAAGTACATTTGTACTCTTTTATAAGCTATAGGGGGGTGGCATTGGTGGAGAGGTTGAGTTTTCTTCTCTTTATTGGAGAGGAACTAGAATAAAGCTTGCTGATCTTAAGATTGACCGTTTGCATTTGCTGGATAGGTTAAAGTCAATAATGCTACTGTAAAAGTATAGAATGGGATGAAAGACAAATTCATTAAACTTATTAAAATTTTAGGAAAATACTGTATGAAAATGGTTCCTCACTGACTACAGAAAAAAGTCTATGGGCCATATGTTTGAAATTTCTGCATTAAACACTGTAGGCAGACAAAGTAAAACTGCAATGAAAACACATTCAATAGACTAATAAATTGCCCATTAATGTATTTTTAAAGAAACGTTATTCTCTATAATAAGAAAAAACAAATAAAAGCATATTCATTTTTATCAACAATTTTTTTGACCAAGGATTCTTTCAAGTACTATACTATTGATGAACACCAATTAAGCCAACAGAGATTAATTAAAAACATAAAAATGCTACAAATTAAACTAATAAATCATCTTGTTGCACATACATTTTTTTTTGTATCTTAATTAGGCTGTGGGGGTTTTCACCATCCACAATAATAAAAACTAAAAAAAGTTTCAGTCATCACTAACTCCCAAGACTACCAGAATGATTTCTCTATAAATAAATTTATATCTGGAAATGTACCCTTGTAGACATGTGAAAGTTAAAAATACCAAATAGTGCTGTAAATATTGATAAGAAATGATAGCAGTCAGTGGAAATGGTTCACATGGTCAGCTGTTCCGATTATTTCGTACAAGGTTGGTTTGATAAATGACTAATCATGTCTTGGCTTCTCTTAAAGATTTAGAAAGCTTTTTTGCAATTGTTACAGGTCTTCCTATATCAGTTGCAAGTGAATAAGCTTCAGGCTTGCAATGAAAGCTTTAAGGTGGAGAATGGCATAACATAAAAAAAACTATCAGTGCTTTTCAGAAGAAACTATTCACATTTATATCGATCATGAGTCTAAAAAAAAAAAAACTTGTCCTAAATGTAAGTTTACA
Organism: Acanthosepion esculentum; assembly: GCA_964036315.1. Taxonomy (NCBI): domain Eukaryota; kingdom Metazoa; phylum Mollusca; class Cephalopoda; order Sepiida; family Sepiidae; genus Acanthosepion; species Acanthosepion esculentum. The sequence continues at coordinate 81,344,788 of OZ038497.1, read as the reverse complement.
TGAAATAATTATTCATTGGTATTACACTTTAATAATGATACATTATTTTCTCATGTTTACATATAATTTTTTTTATGCTTTTAGGTTGGACATCAAAGGCTACCTGATGATAAAGTATTTTTCAAATACAAATATTAACTGGAATTATTGAAAGTGAAGAGTAGATTCTCATTAAATCTTTTATACCAAATTTAACATCTCAGCAAAATCCATTAAGATAGTGTAATTCTGAAAAATGATAATGCAATTATTCTTAATAGAAACTTTTCATAAACACTGTAATAGGTCAAATTTAAACGTTTGGTATGGTTTAACCAAAAGCACGTATTTTGGTCTAAAATTTCCAAAGAAACTAATTTGCCTCAGAATTTATAATAGTAAATAAAGATAAATTATCATTCATCATTCAGTTTATAATTTATTTTTTAAATCAGGTTTCAAGACATGTTAACATATATATATTATATTTAAGGAAAATTAAATTAAAATTTATTTAATATATTTAGAAACAAAAATTAAATCTTTGCAGAAAAAATAATGTAGTTTAAAATTTAAAATTAGAGAAAGCAAGTTTTAACACTGACTATTGACAAACTAACATAAGGTGAAGTTATATGGAAGAACAGAAGTGACATAATTTCTTCTACTTTAAGATTTTTTTTAAGTTTAAATGAACCTATTTATCTCAAAATTTTAAATTTCATAACTGCTGAGAGTGAGATAAAATTTTATAAAAGAGATACCTATAATTTTTATGTACATCTCATGAAATTTTAGGGTATTATTTTTATTTTATCTCCATTATTTTTATATTATCTCATTTCTGAAAAATGTCATAACAGATAATCCAAAAATAAGACCATATAAATTTCCTAAGATAGGTAGCTAATAGGTATCTTTCTCATATTTGAAATGTTATACATTTTTTTAATGTATTAATTTTGTTTCCATATTTTTAATCAGTTTTGAAAATAAACAATTTATTTCAAATAATTACTTTTTTATACTTTCAAGTAAGTTACTTGAAACTAAAAAAATTATTGATTTGTTATAAATCAGTACAAAATTCATTTTGTAGTTATGCTTCCTACAGCCATCAGTACATTTGAAATAAAACAGTTTTTATGGACACAAAAAACTATCAAAATTATAGTTTAAATACTTCAGGTTTGCAGATTATAATAAGTTTTTAAATTTATGATCTGTAAAGATGGGTCTACTCAATAATACCATTGCCTACTTTAATGTAAAATTGTAAAATAGAAATATCAAACAATTGCTGTAAAAATTTACTTTTCAACGAAAACATTTTTGCTTTCAGACAATATTCATAAAAGCAACTAAAAGCTTTTGAAATTAAATATCTTTGTTTTATTGGGTTTTCTATGTTATAATTCAGTGACACAGGGTCCAATTTAAAGAAAAAAAAGCATGATTTAAATTCTTCAAAGACTTCTGCTTTTCACTAATATAATCACTAAAATACTCAGTGTTGAATTTCAAAGAGCTTTCATAAAATTAGTCATGAGGAGGGGTAACAGATGTAAAAGAAAATTTTTTTTCCTATGACTTTCAAAAATAAACATTTAAAATAATTTTAATTATTTGTGAATAGTTTCTGAAAGTTTTATCAGACAATTTTTTTATTTTTGCAAGATTTTCCAAATTAATATGTCACTGCAAAAAAAAAAAAAAAATGCACTAAAATTTGCTATATTATTTAGTAGTGACACTAAGAGAAACGATATTTTAATCAAAAGTTAAAATGTTCTAAAATGGATGGAAACATTTTAAATAATCAAAAAATCCTTTGATTTTTCCTCTTAACAAGCATTTTGACGATAAAACATTTTTCATCAAATTTAAAGCTATTTTTATCATGCTATGCTCTATCTTTAGCAATTTTGTAGATTTTATATATATACATACACACACACACACACACACACACACACACACATAAAAAACCTATTTACAATTTCCCCAATTGGAAGAACAGATTTTTTTTTAAAAAAAACCCATATGGTAGTTGGCTTTATATAATCTCTACTCATTGCCAAATGAGATCACTTCATTTAAATTTACTTTAACCATTTTCTTCTTCATAAAACCAATTTACTTTTGTGTTTTTAGTTTCACAAATTAAGCTTATGTAGACATGAACATGAAATAGGTAAAAATTGGTCTAAATTTCTGAGATGAAAACTCATTAGAGTCACATTTCAGCCACTATACTCTCTAAATGTTGAATTAAACATTTTACTTAATCCACAGGGATAGAAGACTCCCATTCCACTGTCTATGCAAGAAGAGCTAATATGTTGTTCACATGTAACTCCTTCAGGGATTGAACTTACAACCACCAAGCAAACTGCATATACTTAATGCTTATATCCACTTGGACAATGCTATTTATATTAGAGCATTAGTATATGACTGCACATGATAGACTAAAACCTTAAAAAAATAACTGCTTGGTATAAATACAACTGTTCTGATTCATAGTTTCATAGTTTCATAGCCCCTTTATTTGCAATATACTTTAAAATTAGTTATTGGCTACAAAAATACCGACAAAGTCTGCCCTTTTTAAAAACTAAATTTAAAAGTGATCAATAATAACCTGTCTTATATAACAGCTTCTCCTTAAAGACATTATAAGTCTCAAAAATGCTTTAGTTGAAAAATTGATAAAATTTTTTTTGTTGTTTATTATTAGTTAAAAAAGAAAATTAATCTTAAAATATTATAAACAACCTTAAATTTGCATAATTCAGTATAAATCTTACATTGATTTGCTTGAACTAGTGTTAAATATCATAATTCCTTATTTCAAAAATCCAGATAAAAATCATCAGTAATTAAATATTACTTTTCAAGTGGAAAAGTTCAAGTTATTGAAGTCAATATCGAGTCACAAATATATTGCAATATTTTCTTAGAGATAATCTATTACTTATTTTTATATCTCAACCTGTCTTCTGTATCAATAACACTGGGGAATTTATAGTTTTCATCTTACATTTACAGAATTTAGATAACTTTTTTGCAAGTCGACGTTGCCTTTTATGCCATTTTCAAGCTTGTAATTTTTACCTATTTTATAAAAGCTCTTCATTAAATAATAATAGTTTGTGGATAGAAAAGAGTATGACTGACTGAAACTATAAAGTAATTAAGTTGGTTTTATTTCTGCTAAATACACCTTATTTTTTAACTAGATGTGTTCAGAAGCACCAGTGATTTGTATGTATGATGACCAGCTTGCAGTAATGGACAACATTTTTGTAATATCTCAGCTAAAAGGCTACAAAGGACAGCTATTATAGTAGTTAGGCAACTTCAAATTATCCAACAAAGTATCACATTGGTTCAATGTATTATTGTAGCTGGTGGTGCCAATTGCACGAGAGTACTTTCAGAAAAAGATAATACATTAATTTGCAGTTTTTTCTATCCCATAAAACTGGACCCACTTTCATTACCCACCCCCTTTTTTGGCATATCTTGGAATAACCATCAGAAAAAATAACTATGAAAATCGAAAAATTTGTATTTTGTTGTTTTTTTCCACGGAAATAAAAATTCCATAACCTTAAATAGAAAATATGCGTATAATTGAGAGGGGGTATAATGATTTCATTTTTTTGTTAAGATTGTTTTAGAAACTAAAACAGAGTATTTCATTTTTTTAATTCAATTATGCATTCATCTTTTAAAAGTTTAAAGCCTTATTTCAAATTAAGATTTAAGCAGAAGCTTATGGAAAAATTAACCAAACATAAAACCGCCGTAAAAAGACCCTTTTTAAAATATTTTATGACAATTCGGTGTTTATTAAAAATAGAAGTGTTCACTGTTTGTTATATTATCAGAAATTTATGAAAGGTTTAATAAAAGAAACAAAATAAACGATGATAAATCCTAAATTGTCAAAATAAATGTGACCATAGGTTTGAAAATGAAGGATAAAAAAAAACAAATTAAATTCCTTAAAAAAAAAAAAAAAAAAAAAAAAAAAAAGAGAGATATAAAAAAGCTTGATATTTTTTTCCAAGTCTCCATGCGAAAAAAAAAAAAAAAAAAAAAAAAAATTCAAAATATTCGTCCGATTCTTAAAAAAAGTTTCCATATTTAATTGTACTAGTGTTATTCGATTACCGCCTCCATTCCCGATTCTTAAAAAAACAAAATCATGTAAAAAAAAAAAAACTGAAAACAGCAATCTCGAAATTCAATATTTTTAAACAATGCAAATTCATTGTTTACTACTACTTGTGAGTTGTGACTTACATTTGCTATCACGAAACCAATCTACCAATTTCTACTTTTCAAGAAATTTATAAGTAAATAATTTCATTCGATACACTAATGAAACATCCAGATAGTCGATAAATCGAAACAGCATAAGATCGAATATTGACCAGTTCAATAAAAAGTGCGGTAAAAAAAACATCGATTTCGCGTAAAAGATAAAAAATAAGAGACAGCATTGCGTGTCACATCCGAAAGGTATTTTTTTGTGAAAAAAAAAAAAATTAATAATTTATTGAAATAAGTTTTTTGCCAAAAACTTATTAAATAAATATTTGGGCGGGGCACAAAACCAAAAACTTTTTGGTTATTGTGCTGCTATGTTAATCGCCAAGCTGGTCCACCATTTCGGAGAAACTTTAGTTTTATCAGGTGGGGAGGGGAGGAAGAGATAATAAAAAATAAATTATTCTAACTTAGGGTATTTGATTTATTTTATTTTTAGTAAAAATAAATGTACAATAATAATAAATACACAATAAATTTTTTACGGTGTATTTATTTTATTACTTTTATTTGTGTACATATATATGACAATTTTTATATTTAACGCGCGATAGCTCGAACCAGAGCGCGAAAGCAAAAAAAAAAAAAAAAAATCAATTATTCAATGATTGTCTTTCATAGTTGATGATTTTCATGTTTTGTTTTTGATTTTTAAAAATGGGGGGGGGGATCATCCAGCTATTTAAATGCAACATTTCAACATGACGTTTCGTTATTCGCCCCCCACGAAATTTATTTATTATATACGGAGTAGATGTCTCATCTTACCGTTTCGCAAATATTTACTATTTAAATTACAATAATTAAAAGTAAATTAATACATTTTTTAAAATAAATATCTTTGTCTCCTCTCTGATTTCCTAATGTCGTTCTCGTGTAAGCACTTAAGCTTCAGTTTTCCTTACGTATTGAAATAAATATTCGAAGAGAGGAAGGAATAATTAATTCATAAAAAGGTATTAATTAACTGTTGATAATTGTACTTTGATCACTACTTCGGAAATTGTTTAAAATTAAACACAAAATGCAAGCGAATATAAAGTATTTTCAATCATTTTGCTCTTCTCTTCCCATATGCAAGCTTTTCGACATTCACAAAAATCCGCCACATCAAATTTTGACACATGGTTTTTCTAGCTTAAATGCGCATAAGGATATTAAAATTATATGAACACGTTTTTTAATCATTTTTTAAACTAGAAACAGTTTTAGTTAGCATAATGTTGAAAAAAAAAAGTGACAAAAACAAACATTTTTAGATTTTAAGCATTTTAATTTTCGTGAAAATGTAATCGCTAATAAGCACAATAATGTCTGCTGAATTCACTTTTATATGAAATTCCCGGTTACATTATTAAATCTCCATAAATAAAGCCATCTTAAACGATTTTTAACAATTCGAACTTTTATTTACATCTCAGATGCAATAGAGACACAAACTGATTAATTATTTTTTACTTTTTACTGAAAAGAAAGTTACTACAATCATTTAAAGAACAAAGTGCGAAATGGACAATTCTACAGGTCCAGCATGGCGCAATCATACACACTTTTGCTAACCTGATGATATCTTTAAGAAAAATATATAAAAATATGGCTTCAACAACTCACCATCTGCCCGTTTAAGGGCATTTTCGGGACGTTGGAAGTAAGTCGGCATTTTTGCGTTTAATACCACTAAAAAGTGAGTAGACGGTCCTTTTAGGTCAGCTTAAGGACATGCCAGTTTAGCGGAAAGAATCCAAAATGGCGACAGCTACTTAAAACACGATTCGAACGTGACGTAGCAGGAGTTTAACGAAAAAAACAACTTAAAAATTTTTTAATTACATTCTCTTTGTGAAAAATTTTCAACAATAAAATTACAGTTTCTGCCCTGGAAGAAATTTCTTATTACTAATTTAAAAAAAAAAAATGGTATTTTCACGAAATCTTAACAAATGATGTATTTTTTCATTTTTATTTTACGGAAAATACCGAACTATTCCGGAAACGTAAAATAGCCGGTGAAGGGGAATAACTCTTCAGTAAACCGATCAGAGCCGCTACCGGTCGCCATACACGCATCTGCTGGCAGTCGACATTTTTTTGTAAGAAAAGTGTAAAAGTGTCGTAAATATTTTTCTTTTTTTCTTTTTATTAATACCATAAAGAAATTACGGTTTTTGTTATTATATTTTATCAAAAAAATTCTTTTTTGACTTGTTTTAATAAGTGTTTTGTTGTTTTTTTCCTCCCTTCAGGAATGGAGGCTGATATACTTGACGTACTCGAAGATCTGGGCTACCCAGTAGACCAGCTGGAGGAGGGTTCTTTTGACAAGGCCTTAGAAGAAGGGCAGCGCTCTCCAGAGTTCACACATGTCGTATCCTGGCTTACCGTTAAACTTCAGGAATTTCTGGACTTAATTGAACATGTGAACCCAATAACTGATCCTGATGACAGTGACACGTTTATGTTGGAGTTGAGTGCTTTTCTACGTGAAATTGGCTGTCCCTTGAGTACATTGACAGTTGGCACAATCGATGATCGTCTTGGTACCAAGGAGTTACGACTTCAGCTCTTGAACTATCTTACTATGGAACTAGCTAGTGTGATGATGCTGGCCGTCAACAAGCCGATCGTCCTTATTTCCAACAATAACGATGCACCAACGACCAACTATGAATCTGATGTGGCTTCTTGCATGAAAAGTATGCTCATTGCTTTAGGCTTCTCCAAGCCACCGGCTAATATTACCCCTCAGCAACTTTTCTCCAAGCTCGAAGCTAAGATCAAAGAGATGATAATGAAAAATCCCAACCAGCTGGGTAGATCCATGTTAAAATCTCGCTTGTCGGACAAGCAATGGGCTCATCTCTTGAGTATTAACGAATCTTTGGATAGGGAATACCAAACTCGAAGGGAGATGTTGATAAAGCGAATGGATGTTACTGTTCAGTCTTTCATGTGGTCGGACAAAGCCAAGCAGAAAGAGAAGCAAATCCGAAACTTCTACGAGGGTCCCAGCAAGAAACTAACGGCTCGCACGAATATCGGAATTCCTCAGATTCTGGCTGCCAGGGACAGTTTGCTCCGTATTCAAAAGACCAGCAGTGGAGAGGCCCGCGAAAAGACCAAATGTGCCATCAACAAAGTCCGCATCGGGCAGGTACCCGATCGGGGTGGCCGTGCCTGGGAACATGAGCCACCACCCCCAGAAATGCCGGCATTTCAGCAAAGGAACACTGGTCAAAGCGGGGGAGGAGGACGTGGCGGCGGTGGTGGTGGCGGCTTCCAGAGTGACCGTGGTGGTGGGCGTGGTGGCGGCCGCGTCCAGAGCAACTGGAATGACCAGAAGCAGCCTTCCCAAAATATGGGTGGTGGCCAGTGGAACCAAGGTGGTGGAGGTCTGTGTTCAATTTTATCGTTTTGTATTTTTTGCGGAGGGTGGGGGGATTTTTCACTTTTTTTTTTTTTTTTTCAGCTTTAGTTTCTTCAATTAAAAAAAATATGATTTTATTTTTAGACAATAATAACGTAAAAAAAAGAAACCAATATATATTTTTTTTTTATATATATTTTTTAATTTTTTTCTAAGCTTGTGAGAGTATAAATGGGTCAATTTAACTTGTTTCTCTCCATTCAAAACTAAATTTAGAAGGTTATTTATTTTGAAAAAAAAGTTGTACTGGTCAAAATTCAAATTAAACATTGAAGCCTAAAAAAAAAAATGTTTAAAAAAATTAAATGAATATTTCACTGTTTTAGTGTTTAGTACTATTTACGTGTTAAAAATTACCTTGTGTTTGAAACTGTTGAAATCGAACATAACGACATTAAGCAAAAAGTATTTAAAATTAAGAACTCTAAACCAATTTCATAAATTCTTACATAACCCTTTCTTCTAAAAATCCCATTTTGTTTCTTCGTAATATTCAGTTACATCGATGACAATTTTTCAGTTTCAAATATGGCTATTGTGTTACTGTTACATCTCTGAACTTTCTGTAACTTGAGCTTCAAAAAATAATAGTAAATAATGAGAAAACTAATAAGTGAAATAATAATCTTTAATAAAATCCAATCAATATTGGCTAAAAAATTTAAGTACTCTCATTTTTTGCTTCATTGACATTTAATTTCTTTCGCTGTAACCAGAAAAATGTTACTTACACGCACGTTAAACATGCAGTTTAATTACACAATAATACACATAATTTTAGGGAAATTAGATCAGAAGTTTGTTTTTTTTGTTCATATGATCAAATGCAATAAGATTGAATTCACCCAGCTCCCTTTTGATGCACAGTTTTTGGCAGATAGATGTAGCAGCAGGTTAACGTTACTGTTTTTAGTGTTATGCCTAGGCAGTAATTATGGAATTTTTTAAAAATGCAGCAATCCCAAAACTTTTTAGACTATTGACCCCCAAGTATATACAAAAGCTATCAATAATTATTATTTTGATCATAAGGGTACAAATTCCTCCATTGTTTCTTTATAAAAATCATTTTAACTTTCTTTATGTTTTGGTATTTTTTTTCAATTTTTATTACTATTCCTATACCAGAAATTGTTCAAATAATAATGAGAATAGCTTCATAAATGATAAATGCCATGCTCATTATAGCAAACCATCCTCTCGTTCTCTTTGTATTCCATTGGTGAGATATAAGTTCTACTTGAGCAGCTTATTTCCATAAACCACTGCTTTATGAAACCAGCTCCCAAGAGGATACTTCTGCAATCACTACAATCTTAACCTGTTCAAGTCTGGGGTTAACTGTTATATTCCCAACATATCTCCATAAACCGTGCCACTTACTCTGTAACCTTCTACATCGAGTGGCTCTTGGGCCTTGTACGAAGTGAACATCATTGTTTAAAAAAAAAGAATTTTTAAATTCAAAATATCTGTTTATATTTCTGAGATGAGGTATTGTAATTATTTACATTATTTGGAACCAGTGGATAAAAGCATTGGTTGGAACCTGTGACTTGACCCAAATAGTTATGAGTTCAATACTTGGCTACAGCAGTGATGAACAAAAACTGTTCAACTTGAGTTAAAGGGAGATAACTGAGACGTCCGGAAGAGGCATGCCACGTGGAGCTAGAATAATCTACCTCAGTGGATGAAATAAAGGGTCCAGTTTGTAATTCCAATCACCTGAAGAAGGCCACAGCATACAATGGCTGAAATATTGTGAACATGGCCATAAAGATGAGGGTAACAGTCCAAATAATGTAAAAAATTCAGAAATTTTCAAATTTAAATAAAGCAGCTGTTGCATTTAAGATAATTTTCCCAAGAAGAAGGAAGTCAAAGTTGACACTCACTGGGGATTTAGTCTTCACTTCCAATTAACATTGTTTTCAAATGACAATTTGAGAGTTGCGGTAAAAAGCAACTGAAATTAAAATGGAACAAAAAATTCTTCGTAAATATTGGTTAACCTATTCCTCTGTAACAATATAACTGCAGAGTGCTTATAGCTTCTAGTCTTGTGAACTAACCACAGAGCTATTTAAGACAAATCAGTCAATTAATCTGTCTGCAGTGAAAACACTTGAATCCTGTACAGGTTTACCTGTATGTATGACTGTTGTTGCAGGTGAACATAGACTTCACATTCCAAAACTCAACTGCAGCATTTCATCAGTTGTTTCATTTTTTTTTTTTTTTTTTTTTTCTATCTCTCTCTCTCTCAATAAGACTGAGATGTTTGCATTTTGGTGTCGATGATTCTATTTGAAAAAGTGTTATCTAACCTAGAAAGTAAGAATTTATGGTAATAGGTCTATGATAAAAATCTCTCTGAGACCAGTCTTTTAGCATTGGCAGGTCTGCCTGACCAACGTTGCTTTTATATACACATATTTGAATTGAAATAAAGAGATGTGGTTAGAATTAAGTTTTAAACATTGCTTAGTAATAATCTCTTTGGTAATAAGATTATTAATAATATTTTGCTATTATTTTTTCCTTTTGTATCTCAAATACAATCTTCTCTGTGCCATTTTCCCCTTCAGGATGAAGGCAATGACAGCTTTCCACAACTTCCTGTCCTTTGTAACTCTTAGCAATATTTGTCTTTTTACTATCCTTCCCATACATTGTTCTGCCATCCATTTACACAATCTTGTTAGTTTACTGTTTCCCTCTGTTTGTGTACAATATATGCTGTGAGTGTCAAATTCTCCAAGCTCTCTTTCCTCATTATGCCTCAGAAATTTCATCTCTTTCTCTGATAGTATTTTTTTTTTTTTAAACTTTCTCATTGCTCACATATTCCATCTATGGTATTCTCAGCATCCTCCTGTAAAACCACTCTTCTGTTGCCTCCAGTCTTCTCTTAAACTGTGAGGAAATTGTCCCGCATTCACTGCCATATAAAAGGATTGATATTACACATTAGTTCAGCTTCTTTTCATTGTTTCTAATGAAATGTTCTTGTTTCTTAATACTTTAACTTTTGGAAATCATCTTTCACTGTTCCAACGTGTGCCTATACAGATTTTAGTATCACATTTTCTGCCTCTTGTTACTTTCTAGATATTTAAATTTCTCTACTTGCTTGATTTTGGCATCTCCAGTTTGCAGCATTCATCTCAGGATGTTCCCCTTGTTGACTAACATACATTCTGTCTCCTTACAATTGATGGTTAGTCTGGCTTTCCTTTACTACTTAATCTAGGAGTACCTGCAATATATTGAAGAAATTAAAAAAAAAAAACTTGTTTCATTTTCATAACTTATGTAAGTTGGAACATACCCATAATTTCATTTTCATGATGACTTTACTTTTCTTCAAAGCACCACCATCAGATGAAGCTACACTTGACAGCCATAATGAAGGGCAATAAGTTTCTACAAACACAACACAAACGAAAGAGATCAAATGCACAACAATACAATATAGCGTACAACCAGGAAACCAGGTTAATGGAGATTGTGTTGTAATCCAGCAACTAACTGACTTCAATACAACTTCATTGACAAACATCAAAGAAAAATGATTTGCCATTCTAATTTGGTAGATACTATCAAACAACTGCATGAGGCTATTAGATTACAAGATAATAGTAACAGTAGGGCGGCAAAATGTTTTACAGTAATACAGTTTTTATTTGTTTTTATGCTTTATTTATTGTATCGACCTGCTACAGCTTCTTTACACTAATCAATCTCAGCTTATTTCCATTAAACTTTTTCCACAGTATTACTTTTCAACAATTTGCATCAAGTTGCTATGACATTTTTTTCCTGTAGATTCTTCTCTGATGTCATTTTGATAATCCTTAAATAGTTTAAAATATAAAACTGCTGGTATAGACCTAAAGAAACAATTTCCAGCTGTGAAATGAATTGCATGATTTTGATAATATTGTTTACCTTAATCTAATTAGAATAATTCCCAGAAATCCTTAAATTCACAGTTAATTGTGATCACGTCATTTTTCTATAATCTTTGTTTAGCCTCCCAAATTATAAGTTATTGTGAGGCTGCTCTGTTAGTTTCAAAAGAATATGAAATGAGCATAAAATTTAATGAACACATCTGATATTTAATCTAGTTTATGGTTCATTATTACTTATATTGATCTATCTTGCAGCTTCCCGAAGAATCATTGTGAGGCTACTCAGTAACAACAAAATAAATAAATAAAAAAAAGTATAAAATTTAATAAAAACAGAAGATAATAGCATCCAACATTAATATAAAAGTAATCACTTCCTCAGCCATTTTAATTTTTTATTGATTGATTCATTTTTTTATGCCATATCAACCTTTTGGAGGTTATTTAAAGCCAGAAAATATTTTTAGATTGTAAGAATTTTTGAGGTAACAGTAATTTAGTGATACTAGTCTTACTAATTAACCCATAGCTGGGAGGAGAAGAGGATGATGTGTATCTTTCCAGAGGGTATTTTCACATATGTGAATATAACAAACCCAACTGAAATTTGAACTTGGCTCTCTGATTAACAATTCCAAGCCATTATCCCTTACACTAGCTGCATATCCAAGCTTACAGCACTTGGTATTCCCAAGTGGTCACCCATCTAAATATAGACCAGACTCTACATTGCTTAACTTCAGTGATCATAACAGGAATTCGATGTTTCAATGTTATATAGCTGTAAGCCCATTTTGATTTCAGTGCATTTATCTTGTCATATAGATCAGAGCAAGCTACTTTTATTTTCATTTTGAAGGTTGTTTTTTTTGTTTTGTTTTTTCTAAAATTGTATGAATAGAAATAGCAAAAAGAAAATATTGATATTGTTGAAAAAAAAAAAATGAATGAAAATATTTGTTTTACTAGATTTGACAGTTGTTATATTCCTCTAACTGACAGTGTGTCCTTATAGCAACAATGATAATCTGGGATTCTAAACTATGAGATTGCCAAAATTTCAATTTAAAACTTCCTGCTTCAACCTTGCTCAACCCTTACAATCTTGCATGTGTAGGCCACCATTTTTCTTGTGTTCTTTCTGTACTTGTTTTTATTTATATCTTGCTCTGCCAGAACTTTGATTGCATAAATCCATCAAATGATGATTTTGTCTTTGCACAGGGCTGCTACAGTGCATTTATTGGTTTTTCTGTAAATGTGTTTTTTTTTTTATTTGACTGCATAATTTAATTTCTGTTTTTATTTCTTAGGTCATTACCATGCTCAGCGCCAGAATACCCATGGTAGGAGTCTGATATTTTTGTTCACATGCAGGGTGTTCATAAAAAAGGATTCTTTTTTTTAGTCTTTTAAGAAGACATGTTTTTTTTTTTGTTTGTTTGATTTCTTTTTTTTTTTTTAAATTCATCCTTATGTAGGTATTGATTATTATCTCCAAATGATCACATCAATATTCTATTACTAAAACATTTTTTTCCATTTTTAAATGGTAAATGTCTTTTTGCTTTTTAATATTTTGTTATTTAGCATATTCATAGAAGTCAAACAATCAAAGGATAATCTACGACTAATCTTTCTTATCACTATTTTTTCTTTTTCCTACATTAATTATAAATATAAGGATATTATAAAGAATAGAGTAAATTTAGCATCAGAAAAAAAGATTGGCTTTCCTATGTAATGTTATCAGAACAAGAGGACCTTCTAGTTTTTATAAAAGGTTTACAGTGTAAATAGTGAAAAAAGAAAGTGACCTGTTCTGTGAAATTATTGTAATTATTACACAAAGTATATAAAAATGAAAATTAACCAGACTGATTCATAAATCTTCATGGAAAAAATTATAATAATTCATTATTTCAATTTGTGTGAGGTTTTTTTTTTTTTGCAATGGCTCTCTCAAAACACCATTGGAGACATGCAAGACAGTAATAATCTGGGTGAGGCATGCATGCATCCATAGACTTGTTGTAAGTAAACAGTTTCCAATGGCTTGTGTATGACTCTCCTGGGGACCAAGATTTGCTCTGATCTATGCTGTGGCTGACTGTATAGTCTGCCACTTTTGCCTTTAAAATGCATTTATCTTGGCAGATATATATCTGTCCAGAACCTGGTCTATAGGTATAGGAATGTACATTTGACTCCTGATGGCATCATCATATCAAGCATATGCAGTAATTCTCCTAAATGATCATCTACACTATCAAAGGCTCACACTCTAACCTTTATTTGGCTTTAATTTAAAAAAAAAAAAAAAGAGTCCAAGTGCACCTTTATGATGCAATATAAACTTGCACTAAACTCTTTCACTATGCTAAACTATACCACAGTCTAAAACTTAAATCTAGATGGTGCACTGGTATGAATGTTACTACATAACAAACTTTTAAAAATTCTATCAGAAAATTTGCTGCCAATTTCATGCTAATACAGTACTCTCGGTAAATCAACACACAGCTGCTTGATTGTCAATTAGTAAATAATATATAATTACTTAGACAAGCTTATTAACCATTACACCACATCAAAGTGCACTGATTTCCATAGCAATTTGAGTTCTCAATTTGACCATCTTATCTGATCCAAGCAAGAATTGCAAACTCTCTCATCAATAGGTGACATATCCATTTAAAGGTCATGCTAATCCTATGACAGTCTTGGATTTTGCTTAATTACATTTGTGAAAAAATTCTTTTCATATGAACACCCTGTATTTTACATCATTTTTATTTTTTTCATTGTCATTGCTTATTCATAAATTTTTTTATCATGATTATTTTGCAAATGTTAGCCTCTTTTTTCTTTGTTTTTGTAAATTTGTAGGAATTGTAAAAACATTTTTTCCTCTCATAAGAACTGAGTATTCTTAAAAATAAGTTTAGTTGTCCTGTTAGTAAAATGCAACAGGGAAATTGTATATTTATAAATGTGTTGTTTTTGTGTTTGTTTATTTATATATATATATATAATATCATGATTTTTCTTTTTTTCTTTTATTATATCTTTATAGAGAAATCATTTTTTTTTTTTTTTTTTTTACATCAAATTGTGAACATGTCCAAGTGTGCCCCAAAATTCTATTCTATTCATGTTATAAATTTTTGTAGAATAATTTTAATCTTAATATTTAGACAAATAATGTTTGTTTTGTTGATTTTTTTTTTTTTTTTTGCTACAAAATATTGTTCCCATTACAAGGAGAAAAGTTATTCTTTCAACAACAACCTTAAGCCTGTTGACTTAACTACATGATTACTCTGCCCTGGTATTAATTCTTAACATCTACCTAAAAAAAAACAATAACATCCTCCATGTCATTATATATATATATATATATATATATATATATATATATATATATATATAAGTTTGAGTAGATAGATTCATAGAAGTCCCAACAGGAGATGTGCATTCCTTAAATAGGTAATTTGAACTTTACTCTATTATGGTGGCTTCCTGTAGCTGAACTGGTACCAGCACAGTTTGCTGACAGAAGTGGTTCCTCTAATAAAGGAATACAGGTTCAATTCCTGTCAGTAGGAATAATTTTTCTCTAGTAGGACATCTCAGTCTATGCCAGTTGTTCACCTAATATATGCAGAGGGTCATTTGGGGACCTTGTGGCATGTAGTGCACAGGTCTCTGTATTCGGCCCTTCAAAAAGTGTGGATGGTCCTGCACGAAACCTTCACCACTATAATCAAAATCTCATGTGCTGTTGTCAGGCTGACGGTTTCCTAGGAACTGATCTGCTTGACCCTCATACGTCAAATTCGACAGGAGAGTTGATTTTGGGACTGCTCACAATTGTCAGAGCAACTCATTTTCTTCATTCATAGACATCCTAGAACATCCAGATTTCAGTGCATTAACCACTGAACCATTTTTAATTTTTTTCAAATTTATCTCTTGTATGATAAATTGTCAGCCATGTTGGTCGAACAGTGTGAAATGCTTCTCTATATGCTTTGCACACCTGCTTGGCATTTTCAGTATTCTAATACTGCTTTAGAATCCACTTACTTTGTTCTTGACTCAAATTATTTGCCATTATTCACAATACCTGTAAAAAATAAAAAGTCACATTGGTATATAAATAATTAAACAAGTGTATATCTACTTTTCGCCAACTCTGTATATATACAGGCTACAATGAATAAATTGTCATCTAAATTATGCCAAAATGAAAATAACACTGACATCTCATTTTAACAGATATTTTTACTAAAATTACACAAAAATATCTTGAAATACTAAAGAGTAAATTTATTCAATAAAATCGTCATTGTCTTTAACCATAACCTCCAGTATCTCCTGCAACTCTTCTGGTGTGTGTGTGTGTGTGTGTATATATATATATATATATATATATATATATATATATATATATATAAATAAAAAGAAGGTGTGTTGAAATATTCTCCACCTGGACCTCTTCTCAAAATCTGGCTACATAACACCCTCCCCTCCCACTCTGAAGAAAACACTTATTTTGTATCCATCCTTTTAGTATATACTTAACTCAAGTTTAGAATCAGGTTTCTTATATCAGGTCAACAACTGATTATATTTCTAAAGCTTTTTTTTTTTTTTTTTTTTTTTCTTTCTGAGTGGCTGATCCATATCCTGAAAAGAAGAGAATTATTATCACCCCCTTTTTTTTCTGTGTGTGCAATGATTCTTTCAGACTTGCATTTTCGTTTTGGTGATTTCTAATCAAAAAATGTTTCACCTGTTTTACCTTCAAGCTCTTTTCAAGTACTTGGTCACCTTCAGATATTGGACTTCATAATTGTCATTTTCAATCTTCTCTGGAGGTTACTAGAGATGGTATAATCTAAAAAAAAGTGGTAGTGGACAACCAGTATGCAAATCTGAAAGAATTATTGTCTGATAACAAAACCCTGTTAAAAAGAAATTTTGACAGAGATGAAGAGACTGCTATTTTGGCTTACAAAAAATTTATGGGTGAATTTTTTATTTGTGTATGATATACAATGTTACTATAATTTTTTCTTTTTTTTTTTTTTTTTTTTATATTTTAATCTTATATTTTAATCTTTTAGTTTTCCTGTAAATAAATATTTTCTTTTTCTTTCAGTTCACCTAATAAATTCATCTATAAAAACTATAACTTTTTCAATGACTGAACACCACAAATTCTATCTGTTGCATAGATAAGGTGTTTTTTGTTATTTTTTTTTTTTTCATTTTCAAATGCACTTGACAGCATTAGGAGTTTATAATTTTGATTATTAGGACCTTCATTTCTTTTTCCTTATTTACCCCCCCCCCCTCAAAAAAACAGAGAGAAGGCAACAGGAGACTTTTCTCTTTCATTGCCTTTCAAGCCAAGAGTACCCAATCTTCCTTTCTATTTAGCCCATAGAGAGGGGGAAATGGATCAATGGAGTATTTGTGCAAATGTGAAGGCAACATACTAGACTGAAATTTCAATTTGACTTTCCAGTTCCACTTTCTACAATGGTATTCCTTACACTACCTGCATAAGTAACAATTCGAATGAAACCTGTCACTTTTTTATCAAATCTAATTAAAAAGATATTTTAATGAGATAAGCTTACCTACTAAAGTTTGATTTATATTCTAGCACCAATTCATGGTTACTTGGTTTCAATAATTCTTGAAGGGATTGTCTGTTGGGACACAGTACAGTGTAATGCTACTCAAAGAGCAGTATGTGTACTGGTGCCACTAAATGGTTGCCACCGAAAGATAAAAGATTGAAACTTTTTGTTTCTTTTTGGATAAAAGTAAAAGCACAATATCATGAAGTCATTGAAATTACTTTAAGAGCCTTACAATCATTCCTTTCAATATATTTTTGTAAGTATGGTTTCTCAGTCAGAAGAGTGATTTAGACAGAATACAGAAATTCAATGGACATCCATTCTTAATTGTGATTAACATTGTCATTCAATTTTGGTTCAATGAAAGATAAAGAAGAAATAGCCTAATCTTTTAATATTAAAAACATATCTTTATTATTGTTTTTAATCTACTTCTTATAATTTCATTATTAACATCTTTTTAATATTTTTGATAATAGGTTTTCTTTCTCTTTTTTAATGTTCTATTACTTATTTACAAAATAAATATAAATTTAAAAAAGTACTAATTATTAGCTGTACATTAATTGTATTATTCCATTAAAGATAAACATTACTACAGATGCCCAATTAATATTTTACTGTGTACAAATTCTAATTTGTCACTGATCTTCTACTGCTCCCTGGTACATTGGTGTAGAGTCTTGTGTAGTTTTAACCTTTACTGACTTTTTCTTTGGAACCTGTTAATGGCAGTAGTTTATCTTGAGATTATATTTTCCCTATTATTTTCTTACTCACACTCAGTAACCCCTTGCAACTTAGTGGTTTTATTGCCTTGCATAGGATGAAATGATTAAAAAAAAAAATAATACCAGACTTTTATTTTTATTTATAATTGATAGAATTTTGTTTTAACTTTTATAATTGATCTTGGATTTTAGGGTTGGCATTGATGAGTTAAACTTAAAACTTCAAGCAAACAAATACATCATTTTTGATCTGATCTCGCCCTTTGTTACTTTACTACAATGTTTGTTTATATTCTGTGGAATGCTCAATTGAAAAATATCTGATAAAAATAAGCAAATGTCAATTTGTTTTTCCTAATTCTTTAATTTAAATATTCTTTTTAGTAAGATTGTTTTTTTCTGACTTTATTAGGAGGCTATCAACAGCAACAGTCTTACCAAAACTCCAACAATTACCAACAAGGATACAGCCAACAGAATTACCAATCTTATAGTGGAGGAGATCGTGGAGGCCGGGATAACTTCAGCATGTATGGCCAAAACACTGGCGGTGGTGGTTATGATGGCTATAACAACTACCAGAGTGGCGGTAGTGGTGGCCATGGTGGTTACAAAGGTGGTGGTGGTGGTGGTGGTGGTCAGTATAATCAGTACGACAACCAAAGCTACCAGCAACAGCATCGTGGAGGTCGAGGTGGACGGGGAAGCCGAGGTGGACGGGGCCGTGGACGCTATTGATGAATTGTATGTGATATAATTTACATATGATAGGAATATATATGCAATATTGTACATATGTAATGTGTGTGTGTTTGAGAGAGCAAGAGGGATATCTGTGTATCGATGTAGTCTCTACGTTGATACTTTACAGGTACATATATAAACACACTTTTACATATGTGTAATAAATTTTAACTGACCATGCAAAAGAGTTTGTTTTGAAAAAATATTGCAAAAAGAAAAGTTTCAATCAGACTCTTGTAAGATATGCAAATTTTTTTTTTTCCTTTTTCTACACACAAATCTATGTTTTTTTTTAATCATAACATAGGTTTTTTGTTGGTACAAAAAAAAAATTATTTTTTTTTTTTTTTAGTTGAAAAATATTTGTTTTTATTTTATTTTTCTCTCCTTTCCTCTCCCACCCCCTGAAAAAAAATGTTTAGTCAAAAAACAGCAACACAATCCATTTTGGAAAAAAACTGAGATTCAACACAGCATGTAAAAAAAAAAACAAAAAAAAACAACAAAGAGTAAAAGAACATGGAATGTATAAAAAAAAAAAACAACAAAGAAAAAAGGAATTTGTTCAAGCAAAAATTGATATTGTGTTTTTGTTCATTGTTTGTTTTTATTCATTTTTAATTTTGTTTTATTTATTTAGTCTCATATCTTTAAAAAAAATAATCTACAAATTTTCATAGTCATTTATTTCGAGGGTGTAGTTGAAATGATCATTTCATCATATGAATTTTAAGATGAGTACTGAAAATTTCTTGAGAAAACTAACAATACTTTACAAAAATGTTAGATCCTTTAGTCAGATGTTTTGGAAGTGGGTTAGGCTGAGAACTTTTCAGCATCCTTTTATGCCTTGACATTTGTCAGTTAATACAATTCTATAGAATTGAGGGCTATGTAGCAGACATGATATAAACACCACTCGGGCATTGGATGAGCAACATTAATCTGTTTCTGAATTCAAATACTATTATTCAAAAATTTATTTATTAAAAAAGAAATTCTATTTGGTCATTTGATTGAATTTTAGGAAGTGGGTAGGGCCAGGAACTTCCTATCACACCCTCATAGGCAAATTTTATACTTGCATGGATCTACACATACATTAAATTTACTCAATTTGTGTAATAATTCTGTCTCCATGTTTTCTTTTCAATATTTCACAGAAAAGTAAAAGATTTTTAAATTTAATGATGAAACTAATTTTTCATTGATTTACTTTATTGTAAATATCAGAAAATTGTTTCTTGTTGATTAATGATGAGATTAAAATTAGGGCCTTTTTCCAGAAAGGCACCTCTTCAGGAAATAATTATTTTTTATAAAAAAAAAAAATTCATAATTCTATTGATTATGCACTCCAGATCACAAATTAAAAAAAAAACAAAATAAAACAAAAAAACTTATAAGAATAATCGGGATTGTTATATTTTCTTATACATAAATACACTTGGGAAAGGTATAAATCCCCCCCCTCCAGATATTGGTAATTAGTAAGATTTGCAGTACATCATTATCTCCAAAAACTTCTTACAATGTTTCAATATTTTCTGGCTTTAAATAACCTTCAAAAGGTTGGTAAACCATAAAAAACAAATCAATCCAGAAAACGCCGCAAGGATTCTCCAAAAATTTCTTGAGTTGTAAGGAGTCCCTTTGGCAACAGAACTTTCATTGATTACATCAGTGCAACACCAACATGATGATAAAACTAGGATTAATAAAAATAAAGGGGGAGGTGAGTAAGATTTTGCTTTAAGTAATATAAATATTAACTTTTGATTTTAACTTATTTCAAGTTTGATAAGGTTAATAATATGCTTTATCATGTGGGATGGGCATATTTTTTCTTGTTTGTGTAGAAGTCAATCCCCAATGAATTTATCGAGCAAACTGAATCCCACTCTTAAAATTTACAAAATTGTCAAAAAAAATTATTCATGAGCTGTAGTAGTTAATTGATATTAATGTGGGGGGAAAAAAAAAAAAAAAAAGCACACTTAGCCTTGACATCAGGAAGAAACAGTTGAAACTTCTATGGTTGTGTGTGTTTTTCTTTTAAAGCAATTCACCCCAAGATTATTTCATGGCAAGGTCAGTCAGTTATGTGCCATACGTGATACACACTTAGGCGATCATGTATCTTTCGATACATGACTGTCGAGGCGGATTTTTTTCCCCACAGTAGGATGCCATTTCTTTCTGCGGTAAACCAGTTGCCATCCAAGGCTATAGAACCCAGTCTGTCCTGCTATTTATCCATAACTGGGGGGAGAAGATAAGGATTCATACCTTTCCCAAGGGTATTAGCACGTAAGTGAATGTAACGGATTCAACTGGAATTCGAACCCTGCTCTCCAATTCCTCCACCATGCCTCCTCTTGGATAAGAGATAAAAATATACTAAAAATTAATACAGAAATAACTAAAACAGTTTTTTTTTATTATTGCTTTCCATGAGATAATACCTTGACATATTTGGGAAGGATATTAGAATAATCCAGAACTTATATTGGGAGTGAACCACTCTTCATACGGATAGAAAATGAATTCAGTAAATATACAAAAATAGAAAGTGGCGTAAGACAAGTCTTCTTACCAGACTTATTCAACCTGCATACAGTGAGGTGAGTCTGAGAGAATTAGAAGTCTTATCAGGATTCATTATTGGTGGCCACAATCTTAACAACATAAGATATGCAGATCACATAGAATTGATAGCAGACACAGAAAGGGAATTACAAGAAATCGTAGAAGAGGAAAGCAAGAAAAAAAAAAAAGGACAAAACATCAATTACAAGAAGACAATGTACGGTCGTTAGCAAAAGGAACAGACCAACATTCAAATTACAAATTGGAAATACCAAAATCAAACAAAAAATTTTAAATATCTGGGAATTGTTTTAACAGAGAATGGAAAGTGTGACCTTGAAATCCAAAGTCCTATTGGGATAGCAAAAGATGGCTTCCAAAAGCTAAGCAATGTTAAGAAACTGGAAAATTTTGTTAGAAACAAAGAAAAATACTGAACTGTTATGTAATATCAAAATACTCTTATATGGCAATGAATGCTGGACAATTTCCTTGCAGATGAAGCGTCTGAAAGCAAGAGAAACATAGTTCTACAGAAGGATCCTAAGGACATGATGGACCAAATGTGAGCAATGACAACGTTTTAGGGAAAATGGAAACAAAAAGCACACTTATACTTGACATCAGGAAGAAACAGTTGAAACTTCTATGGTTGTGTGTGTTTTTCTTTTAAAGCAATTCACCCCAAGCAAGGCAGGAGTGCCACTAGCACGCAAGGGGTTACAGAGGATTGAGAACAAGAATAAAGAGGCATGTTTGGGGAAAGGATACAGAGAAAGACAGGGAACAAGCTCAGGGTGTCAGATATCGATTGACATTACACTTGAATATTTGAAGATCATAGTCATGGAGTAAGGAGAAGGGCGTTCCACAGACAGGAAGTGCAAGAGAAGAGGCTGTTTCAGTAGAAGAGACGGTTACATTTAACCGTTTTGACTGAAAGGTTGGGACCAAGATGCCAGTTTGATAGCTCACTTAAATTCATGCAATCTGAGAACCAGTGAAAGTGGCTTGTCAGAACAGTTGTCATGAAAATACTTGAAGAGACAGAGGGAAGCTATGGCATATCCGTAGAAAAGCGATTGTAGAGTAGATGCCAGATCAGGACCTATCACATTGCATATTCGTCTCTGGATTTTGTCGAGGACCGCGAGATGTACAGCAGGCGCACCAGTCCATATATGACAGCAATATTCCGTGCAAGGATAGATGGTTGATTTATAGATTTGAAGGATGGACTCGGACGAGAAAAACTTTCGGACATGACACAAAGAACCAACTTTTCTTGCGGTAGATGAAGCTATTGATTCAATGTATTTATTCCACCTCATGTCAGTGGACAGCATGAGACCAAGCAGACATAACAAGGTTACATATTGAGGAAAGGAGGCTTAGAGAACTTGATACTCACAGGACATTGAAGGGAAGAGGGATAGGAAAATGAATATCTTACCTAGTGAGTAAATGTATGGTAGAACAAGGTTTAGAAGAGATAATAAGACAAAATTTTTAAAGAGTTACAAAAGGACAAGAAGTTGTGAAGAGCTGTGGTCGCCAACGTCCTAAAGGGACATGACACATAGAATGATATAAAAACGCTTTGAGATTTTACAATCATGTGGAACAAACCCAAATAATTTGATAAGTGAAACTTTTTTCTTCTTTTTACTTTTCAATCTCCCCCCTCCCATACTTTCAACATACTATTAACTTAAGAGTCCTTTTCTCTTCTCCAATTAATGTGACAAGTCATACTGGGTTATGTGATACCAGCTGCAAGGGACACCACTTGACCTCTGATCTATTAGCTTTATATGAAACGAGGCCAAATAGAAACCAAAAGTAAGAACATTGTGCTACATCAATCTTTTTAGTGAGATACAGCAGCCCCTTTAGAAAATCAGCATTTGAAATCCTGGTTTTTTCCTGAGCTTGAACAGTGATCTCTAGCAACTGTTAGAAATAACTATTTCATTTACAAGACAAACCTCAATTATTCTGCCAAGTTGAGACGCGGCGCACCAATTATAAGACAGCGCTCCGGGTCTGGTCTGCTTCAGTCACTAAGTATGGCGGTACTCAGGGTAAGTACCGGTCTGCTCACTTGGTCAGGATCGATCCCGGTATCAGAGAACAAGAAATAAAATGGACGACGGCTGAATAAGTCATGATATGATCTTTATATCAGAATAAAAAAAAATATTTACAATTCTTTCTTCGTTCTTTTTCTTCTTTTCCCAACCCGTTCTAATAACTGGTGACAGTTTTTCTTCAGTGACGACTGGTTTTAACTTCAAAGTACTGTGGTTTGTACTTTCATGGATAGCATAAGGTTTTCATCAGAGTTTTTCTTCTTCGGCAGATAATTATTATTATTCTTATCATTAGGTTGGCAAGCAGCGTTATATCAGAAATCTCAACTCCTCCGACTGCAACTCCAATGGCAAATAACCCCAAATCCAACTCCAACTTACGGACCCCAACTAACTCCAAATCCAACTCCAACTAATGGACCCCAACTCACTTTGGCCCACATGGGCACTTATATTTATGGATGTCCCTTTCAACTGGTGTGGTGCGTGCGAATAGGTGGATTTTATGCAAATCTCCCAAAATTCAACCAGTTGTTTTCTTTCATTTTCTATTTCACATTTCCAATTTTTGGAAGATCCCCCTACTCTTTCGAGAGGAGCCATTATATGATGTCAGCCTTTCTGACGTCATCTCCTGCCTTTATTCTGTTTTCAATTATAATTTTTTCTTTCTCTTGGAAATTTGTCGGCCCAAATTTCTCAGTCTGTAATCAAGCCGGACATCTTTCAACAGACAACCTTAACCTCTGGCCTCTGACCCTGCACCTGTTCGCTGCTATCTAGCAAAGTCACGTTGTGTAACTTTTTTTTCAACAAAATTCATACATCTATTCCCATATCCTGGGAAAATATTTCTCTTTCTGACAAAAATTTAAAATCGCTTTGTTTCAACCCTGTTTGTCCGTTTTAACCTTTTTCGCTCGTACGCCATGTTAAATATTGTTACAGAGTGTGAAGACAGCAAATTGGCAAGCTTCGGACTGAAGGTGAATCCAGCAGCATTTCGTTGGATGGAAGTGGTGGTGTTGCTTGTAGCCATTTTTATTGGCTGGTTCTGGGTGCTCATTAGGTCAGCGATGGCTGGGTCAGGTGTGTAAAAGCATGGTACACTCATTCAAACAAGAGTCTCGTTTCTGACGAGGAGTTGTGTACTTGAATTTGAGGAATGGAAATACAGTGTAACCCGGATATAAGAGAGTTGTCGGGAACAGAGAAGAAGTCTCTTATATCCGGGTTTGGTCTATTATATATACATTAACACAGGCTCTAATTTGGGACCAGAGGAAATCTCTCTTATATCCGGGTTTGGTCTATTATATATACATTAACACAGGCTCTAATTTGAGACCAGAGGAAATCTCTCTTATATCCGGTTTTCTCTTATATCCGGGTTTGGTATATTATATATACATTAACACAAGCTCTAATTTGGGACCAGAGGAAATCTCTCTTATATCCGGTTTTCTCTTATATCCGGGTTTGGTATATTATATATACATTAACACAGGCTCTAATTTTGGACCAGAGAAAATCTCTCTTATATCCGGGTCTTTTATATCCGGGTTACACTAATTGTGGAATTGATTTGCCTCTTGGATCTATTGCACTTGTATATAATTTGTTTGTTTTTTTTTATTTGTGTGCTTCCGACCAATTCTCACAGTTTACTAAATGGAATCAGTCTGCAGCATTTAATAATTCCGAGTAACTGCCAAAGAACATTTGGACAATTTTTGACTGTATCTTTTTCAAGAAATAATAGAATATCCTCAAGGAAACTAAAACCATACAGAATAGTAAACAATGTTGGGGAAGTAGATCCTTTGAGTTGAGAAGGAACTAATACAACTGACTGATTCTGACAGTATCTCCAGAATGTACGACTATTAACAAAAAACTATGCAAGACGTGTACAGATTATGCCACTATGTAGGACAAAACATATAATGAGAGGGCTCATTAATACATTCCCCCTCCAAAAAAAGCTACATCCTTGATTTGTTACAAGGTCACATGTATGGCGCATCAAGTGAACTCATTGTTCAATAGTAAAGGTCAACTAAACTAACTCCTTACTAATGTCAGTTAAAGTTGCAATGATTAATCTGTTGAAAATTGATAATTTAATCACTCTCAATAAAGATTAATGAAATATCTAAAATTAATGTCAGAATATTATTTAAATTTATTGTATATTTAAGATAAATAATTATTCTGAAGCCAACAATGAAATTTCTCTGATGTAATGACTCGGTAAGAAATCTGGTTAAAATAACTGATTGTTTATCAAAAACTGACATGAAACTTTTTAATCAAAAGTGGCGTTTGTGTTTTGGGGAGGTAGAAATGATTAAGCTGTTGATCTATCCTTTCTTTTCGCTATTTAAACTTTTAGCATGTAACATGCCAAACCCACCCTGTAAAGATTAGCTCTCAATATTCAACACGCCGTAATCTACCCCCATGTATAATATATGACACCATTGCAAATAATACAGGAAGTCACACAAACAGTGAGACTTTGAGAGTTGATATTTATTAATATGGCTTGTGTGTTAAATTGATTAGAACTCTTTGGGAGCCATTGATGGTTGTGCTAGCATGAAGTCACAAGTCATCGTAACCGAGGGTTTGAGCATGCTGGCCTTGTTAAGACTGTTGATCACACTAGATAACGCACGCTCTCCCAGAAACTGTAACTAAGGTCTGCTCAGAATAGTTGCAGTATAAACCACAGGTCAGCTTTGTGAGTGTTGAATAAACATAAATGTGCCTGAGCAAGCATCTGCAACAAGGATTGGCTAGCTGTACTAATAAATGTGCTTCCATGGATACGAGTGGCCAACCATTATTATTATATATATATATATATACATATATATATATAACTGATATTAAACTACAAACAACAAAGGCTCTGGCCATAAATAAACTCCAACCACAGACCAATTCCCCTGGGATAAGATAACTTATGTCCCAAACAATCGCTAACACAAACCCATTCTTATTAACAAGGCATCTACCAGAGGAGGACTGACATTGAAAATAAATTTAAAACAATACTCTGAGACAGACACTTAGGGGCTGATGATAGGGTATTGAACTCACACTCTTTGGGTCCTGTCACTGGATCTAACCAACACCTTTATCCACTGTGCCATGTGTCCTTGTTTCTAGGTCTTATAAACCTAATGTCTTCAGCAACTATTTTTTTTACCAGTGCTCATATTGCAATTTTTGCTGTTATTATCACTTTTCTCTGGCACTCCTTATTACTGGTTCCCATATTGTATTAATTTCTATGCTTGGTCAGCTCGGGAGATTTTTGTGGCCTAGTATATGTGCTGATTCTTTAAGTGAGTTCAATACCCGGTTAAGGCAGTGGAGAACTTGGAGAGGGGAATTAACAGGAGATAACTGATAACTGACATCTATTAAACATGGCACGTGGAACTAGAACAGTCTACCCCAGTGAGCGAAATAAAGGTTTCAGTTCGACATTCCAACCACCTGAAGAAGGCCGGAACATACAACGGCTGAAATGTTGTAATAAATATTGCAACACAGGTGAGGACAATAGTCTGAATAATGTAAATAGAGGAGTTATCAATATTTACAATATTTACATTTTAACTTATCCTCATCTTTGTTGTTATCATAACGTTTTGGCCATTGTGTCCTTTGGCATTCATCAGGTGTATATCGATCCAGGTACATTTTCTAGCATAACTCATGTATATGTGAGAGTTGTTTTAAAACCTTTGTTTTCTATGTAGAATATATAATTATCAGAGAAAATTGGACCTAGAGGTGACCTCATTGCTACGACAAGTGTGTGTTAAATCTTTGCATGCTAAAAGTTTTCAAAGGATTATGGGTTTTGTATTAGAAGAGCGAGCAGGAAGAATAATTATGTACATTTTTGAATAGCATTTCAAAATACACACAGATCTTGACCTTGGATTACATTTCACACTTCAATATTTATATGTAAGAAAATCTGAAAAGCAAAAAGTGAAACTGAGTTTGGGAGCTTTGATTCAGAAATAAGAAATTCTTTTAAAAAGACTTAAAAGTTATCTCCCTTAGAAAAGGCTTATTTTTTTCTTAATTTGGTCTCATTTTTTGGCTTATTTTTATTTCTGGAAAAACTTAAGGTTTCTTCACTGCTGATTTGACACAACAACATTTATTATCCTTACCCATGTATTAGTACTGCAGAGTATTGTCACAGCATTGATACCGTGCAGTTTTCAAACACCCCATTTAAATTATTATTGATAAGCTGTTCTTAATTTTCTTGTTATGTATTGGGTTCAGTGCTTTTTCTGGGTTTTATTGGAAAAATATAAATGAAAAAAAATTGGTTATTTTGAAAAATAAAATTAAAAGGCCAATATTAAAAGGGAATTTATAATTTCAAATATGCAAAAATAGGTTTCATTTTATTTTCAGTTTGATCTTTTAAAACAATTTATGATAAATCTTTACTCCTACTGAGGTGTTTTTAACATTCCAAACAATAAACAAGAAAATTACTGTGATCTTTGTATGCATTCTGCCACAATTATTACAGACAGCCTTTACTGTTACAGTCATGGGCTTGTAATTCATACAAATATTACGACTAAAACTAGAAACTCCTTGTAGTTACGCGACAGAGGCATTCGGAAAGCTACTTGACTAATCATGAAAATTTGACTTGCCGCTTGTTAAATATTCAGGAAAAACATTTTGTATGGTGTTCAAACATTCCACTGTATTAACGGAGGGTTATCATAACAATAGATTCTAAAGCAGTCCTTCTCAACCAGTGGAGGTCCCTTCAACACACAGATACACACCGAGTGGATTTTTAAGATTTCAGTGGAAGGGGCAAGGACAGGGACCATAAATTGACAGATTCAAATTTTTATAATATTGATCTTTATTATATGCTTTCCTATTCAGAAGGCCGGTGTCTGCAACGGCTGAAATATTGTGAGTTTAACACATGAAATACGCATGCTGGTCTAAATGGCAATGGTAATTCCTCATCTCAAAAATTCTGACAAGGAAATGAATCTTTCTACAAACTACAATTCTATAGTTCATTTTCTTTTTAGTTAAATGATCTTGAAAGTGGAGAGGTGATAAAATTCTGAAGCATGCGGGGCAGAGTGAATGTGGGTTTAGACAATTTACAGGTTCTCTGTATGACTTTATGCTAAGAACACTTACATTGCTTTTGATGCAATATCCCTGAGCCATTGTTCAAACCCAGATAAAAACCATGATTTTAATAACTATTATTCAAAATAAGCAGACCCTCCTCCACTCAGTCTATCCACGGACGAGACTAAATAAAGCTTAAGAAAGATCTATATAGGCTGTGACAAAAAGGACATTAAAAAAAGTATGCCATGATTTTGAACTAAGCAATTCTTTCAGGCCTTCTCTAACACTCTGCACACATAAAAGTACCAAACCTGATAATAAACAATTTATGAACAAGCTGACTCCTAGTCAGTTGTTTTTAACATACCAAACAATGAATAAGAAGATTACTGTGATATTCGTATGCGTTTCTGCCACAATTATTACAGACAGCCTTTACTTTATGCTCATGGGCTTGTAATTTATGCAAATATTATGACTAAAACCAGAAACTCCTTGTAGTTACGTGACAAAGGCATTCAGAAAGCTACTTGACTAATTACAAAAGTTTGACTTGCCACTTACTTGTTAAACATTATTTTTTATCACTGAGTAGATTTCAGCTTTCAGTTTGGGCAAAGGGATGAAGGTAATAAAATAATTTACTGAAACCTGAACCTTGTCAGCCTGCATGCAAAGCTCCTTGAACAAGGAGTGAAGTGAGGGAGTCAATTGAAGATGAAGGGCAGGAAAAGAAGTGTTTTTCTACATCAATAAATTGTTTTGATAAATATGATTTTTTTAACCAATGGCTACTTGAGCCAGTTGAAATTTGAAATATTTGTGTTGACCACCTAAATTTATCAGGTAAATTGGAGCTGAACTTTGGCTATAAAAATCCCTGCAATACCCCATCTTCACAGTTGAAGATACGACTGCGGGGAGAAGGAAATACAATGCTGGGGAGTAGAGGATGTCAGGCAGTGGGTGATGCGAAACCTCCTCCAAAACATCTGAAAACCTGACCAAGCTTAAACTCAAAGAAACCCACTCCTCAATGAAGTCTTGACAACCAAATTGTCATTTTTATGATAGAATTAAGTTTCATTTTTAGCCCAACTATTGAAACAAAATAGTCATTTTTACAATGGAGAGCAAGTACTGTTCTAAAAACAACATAACGTTGAAAACTCTGAACTCAGAAGGCACAAATGGATTCTGTGACCAGCTTCAACAACTCAAATCTCAAGAACTATTAAGAGCAATCACATGACACTTTTTTTAATGGCTTTTAATATCTTTACGATCAAGATACCCTTTAAACTGGGTTTGACCACACTGAAACCCTTTTATTGTATGTTCTTCCTTGTAATTTGCCTTGTATAAACTGGCATTTTTCTTGTGATATTTTCTGTTATTTCATTGATTTTGATTGTAAACTTGATCTTTTTTCCACAACTACTATTGAGCCTTATTTTAGAAAAAATAAATTACTTGATCAGGAATTTATTTCCCAATTTTCCAGGTGCACAAAACACTAAATTTGTGCATTCCTAACATTTAGCAGTCTTTGATTTTATTTTGTTTTAATAAAAGGGTTTTGGTTTTATATCTCACTGAGTATCTCACATCATAATTTTATGGTGTGCCTTGTTGTCACTTGATCTTCATTCTCCCCAATCTTTTTTAACTGAATCCTCAAAATTATGCATCAATAGTTCTTCTTTTCCCCCCATGTTTTTTTCATATGCTAAATAATGTGAGGTGTTCAAACAATCTACGGGACTAACATGTTTCATGATTGCCAGACAGTAGAAGAGGGTCAGTTGAGTTATAATATTTAGTAATTTTGAAGATGAAAGCAGAATCGAGAAACTGATTTATGCCTGCCTGTCAAAAAGTGGAAATAGCTCCACCGATTTTGGAAATGTAAACAAATCAAGAAATAAGATTTTTATCCTTTGCTGAAAGAAATTGACATAAGAAATGAACGATTAAACGAAAAGGTATGAAGACAAATATTTGCTAATATCAGGTCGAAGGAAACAGCTGGTAAATCTCTGATTGCATAAACAAAACCAGGGTCTGAGAAAATTCATTGTTGAAAATTAAGATAATTACAATTAATGACTAAAAGTTAAGACCACCCTCTCACCCACTCAGTTTAAAAATCAGATTAGTCAAAGAGACAGCCGAAGTGGTGGGCTTAGATAAGATGCTAAGAGAGAAGGAGAAATTACCTCTGCTTATTTGGAAGTAATGGTGAAAATGCATAAATAAAAGGAATGAGTTATATGGGTAGGACAATACCTGCAACCACTACTAGTAGGAGGAAGGGATCTCCCAAATTTGGAGAGATAATTAATACTGCAAACCAGACAATAAAGAACTCTTGTTCAAATTGATGCAGAAACCTGAGGAACCCCAAATTCTCAAACACTGTCAGCCCCCACTCTGGTCTTAAGTCAAAGTCAATATAAGCAGAGCACTTAAGCAACCCAAGTGCTGAGAGAGAGATGAGACAGCGGTGAAGAGCAGATGAAAGTGCTACTGAGATCCATGCGACTTGTTGCCAAGAGAATCTCTAACTTTGAGCCCTGTTCCAAGAATTAGCACTGATTGGCAAAGTGTCACTATAGAAATTTTAGTGGGAAGGGTTAACTTTTGTTATACAAAGAACTACATAAACTAAATTAAAAATTAACCTGAAGAATCTTTAGTTTTTATTTCATTTGCGAAGACATTTCTATTTTTTTTTTACTTCATAACAGTTTCACCATAGTTTGAACAAGCTCTATGATTACTGATGATACTCGATCACCACCAGGTGGTGATCAAGAAACACAATGTGGGTGGAGCAGGGTGTGGCCAACAACCAGTTGTCCAGCGACAATATCGACCAAGTATGGGATTAACCCTGCAATCAACACGTCGTCCTACAACCCTGAGGACCAAGACATCTGGTATAGGCAGCGTGTGGCAAGGGTCATATTGTCTGGTCATTGCTGAGCAGGCTGTCCTAGGATCGACCAGGGTGTGGTGTTATAAATAGACTTCTGTCTGAATTTCTGATCAGGAGTTATCATTATTTACATTTGGACTCCTGTCCACATCTATGTATCTATGCTATTTCATTACATTATGCCCTCTGAATAAAGCTTTTTGGCTTACAGCCAGATCATGTAGAAACACTGGTTCTCATATGATCAACAAAGTTAAGCAATGTTGAGCCTGGTCAGTACCTAGATGGGTAACTGCTTTGGAATATCAGGTGCTGTAAGCTTAGATGTCTGGGTGGTGTAATGGATAATGAATTGGAATTGGAAAATAGATAGCTAAGTTTCAATTCCAGTTAGGTTCATTATATTCACTTACTAAGAAATAACCTTGGGAAAGGTATGAATCCATCTCTTCTTCCCCTCAGCTATGGGTTAATTAGTAGGATATGTATCACTAAATCAATATTATCTCAAAAAAATTCTTACAATCTAAAAATATTTTCTGGGTTTAAATTACTGGTTGATAAACTGTAAAAAAACAAATCATTCAATAAATCTTTAACACGTGATTAGTACTATGGCCCACTGTCACAATATTAGTATCCTAGTGTTTTCAAATACACCATTTCGAAATATTTTAGATAACTTATTTAATTCTTAATTTTTTTGATGTTGTATATTGTCTTGAGTGTTCTTTCTGGTTTGTACAAGATAAATAAAAGTGGAAAAAAAGAAAAGCTTTTAATTTGAAAAATTGATTCAAAATGCTAATTTTAAATATGAATATGTAATTTCAAAAATTAAAATATGCAAAAATAGATTGATTTTTTAAAAAAGTTTATCAATTTTTTACAGGTTATTTAAAGCCAGAAAATATTTTTAGATTGTAAGATGTCAGATAATGATTTAGTGATTAACCCATAGTTGAAGGGAGAAGAGGCGGATTCATAGTTTCCCAGGGGTATTGGCATGTAAGTGAATAAAACAAACCCAACTGGAATGGGAAACTGGCTATCCAACTAGCAATTTCAAGTCATTATCTATTACACTACCCACACATCATATGGTCTTCAATGTTCCTTTGTAGTTTTCTAGAATGAAAAGTTTTATTTTGAAAAATCCAATCAAAAGATTAATATTAAAAATGAATTTGTAAATTTCAAAAATTCAAATGTACAAAAATACACCTTTGTGCAAATTAATTGAGACAAAAGGAATAATTCTGTTATTATTTCCTTGTTTTTTGTATTTTTTCAATGAAACATAATCCAGTGCACATGTTAGTACTTTGTATGTCCATTCCACAAAGTCATTCCTTGCAGATTGGCTACAGATTCTTGATTGGATTTAAATCAGGAGAGTTTCCAGGCCAGTCTCTAGTACTTTGATTTGTTTACTCATAAGGCTTATCAGTGTGTTCATGCAACATTACAATTTTTGTATGCTTCTTTGGAGTAATGTCCATTGCAGACAATGGCCGTAGGACAACTAATCGACAGCCGAGACAATAGTGTCTGGGTGTGATAAAAATCTGATGCAATCACAGATGACGTAATATTTTTCAAAGCCAAACAAATTTCATCATAAACCCTGAAAATAGATTCATATTACTTCACACCACTGCAGATGACCTAATCTGAGGAAAAATTAGAAATCGATAACACCCTGTCACTCCAGTGGATCTAAAACTGACCAAATGGTGAAAGAAAGGAAACTAAAGCAGTTGTTTCAATTAATTTGCACAAGGGTGTAGGTTTCATTTTATTTACAGTATGATTTTTTAAAACTTTTATCATCAATCTGACTCCTTTACAACTGTTTTTTTTTTCCACATTCCAAGCAATAACCAAGAATGTTACTGTCGTCTTTTGTATACATCACTACCACAATAATTACAGTCCTTACCGATGAATGCTTGTAATTCACATAAATATTGCGACTAAAACCATAAACTCCTTGTAGTTACTTGATAAAAGTATTCAATTAGCTACTTGACAAATCATGAAAATTTGATTTGCTATCTGCTAAATATTAAGAAAAAAGATTTTGTCAGGTGTTCAAATACCCTGAACTTTTCACTGCCATCCTATAAGTTACCAACTTAGACAAAACAGGCAGACAGAGGAAAAAATTGGCTGACAACATCATGGTGTGGACTGGAAGATTATTCTCAGGGACTCTGACATTTAGCATACAACTGAGACATAGAGGGAGCTGATCAACTGTGCGGTGACCCTATAACCACACCTGATTGTGGTATTGATAATGATGAACATCATAATAGCAAACATCCTCGTGATATTAACTGAGGGTTAAAACCTTTAAATCAGAGATGTCAAACATCCTAGTGTGTATTTTAAAAGCAAAATAATGAACATTTGTTGAATGATTTACACTATTTACATTGTTCAGACTGTTGTCCTCATCTTTATCGTCATATTCGTGACATTTCGACTGTTGTATGCTCCAGTCTTCTTCTACATTGGAATTTTGAACTAAACCCTTTATTTAATCCAATATGACAATAAAGATGAGGACAACAGTCCAAATAATGTAAATAGTGTAAATAATTACAATACTTCATCTCAGAAATATAGACAGATTTGTTGAATGTTATCAATATTTATTTTCCTCCTTTCTAATTCCAATAAAAAATAACGTGAAATATGTTTGTTTTCTAAAATAAGGGGAA
The DNA here is from genome assembly GCA_964036315.1 of Acanthosepion esculentum. Lineage (NCBI taxonomy): Eukaryota > Metazoa > Mollusca > Cephalopoda > Sepiida > Sepiidae > Acanthosepion > Acanthosepion esculentum. The sequence continues at coordinate 81,310,483 of OZ038497.1, read as the reverse complement.
ATGAAAAATAAAAATAAAACTGTCAATAGATATATTTCACCGTGGAACAATGGTTAACACAATCTAGTCTTTTGAGTTTACAGTGGTGTTAGTAATTTGTAGTCAAGACTAATACACTAAATAAACCACTAATAATTGTGGTAGAGATTAAAACTGCAATTTATTTACATTTTTACAACAAAGTTCTTATATTTAAAAGATGAGCGTAGGTTCCTGTAGATGCATCTTTTCACTATAAACTTTTGGTTGAACCCTTTTGGAATTTCAATTTTAACTCAAACAGAAGTGTCCACTTTGACACCCACAGCTCATATGACTAAAACAGACCTTATTTTTGTCTGGCTCTGAGCACTCACTTTCAAAATACCACCTTAAAAATACCTGGCTCATAAAACATCATTTCTGACCAGTCAGAAAAAGGCCTACATAATTTTTACAGCAGCTGTTTCTGAGCCAATGACTGAATATAAAATCAATGTCATTTCCATGCATAAGGACAGATTTCACCAGGCTGGCATCCTCCAATTGCAAGCAAGTTTAACTGGCCACAGCAAACTACATGACTGCCCAGGCTGTCGATAGTGACACCAAGGTACTTCCATCAACAGCAATGCTTTGAGCCAGTCACAAAACTAGCAGCAGCACAACTAACTCTGAACTACAACAATGCAATAATTTGTGGAATATTTCTCCCATGAATCTATCTCATTCGACTGCATATATGTGTTGATTTTCTCCAACTATCTTGACTACTACCTTTTATCATACCCCAAATGAACTCCCATACGGTGGCGTAATGGATAGCAGCTCGGATCGAGGAATCGGAGAGCCAAGTTTGAATTCCACTCGAATCCATTACATTCACTTATGTGCTAATACCATTGGGGAAGGTATAATCCTTTTCTTTTCCATCCAGCTATGGATAAATAGCAGGATAGACCGGGTTCTATAGCCTTGGATGGCAACTAGTCTACCGCAGAAAGAAATGGCAACCTACTGTGGGGAAAAAATCTTCCTTGTCAGTCATGTATCAAAAGATACATGATCACCTAAATGTTTATCACGCATGGCACATAACTGAACTGAACTCCCACAAATGATAGGTATTTACTTAACCCCCCACTGAGTTAGGTTGTGACACACGGTCGGTTTTTAATGTGGGGACCCGAGTGTTTTCACCCGGGCCGCTGGTCTTAGCTTGTCCAAGCTAGTCATAGCTGGTCTTAGCTGGTCATAGCTTGTCCAAGCTGGTCAGAGCGAGACGTAGCCGTGATACTACCAACGCAGGGACGAATCCCTGTGCCAGGCATGTATCAAGTGATTGAATCTCAGCCAAAAGGCCGATAAAGTGAGCGATCTGAGAACAGATACTACACTTGGTATCTACTTGACCCCACACTGAGTCAGGTTGTGACACAAGGTCGGTTTTTAACGTGGGGACCCGAGTGTTTCCACCTGGGCCGCTGGACTTTGCTGGTCTTAGCTTGTCCAAGCTGGTCAGAGCTGGTCTTGGCTGGTCCTAGCTTGTCAAAGCTGGTCATAGCTAGACGTAGCTGCGATACTACCAGCGCAGGGACGAATCTCTGTGCCAGGCATGTATCAGTGATCGAATCTCAGCCAAAAGGTGATCATTACGCAAGCAATCTGAGAACAGATACTACACTTTGATCTTAGCCATAAGACCGAGAAGCGATCACTCCCACAAATGATATGCGACACCCTGGAACAAGCAAGTAATTGAACCTTGTAAATCACAGAAAATAAAAAAAACTGTTTTATTTATCTTATTTGTCACTTCCATTTTTTGTAAACAGTAAAGCTGCCATTTATTGTTATTTGAAATCACCATAGAAATATACACGTGGTGTTTAATATGGAAAAGGTTCATACATTTATTAAGTACTATACTTTCACGGTAATTGTTTTGATGAACTTTCATCTATGGTACCTAGATTTTATGAATTTAAGTGCTGTATTAGATTGGCGGCAAGGTCTCATGATTTTACACTTGAAATGGCTGCTAGATATAACTGTAAATTCTATGCTAATAGTTTCTTTTATCACACTTTTCACTTTTGGAGCTCTCTTCTGGCTTCTTGCTTTCCAGTCAACTTTGATCTTCAAAAATTTAAATGCAATATCAATCATTATCTTCTGTCTTCTTAAGTCTTGTTCTTTTATCATCCTCTCTCCTTAACAGCAATTTTTTTCTCCTATTCTGTAACATTCAGTAACCCCTTTTATCCTATTGGCTTTATTGCCTTACTTGGGGTGAAATGATATTTTTAAAAACATATGACTTTTGCAGTGTGAATATACCACTGCATTCCTCAATCACTCTTTTGCCAAGTGGATAGCTTCATCCCATGACGTCTTTTGATTCCCATCTGAACTGATGTGACCAAAGAATAGGAAAGGACCTGGTGTATCTTTGGTGTACTAACACAGCAAGAAAAGAAAGCACAGATTGTGTTTTTCAATATACAAGGTTCTTTATTCATGAATTCCCCTGGCATGGTCTAGGGGCTTTGGTAGGTGACACTTGGGACATCTTTGTTACTGCTATCTTTTCTCATAAGGAGACTAACAGATCAGATCTTACCTTCAGTAGCAAGCACTCCAATTGTACCTCTGTCATCACCAGCAGCAATTGTCTACAGTTCAATTGTCTCACTTTCGACTGCTGACTCTCTCCTGCTGCGCCTCTCATCATCATGACAGACAGATTGTCACTGGCCTACGTCACTACATCTCATCAGACAACTTGTAACTAGTCAATCTAGAATTCAGTTTGACCATGACCAGAATTCCCTACCTTCCAGCAAAGTGGCACTTGATCCCAAAAGTTTTCATTTATTTATTTCCTTTTTCCCTACTTGTGGATAGCAGGCGGTTGCTTTGAAACTCTTGTAGAGGGTGTGATAGCTAAGATTTGTTTTGTCAGTAGCAATGCCTCTAACTACAAAAACATGAATAAACACAAACATGGATTTATAGAACAAACAATAACAACTATTTATTAGGGGGAAACACTGACACTGTGGAAAAGAAAAAGGATGAGTCTGTCAAAGCAATTAGTTCTGTCATATCCTTAAAGAGTTTACAAACAGACAAAGATGGTACTCAAGTGAAGGAACAGTGACATGCCCATATATGAAAGAAGAGACATTGTAAAATAGAATGCGCTACTGAAAGACAGGGCATCGGGTTGCAGGCTAGCAATTCCCAAAACAAGTCCACCATATAGTCAGTCTGCATAGGCAATAGGGAGTGTGGGACATTCCATTACAACAAGTTCATTGTGGGAACAACAAACCAGTCATATATCATACATGTAAGCCTTTCAGGAACATATTTGGTTTTAGTATGCAAAGCTTGTACTTATAAATAAATCCAATTATCTATCTGCAGGGTGTTAGTTCTCGTGTTAAATTCCTCATCCGGGAGTCATAAGTGGAATTTCATGATGCTGATCTTTTGAGCAGATGTGTCATTCCTCTGTCACTATACTGTTGTCTAAATGCTGATTCTCCTCTCTTTATATTGGTAGAGATAAGCTCAACTTGAACACAATTTTAGGTTCTCGATCTTTCATTTTACTGGCCAATGTTGAATCCTTAATTCTGATTTGCTGGTTTTGTTATTTTACTGAAATTATATCGACAGATTGTTTACATTACAGCTTCTAAATGTCTAAGTTAAACTAATGCTTAAAATACTGGCTACATCCGTCCATGTGCAGGGAAAATTATTTTTTAGGCTTTTGGAGATGTGACACTCTCTCATCTCAATTTTACCTGTGCAGTCATAAAACGTTAGTCGCTTCAGGCTCAGATAAAATCATTTACAGCCCACTTGACTATGTGGGTGTCCCAAGCCAATCAAGTGGGGGCATATTGTGTTGCAACAGGAGAAAAGGAAGAATATCGACTTCAAGAAGCTGGCATACAGATTAAGTGGCTAGTGAGTCTTTTAATCTTCAGCTGCTTCACTTCCCACCTTTGAATAAAGTGAGTTGCTTGACAGCAATAGTATGGTTGGTTGGTTGAAGTTTGCAGCAACAGGGAAATTATTGTTGTTGTCTTTGATGATATTTATGGATATTGAACCGAAGACAGAATTCCAAGCCTGTTTCTGCAACATAATTCCCATTTTTTGTATTTGTAGCAGAGAAGTAAATATAAAATAGGGCCAGTAGTTTGAATATTGTGTGATTGCCAGGGGGGGGGGAATTGCTATCACTGATGATATGGTTATAGATTTGGCATCAAGGTTTATTGCAGGTGATATTCTTTTGGTGAGGTGGTGAATTATGTATGTTAGGTGATGTTAGGAGTGCGTGTGGGTTGGGATGGCTGACACCTAACAATAAGTGGGTTTTCACTGAATACCTTTCTAATTCTTTGGTCAAGTTTTAAATTTGAAAGATGAAAGCAAATTTCTAAATTATTTTTTTATTCTTGAGAATTTACAACAAAAATTTTAAGCACTATTTATTTATTAGATTGTTTATTTACAAGAATAATTTTATATTCACGACATTCTAAAAACTAAGAGAATTAAAACTAATTCCAATGCAATATTTACTATTTACTAATTTATGAAGAAATGAATATAAAAAGCTTATAAAAATTTATAAGCATTTACTAAATGAATACAATAAATGTGAACCAATTATAAGGAAATCTTTATTATTTACCATTTTATAAAGTTTGAATCAGTTGGCAAGTAGCCGATGTTTTGCCAAATGTTCCAATAAATAATCTATTAAATAAATAAGTATAAATAAACAACGTAACAAATAAATAAATAAATAGTGTTTATTATTTTTGTTGTCAATTTTTGAGAACAAAAAAAAAAGTATAAATTCACTTTCATTATATGTTTAGGTTTTAATAATCATTACTTTTTAAAACAGCAAACATTGCCAACAAGTGAAAGTAGCTAAAATAATAGCAGTGTCAAGGGGAAAACCATCCTTTTTACATTTCTTTTTTTTGGCTTGGGGCATGAATGTTCAAGTTTGCCTATATTTTTATGACATTAAACATTATTATATAACAGGGTAGTGGCCCTGTTTGAGTCATTCTACAGGGTGATTGAAAAGTAACTCCCTATTTTATGTATGATGGACTCTCCCATCTAACTATAATTTTTACACTGTAGGAGAGTCCATCATACATAAAATATTGACTTTTCAAAAGTAATTCACTGCTAAGACATTAGCACCACGAGCATTACTTAATAAATAGACATTAGCAACACGAGCATTACTTAATAGACATTAGCAACACGAGCATTACTTAATAGACATTAGCAACACGAGCATTACTTAATAGACATTAGCAACACGAGCATTACTTAATAAATAGACATTAGCAACACGAGCATTACTTAATAAATAGACATTAGCAACACGAGCATTACTTAATAAATAGACATTAGCACCACGAGCATTACTTAATAAATAGACATTAGCAACACGAGCATTACTTAATAAATAGACATTAGCACCACGAGCATTACTTAATAAATAGACATTAGCAACACGAGCATTACTTAATAAAGACACATTAGCACCACGAGCATTACTTAATAAATAGACATTAGCACCACGAGCATTACTTAATAGACATTAGCACCACGAGCATTACTTAATAAATAGACATCTCTCAGTGCCTCAAGAGTAGAGAAGGAAAGATTGGGACAAAACAGCTCCGTATCTGTTGTATGATTTTTACATTTTACCCCTAATTAAATTGTGAATAATTTTTCAACTGCAATTGACATGTTTACCCCTTTTTCAGCTGGATTGCCTGCTGTTGAGGAAATGTTGATTGAATTCTTGCCCAGACCAACAAAATTCCATGGCTCATGAGATTCTCCTGGGTAACAAAATGAACCGAATTGCTAGACAACACATCCTGGTGAAAGAAAGGAACCAACGTACACAAGCCATTTTCACCAAAGTATAGCCACCCACTTTCTGTACTATATTTGAAACCCAGACAGGTGTGTTGTATTTGGGGACAAGCACAAGTATGGGTTATATCTGGTGGTTACCAAGGGCCAGGTTATAATTATGGTGGATTCTCATATTTGAAAAATGCACCCCATTATTTTTTAAATTCTTACTTTAAACAGTATTACATCTATCGGCATGTGTACTTAAAATCTCAATAAAGAAAATGTGCTCACCAGTAGTAATCGAACCTGCATCTCCCTTTGTAGGAGAATCCACCATTTTATCTGGTTTGCTTTACTGCTCAGCCACAAAGAGTGTCATAGTACAATAAGGCTCTATTTACCCTTTTAAGGAAAACACATTTCCTTATGAAGATACTTTATCAAGAGAACATATCTGCTCAGTTTTGTACCCGAAACGTAAACAAAGCAATTTATAAAGAAGTAATGGATTTCTTTTTAATCTGACACTATATTTCTTCAATTATAATATTATTACTTCTAAGCCCTAATGAACGGATTCATTTTAGTGAAATTTCAAACTGGAAAGATAATTTGGGAATTTTTCTTGCTTTATTATCTAAACATGAAAAGCAGCATTTCTCATCTGGTGCACCAGGGTGCATTAATGTGTCCTGTAAGTGTGTATTATGTCTATTGGTCTGCATATTT
>OZ038497.1:81248847-81298847 GCA_964036315.1 Acanthosepion esculentum | reverse complement strand
AAACTGGTAGAATTCATGAATAGAGTATAAAATAAGGCATTTAATATAGGTACCTCCAAAGTTTTTCTAAAAAAAGAGCATACCACGATGAAAAAAGTCCCCAAACTTGATAAAAAACAGTTTTATTGTTAAAATGCGCGTTATTATTAAGAGGAAAGACCAAAGTGTTTTTTTATCAAATTTTTTAATCCTTCCTAGAACATTCGAAATTTTGGTTAAAAATTTTGTTTTTCTTACGTCAACATGTTGACCAAAGATTAGTATGGGTAATTTTAATGTCTTTTTTTGACGTTAAAAACACACTGTTTTGGAAATTTTTGCAAAAATCAAATTTTTGTCAGATTTTAATTAAATTTTCAGGATTTATTCAAAAATGAACTAAAACATTTTTTAAATGAATTTTTTTTTTTACACTGTTACCCCCCCCCCCCCACTTAATTTTATGAAATTTTGAGAAATTAAAATTTCATTCTCTTTATATTCATATTAGTTAAAAGCAAGACTCCTTGGAGAATATAAATCATAAATTTGTGTTTGTCAAACAAAAACACCATTTAATGAAAATCTGTTCTAAATCATAAAATAAAAAATGCCATAAAACTATGACATTATTTAATTAGAAAACCTTTTATAAGTAAAATATGTTAAGGACATTATTGTTTTAAGAAAATTTTTTTTCAATGAATAATGAATTTTTACAAAAATTGTTTTCATGTTTTAAAAATTTTAATTAGAAAAATTTATTAAGTTTTAAATCTTAAAAATTCTGTATTAATTTCAGCCCTTTAGATAATATTATTATTAAGTGAAAACTATATTTACTAACCATAAATGGAAAAGCTTAATACAAAACATCAAACACCAATATTTTTAAAAGAATTTAGATTTTTTTTTTATGTGTATAAATGTGCTGATTTTTGTAAGTACAGGCAACCATACATGACATTATCAGAAAATAGAGCAATAACTATAGTAAATTTAAAGTCAACATTTTTAAGATTCAATAAAACATTAGATTATGGAGAATATTTTCTTAAAGATTATGGAGTACTTAAAAATTATATAAAAACGGCACTCACATCATTTTCTTAAATTATGTTTTTATAGATAAAGTCTCTGTAGAACAACATCAGGCTGTCAATATGCCAAAACAGCTACTGTCAGGTTAAAATGCATTTCTGTGATATTTTAAACTTAAAGTAAATATTTGTTTCAAATCAGATTAATTATACTTTAAATCAGCTAATATTCCTCAAATAAAGTTTCAGAAAAGTATATTTTATTTTTGAAGAATTTTTAATAAAGAGAATTACATTGTGATGAATGATGGCTAAAATGTGGTGCTAATCAGCTATTTTATCAAAAAAAGCTGTCTTAACTAAAACAAATAATTTTCTTATTCACTGTTCATTTCACAACAAAGAAAGTAATTCATATTTCTCTTCAGATATTTTTTTTGATAAAACTGACTTTGTATTTGTTTGTTTAAAAATGTTGTTTTCTGTTGAAGAATTTCTTTCTTCATCCAATTTGGATGAAGAATTTCACTAATTAAAAAAAATCAGTTATTGCAACTAGCTACATATTTTGATTTAAATATTAATGCAAATATGAAAAAAAACAAAAGTAAAATTAGACCTACTGTAGTACTATTAATAGCAATGACATGATTATTGGATATATTTATACATTGTATATGAAGCCAGCTATAGGGCTATGCATAGTTTATTAGTGACTAAACCTGAGATTCAATCACAACATTGAACACTTGTACGGTAGGCATGTAGTGGTCATTTAAGATTATGAATTTATGATGCAGTACTAATTACAAAGTATTGATATTTTGTGAATATATAAATGGATAAGGTTTTTAATTGTGCAAGTTGAGAAAAGTGTTGAATGTAGTCTTGTAGACCTATACATAGATGAGGCTAGATCAGTGCCAGACACCCTATCCATGCCACTAGGTCTAGGTCTTGTCTGGCAGATTTGTGAATCAGCACACAGTAGAGGGTTTGTATTAAGAATAAATACTGTTCATAGAAATAAAGGAAGAACATGTTCATCATGGAAGCAGAATGTTTAAATATTGAGGTTGTATTGCAAGCGCACTTTTATAATATAACCCTACATCCTGGTGTGGGACTAAATACTAAATAGGATATATATTTCCAGGTGAATAACCCTTTCAGCAGAAATGAAACACAATGTTTTGAGTGGAGCACAGAAGAAGAAGAAAAGAGCTGCAGAGGAGGAGGAGGAGGAGAAAATAGGAAAACTTCCAAAATTAACATCATGGCTCAACACAGGTGCAACGACAGCCACTCATACCATTCCTTCAGATATAGCATCCACATCCATTTCTGCTACCAATCATCCAGTTTCAGCAGACATACCATCGTTGCCTGTTGCTGCTGCTGGTGACATTTTACAAAAGGAAATACCCAAATCTGTAACAGTAAAGGGTCTGCAATCCAAGAGACAGTATCATTAATGTTCCATAGCCCCAGATCTAACGCAATAGATTACTGGATTCGTAGTGTCAGATATCAGAATCATGATAGCAACCTTTTAAACTCATGCAGAATGTATAAAACAGCTGGAATAGAGAATATGATTTGGTTATGATTTGATTAGATTAGATTTTACAGCATATCAACCTCAACAGGTTATTTAATGTCGACAATTTTTATTGCTGGTAATATTTTTCAAAAAAATATATTGCTGGAGATACATTTTTAAAAATTTTTTTAAATGTATTGCTGGTAATAATTTTTCCTTCAAAAATTTATTGTTGGCAATAATTTTTTTTATACAGTATTTCTGGTATTAAAACCCACTTTTACAGTGTTTTGACCCTGGGTGTTAAGTTTTTTTTGCTTGTTTGATTTATGCTTAGTGGGTGAAGTGTCCATAATTTCTATGCTCTCCAGTCTATTAGCGTTTTGTTTCTTGTCATATTTTGTTCTTTGAAGGTCTTTTGTCTGATCTTGTTTCCTTAGATTTTCCATACGGTTCTTTTGACAATCTTTGTCTGGATGATGACCGTTCCCTTGTTTGGGATGGTATAAAGTTTTGTTCATCTATGCCCATTTCTCTTAATTCTTCAATGATGTACTGGGTTGTGTTATTTTTTTATGCACTTTTTGATTCTCTTGGGAATGTTTAGAGGATTCTAATTCTTGAGGGATTTTTGGATTATGATTTTCAGAATTGTTTTGTACATATAGATCCTTTTTTGTTTGAGGTTGATGGGATAGGATTTGTTTTGTCTATAGGAGTTTATATTTATGTGTGATATACATTTTGGTAGTTCTATTAGACTTTTTAATTCATTTATTAGAGTTTTAAGATCTTGGCTTATTGCATTGTTCTCTTGGATGTCATTTTGGTGATTTGATATTTTAGCAATATATGCATAGGATGTTGGAAGTGAATAAGATGTTTTGCATGTATTTTATTCTTATTTCCTTTTCCCAGATGCTACACTCTTTAGAGTCTGCTGAGTTTTTTTTTTGTTTTTTACAGTTTGGACATAAAGGAGGCTTTTCTCGGGTTGACTCTTTATGATCTGACTCAAGTTCCCCACATCTTTGAAAGACCGATGCTCTTGTACAAAGATTTTGTAGATGACCAAATTTCTGACATCTACGGGGATTAGAAATGTATGGCTCTATCTTGACTATCCTATCTTTATTTAGTTAGAGTAGGTGTGTTGAATGTCAAAATGTATGAGTTTGTGTTTATCGAAGTGTCATTTTTTTAATTTGAATTGATGTCTGTTACTCCTTGCTTTTTTAGGGTGTTATCATTTTTAATTTCTTCTGGTGAGTAGAGTGACAACTCTGGGCATTTCTCCTGTAGATGAATTAAGAAATTGGTGGGGGTAAGCCTTTACTTTATTGCTGTCTATTTGCTTGATTTTTACTAATTTTTCTGCATCTTTTTTTGTTTTTAACTTGAATTAAAAGTGTATTATTTTTCATTACAGATTTTGGTTCAATCATGACCGATATAACCCTTTGCAACACAAAAGGAGACACTTTTGATATTTTACCATCTAGTGATTCTATAACTATGAAAGCAGGAAATAGTTTTTTTTTTTTCTGATATTTTGTCTTCACTTTCCGTTTCAGAAGTCTCATGTTGTCTCTTGGTTTATTTATAAGAGATAGCCATATAATTTTGATTTTTGTATTCACTGTGCTCCCCACCCACCCCGGAGTTCATTCTTAAGGGATGCTATCAGTGGGTACTAATCCCATTCTCCCTGATCTGCCGGGGCTACACAGATGGTATAGTTGTAATGAAAGTGGATACAAACACCCACATTCACCAACCATATATATTCAAGCATAGTCTAGTGTAAGGATTTGCAGCCATGTCAGAGTCATTATCTATTATCCCAACTAGCTCTTACCCCTATGTGACTAGCTGATTGGAATGGATCAGGCTATTCCATCCACCAGTCTATTCCAGGTAGGGACCAAAGTGACGTGTTGTGGACACTCCTGGACATTTTATACCGGATCAGGAGTCACTTAGTCACCAGGACTGTCCCCCAGGCATCACACGTCGGCACCCATAGCAAATGGGTAGCCCCATTGAGGAGAATTTGTAGTTTTTGGGAATCATTTTGTGAATGTGCATTTTATATATTGCAATTTGTATTGCTGGTATTTTTACTATAAAACCCATCCCTACACCTTAGTACTCAGACACCAGCTTGGTGGGGAGGGGGAAATTATTTACCCACAGCTGAGACCCCAACAAGTGCCACCACTGAGTCAGGGTGGACCTGGGAACAGCAGCAATTGAGAGGTGGTTCCACACTCCTTAAAACCTCCTGATCCTTGCTGTCAGATGCAGTTTGGATAGAGAATATGGAGGCAAGGTATTTATCAAACAATGCGTTCAAATGGGAATGGTGAGTGTGTAAAACGTGAATGGTTACTCTATTCACCATCTCAAGGCCATTTGTACTGCTTTGTATGTTACCAATTGTCCAAGAAAGAATCTCCTTTTGCTACATTGGTGTTCAATGACCGGAAGCACAGCAATGTTATTGTAGAACATGAAAATGGGGATCAACATCAAAAGTACACGACAGCATATTTGATAAGATTGAGTGTGTAAAACGAGAATGGTTACTCTATTCACCATCTCAAGGCCATTTGTACTGCTTTGTATGTTACCAATTGTCCAAGAAAGAATCTCCTTTTGCTACATTGGTGTTCAATGACCGGAAGCACAGCAATGTTATTGTAGAACATGAAAATGGGGATCAACATCAAAAGTACATGACAGCATATTTGATAAGATTGAGTGTGTAAAACGAGAATGGTTACTCTATTCACCATCTCAAGGCCATTTGTACTGCTTTGTATGTTACCAATTGTCCAAGAAAGAATCTCCTTTTGCTACATTGGGGTTCAATAACCGGAAGCACAGCAATGTTATTGTAGAACATGAAAATGGGGATCAACATCAAAAGTACATGACAGCATATTTGATAAGGCGTAAAGAAACTGGAAGCGTAGATTCTTTATTACTTAAGCAACATTGCTCAGAGCAGAAATATTGGCAGAAAGTGTTGACATGTGTGGTTTCTGTAATTCACTTTGCCTCCAGAGGTCTGCCATTTAATGGAAAAAAATCAGACTATTATATCAGCCAAAAATGGCAACTATTTAGGTATACTAGAACTGCTGAGTGAATTTGATTGACACTTTCTTGGAAGAACATCTTAAAATGTATGTAAATCCTGGAAAAGGGAATCTGTCATATTTACCTGCAAATATTTGTGAGGAATTAATGGGACAACAGATTCATTGTACTATACTTGAAAAAGTAAGAGTCAACATATTATTCAATAAGTGTAGCTTCCACGCCAGACACCATCTCACATACAGATCATTTACTGTTCATACATTAAAGGCAGTCAGTTTGTGAAAGGTTTCTTGATGTTCATCCCCATCTTTTCTCATGGAGCAAAGGATTTAACAGACACTGTTGTGGATTTTCATAATGAGAACAAAATTCCACTATCAAACTATGATAATGCCTCAAATGTATCCAAACGATATACTGGATTGCATACACAGATTCCTCAACTCAATTAGTGCCATTTACGCCCCCTGCACTGGACATTGTAGACAACACAGAGCCTGAACTTGGTGGCAGACTAAAATTCTTTGACTTTCTTCAGCCTCTGTATTCATTTTTTGCTGGTTCTATTCATTACTGGAATGTATTGACATCATATCTAGGCAAAGATTTTGTGGTCAAGCGTTTGTCACATGATGGTCAGTACATTTTGATGCTGTTCATGCTCTGTATGGGGGTCTCAAGAAAATAAAACATGCACTGGGTTCTCTATCAGCTGACAATGAACAAGTGAATAGAAAGCGAGAGGCAAAAGGATTGAGCAAAAAAAATGGAAAACCTGGAAACAATCTTTCTCACAATTCTTGGAATGACATGCTAGAAAGAATGAACAAAACAAGCAAGGTCCTGCAATCAAAGGATGTGAACATTTTTGTTGCCATGGATCTTCTTAAGTCTATGAAAACCTATCTTCATGGAATTAGAGACAAATTTAGTAAATATGAATTCAAAGCCAGGAGTATGTGTCCCGATACAGATTACAGTGATGAGAAAAAACAAGAACGGAAATGAAATGAGTCTAAATAGATACAATAGATCAGCAGAAAAAGTACTTCTCAGTAAAACTAAAAATTTCAAGGTGGAAATTTTTCACACTAATCTTTGAACTGACAAAACATGCAGAGGCTTATTCACAGACTGGAAATCTGTTTTCTTTCTTCAGTGAATTGAAAACCATTACTTCTGATGCAGTAAAGAAAAAGTGTGACCAACTGGCTAATATGGATCACAAAGACCTGAATTATGATGACCTTTTAAATGAATGTGAGCATCTCAAGCACTTCATGGCTCTTCATGAAAATTGTGAGACTCTCCCTGCACTGTACAGAAAAATAATTTTGGATAATTTGAATTCTGTATTTCCAAATGTTGAAATTGCACTCAAAGTGTTCATGTGCATGACGGTGACCAACTGTACAAGAGAACGTTCTTTTTCAAGGCTGAAAAATCTTTGCAGCATGAGGCAGCATTGTTTGAGCTGGCTTTCACTCATGTGCATGAAAAATGACATCCTATTCCTGAAGATTATTGACCTCAAGCTAATAAAGCAATTCTCTGAAAAGTAAGTTCATAATAATTTCTTACTGCGCCATCTAATCTGCATGGCACCTGTCGTTGGAAATACTCTATCAGTCAGGTATTTACTTTCCATTTTCAGTTCCTGTCTCTTAAGTAAATGTTAAATAGTGATATGGACCCCTTTCTTCTTTTAATGTCACCATTTTCTCCCTATAACTTTAATTCTTTATACAACAAAGTTTCTTTATTAATCTTGCCATCAACTCCTAAGCAGACACGTTTTTTTTAATAGCTTCAGTGTGCATTTCATGTGTCATTACTTTTATTTTAAACTTTTCTCTATCTATATTTGACTTGTCAATTATAATGTTTATAAATCAAAACCTGTATTAAAAAGGCCCAAGAGAAAAGCATTAGCAAGAGACGATCCAAGATCAGAAAGCGTTTCCCCTATTTTGCTTTTTTCTTCAGACATTTTAATAAAATATTTGAAAAAAATATTACTTTAGTAAATAATAAACTACACTGTCAATTTATATTTTGCTTAAAAAATTTCCAATTAATATCTTTTTCTTTACTTTATATTTCTTAAAAGCTTCCTATGTAAATAAAAACAAAATGCACGTTGATATAACTGTGTAAAGGCAAATAAACACCCATGAAATTTAAATGTGGTTCATTAAAATTAAAAAGTGAAACTGATGCTTTTTTCGTCTTAGTTTTTCTCCTGAATAAAACCATTGCTTAGTGAATTCATTTTGAAAAAAATTCTTTAAGAAAGAAAAAAAACTAAAAAATATAGTTTTAATTGATCTTAACTTTCAAGAAACCACGTGAAACGAATAGAGACTGGTCAGGCTGTTGAAAGGGCGCAATAGCACTTATGTTGCAAAAAATAATTCCCTTTCTGTGACATATGATGGTCTGATAACCCATTGAAAAAAAGAAAGGAGGGAGGGAGAAAAGAAAGGAGGGAGGGAGAAAAGAAAGGAGAAAAGAAAGATATCCTCTCCTTTTATACAACTTATGGAAACACTGTCACATAACGACTATAACTATAAAAAAGTTAATACAGAAGATAAAGTTTTTTTTTGTTAATAAGCATTTCTACAACCCAAGATAAGTACACCACTCTCATTTACACCTGACCAAGTCCATTTCAATACATCACCCGTGATTTGAATACAACATCAATATTGCTTTTTTTCTTTTAACTACACATAAATAATTTATTTTAAAGTAAAATTTATAAAGCATGTTATTTTTTTTATATAAATTATGTTTATCTTTTCCAGTATTTAAAAAAAATATTAAACCTCAGTTTTAAATTGATTTATATTCACTTTATTTCATAAAATGGAATATTCCGGCCTGGTTATTTATCACAGTTAACACTACAACAATCTCCAAGATTGTAATTAATTTCATTTTAATTTCATTTCCTCAAAAGGAATCAAAATTTTAATGTAAAATATTTTGTGTGTGGTTTTATGATATCATGCTCCAACTATCTAGACCTGTCCAGTAGCCTGGTTTAAAAATCGGCCACCCTAATTCTATATAAGTATATTAGGTTTCAATATATTAAAAAAAAATTAAAGTGACTAAAAATACTTACTCATTTTTAAAAGATGGAATTAAAATAACTTGTGAAAAACATCAAAACACTCCAAGGAAGAGAATTAAAAATAACCTGAAAATCTAAATAGAAGATAGATAAAGCAATGATGAAATTTTAATGGCTAAAAATAAAACATGTTTTAACTACAAAATAAAAGAATATGTACTTAAAATAAATCTTAGACAAATGAAATATGAAATATTTTTTACTTTATTTCATTCAAATAAAAAAAAAAAATGAATTGACCAATTTGAACATCCTTATTTTTGTTATTATAACATTGCCGCCATTGTTTCGGCTGGTCTTCTTCAGGTATCTGTTAAACCAGATACCTTCTTTTGAACTGAACACTTTAACTTACAGTAGGTTGATTGTTCTTGTTCTGATGCCCAAGTTTAGAGCTATCTCATCTTGTTCTTTAGATATGGTCAGTGTAATGAGAACAATATACTACTACAGATTAAATATGGGTTCAGTTTGAAATTCCCCAAAGCTTATCTGGATTGATAGACACCTTGAAGGTCAGAGGGCACAATGGCCGAAATGTTGTGATAAGAAAGATAAGGACATCAGCCTAAATGTAAATAATGGTAATTACTCATCACCAAACTTCAGACAGAAATAGATCAGTTATTAAAAATAAGTAAATCACAGCTACCAAATTGGAAACAAACTTCAATCTAAGATAATGAAATTTTAAAATAAAGTTTTTGAAGTGGAAATAAAAGTTAAGCCTAAGTACATTGAATCATGGTAAGGCTAAAAATGCAGCAGCTAATGCTTACATATCTAAATAAAAATGATGACACCCCCACCCCACAAAATGGGGTACAGTTTTCCTTACTTTTTAATTTCTCTTTAAAATTTTAAGATTGTAACTTTAAAGAATCTGGGGGGGAAAAAATTTCTGAGATAACAAAAAAAAAAAAAAAACTGCTATTTTACAATCCGAGTTCTAGCTTCATTATAAAAAAAAAAAAAAAAAAAAAAAAAATTTACTAAATGATCATGAATACAAGTTTTTTTTTTATATAATAAAAAGATAAATTACCAGCTTAGTTTTCTATAATATTTATAATCTGTTGTGTATTTGGAAGAAAGAAAGAAATATATACACAATCCAAGTTACCATGGACTGAATAGAAACGTCTGAATGTCAATTGATACATTTCAAAAAGTGATGAGAATGAGAAAAAGAATTCATAATGGCATAAAAACTTTTTAGGATGGTCAAGTGTGGCAGACATTGGAGAGACAAAAAAAAAGAAAAAAGCTTAAGTTATAACAAAATTTTAAATACAAATCCTCCACACACACATGCACAAAAATCTATTGCATCTACACGCCCCCCCCCCAACACTTTAATTCCTTGTTTTCAAACAATCTTCAAGATTTCCACCTTGCTCACTGATCAGGTATTTCCCTCCTATAGTGGTTTTCTTTCCTCTTAGAAATCACCTAAATTCGAAATGATTTGGTTTGGTTGTTTAGTTTAGCGCCATACCAACCTCTATGTGTTATTCAATATGGAACTAAATATTTTGTATGGAATTTTATGCCATCAATTACAGATATTTTGTCCATAATTTTATATTTTTAGGGTAAATGTATGTTTTATAGACAGTTTGTAGATGATCTATTGTAGATGTTATGTTTTGGTATAAACCTATTTCTTTAAGATAGGACATTATGTTGATAGTTTCAGTATTTTCAAATAGTTTTCTTATGTTGGTTTCCTTGTAGCTTGTGTCTTAAAGGGGCTAAGGGAGTACATTCAATTAAAATGTGTTTCACCGTGAGAGCAGCTTGGCATGTTGTACATGTTGGTTTATCTTCATTCTTTAGCAAGTATGAATGGGTGAGGTATATGTGGCCTATATATAGTCAAGCTAGGGTTATTTTGTCTTTTCTTCCTTTTCTAGACATTTTTTTCCATTCATCTAGGAATGGTTTGATTGTGAGAAGTTTGTGTTGTTCGGTCCAGCGCTTTTGCCATTTTTGTTGATTTTCGTTTATTTAAAGACAAAATGATTTCATATTTAAATTTCAAGAAGAAAGAAACTCCAAAATTTTGTTACCAAATCAAAATCAGCACCTTAAATTTTCTTTTTAAAATGTTTACATCATTTATATCTATCTCAAATATACTGATATATGTTAAATGTATGTATATATACATATTTATATGGTAAATATTTTAATATGCATGATTTTAAATATATATTTACAGACAAGTATATTTTAAATATACATTTTGCAATATATGCATATATTTAAATATACATTTTATTAAACATGAGCGATTTTTAAATATACATTTAATAAACATGTATATATTTTTCAAAATATATATTTAGAATGTGTATTATTTTTAAATATACATTTCAAAACATGCATTTTTTTTTTTAAATGCACATGTCCATGTGCTTAAGATGGAATAAATGAAAACCAGTTGACGTTTAAGATTTTTGTTTCCTTGTTGTAAGAAGTGAAATGTCAACAACAACATAGAAATTTTAAACATCCAACTGGTTTTCATTAATCCCATTTAACATTGAGTATTTTGTAGCAACTATTTATCATGTCCATTTTTAAATACATTTTTTCAATAAAAAAAAATAATAAAAGCCCACATTGGCCAGTCCAGATGATATACATTTCAAGAAGCCACTGCAAAGTTCTAGCCAAAAGTAGCCAAGTCAATACGTTGTAATATTAATCATTCTCTCATGTGCTCAAGTAAATCGATGAGGTCAAAAAGTCTCTGTTTAACATTGTTTTCATTGTTTAAGCAGATAAGTTTGGTCTGGTCCTTGTCTCCATCAGGATGGAATGAGGTTATGAGTTGAAAGTCATGAAGGGCTTTCATTGCATTCTTCAATGTATCTAAGGCTGCAGACTCACCTGAAACATAAAAAGAGGAAACTGTTTTACCCAAGTGGCATTTGTTAACGAGGATATTTTCATTTTTAACATTTCCACAGCATTGTTGCCTGGCCATGCTGCCCCATTTTTTTGGGGGGAAATAGCTATTAAAAATGGAAATAAATTACTATAAAGATATTGATGGCAATTTCTCTAGAGTGCCACAATTTTGATTTCAATTGTATAATCTTCTGTACAGATCAAGTCAAACGATATCCCCAAACACACACTATAATAAAAATATATTACAAAACAATTCATATTAACTACGATATGTTTATACTGGGTTAAAAATTACACTAAATGCTAGTTTATAACACAAACACTAGGGACCAGATTTCAGTGTGTGTGTGTATATATATATATATATAAAAATGGTGAAGTAATGGATAACGGCTTGGACTGAGGAATTGGAGAGCCAAGTTTAAATTCCAGTAGATGTCATTATATTCACTTATGCACTAATATTCTTGGGAAAAATATGAATCTATCTCTTCTCCCTTCAGGACAGATTGGATGGCGAATGGTCTAGGAGACAAAATTCAAAACCTGTGGAAGGTCATTTGGGGACCTTGTGGCATACTGTGCACCAGTTCTCTGCATTTGTCTCTTCCAAAAAGTGTGGTTGGTCCTGCACTAGTCTTCATCACTATAATCAAATGTCAAATGTGGATAGTCTGGCCGAGTCCTCTGTGTGTGTGTGTTGTGTGTGTGTGTGTATATATATATACCCCCCACAAAGAAAAGCGATACCAAAGGTCTAAAATGAAGTTATAAAAATGAAAATTTTTCGTAAAGCTTTTATTTTAATTTTAAGCCAATACATTAAATTTAATATTTCCAATAAGCAAAATACCTTACTGTATTCCAAAACAAATTTAAATTGATTGCAATAAAATAAAACCCCTAAAAATGGCTGATTGACAATGTAATTGTCTTTATTAAAAAAGCTTTCAAAAATAAAATGTACTTTTGCTGAAACTTTATTTCAGGAAAATTAGCTGATTTAAAGTTTAATTAATCTGATTTGAAACAAATGTTTTCATGAGCTATTGATAACTATCTCAATAAATTTAGGTTTGTAAAATTTTTCTAGCAAATGCTCAAAATGTCCTCCACTTGCTTCTACATACGCATGTCGGAACTAACAGCCAGACTATCCACAGACTGGCGGAGCCTTTCAAATACTTCCACACGGTATCGACATGTTGATGAAGTGTCTCTGCATTATTAATGTCTGCTGCATAAACCACAGATAAAAATCCAATGCATCACGAACATTGTGACTAAAATGTGCTGGAGCCCCATCATGCATGAAACACGTGTGTTTTTGTATTAGCAGGGGTACATCCTCTAGCAGGTCTGGAAGTGTGTTCAAAATACAGTCCCCTGTAGACTGCTCCTACAAGATTTCCTGGAAGAACATATGGGCCTACTAGACGGTCACCTACAATTCCAGCCCACACATTAGTTGTAAAATTATGCTGGTGTATAGCCTGTATTGTACCATGGGGATTCCAGTCCGTCTACAAAGGTTGGTTGTATAAATTTGTTATTTCATCTCTTCCTCATCCATAAACAAGATAAACAACGGATCTGTAGTTTGTGCAATAAACCATCGGCAAAAGTTCTCCCAAGGTGAATGATCAGAAGGTGAAAGACGCTGTACATGTTGCAAATGATACAGATACAGTTGCTCTTAAAGTAACTTCCATGTGGTACTATGAGATGTACGACATGCCCAGGGCCACTTGACATGTGCTGATACCGGGATCGTTTCTGACCCCAGCCTGTAAAATATATTTTTTGTTGTCAGGCCTACACGCGGATCTCGGTCTAACTCAATACATTAGTTTGTGGGTGCCACAGATCCTGTATCAGCAATGCGATGATAAATTGCAACAAAGCTGCCTTTTGTCTGGAAACGGAATCTGATACAGACGTGTAGCTTCGCGTCCATTACCATTTGCGTGGATGTATGTAAAAATCATATCTGCCTGCTCATGATATGAATATCCTGCCATTGTTGAAAGGAATATTTCTCCGTTAACTCACTACTCCATACGTTAAATGTTGAAGGCAGACTAGCCACAAATGTACACGAATGATAACACTGTGTGATCTACCATTAACTATCTTTAAATGTAAATCGAAAATGAAGGACTTACGGACATATGTTTATATGGGGTTTTGTCCTTGTTTTGGTGTGAGGGACCCACCCCAAGGTTTGTAAATGTATTTTTGATACACCCTGTGTGCATATATATATATATATATATATATACACACACACACACATATATATATATATATACACACACACACATACACACATACATTATATATATATATATATACACATACATATACACACACACATTATACAGCGCGATTGAAAAGTCAATATTTTATGTATGATGGACTCTCCTGCGGTGTAAAAATTATAGACAGACAGGAGAGTCCATCATACATAAAATAGGGAGTTACTTTTCAATCACCCAGTATATGAGGCTGATATGAGGTAAACAAGATCTTCCACAGTAGCTGATCTGTAAGTGACTCTGTATAAGTGATGCCCTCCCCCCAATTCTTCGGGTTGGCATAGCAGCCAGAAAACATCTGCTAGCAAATAATACTCCAAATATTCACAGAAAAAGAGAGACATATTTCCTCAGAGATATCATCAGTTTAATGCAACATATCAACATCAAAACAGTATTTGTTAATAGCAACTGGTAATTTCTGTAATTAATCCCAACTCTTTGTTACATAAAACTGTTGGGACATTTTAGCTGTCGCATTCCTAAAAGAAAAATAAAACACTGAACCTAAAGAGTAATGTTTATTGAATGTTTATTGAACACATTAACTTTTTAAGGCCAGATGCACCCAAATGTGCCCACAAGTTTCACACACTTAGTCTGGGAGCACTTGAATGTGCCACACAGTTGTGTAGCACTGTATTTCAATAAACAGCATCACAATCAACTAGAGGTGCCAGAATTCTACAACTTTTACAATGTACAAAACCAATATCTTATAATAATACCAAGGAGAGCAAATTTATTATTGTTTAAGAGAGAAATCAATTTACTTTCATATAAAAATCAATTTGTAAGACATGAATTTCCATGGTTTTTTGAGATCATTTTTTAATTGCGCGAACATCACATGTAAAAAAATTTCAACAATTTAAGGGATTTAAAAATTGAAATTACTTGAAGGCTGATCGGTTAAGATAAAAAAATTGTTTGCACAAAAAGCTTAAAGATTTTTTTAAATAAATTTTTCTTTAATACTCACTACATTTGACAAGTTTCTTGGCTACGCGATCTTTGGCTGCACTGTGTAATGTTGAGATGAATTCATCCTCTGAAGAAAAGAATTGAATAAAGATTTATATAGTGGCACCAATATTCCACTAACCGATGGCTCGATATTTCTTTTTGTCTGAGGCTGAGAGATGAGAATGGGGATGGGTATTGCTATTACCAAAAGTCTCAAACCTTTGAAAATTTCTCAATCAATCAAGTTATTCTGTATTACTTAATGCTTTTCCAGACATTTGGACATATCTCTCAAGAATTGCCTCACTAGGCAGCAAAGAATCTTGTATTTATCAATTTTTTTTTTTTTTTTGACAAAGATATTTTGCCTTACATTCCCTAATTTGTTTTTTTTTTTTTAGGAAGCACATAATATTTAATTATTTTGAATATATGTAGGAGTTGCAGGTGTGTCTATTATGTGAGGCAGAGTTACAGGTGACTAATGTCTATTATGGGAGGAGGAGTTTTGCAGGTGGCTAATGTCTATTATGAGAGGAGGAGTTTTGCAGGTGGCTAATGTCTATTATGAGAGGAGGAGTTTTGCAGGTGGCTAATGTCTATTATGAGAGGAGGAGTTTTGCAGGTGGCTAATGTCTATTATGAGAGGAGGAGTTTTGCAGGTGGCTAATGTCTATTATGAGAGGAGGAGTTTTGCAGGTGGCTAATGTCTATTATGAGAGGAGGAGTTTTGCAGGTGGCTAATGTCTATTATGAGAGGAGGAGTTTTGCAGGTGGCTAATGTCTATTATGAGAGGAGGAGTTTTGCAGGTGGCTAATGTCTATTATGAGAGGAGGAGTTTTGCAGGTGGCTAATGTCTATTATGAGAGGAGGAGTTTTGCAGGTGGCTAATGTCTATTATGAGAGGAGGAGTTTTGCAGGTGGCTAATGTCTATTATGAGAGGAGGAGTTTTGCAGGTGGCTAATGTCTATTATGAGAGGAGGAGTTTTGCAGGTGGCTAATGTCTATTATGAGAGGAGGAGTTTTGCAGGTGGCTAATGTCTATTATGAGAGGAGGAGTTTTGCAGGTGGCTAATGTCTATTATGAGAGGAGGAGTTTTGCAGGTGGCTAATGTCTTATGGAAGGAGGGGTTGCAGGTGGCTAATGTTTATGGGAGGAGGACTTCTTAAAAAAAAAAATAAAATAAAAATAAATCGGTATCACCCCACGACAGACAGTACAGCCACTAGGATGCAAGGGGTTACAGGGTGTAGAAGAAGTAAGAACAGAAACATTAGTAATGAGGAGAAAGAGAAAGAGCAATGAGGAGGAGAGTAGATCACAATTGACATTGCATTTAAATTTTTTCAGATTATAGTGGGTTGGAAAGGATGGAATCAGGAAGAAGTTCCACAAGTGAGAAGTGAGACATAAGAAACTGTCAGTTACAGCTACATCTAGCTAGCTCAACTGTAAATTGATAAGATCTCGCCACCAGTCTAGTATTGTGCTTAAATTTAAACTGTCTCGGTACCATAAGGAGGAGCTCACCTGAACAATTACCATGAATTTATAAAAAAAAGGCACATATAGGCAACCTTATGGCAGTGGGCAAGTGAGTGAATCTGACCTACAAGATCAGGACCAATAATATTACTGATTCTTTTTTTTACCAGATCATATACGGCAGAAATATTTTGTACATGGATGACTGGTAGACTTATAGATGGATTCTGGAGAGAAAAATTATCTCATCCAACACAGTGAACCAACTTTTTTAGCAGATGATCTAGTGATAGATTCAATGTAGTCTTGCCATCTCGTGTCAGATGAGAATGTTAGCCAGAGAAGGCGAAATGAGTCACTTCTTTAGAGGATAACATCAGCTATGCTGATGGAAGGCAGAGAGAGGGGGGGGTCTCTCAGATGATTAATGGAGAGAAGTTTAATTTTGAAATTGACAAGCCATCTTTTGCCTCAGTTAACAAGTCTTCAGGTCGTTTTGTACATCAACTGTCATTCTGACCTTGTCCGACTGGCCAAGACAACTTTCATTTCACAATCAGCTCAAAAACGCGCCAAGAGATACCATAGCTTTTCAGCTTGTGGAGAAAGGCTTTCGAGATACCTATTGCTACAGCCTGGCCTTCACCA
Source organism: Acanthosepion esculentum (assembly GCA_964036315.1). Classification (NCBI taxonomy): domain Eukaryota; kingdom Metazoa; phylum Mollusca; class Cephalopoda; order Sepiida; family Sepiidae; genus Acanthosepion; species Acanthosepion esculentum. The sequence continues at coordinate 81,281,693 of OZ038497.1, read as the reverse complement.
TCTTTATCTAGAGCATGATAGACTCTTTTTGCAATTATTGTTAGTACATCAACAGTTGATCTGGAGAAACGAAGACCATATTGCTTGTCTGTGATGAGAGATGATGAACCAATTCAGCATTTATTAGGGCCTCTAGGAATTTCCCAAAAAGTGGCAGAAGGCTAATAGTCAGGGATTGGGCAATAAAAAAAATTAATGTCTGTATACCAGCAACATCAGTACCTTTAGAATGTTTCAGCCATGTGTCATGGTGAGTATTAAAGTCACTGAAGACAAAAATTTGCAGATGGATGGAAAGAAAATGTCTTTTCTATGTGAGCTATTGTGTCTAATACGCTGCAGTCTTGGGAAGAAGGTTGCAGGTGGCTAATGTTTTATTAGTTAACAGCACATGGAATGGAATTGGTAATTGTAGCTCAAGTTCTGGGTGGGATGGTTTGTGTCCACTTTGCACTAATCCTCTTGGGAAAGCCATGAAACCACTTTTTCCACATTTCCTATGTATAATATTACGGCAGGTGGAAACTTTTAGTCCTGTAGGTGCCAAGATAGCACCCTTCCATGCATACATAGACCCAGACATGTAAAAATTCCTAAACAAATTCCATGTGGAAATTGTTAAAAAAAAAAAAAAAAAAAAAAAAAGGAGGTGCTGGGCAGATACCAGCATCAAATGTATTGGTTCTATATATCTCACCTGGAATGTTACGTTCAAATAAAGTCTTTACATGGTTGGCAGCAACAAGGTATGCCTCGCAGAGAGGAAGCATTATTCTCTGATAAAAATACAGCTTCTCAATACACTCATCACTGGAGGTGTTAATCTGGAATGTAGAATAAAAAGCAAATAAATTGTGTTTGGACTGGACAGTTTGCTTATTGGTGAGTACATCCACTTAGTCAAATGGACTGTAAATAGTTTTATCTGGGCCTGATGTGAGAGTTTTAAAGCAACCACAAACTCTCCATCAGTTGAGAAAAGAAAATGTACAAACAAATAAATACTTTTGAGATCAAGTGCCACTTAATTGGAAGGCAGGAAATTCCTTCATGGGCTTATATAGTCAGGTTGTATCCTAGATAAGGGCAGTTATGGGAAGAGTCATAGTTAAAAAAAAAAAAAAAAAAAAAAAAAAAAGAGAGAAAAGAGAGAGAGAAAAAAGAAAAAGAAGTAGAATCAGACAGCTGGCTGAAGTGAAGATCTGGTTTGTTAGTCTGACATGTGAAAGACAGAATAGCAAAAATGATGTCCCAAATATCATTTACCCCAGTTCCAGTTGAACTGACCAATAAAAAAAAAGAAAGAAGAAACAAAAACAAAAAACAGTTTATTACAAATTAATGTGATATCTGAAGATGGCCAGATTTGAGATTTTTCTCTCCCTTGCAATATCTTGCTTCGTTGAATGTAAAAAGGGCCTTTCCCAGTTTTGTTCTAAGACAAGCAAGAATCAAACCATGGCTTGGTGCAAAAGCTGATGTGTCAGTTAAAAACTGTCTGAGGGACCCAGCTGTATATTCCCAAACTGATCATGATCAGGTGATTAAAAAGAATTCCTTTCAATTGCAATGCAAAGTAGGATTATTGGCATTTTTGTTTATTTCATTGTTTTTTTTTTTTTTATTCTCTTGTGTGTCAAGATTTTAAAAATGAGTAGATGACAGAAGATTACAAATAAAAGCAACATGAACTTTTATTTCACTTGATGATTTTTTAAGTAAACTATTTAAAACTTTGTACAAATGTGAACAATCTTATAAAATATTGAATAACCACTAATGCTATAATCACATGCAAAGAACAATAACCTCAAACTTACCATTAATCTTTCATTTGTATAAGCAAAGTCCTCTTCATCACCAAGGGAGTATATATCAAGCACTTTCCTAGGATACAGTCGATTGGATACCTGCTCAACAGAAAAGTAAATTTTATAAAAATTTGGATCAATGTTCAAATTGCAAAACAGGTCTATTTTTATCATACTATTAAATACTATAGGAGCTGCAGATGAACTGACAGCATGAAAAAAATGAAATCACTGATCCAAGTTCAAATTCTAGCTGAAACACTTTGCACTAATCTTGCACCAGCTAAGGATTAAAGAGTAGGGCAAATAAGGCTGCTAAGCCTGGCTTGGAAACCAGTTTAAGAGAAGTACAACTAAAACCTACTCTTTCCCAGAAACAATTATGTGTCAAGGCACAGTTTACAACTATTAATAAAAAAAGCTGGGAAGAGCCATGATCACCTACATTCTGAAGGGACACATTATTCTACTGGAATTAATTAAACAATTCTTACCTCTAATGTAGGAATTTGTAAGATCTCTCTCATTACTAAGACATCGTAGGCATCTGTGATGACATCATCAATTTCCATGCAGTTCTAAAAATAAATAAATTTAAAAAATGAATAAATATCTGCAGGAAAAAAAAAAAAAAAAATTTCAAAATCTTTCTGATTACAATTTAAATTTGAGAGTTCTGTACGAACAACAAAATTTGCCAATTATTTAATTAAATACAAGGGTGAGTCAAAAAGTAATGCAATTTTTGTTATATCTCAAATGAAATTATTCAAAATTTGGTACGGATGTAAAGGCACTTACGCTCCTGATCTTTATCTAATCCCCGGCCCCAGATATATGAATAAATGAACTGATACGAAAATGGTTGCCCTGCTGGAAGTTCATCAGAAGCAAAGAGTAGTAGTTCTTTCTTGCCAAAGGAGACACTCTTGTAAACATTCACAAAAGACTTCTATCTCTTTGGTCCAATGTAAGAAGTACTGAGAGGTAAATGTTATGGTAGTGATGAAGAAGTGACTACTGGCGCAAGGAATTGTCTACATCAGCAGACAGCTGAGTTTTACAAAGCTCGGATACATACTGTCATTCGTAGGTGGAACACTGCCATTAAAAGAGGTGGTGATTATGTTGAGACGTAGAGATGTGAACTTGTGATATATAGCTATATCTTGATGTACAATGTTTAAATGCGTTCCTTATTTCTTATACAAGACATATTACATTTCTTTTTGACTCAATAATTTGTTCTGTGTATGTTTGCAATCTAAATTCATGTGTTGTAATCTACAGGAGGGTCTATCATTATTTCAGATATAAGGCAACACAAATATGCTGCAAAGATAACAGTGCTCAACCTGTTATTTGAAAGGAAGAGAAAATTCATTTAAAATATTTTCATTCATTTTTGGCTAGTTTTTCTTTTATGTTTTTACTTTTTATCATGATGCTCAGATTGTTTTACAACCATTAAGCAAAACATGGATTGAAAACGTAACTTCCAACAAGATTTGAATTCTTTTTCTCACATAGACAATGCCTTACCAGTTTGGCTACAGAGACCAATGAACAAAGTCCTAATCTAATCATTCTTATCTCCATTCCATATTGTTTGTTTACACCAAGTTAATAGCAACAATTTTCTTATGCCTTCTGAATTTCTTAGTTGAAACATTTTCATTTATTAATTTTTGACTAATTTTTCTTTCATTTTCCATCCATACTGATTTATTTGATAGTCCGAGAATATAAACAAATGTGAAAATTATAATTGGATTTAGGCGGGGTGACGCGTGGGACATAACTGATGATGGAAAATGTGACACTGAAGGTGCATTGGAATAGCAAAAAGACCCTTGCAAAAGTTAAAGTATTAAGAAATGGGGAAAATTTTAATAGAAAGAAAGACAAGCGCTCAAATGCTATTCCTTTTTTTTTTTTTTTTTTTTTAAAATACTAATGTTTATTCAGTACAAGGCTCAAGAGTCACTGGTGTTGCACAAGCATAAGAAAAAGCAAGAAGTGAAGTTCATAGGGTTTTGCAAAAAAGATAATGATTAATCCTACACTTGAAGAGGTCAAAATTGTAGTGATTGTGAAAAACATTCTGCCAGGTGTCTGTTTCACAAAGCAGCAGTCCTTGGGAAGAAGCTGTCTGAATGGAACTTACTTCTTACTTATGGAATACAAAGAGAAAGGGGATATAAACATATATAAACAACCACCCCAGGAGTCTCACAGCAGTCTTTCATTAATTACAGACAGAATGTAAGGTCTATTTACCAAAACCGAGGCAACAGACAGGCCAGAGTAACTGATGAAATAATGAAGATTCAAGCCTTGTTTAACATTTAATCAACACCCACCCATTTCATAATGTTTAAATATACAATTGATCTTGTTTTTATTTGCTAGACATAAGTAATAATAAGAAATAGGTTTAACCAGTACAAGGCTCAAGAGCCACTGATAGGTTATTTGCTTCATTTTCGTGTACTCATGTGTGGATGATAAATGGTTACAAGAACAAAAAAACAAAAATAACAAAGAGAGAACAAAAAACAAAAAAGCCTCCTTTGCACCGTTTATTTTACCAGTGACACAAAAAGAGTGAAATCTTTGCATGTTCATGACATCTTAAGGTAGTTTAGAGGTGTCAATTGTTAAAATGAAAACTTACCAAACTCAGAATGTATTCAAATTTGAATAATTTGCAAAGAACACGGGCTGTTTGGAAAAGCTCTTCTCGTTTAATATATGTATCAAGCCTGTGAATGGAACTGTTCAGATCTGTAAGGCCAAACTGACCAATGTAAAAACAGGCACCAACTGAAAGTAAATGCAGATAAGACAATTATTCAGTAAGAGCATTTTATTTTTAATGTTATCTTCAATAAAAGATGGTTAATAAGCCAAACAATCAGCAAACAAGCTTGTTCTTTTCCCACCTCTTTCAGTCAGATACAGTAGACAAAGCAGAGAAAAATGATCATTCTTATGACATGAGAAAGCTTAAGACACCTATATACAGATAAATATCAACATTAATAATTTGTTTGAGTATGCAATAAAAAGAGACTTTCATTTGATGAGAATAAATAAAATGTAATTTTTATGCACAAAATTTTCTTACATATTTTCTTTTGCCTTCTCTGCATAATTTAACAACACTGCTAATCCCCTTCACCTGATATTTTGAATCGGAGCCAAATTTGTAAATATTTATCTTTTTTCTACTACACACACACCTCATATATCAGAGAGTGCCCTTACACACACACACTTATATAAATCAACTTTTGGACAGTGGATCAGGCTGGAAGCTTTTTAGCATCTTATGTGTGTGCACATGCATTTTCCAGGAAGTCTACCTTCATTCCTCTTCCAGCATTTAATTGCAGTTCTACTCACTTAACACAAATATAATAAGCAGCAAGGTTGCCATGATGCTGACTGCTATCATCATCATTAGCATTATAAAAAAAAGTAAATAAATGAATAAAATTAACAAATAAAAAACAATGAGGAGAAACCAGAGACAACCATTGCTATTTTATTGGCATAAGAGAAGAGTAATAAGCTTATTATAGCCCAAAACTCCCCACCCCATAGGCTTCAAATTTTTTTGTTCAGTGACATATTTAATCTTAACTGCACAATACAAAACAAAAATAGTGCTGTACTCTAAGAGCTTAGACATATAATGAAATGTTATCTCTCTCTGCAAAACAGGTTGATATTAAGAATATCAATAAAAGGTCATTTAAATACTTCTTAAATAAAATTAAGTTACATGACACAGTTGCATCATGAGGAAGGTATAACAAAAATGGTAGCAACCTAAAGAAAGGAAACATTACATTTATCTCAATTGAATGATAATGCTGCATAACCCATCAGTCAATACAGTGATGTAACTTCTTGCATTCCATAGAGTTTCATGGTCATCAACCAACAAGAGTATCAATGACACCACAGCATTTGTTACTGTGATTCATCAAGGAAAACTGCCAGCTGAGCTTAGAAAACTGCCAGCAGAGCTTAGAAAACTGCCAGCAGAGCTTAGAAAACTGCCAGCAGAGCTTAGAAAACTGCCAGCAGAGCTTAGAAAACTGCCAGCAGAGCTTAGAAAACTGCCAGCAGAGCTTAGAAAACTGCCAGCAGAGCTTAGAAAACTGCCAGCAGAGCTTAGAAAACTGCCAGCAGAGCTTAGAAAACTGCCAGCAGAGCTTAGAAAACTGCCAGCAGAGCTTAGAAAACTGCCAGCAGAGCTTAGAAAACTGCCAGCAGAGCTTAGAAAACTGCCAGCAGAGCTTAGAAAACTGCCAGCAGAGCTTAGAAAACTGCCAGCAGAGCTTAGAAAACTGCCAGCAGAGCTTAGAAAACTGCCAGCAGAGCTTAGAAAACTGCCAGCAGAGCTTAGAAAACTGCCAGCAGAGCTTAGAAAACTGCCAGCAGAGCTTAGAAAACTGCCAGCAGAGCTTAGAAAACTGGTAAATGTCACCTGTTCATTCTATGAAACAAAATCAACTATAGATGAGACTGCATGGGATTATAGAACCAGCCTGTCAGCAGGGTCGTTGTGCAAGTTAGTGGTAGCTATCTAAAAGCAAGGTGCATATATTGCAAATGATGTGCAGACATCTTGTTGCATATCATTTGCAATATTTTATGCTTGTCATGTTTCCAAGAGGATAAATCATCATACTTTGTATATATTGTTTGTAAATTTATATATAAAGTTTATAGTCAAGAAGTTACAGCTACCATATATCGTAGAAGAGTCTATTATGTTCAAGAAATTATTGGTAGGGTTCAAATATAGAGTAAGAAGCTGATTCAAATGCAAAAAAGGAAAAAGATGATACCAGAAAAATAGAGAGAAAAAAAAAAGGGAACAGAAGAATTCAAAAGAAAAATCTAAACTATAAACAAAAATTTACATTCAAATGAATAAATGGAAAATGCTTTCAAATCAATTTTGATTTGAATCATAGAGGTTGGATGCAATTATAAATAAACACAAGAAATACCCATGAAAATTTCACGGATTTCCTATTTGAATTTTCTGATGAATCTTATTTCTTAAGTTAATGATTGAATAAGTTTATGGTGTGTTCTACAACAATAAAACATTTGTATAAATTCACATCATTAAATATCAGAACTTTAACAAAATATTGCAATAACAATCATGAATGTGAATGCTGGTCGTTATTTTAAGGAGTAAAGGGGTCCAAATGAAAAGACTTGAAAATGACAACTTTTTCCACTTCACTGTAAACCAAGTAGTGTCTCTGATATGTCTTTTCACATGATCAAAATGGAATAGTCCATTATTTATTATGTATTGGCAGGGTGTTATGGTCGTGCTAACTAAGGGAGGGACAAGCAGATTTGATTTGTTTAATGGCACATCAGTTCCTTATGAGTCACTTAATGCTAAAATATAATTTTCTTGGGAGCTTTGTTGGATTTTGTTTAAATGGCTTCTCAACCTCTTGTGGGTCATTTAGAGACAAATTGATTGTGTTGTAAACATATTTTATAGTTTGTCAAGTAAGATTTATAGTTCTTCAGATATGGTTGAAAGAAAATTTTATAGTTATGTTAGGTATAGTTGAAGGAAAATTTTCCCCTGAGTACCGTAAAGAAGTTTTGTTGTTTATCAGGTATGGGTTTTATTGTTTGTTAAGAATGATTGAAGGTAAGTTTTTTGTTTCTCTAAACACTTATAAACTTTTTTTTAAATATTTTATTACGAAGTACAATTTAAAAACATTTCTTGAAGGCATATGACAGCAGGAAGTTGATTCATTTGGAGTAAGACTGGTTCATTTATGTTTACTTTTAGGCCTCAAAAATTCCACTGTATAATTTTTTGCATTATGTTTATGTATTAGGAGTTTTTATTGGACAAGCAGAATTATAAGATGATACATTACCTATGATACTCTCCATAGCAAAAACACAAGTCACTGGAGCACTGTAGTAGCTTAAGCCAAAGACAGCAGGCAAATCTACTACTGGCTTGAAAAACAGCTCACCATCTTTTGTGTGAAGTCTGAAAAAGGAAAAATTATTTAAAGTTACAGAAATTTATATTAAACTAGAAAAGAGATTTCTGCAAAAACAATCCTTTGTTAATATTTCCCCCCAAATTTATGACTTCCACTTTTAAACCCATATCCTCCTGGCATCAGTTTAAACTGATGCCTTCTCTGTCCACCCATATATATTGCTACCATTTTGTTTAAAGTTTGTATTTTCTTGATTTCAGATAAAAACATGGAAATTTACACTTATGTAAGTTATAGTTTAGATATACGAAAAAAAAAAAAAAAAGAAGGTATCAGTTTAAATTGATGTCAGGAGGATACTGTTACTAAAAGATTAACTTTTAGCACTCTGCATTATTAATATTAATTCCCTTTCCACTACATTTTTTTCAATGCCTCTCAATTGCAGTATCCTTATTGTTAATTTCACTTAAAGGTGTTTTCTGTTGCCATAGAAGGATATGACAACACAACTATGAAATTCAAATCCAGAGATCAGAGTCACCTTCAGTGGCAGGATAAACTTTTTGTACAGCAAATGAAGTTGCATACAGAAGTATAAAGGTTAAAGGAAAAAAAGGTCTGCATCTTTCTATGTCTATAATTAGACATTTCTGCTTTTATCTTTATTTGTGAGCAGCACCTGAGCTTTGTTTTTCATGTATTCATCAGTAGGTGGGCAACATGACTTTTGGAATCAAGCTAATAGAAGGAACAGATGAGATATCAGATAAATACCGATCATAGAATTTTCTTTTTGCATCAACCTAAAAATGATCAGTATTCTTACGAACATACATAACACAAATATAAGGAAAAGGAAAGCAAAGAAAGTAATTACAACAGCATAAATTGTGGAACACATGGTCCACCATAGATTGAAGTCACTAATGGACATAATTGCAATCAGCTGTGGGCAGCACACTGCCTGCCACTTCAAGCTAATACATGTTGAACTTATGAATATTCGTCTGGTGATAGTATTATAAGGATTGCACTTGTGCATATGCAATTTTCACATTGCAAATGGCTGCCAGCATGCAAAGCACACAAAGCATTGTGCTCATTTAACTTCAGAAAATTCATTACAATATCATTTTATATCACTGATGTAAAAAAAAAAAAAAAATAAAAAAAATAATTCAAACTAATTCATACAGCTACAGATATTACCTACCTTCTGACAAACTTATCGCTCAGCAAAGTTGCAGCATATGGAATAATATTTTCAGTCTTGCCACTAAAACCAATATCGCGATTACGGATTCTGACTTGATTAATCAAATCTTTGAAACTGGCAGACAATGTATTGAGATCTGCACCCTAAAAACAAAGAATAGACAACGCTAAAACTAATGTTCGTTTCAAATAAAATCAGGAAGCAGTAAATACAAATTCATAAACACACACATGATTTATTATATTTAAAAAATAATTTTTTTTTTAATTTGCCTTGAGCAAGGAAGGGGGTGGGGGAGGGAAACAGAATGAAAAGTTTTTAGAAGGAACTAGGAAACCCAAGCCTAAACAGGGGAAAACAGATAAACCTCTATTCCAGTTGAAAAGACTGGGGAGGAGTGTGAACTGGACGATAGGTGAACCTAACAACACCAAATGAGGAGAGAAAGAGAGAAAAAAAATTAGTATATAAAAATCCAAAGTTCAGACGAAGATGTCCGAAGTATAGAGTTGAAGTAGACTTTAGAAGGAACAGGACACCCAATCCTAAACAGGAAACAAGGGATAAACCTCTAATCCTGTTCAAAAGACTGAAAAGGAGTGTCAACTGGATGATAGGTTTCAGTAGGAGTAGATAATTTTGGCCTATCTACTCTTATATTCCCAGATATTATAAACTTACAGAACAGAAAGTATTTCAAAAGGTTTTTCTTGTAATGCAAAAATATACAAGTAAAATTAATAAATAATTATATTCAATAACAAACTGTCATTTTAATTGTATCCCATAATCACTGATGTTTATATAGCACTTAATTCTATTCGTTATCCATTCTCTAGAAAAAAAAATAATACTTAAGGTTAGTTAGCTTTATATATATATCTGTGTGTGTGTGTGTGTGGGGGGGGATATACAGAAAAATAGGAAAGAACACGTTAGGTAAATAATCCGGAGTTCTTTAGTATTGTTGTTTTTATTTTTTAAAAAGACAGTGCTCCATACAGAAGTAGAGCTTATATTATAATATTTTTAAAAAAATATGATTCCTTCGCTACATAAGAGTTCTCATGTTTCAAAAACGAAAGCCGAAACCCTCAATATAATTATTGAAATTAAGTTGAATTAAGGTATCGAGACCAGTTTCATCCTCAAGCGAAAACATAGGAATAAGCTATCTTGTGGTTTGTGCGTGTTTATAAGTATGGTCTTTTGTAACATTAATTACTATAGAAATGGCTGGGGGCGGCCATTTTGGTAAAAAAAAAATTATATATATATATATATATATATATATAAAGGTAAATCAGAAAATAAAGTTAATGTTGAAATTACACGGTAAAAACAACAGGTAGGCACTTTCATACAACGCCACATGCGTGCATAGGATGATGCGAGCAGCATTCCATCGTTCAGTCTACTGTCAGGGAGCAATGAAGCAGATGTATGGACGTGTTACTCAGCAATTGTGCCATCAAGGAACAATGCACCATAGTGCGCTGTCGGCAGAGGGAGTCAAACCTTTGAGAATCCATCGCCGGATGTCAGCACAGTATGGAACACGTACCATGAAACAACGAATGATGGAGGAGTGGGTAGGAGGCTTTAAAGTGGGAAGAATTGCCCACGGAAGAAGAAGACATCTTAGGAAGGCCGACTAATCACTTCAGCACATTTAGCAGCGATGGATCTGCACATGCTATATTGTATGATGACTTTGGGTACCATAAAGTTTGCATTGGTTACCCAAACAAGCAAGCGGTTCAGACGTGACTTCATGAGCAACTGAAAAAGCCTCTTTTTGGAACTGGCTGACATAATATGACATTGATAGTAAATAGGAAACCCCCCAGGAAGAGAGGTGGAAGCAAATAATAAAAAGTGAAAAATATAATAAGTGGTTAATATGTTTCAGTATGGTGAGCATTTAAATGATGAACCACCACTGATCAGAATCAATGGCCGCCATCATCATCATCACCATTCACAATCTCTTTTTATTACTTCAAATGTTATTATTAGTGGATAGCCATGTTTAAAATAGATGCCCTATTTTTTATTTTTAAACTGAGTTCAACTATATCATCCATAAAGAGCATTATCCACCCAAGTCAGTTTGGCAATAAACAGATAGATAATTAAAAAAAAAAAATAAAAAAAATAAAATAAGTACCCTATATGCTGTATAGCAGGACGATCCTAAGAGAACAACCAGGATGTATTATCAGCAGACTAATATTAACATAAACTGGACATGCAGATAACACTGTATTGATGAAAAGATCTTTACAATATCTAGCCATTTATAAGGCAAATTTTTATACTCAAACCTTTTCACAAAAATTTGGTTTGTGGGGCCAACCTATGCATGCAAAATAGTTTCATTAATTTGCTTGGCAGGAAGAGCAAGATGCTTCAGGCAGTAGCAAAAATTGAAATAATAAAAATATTGGATTAAAAATAATTTTTTTACAATCTCTTTAGAAATACTTCAAATTTATTCAGGTCAAATGAAAAACATTTAAGTTTATTATATTAAAGTAGATGGCTTTACAAATATTTTGGATCTTAGCCAGGCAAGTATAACAAAACACTTGTCACATGCTTACTTGTGTGCATATATATATATATATATATATATATATATATATAGCCATAAAGGAATTTTTATTGCATATACTTTGCATATTAATTTTAAAATTTATATTAAACATAAAATTACAGGAAGAAATAATTAGGAGATCATGTTAATGCTCACTTAGTAAATTCCTGTTCTCTTTTTGTATAGACAAAATTCTGTAAATTCTTTAATGAAACAAATTAAAAAGCAACATTAGTTTCTTACTTCTCTGTGTTTTGTTAACAGCAGAAAGGCCAACAGATTGGTACTCATCATCACTGTGCTACACACACAACCTGAAATTGAAGAAAATTCAATAATGAAAAATCAGGGACTACCATCACAGATTGTGAGTTGGAAAAAAACTTTAAAAATAAGTTTTGTTTAAATATTCTTTATATTCTTGTAAAGAAATTTCTGACAAAAAAAAAAGAAAAAAAAAAAGTGTGCCTTTGTAAGCTAATCTCACCAAGCAAGGGGTCATCACTTTTGGACAACATCACAGACTAAGCTAAGATCTGTCAATAAGCCAACTACTGTATTTTCTTGTACATAATACGAGAAATTTTGAACAAAAATTAAGGCAAAAAGGTGGGGAGTATTGTACACATTATCAGAAATTTTTACTCAACTTAAAAAAAGCTCTTATTTGAAACAGCAAGATTGCAAATACACTCAGCACAATGGATAATAAATCAAAGTAGGCAGGTATTGATAACAAGTATTTGATATGCTGGTAATATTTGTTTTTCTATTCATTCTTACTGTAAAACAATTTTTTTTTTCATAGTTTATTAATATATATAGAAATATAATAAAGTCATGTCAAAAAAGAAAAAATATGATATATTAATTAACACCTAAAAATGTATTACTGGATATGTCTTGTTAGCATCTTTTCCCCAAAAATAAGTTTTGAAATGGAAATCTGGTTCATTTCTATTCTTTAATATTGTGACAAATTAAATATTTTAATGAAATGTATGCACAACATTGAGATTTTAATGAATATGGTACAACTTTACAAAAAAACAAAAAACTTGCATAAGGATGGCTCTACTACGTGGTTGTATTATACTCAAGAATATAATTTATTTCCTGTTTTTAGCTTTAGAAACACGGGGGTAGTAGTATACACAAGAAAATACACTAAACCAAAAATAAAATTAATATTTATTTCTGCTGAATTTGCTTCCGCCCCCTCCTTTTTGGCCCTCTTTAAATTAACTACTTTTTAAAGAAGCCTTTTTTTGGGGGGGGGGATGGGTATGGAAGTTAGTTGACTTTTGTATCAGATTTTCTGAGCAACCAAACTGAGCTTAGTTACTTACTGTAGATGACATGTTCGGCTAAACTCTGAACCAATTCTCTGTTTTCTTTATTAACATTCAGCGTGCATAATGAAGTATTGCTTGACAAACTGCTGGACAAAGATGATGGTGTCATCGTTCCATCGGGCATAGGAGGGACAGTCAAAGAAGCCTGGAGAGCTACACTGTTGTTGAAGTTGAACGATTGGATGAATTCCTGGAAATAATAAAAACAATATGAAAATCTAAGCAAATTCTTCAGAAAGACAATAAAATATGAGAACTACAAAAGAGTATAAAAATCAATGTGATTGCTTATTCCTATTGTGAAGCCATTGTGCAAGGATACGGAATGTACGAAGCAAAAACAGCTAAGAAAGACATTCAATGGCAATGAAGTTCTATTTGTTGGCCGCTTTTATTTTTTTCATTTATCTTAAATTCAGTTTTCTTTTGTTCATCGGTTTTCATATATATATTATTTTCCTATAATTCTAATTTTTTTAGTGCATGATCAAATAAAAATAATTTTATAAAATAGTTTTGAAAAAGTTTTAACATTGTGATATGAAGTAACAAAGATGAAAAACAAAACTTGTCAATAAATGTGCTCTGAAAGATATTGTAACGAAAATAATATACTAAGTGATATTTAACGAGTAACCCAAATTTTTTTTTTTTTACCGATAATCAAAAGTATTTTCTAGAGAAGTCTTTATCAAGTGCAGACACAATTATAAACTAAATCAAAAACATTTCATTAAATATATCAAATTTAAGAGTTTATTTTTTAAACTTTAACACTAGATGTGCATATTTGAAAAGACTATATTTTTTATTTCATCAAATGTATGTAAACTAAACTAGACAACCAGACTATCAACATCATTAATGATTCTTGTTTGCAAGAAGTTGGCCAGAATATTTTTTTTGACGACTCCAGAATCCACTCTTTAAAAATACATGTTCTCCCACACACCATGTATGAGAATTGTTTAGTGATATCCAAATTGATTCATTCATTCTGTTTTTCTTCTATATAATAAATGCAAATGTCAGTGTGTTATGCTTCTTCAACTTTACTCCTAGACACGATGGCACAACATATCATACCATTTTAGAATCAGGCCGACTCTTGCAAGCAAATTAAAAACATTCCAGGTCTGGACACACAATCCTGAAATTCTGACTTCCCAAGTTTTCATTACTGTAATTATTTTCAGTGATTTTTTTTTTTTTTTTTTAAAGTGATTTTTTGTGACAAATTTTTTTTGTATGATAGAAATTTTTATAACTTGGAAATAAATTTGGGAATAATTTAAATTAATTGCGAAATCCAGTGAAAGTCTCCCGTGAAATAAAAATAGTTGTTTGTATGGAAAATAATGACCTACGTACATCAAATTGTTTTTAAATTAAGTGGCGACAGAAGAATTATTGTTAGACTTTTAAAAAAGGTAATTCTTGTCTTGGTCAGTCACATGCAAAGGTTGGACACATGAATAACAAACTCAAATATCTGGAGATTCAACCTTGAGTTGATCCTAACTTTTTTTTTTTTTTTTTGACTGCCTCTTGTTCTTGTTTCTTCTGAGTTCAGAATACAAGGTTTCCTTAAAGAGTTTTTCATTTAAAAAACGTTTTCTATTGAAACTGGTAATGCTTGATAATAGCTTCAATACTCATATAATTGGCACATTCAAGGACTTGATTATTAGTGACGGTTTTCCCATGTGCTTAGGATGGACTGCTCCTTTGATGGAATCTTACAAAGCTCTCCATGTTATGAATAGATACAGTCTATGTTTCACATCTACAGAATAATATGATAACTACTGCTTGATTTACCAGGACTTTTATTTTCTTCAATTGGCCATGTTAATGAAAGACCCTTCTAGTGAGCAGATAAAAACAACTATTATCAATGTCATTAATATATTATATTACACCAATCTTTGTTGCATTTTGACAAGGTATTGTTACTAGATTTAAAATCTTATTTTGTATTGTATCTACCTTATGTTGAAGATTTCACCATAGCATCTCAAGTCCAGCCAACCAATATTTCTTCCACATACATAATATAGCAGTGAGATTAAGTTATAATAAAGAAACAATAAAAGATTCCTGAGAAAAAAATACAATTTGTAAACATTTGGTAAGGGAGGTAATTTGGTTTAAACAGCAATATTATAGACACTAGAAATAATGATACTTTCTGTTAAACATTTCAAGTAAATTGCAATTGTATTTTAAGCTAGTAAAAATAGGGGTGGGGAGCTGAAACGGTCCCAGTCAAAGCAAAAAGCCCTTTTGGAAAAAAAAAAAAAAAAAGGTTTAATTTTGGGAATTAAGCTGAGTTTAGAACTTTTTAGCACATCCGTGCTTTTTAAATGAATATCTTAAATCATATTTACGTATAAAGGTAAAGATATTAAAGGCTGCATCATTTTTAAGTTTAGATTTTTTTCTGCTGAATTTTAATCAGAGAGAGGCACATGTATGTGTTTGTAGCACAAACATACACACCAGGTCATTTCTGATATCAAATATTTAACTCTTGAATTTTTTTAATTAAATATTTTAAATATTGTGGTCTTTTAAAATTTTGTAGATATTTAAAAGCCAATTTGGTGCACAACTCAGGGGAGTGTAAGAACAATGTCCTGCATCAACCTTATAACAATTGTAATGGCACTCTAACCATTAACAAGAAAAAAGAAAAGTGTGGAAGTGTTAAAACAACAAATGAAGATAAGATGTGCTTGAAATAAGTAAAAGTTTTTATTCTATATGACTAACAAAGTTTAATCATTTGTTTGTCTCAGGGTATCGTACATCAGTCATGAGAGACCGAGTTTTGTTCAGAGACGCAAATGTTTAGCCGAGCGTGTTAGAGACGCAAGTGTTTAGCCGAGCGTGTTAGAGACGCAAGTGTTTAGCCGAGCGTGTTAGAGACGCAAGTGTTTAGCCGAGCGTGTTAGAGACGCAAGTGTTTAGCCGAGCGTGTTAGAGACGCAAGTGTTTAGCCGAGCGTGTTAGAGACGCAAGTGTTTAGCCGAGCGTGTTAGAGACGCAAGTGTTTAGCCGAGCGTGTTAGAGACGCAAGTGTTTAGCCGAGCGTGTTAGAGACGCAAGTGTTTAGCCGAGCGTGTTAGAGACGCAAGTGTTTAGCCGAGCGTGTTAGAGACGCAAGTGTTTAGCCGAGCGTGTTAGAGACGCAAGTGTTTAGCCGAGCGTGTTAGAGACGCAAGTGTTTAGCCGAGCGTGTTAGAGACGCAAGTGTTTAGCCGAGCGTGTTAGAGACGCAAGTGTTTAGCCGAGCGTGTTAGAGACGCAAGTGTTTAGCCGAGCGTGTTAGAGACGCAAGTGTTTAGCCGAGCGTGTTAGAGACGCAAGTGTTTAGCCGAGCGTGTTAGAGACGCAAGTGTTTAGCCGAGCGTGTTAGAGACGCAAGTGTTTAGCCGAGCGTGTTAGAGACGCAAGTGTTTAGCCGAGCGTGTTAGAGACGCAAGTGTTTAGCCGAGCGTGTTAGAGACGCAAGTGTTTAGCCGAGCGTGTTAGAGACGCAAGTGTTTAGCCGAGCGTGTTAGAGACGCAAGTGTTTAGCCGAGCGTGTTAGAGACGCAAGTGTTTAGCCGAGCGTGTTAGAGACGCAAGTGTTTAGCCGAGCGTGTTAGAGACGCAAGTGTTTAGCCGAGCGTGTTAGAGACGCAAGTGTTTAGCCGAGCGTGTTAGAGACGCAAGTGTTTAGCCGAGCGTGTTAGAGACGCAAGTGTTTAGCCGAGCGTGTTAGAGACGCAAGTGTTTAGCCGAGCGTGTTAGAGACGCAAGTGTTTAGCCGAGCGTGTTAGAGACGCAAGTGTTTAGCCGAGCGTGTTAGAGACGCAAGTGTTTAGCCGAGCGTGTTAGAGACGCAAGTGTTTAGCCGAGCGTGTTAGAGACGCAAGTGTTTAGCCGAGCGTGTTAGAGACGCAAGTGTTTAGCCGAGCGTGTTAGAGACGCAAATGTTTAGCTGAGTGTTAGTTCTGCAGCTGGTTTCATTGCTAGCCATAGACATCCCTGTTGATACATTGGTATCTCTGCTGATGGCCTGGTTAAACTTGCCTGCTGTAGGCAGGGGTGGAGTGCTAAAGTCAGCCTAGCTGGATCTGTCTGCATGAAATAAGCTAGACGGTCGAACTCTATGCCTCTGGGCAGAGAGGAACCCGGACGAGGCTCTGCCTCTGGGCAGAGCCTCGTTCGGGTAGGTTGACCAACCCGATCCCGTTTATACGGGTTCTACGGGCATTTTTTGGCCGAGCCTACGGGCTCAAGAATGCCCACGGTAAACTCGGCCTTGTGCCACATTTATCCCACGTGGGGGGGGGACAGTAAATACTGTTGATGTCAAAGTGAACACTTCCATTTGAGCTAAAAAAAAAAAAATTGAAGTCCTGAAAATTCTGTCATACACTCGGTTTTTACCTGGCCTCACTGATCACTAGTACTAGAGAGACAACTAATTCAGGTATTGAACAGAGCTAAATATCTAATATGTTTTCTTTTAAACAGGGCAGATATTTGATAAAAATTTGTTTATATATTCAGAAACTTTACCACAAGCCTGTTGTGATGTTATTTTGTTTTAAAGATGGAGAATAAAAGGAGATTCGTTTAATTAAAAGGGGCAGAACTTACTTTCGCAGAAAATGGTTGAGGAAATTCCACTCTCACATGACCATAGTCTCCACAGAGAACTTGAAGGAGAGCACACAAAGTACACCATATATTTTCTCGTTGTTTTGGGGAGCCCTGAAAATAGAGAAAAAAAAATATAACAGGATTCATTAGGACAGATTCATTTACACTTAACTGCTTCTCCAGGCTACAGTCAATAATACAAATTTGGACTATATTTGAAAGCACAGAACTAGTAAAATCCTTAGTACTGTTTCATTTTCAAGCAAATTTTGTATTCCAAAAATCACTTGAAAATGAAACAGTACTAAGGATCTTAATTTAATTCTATAATTAAATTTGGAGTTTTTAGTTTCTGTTTTTGAACCATAGTAATTCCTGTGTAGCAATGGGAGGATATTTTTAAATTAGTAAATTTATAATGTTTATGCTCTGCAGAATTGTATTGAGCACCGTTTTTTAAAAATAAAAATAATTAATAAGAACACCAGATTATAAATCTAACTGTTCGCAATTTTATATTTTTAATTTTGTGCAAGCATGTTGTTCGTTTTTAATTTTGCTGACTGCACAGTATAGTAGGGTTAGTTGGGTACCACCTATGAGAAAAAGAGCACCATGACACAATTCACTCTGCCAGAAATTTGGAAGTGGCATGCAGTACTGTTTGTATAGAAACTCCAATAAATATTTCAGAGTGTTTGGGTGTCAATCTGAGGACAGTGCAGAGAATTCAGAAAGAGTTGGATGATATATCCAGTCAACAACATGGTGTTTGGAGTGATCACTAGTAATTGCGATGTTATGCCTCCATTCATCTTCACACATAGCCTCAGACTCAACAGAGGCCTACCTCAAGTGCCTTGAGGAGGTAGTGCTGCCATGGGTCAAGAGTGTGACTGCTGGAAGACCCTATGTCTAGCAACAAGACTAGCACATCACACAAGCAGAAGAACCCTGTCATGACTGTCAGATAATTTCTGCAACCACATCACCCCTTACATCTGGCCACCTAACTCCACAGTCTGCAATCCCCTTGATTATGTGTGGGGTGCAAATGAGCGAGAGGCCAACAAAACTCCTTGTATCACCAAAGATGAACTTAAGGCAAGGATTATGGCAGCATTCCCCAACTTAAACAAGGAGACTGTCCAGAAGAGTTGCAAGAGATTCTGAAGTCGTCTGGAGGCCGTGGTTAAAGCCAATTTTGAAATAACTCTTTCATATAAATGGGTTTATCTCTTTATTTAATATATATATTTTATTTAATTAATATAATTTTGTTAATAGATTTAAAGAAGGTATCTTTAAGTCTGAACTGCCTTCTGATTGATACAGTGTAAAAAAAATAAATAGGTTATTTCTCTTTTTTTCTCCACCTTTCTCCTCTGACCACCCCTCATATCCAGACTTACACTACTTCTTTGTTTTTATTTGCTCTCTTTTTTTCTTTTTCTAATTTTCTTCTTTCTTTCCTTTGTTGGCCATTTTCATTTCAATAATTTATCATCCATTGACTAGTTTGAAAAATCCTGGTAAATTTTATTTCAATTTACAAGGTGAAAATGATCATTAACCTAATGTAATCTTAATTCCTATTGTGTGAAATATATTGCTCTGTTTTACTAAAATATTGAGCTCTGTGAGAATCAATTTTAATATTGTATTAATAGGATTCGCTTGGATTATATACAATGGATTATTACCTATATTTCAGAATTAAAGATATTAAAATAAACAATATATCAGAAAAAATAATAAGAATAATGTAAAAATTGAAATTAATACACTGAAATGATTATAATTATCTAAGCATGATCTAATTTAACATCTACATTTAAACCAACATATTTTAAGTTAAACTTATGTTAAATAATTCCCATCTATAAGGAAAAAAAACAGTTAATATTTATCATCTAATATATAATAAATCAATAAGAGGAAGATTAAATGAAAGTAAAAATCTACACTTAAAATTAGATAAAGTCCCTTTAAAATAAAATGGAAGAATTGCCTTTAGAATAAGTTTTTTTAAGAAATCACTACATTAATAATTAGATAAAATATATTAACTTAATTAATAGTAAAATTTTTTTTTAAATATAAAATATTACATAAAAAACCTCCAATAACTTCATAAAAAATACATAAACTTCTTAAATATTACACGAAGATAAATTTTCAAATACCACTTCATCAAACCAAATAATACAACATTATATATATATGAGAATAATCAAAATTAATTGTGAAATCTAGCAAAAGTCACCGATGAAATAAAAATAAATGTTTGTACAGAAAGTAAGGACCTACATATAACAAAATGTCTTTAAATTAAGTGGCAGCAGAAGAAATATCATTGAACTTTTAAAAGATAAGCTTAAATATTAAAGCAATACTTAAATGCAATGACCAATTTTGAGTTCTTCTGTAGTTTGTTGTTGCCTATTGCATCTACTCCTTCCTACCTATTGTGATTAAGGCCCAATCAAGAGCCCTCCACAGAAACTAGCTTAAATGCCGACTGATTTCAACCAGCATTTAAGCTAGCTTTTAAGCTAATATACACACACACACACTATATATATATATATATATATATATATATATAACAGGCACTATGCTCGGTAAAGTAATAGATTATCAATATAACTTACCATTTGTTCTGCTGTAAAATCACCTTCTACAAGCTTTTCATAGCTTATGCTAATCGGTACAATATAAGCATCTTGTATTTTACCTATAAACAAAAACCCATAGAATTACCAATGAAGAAAAATAAATAACAAAAAAATTTATATTATGTATCAGGTTGAAATGAAAGTTCTGAAAACAATTATTGTCTTGGTTGATACTGTCATCAAGTCTTGGTTGATACTGTCATCAAGTCTTGGTTGATACTGTCATCATGTCTTGGTTGATACTGTCATCATGTCTTGGTTGATACTGTCATCATGTCTTGGTTGATACTGTCATCATGTCTTGGTTGATACTGTCATCATGTCTTGGTTGATACTGTCATCATGTCTTGGTTGATACTGTCATCATGTTACAAAAATCTTCTGGCCTCAAGTGGTTAAAAATATTATTAAAGGGATTTCTTTTTTTGTTATAACAAATCACAAACTGAAAATGACTGGAGCTGCTGATATAATTTACAACAGCTTTTTAATATCAATACATGAAAGATTAAAGTTAATAGGCTGCATGCGTCAGGGTTTTCTTCTAATAAAGGTGGCTCCCATTTAATTTCATCCTCCATCTTGTCCACATATATTTATACGTTACAACTAGATTCTCAACAAGAAATTGATATTTAGCATTTTAGCCATTCATTTATATTTTCAGAAATTAATCAAATCTTACTTGTCTCCTTAAAAGATGATAATTGAACTTTAGAATCTGCCAAAACTCATTTTAATAACTTTTTTTTTGTTGTAAGTATTTCACTCCAAGCAAGGCGGGAGTGCCGCTAGTACACAAGGGGCTACAGAGAGTGTAAGTAAGGGAAAAAAAGACGGGTTTGGTTTGAGGAAAGGATGAAAAGAAGAATGGAGGAAGATAAAAAGAAGAATGGGGATCAAGGTAAAAGAAGATGTAGATTGACATTACATTTAACTGTTTCAACAGTAAAAAGATGGGACTGCGATGCTAACCTAATAGCTTAAATTCATGCAGTCAGGGCACCAGTGAAAATAGCTTGTCAGAGCAGATGCCATGAAAATACTTGTAGAAAAGACAGAGGGAAGACACATTACATCGGTAAGAAAGTGACTAAATTCATTTTATTTTAAGATCTTGTTGGATTTAACCAACAGGACAAGAAATGTCTTGGATGAAATTGCTAGCAAATATTAGCAATAACTGGAACACTCATTCTGCAGTAGGTGCTCTTTGAAGATCTGAAAATGTAGTAAGGAAGAACAGTATTTGGCGTGCGATGGAAATAGTCAAAAAGCATTTGGCAGCAACTGGAGATGAAACAAGGGTCTGTTTAGATTTAGCAAATGATAACAAAAAGGACAGTTGTGAGTTGGCTTGTAGGCCCCCTAAAGGGGGAGACTTGTGCACAGTATGATTTAAATTTGATAGAGGATTGTGTTTGGCAGCCGTTGGCAACTTTCAGTGTGTTGAAGAGCCTGATGTAATTATTCATTTTCAACACAAATATATATATATTTCTCATAGCTGTAAACATTATATTTAGTAGATACAGAGGTTTGAGTAGACATCAGATTAAAAAAAAAAAAAAAGAAAAAGAATACAGGTCTGCTGGTGGCCTGGGTTTTCTGAGTCTTTATTAAAGAAAATGTGCCCTCTGGCACCCCTCCTTGAATAGGGGGGAAAACCCTCATAAAGCCCAGTTTTGTTTTTTAGGCCACTCAGCCAGAAAAGGACCTTTATGCGAAACAAGTTTCAATT
The DNA here is from genome assembly GCA_964036315.1 of Acanthosepion esculentum. Lineage (NCBI taxonomy): Eukaryota > Metazoa > Mollusca > Cephalopoda > Sepiida > Sepiidae > Acanthosepion > Acanthosepion esculentum. The sequence continues at coordinate 81,259,617 of OZ038497.1, read as the reverse complement.
ATTTTTATTAAGAAGAGCACATCTCTTGTTAAGAGCTTTTAAAAAGGCCAAATCTGCTAATTTTATTTTCGTATCCAAATTGGCCTTTAAGTCCTCAACATATTAATGGATTTATAGAGAGCAGTTTTCAATGTGTGCATTAATTGATCCATTTGTTGAAATCGTCTGAATTCACAAAAATAGATTCTTTGGATTGTTTGCTACAAATTCCATACTTTTCTTATCAACCATAACTATAGAGTTTAGACACATTAGGAGCTCCATAAACAGGATCTTGAGCCAGTTTTCAAAATGTTCAATTTGATTTTTTTTTTCTTTTTAACCTCTTACCTTGTAAGTAGGCATCTACTACTACAGAGAGTAGACCACCTTTAGGATAGAGAGCCTTGCCACTCCGACTGCGACCACCTTCCACAAAGAACTCCAGAGATTGACCTTCCAGAAGGAGTTCTTGCATATACTGAAAAAAAAACAATAGAGTTGTTTATTTAAATTACCTTTAACAATTATTTTAAGAAAAAGAAACAAATTTAGTAAGGGTGATGGTTGTGGTGGGATACTCCAAAAGTAATGCCTTCTATTTAATTTTATGAAAGCTACAATCGATGCAAGCAAGCATGATAGCACCATTGGACAGAGCAAATTTACAGCTAAAATACACCATTTTTGTACATACTAACCACCAATGGCTATTTAGTGATGAACAAGATCCATCTGTTTAGGGCTGTCTGGAACATGATTTTATAACACACATCTCTGCTGCCACATCTGAAATGCAATATAAACCTACATGTGCTCACATCCACTGTTTGGTCTCCATAAATGTTCAGCATGTGTTAAATGTCAATTTGCATGAAGGAAATTATTGATGAACCTTTGCTTTGTATGTATGCCTTTTCATGTCAGACATTGTTTGCTATGCCAAGCTTTTTGTTCAACGCAAAAAAAAAAATGTTGGCACAAGCCTTGTAGTTAATATTTGGAAGATAAAAGTACCATAAAGGCTCCATTTAGTACTGTTCAGTTTAATACTGTATTTAACTTTTTTCTTCATTATTTTAAAATGTTCATCATTTAATTGTTTATGTACAACTAATTGTAGGAAAATTTATGACAAAGTGGAAAAAAATTTTCATGTGACACATTTCATCCCTTAGGACTTCATCAGACTAAAGTAGTGTTTACAATGACATAATCAAGATGTTGATATTCTACACTACTTCAGACAAAAGGTTAGGAGGGAAATCGCCAGTACTGGAAAGATTGATAAAAGTTACTGGACTTGAAAAACTACTTTCCTGAAAAATTGTTTTAAGAGAAAGATTTTATAAATTTCAAATGAAAGCAGTACTAGTTGCTTGGTCAATGAATGCCAAATGTTTCCTTGTAGGGAAACAACTAATATGACTATTACATTGATGTGATTACACATGCACATGAAGGGAAGGTGATGCAGAAATTTGAAATTTTTAAAAAAGTTTTTTTTTTTTTAAATCGTTTTCCCATAACATGTAAATTTATTACTGCGATTCATTAATGACTGCCTTTGAATGCACAGTGTATCTTTCATGTCTCTGTAGGTATTCATTCATGTGTAGCATGTTTTAGGCAAAGTAAACCAAACCTGGCAGAGCATATCCCTTTCCAGCTAATGCCATCTTTACACAATTATGTAGGATTAAAAAAAAAAAAAAATGCAAAGACATGGATGTAACAGAGAAAGTTTGAGAACCACACACAAACACACACATATTTTTTTTTTATATTGAAATAGGAATAGATTTGAACAGTGAAATTAGATCAGAACAATTTTGTATACTGATGGGAATCTGATCTAGCCCATTTAGAATTGAGTCATTAGGAAGACAATGGAAGAGGATCGAGATAATTTTTATCAGTTAAAATTTGAAATAGAGCTTACTAAGCCTATGGGAACTTTGAAATTCACATGATTTTGGGTTGAAGGCAGCACTTGTGATAATCGCATGCGGGCCAAGAGTCGATTTATGATCAGCCAGGTTTATCTATATAAATGTGCACAGAAATCTGTTGACAGAGTGGTTGGCTCATCTGCCGTCAAGTGCAGTCGAGCTGGGTAGAGAGAGATCGGAGACGGGAAGTGATAGAAATTGGAACCAAACGCCCGCTAACATATTTTGTTGATATAAGCGAATTACTCCTCCAACAATCTAAGAATGCTACTGCTACTATTATTACTACCATTGGAAACGGAAACGTTGAACAAGCTACAATAATCAAAAGGTTGTTTTTGGGCTCGTCTGTCGTCGAGTGCAGTCGAGCTGGGTGGAGAGATATCGGAGACTGGAAGTGACGTCAGGGATTAGAACAAAACCCCCACTAACATGTACTGTTAATATAAGTACCAATGCTTCTGCTACCACAAAGATTACTACTACTGTTACTACTGCCAAGGAGGAATGCAACTATAAACTTTAAGCCGCGCACAGAAATCTTTCTCTCCATTGCAAGAGTCGTATATCGTTCGGAGACGATTTCACATCAAGCTAATCACGACCCACTCTCTCTGTGTCTAGAATCCAGTGTATGAGTTTTTACGTCAATTATTTTCTTTTCTGTAACCGTTTCTTTTCTCTACTATTCTTTTCTGCTATATAAAAGACATTAACAATTCAACCATTGAATAGTTGTTTGTCCGGCTTTCGGCAGATATATATTTTGTTTTGGTGCATTCTAAATTTCTTCGCACAGACTCTCCAGCTGTGTCTACATCTTCAGTTGACTGTGAATGGATGAACATCACTTCTGCTTTCTGGATCAAACCAAACACAACGTGGACAGGAAGCAGGATTAAACCAGTGGACCGGTCGAATGAGCTACGGATGCTCAGGGGACCTACGGTCACTCCCTTAAGTTCGGTTAAGACCGAGTAGACACCTCAACCCGGAGAGTAAGACGTCGGAGGTTGAGGGGCTGGGGCGAAAGTGTTAGATGGATAACATTTTATAAATCATATGATTTTTCTTTTTCTACAATTTACTATTTTTTGTAGCTCTGAGCAATGTTGTTCCCCCTTCCCCCTCACCACACAAGGCCCTGTTCTGCCATTCATTTACATAAACTCATTAGGTAGGTTACTTGCTGTTTCCATTTACTCCACATGACTTCAGTATGTCCTGTGTGTGTCAAATTCTCCATGTATTTTTTCCTCATTGTGTCCTAAAACTTTCAACTGTTTCTTTCGAATTCAAAATACAAGGTGCAATGGATAAATTGTCATCTAAATTATGCAAAAATGAAAATAACACTGGAATATCATTTTAACAGATATAATTACTAAAATAACACAAAAGTATCTTGAAATACTAAAGAGTATATTTATCCAATAAAATTGCCGTTGGCTTCAACCATGGCCTCCAGAGGACTTTGGAATCTCCCGCAACTCTTCTGTGGACAGTCTCCTTGTTTAAGTTGGTGAATGCTGCCATAATTTCTTGCCTTCAGTTCATCTTTGGTGCTACAAGGAGTTTTGTTGGTCTCTTGCTCAACTGTGCCCCACACACAATAATCAAAGAGGTTGCAGTCTGTGGAGTTAGGTGGCCAGATGTAAAGGGTGATATGGTTGCAGAAATTGTCATCCATGACAGAGTTCTCCTGCTTGTGTGGCATGGTGCAGAGATCTGTTGCGTCCACCGTTTTGACACAGGGTAGCACTATCTCCTCAAGGCACTTGATGTAGGCTTCAGTGTTGTATTTGAGGCCATTACCAACAAATTCGGTAGCTCTTGTCAGAATGATCAGATTGAGTTTTATGAGCTGTCATACATTCATAATCACTATTAGACTTATGCAACTCTTTCCAAATCTTCTGTACTGTCCTTAGCTTGATACCCAAACACTCTGAAATGTTTGTATTGCAGCTTCCGGTATAGTGATTTTCCAAGCATAGCTTAGATGTGGCACAAGACCGAAAGTAGGGGGCAGCTAGTGAGGATCAAACTCACTACTCAGTCGTAATTGTTCTAGCGAGACAAGTTTGCTAACCATTACACCGCCTTGGAGCTTCCGGTATAAATGCCAAGCAATACAGCATGCTGTTTCTAAATTTCTGATGGAGTGAATTGCATCATGGTGATCTTTTTCTTACAGTGCCCAACTGACCCTACTATACTGTACAGTTGACAAAATTAAAAACAAATACGCATGCCACAAAATTAAAAATATCAAATGGTGACCATTGCACTTTGTATAAGCATTTCCAAAAGGATCAAGAGAGATTTTTTACAATTTCAGCACTAATTATTATTATCATTATTTTTTTTTTTTTACTTAAAATGTAAGTGGGTGGAAAAAGTCACTAACTTCATGCAATTTAAATATATAGAATATGTGCAAGGTACGTGCACAGATTAAATATGTTGTAGCAAAGTCAGTCAAAAGTGGGTAAATTTTTATATTTTACAAACACACACACATGTAAATCACTTCCTGGTATACTAGACCAAAGTAGCATATGCAGCAATTAACATTATTCAAAATACTATTATAAAAAAAATTAAATTCTGTAGATCAAAACTTATTGTAAACAGCTTAAAATTGTGTCAAAAGACATAAAATCCATACAATTTCCATTTATAGAAAAAAATGTTTCCATTTCAAAATATATAAAGTAGTATTTGCATATAATAGAGGATAAATAATAAACCCAAGTTACCGATTGCAACACAGCCCGATAAACCAAATCTTTCCTGCCATTTTGGTCCAATTTTCTTCGAATGAAAAATCCTCCAAGGGCTCTTAAAACAGAGCTGAAATCAAAGGAAAATTATTTGTTTAAATATTTGTGATAAAAAAAAAAAAATCATATCCAAACAAGTGAAAAGCTTAGGGAAAAATTATTATATGATAATTTTAAAGGCAAACATTGCTAACAAAGCAAATCAGACACTACAGTTTATAAATATCCAAACCTCTTTGTAAACTGTCTATTCTGGAATTGATTCATTTTTTGAATGGTTTATCAACCCTTGATGGGTAATTTAAAGAAAAAACATTTTGGATTTTATTGGGAGCTTTGAAGCAATAAAAATATGATATACGTTATTCCACTTTCACAATTGAATACATGGTAGATGATACTCAGCTTTTGTACATATATATGTTTCTGTGGACATAATTACTAGAGGCAGTGATATGTGTATTTTATGTGGTAGTTTTGTTTAAGTTATATTTTGAAATATAGTTTAATTTCTTTAAGAAATTGTAGGATATATGGATTAATGCCATGAAAGAGTTTTTCATGTTGGTTGGTTGATTTTGTTTAACCGCATATCAACCTATGGGTTATTTAACACCGGACTCTAAATATTTTGAACGCAATTGTATGCCTTTAACTACAGATAAAATGTATTGTTGGTCATTTTTTTTTTTTTTTTTTATATAAACTGGTATTTTTACAGTAGAGGTTAATGGCCAGTTGGAGAACATCAGTTGTGGTTTGAGGGATGGGCCCTGCCAGGTCTAGCTGCGCAAGACACATTACACATACAAGACCTCTCCAGCTTTCAATCCAGATATGTGGAGGGATCTGACTGATCAGGTGCTCAGCTGCACACTGATCCTATGACTATACCTGAATTGATGCCTGAAGATGCTAAGTTACAAAGCATTTATATGCTAAAATAAAAAACATGATATTTCATTAAATATTAATTACTTATTGGCAAGTTTCTAATATTTTTGTCATATCACAGAAACGAAATTCAAGCCGATTGCTACTTTTTCCAAGTCTTTTTTCAATGTTTCAGCTTCATTGTCATTTAATTAAAGCACGTCTACGATCTTATAAACAATTGATTTTCAACCTGTGTGCCGGGAGATGATGATGTGGTGAAAATTTTTAAAGGTCATTAAATTAAATTATTTTTGAAAGAAGTCCAAAGCACAAGTGTACATATAAAAATTAAAAACCCCTTTAACCTGATTATATGAGTATTAATAGGAGTAGATAGATTTGCCTATTGTCTGGTTCACACTCCTCCCCAGCATTTTGAACAAGACTAAAGATTTATCCGTGGTTAGGATTGGGTTTCTAAAGTCTTTTTTTTTTTTACTGTCTTTCATTCCCAGTAGCCTCTTGCAACTCAGTGGCATTATTGCGTTGCTTGGAATGAATTGATAAAAGTATATAAATAAAAACCATTGTTATAAATAAACGTATAATATATAAAGTGGGAGGTGTGTGCAAAATGATAGCGCAATTTGACAAGAACTTGCCAATGAACACTGATATATGAAATATTAAAAACAAAATTGATCACATCTAGAATCCTTGGAAGAAAATTTAATAGTATGCCTGTCCAAAATTTGACCTTGCAAAGAAGATATTCTAAAAACATATCAAGCGCAAATATCTCATTAAACGTTAAATTATAATAAAATAGAAAAATAAATAACATTTTTTTTTAAGCTTTTTTAATTATCTTTTTATTAGAAATTATGATGAATGGTTTTGTCTGTGTTAATAAATTAATCATAAAACCTATAGCCTTTTTTTTTTATCATCATAATTTAAGTATGCTGCAGACGTTTAACTATAAGTTCAAGTGTGCCCTAGGATAACAAAAAAAAAAAAAAAAGGTTGAAAAACATTGTTATCAAAAAAAAGCTGAGAGATGTTGAGTGAAAGCACTTACCCAAGTAATGGTATGTTGAGGTTGTTTCCAGCAGCAACATGAGGCACTCTCATATTGTGTATCCACATGATCCATGTAATAATGACATAATCCAAATGACTTTTGTGCAAAGGAAGATAGATTATTGGTATGCCTTTCTGGAAAACAATGCAGACATTTAACAAATCATAATAAAGCAAGTCAATAAGTCTCTAGTCCAGTGGTTCCCAACCTTTCTTTTTTTTTTTTTTTACATGGCAGCACACTATGGAGTTCTTTAAATTTTCGTGGCACACCTATCACAGAAAATAAATATTTTCCACTCATAAAGCCTTTTTGCAATAAAATAATTAAAAACAAAGAATATTATATAAGAAAAATTTTTATTCATATAAATCGACATATCCTGTATTCAATATCGGGTATAAAAGAATAATGGTGAATGTCAGTGGGACAGTTGTGCCTGGTGCTTCTTGACTACTGCTGCAATATTTGGGCGAATGTGAGAGAGACACACTCTTAAATCTTCTTCAATATTTTTAAGTCTTTCACGTTTTTTATTTTTTAATGTTGTTTAGGTAAGAAAATCCCAGTTCACATAGGTACGAATTTGAGAATTGCAGTAAGATTTTGATGGCTTTTTTTTTTTTACTTAGAGTTGGATACTCTTCCATAACGGAAATCCAAAAGGCGTCCAATGACAGTTGTGCGTACTTCAATTTGAGACCACGATCACTGGAAAGGCTTGCTAATTCTTCCTCTTCACATAAATCAAAATTGAAAAGGTTGAGGACTGATAAATCTAGGCACCATAATATGACTAATATAAACCATAATAACACTTACCAATTAGTATTCGTGAAACGTTTAGATTCCAGAAATTCGGCGATTTTGAATTGCACGGTGTCATCATGATTAAGAAATTGAATGTCTTTATTAAACAAAATGAAATTAAATGGCTTCTAGGTATTATCTCTTCACGGCACACCAGTTATCATTCCGCGGCACACTAATGTGCCGTGGCACAGTGGTTGGGAACTACTGCTCTAGTCTAATGAGGAAAAAATAAAATAAAAAAAAGCATATAATTTATACAATTTTCAACAAACTCCTGTCTGAATTTCTAGGAGGAGGAGGAGTTATTCACATTATTTAGTCAAACTAATGTACCTCACTTTTGTTGTAGTTATCATAACATTTTGTCCTTCTTGGGCATCTTTCAATCTAGTTACCTTAAGGGAATTTCAAACAGAACACTTTATATAATCTACAAGTGGTAGAGGGCAGCATTTCTCAACCAGTACACCTGGATGCACTAATGCACCTTGAGAGGTAGCCAGGTTTGCCCCAAGTTAACGAGTAATTTATGAATTATTTATTATAATTAAAAAAATCCTTATATTTAAAAAGCTAGAGACACCAAGCACATGCCTTCTATGTCTAAGCCAAGTCTTTGTTATTTGATATTTAAAACTGAATGCTAAATTCTTTAATCTTTTAGGGTGTGGATAATCCTTTCTCTTCAAGAAATTAAAAATCAGTTATTTTCAGCCTATCTGAGAAGAAAAAAAAAAGCAGATTCTTCATAAATCTCTTTAAATGAAAACTGTACTGCTAATCTTCTACAGGAATACTAAAGCAAAATTTCATATGTTCAAATTTTTCCTTATTAAAATGTAAAATGCACCCCCAGAGTTTTAGTTATTTTACAAGTGTGCCCTGAAGTAAAAAAAAAGATTGAGAAACACTAGTCTAGGGATATATCATTTTGTTCTTTGTAAATAATGTTAATAATAAAAAAAAAAATCCTTACTTGTCAATGCACTGAACCTAATACTTTTTGATTTATCACACAGATTAAATATTATGCAATGGAAATTTTAGCTAATATTTGGCTAATAACTGCCAGGCTATGAATTTATTGATCGAACCTTGTAAATAAGCATCTCACTTCACACAGCCTTCTTTCAGATAAACAATATGGTTTTCACTCCTCTAGATCAACTATTGAAGTGTTAACTGTTACTACTGAAAGTGTTAAGTTTTAGATGAGAACGGCAAAGATAAGGTTGTGATTTTAGATATCTCGAAAGCATTTGACAGGTTTTGGCATATTGGTCTTATTCAAAGGCAAAAAGCTAAGGTGCCTCTGGCCAAATATTTGACATCATCCAATCTTTAACAAATCATGTATTGAAAGTTGTATTGAACAGCCATCGTCTAAATCCTTCCACATTAATGCAGTGCCTGCCAGAGTTCTATCCTTGGAGCTACGTTGTTTGTAAAGGTCATTGATGAAGATAACAATGTAATCAGTTTCCAATTAGGTATTCGTGCTGATGACACACTTATTTACTCCTGTACTAATAGTAATTCTGATAGGTCTGACAAAGCTAGGTCCGCTACTAGGAAAATTAGTTCACCATATCGTGCCAGATGATTCTCTCACCAGAATTCCTCTCGCACATTTATAAATCTCAATTATCTGTACATTGAATGTTGCTACCACATCTGATCCAGTATTCCTACTATATATCTTGTGATTCTTGACAATATTCAAAGAAGAGCCTGTAATATAATCTGTCCTGGCATCTCAACTTCAGTCACTTTCCCAACACCATGTCATGGCTTCTGTCTTTTCTATAAATATTTTTGTGGCAATTGTTCTAATAAGCTCTCCTCCTTAGTACCTCAACTGCATGAATTTAAGCATATTAATAAATTGGCAACTAGGTCTCATTTTTTTACTATTGAAATGATTAGATGCCACTATAAGTTATATTCTAATAGTTTCTTTTCTTGCACTATTCACCGGTGAAAGTACATTCTGATTTCTTGCTTCCCAACCAACTACGATCTTCAAAAATTTAAATGCAATACCAATCACTATCTTCTGTTTTTTGAATTCCGTTTTTTTTATTTTCCTTTCTCCTCAATGTCTTCTCCTTTTCTTTTACTCTCAGTAACTCCTATGGTCTTAATGGCATTGTTGCTTTACCTGGAGTTAAATGATTAGAGAAAAAAAATACTCCTCTTGTAGTAAGCACCAAATTTTACAAATTAAAACAAGTTTTAAAGAACTTTTTTTTTTTTTTTAACCAAAAATTTTGTTCATAATACCTACATTATTTACATGATGCAAAGACTAAGTTAGTATCCTTTTTATAAACAAGAGAGAAAGAATTATACAGGGTGATCAAAAAAATTACACATTTTAAAAGCAATTATTTTGAAAACTACTAAGTCTAGCTCAATAAAATTGAACAGTTTAGGTGTTGAACATGATAAGTTTATTATGGGACTGATTTCATAAGTGTTTAATATGTGCACCGCCTGTGACACGGCACACGTCAAGTCGGTAGTTAAGCTCTTACTAAACACGCTGTAGCATGTCTCTGGTAACATTATCCAGTGTAGAAGTGATTCTCTGCTTGAGTTCATCAATGCTAGCAGGAAGTGGAGGACAGACCAGTCCCTTCACATATCCCCATAAAAAGAAATGACATGGGGAGAGGTCTGGTAACCATAGCGGCCATTTCATCAGAAAACTGTCTTCATATCCACCACGCCCGACCCATCGCTCTGGCAGATTCTCATTGAGATAAGCACGTACTGTCCTCTTCCATTAAATATAAAATCTTGATCTGTTTCTATCCATTCTGTGAAAATTTGAGGTCATTTCAATAAGAATTGCCAAAATTATTGGCCTGCGAAATGATGTTAAATATTTTGGGATACCTTGTATATTATGTAGTTGCACTATTTGAAAAGAAACTAAAAAGGATGCTGACAATTATTAATTTGGGCAATCTGATGAAGATTTGATTTAAAATTAATTGGGTTAGCAATAAGTAAATGACAAAGTCCTAACAAAGTTTAGGGTTTAGGGAATATGAAATATGAATGAAAACCAAGTTTGGATTTTTGCCGCTGAATCATTGTTTATTCCTCCCTTTTTAACTAAACGTTCTTGATATTTTGCTGTTATCTGTTCAAATTTAGCTAAATTTTGTGACAAAAATGTGAAAATTGTAATTCATTTGTATATCAAGCAAAACCAAAATGGGAAAAAAAAAAAAAAAAAAAAAAAAAAAATCACAAAAGTCAATGATGCTGT
>OZ038497.1:81226347-81246347 GCA_964036315.1 Acanthosepion esculentum | reverse complement strand
TTGTTTGATTTGGTTTAGCGGCATATCAACCTCTATGGATTATTCAATGCCGAAATCTAAATATTTTGTACATAATTTTATATTTTCGGAGTAAAAGGTATGTTTTTTTAGATATATATTTTGTAGATTACAAAATTTCTTGTTGGTAATTTTACTATAAAAATGTATTTTTATATTTTTTTTTAGTGTTACATTGTCATTTTGCTATAGAAAAAATCTATCGTTGGTCATTTTATTATAAAGATTTACTGTAGGTTTTTGTTTGGGGGTTTACTATTTGACTGCTAGGACCTTCCCTGGGTCAGAGAGAACCTGGGAACAACAGCAATGAAGAGGCGGTTTTACACTCCTCAAAACCTTTAATCTCTTGATCAGAGGCCCTGAGTAGCACTTGTAAATTGACTTGAAATGTGTGTGTGTGTGTGTGTGTGTGTGTGTGTGTGTGTGTGTGTGTGTGTACATATTTTTATTTATTTATATAAATAATAGCAAGAGAAGGTCGTCATTAAGTGGTTAGCAGTAGAGGGATAATGGAATCAATAAACCAGCTTCAAAACACCGACAGATAAACTGCACTCACTTTAGACTAATACACTTTAGAAAGACAAAATGAGGAGTAAATGAGGCAATTTGATATTGAAAAAAATAAAAAAATAATGGATTTGAATGAATACAGTTACAGTAATTATGTAAATTAGTACAGGATTTTAAGATAAGTCTTTAGTTTTCTTTGTTTTAATTAATCTGAAAAATTGTCTTATTTTAACTATATAGTCTATATAGTTTAATATACTTCTTTACACTAAATATTATTCAGGTGATTAGATTCCCAAAGACACTAGCTTCTTTGACATCAAAGCAAGGGTCCTTCAAGATGACAACCTTGCACATTTTTTCTTTGCGATCACCCTTGACAATGTATTGAAAATTTCCTTCAACAAAGATCATATAGATTTTACTTCATCTCCAAGACCCTCAAGTAGATATCCTGCAATAAAATTGACAGATATTGACTATGCAGATGCCCTAATTATCACTGTAGATACCATTACCAATTCCACAGTTTTATTACCTATCTAGAAAATGCTGTCAACAATGTTGGATTCTATGTCAATGCCTTTAAAACTGAATTCATAGGCTTCAACCAGCAAGGTTCAATACAAACTGTCTCAGGTGAATCAATAAAATATGTTAAATCTTTTACATTACCCAGCAAGCGAAATAAATTCTACTGAAAAGGATGTGAAATTTATGTAATTTCTTTTTTCATTATCAAATTAAAAATTTTTTTTAAAAGTAAATAAAAAAAAACTTACCTGATTACTTTATTTGATATACAAGCTTTCATGTTTTTAAATATATGTTTAGCTCTATCACTTTCATCTTTGACAACTTTCTCCAAACTACACTGTACAGCTTCTGCAAGGAAAAACAAAATTCTGATTTTTGTTTTATTGGGGGTGGGGAATTTTTGTTTTATTGGGGGTGGGGAATTTTTGTTTTATTGGGGGTGGGGAATCAAAAGTAATATAAAAATGTAGAGTAGAATTTTTTAAAAGCATTCATGAAAATAAATAAATCCCCATTCCAAAAAGATTTTCATAAAACTGTTCGGCTTGAAAAATGTTTAAAGATGTTCAGAAAATCCTCAAATGTTTATGAAGTATGAGATTAGCATAAATAAAGTCTTAAGTATTTAGTAAACTTCTAAGATTGGGGGGGTGTAACAAAGCACTCACTTCATAATTGGTACTTCTCCACCGATTTGATAAAGATTTACCATGCCATGATGAAAATATACCCCAAACTTCATAAAAACAAAGTTTTATTGTCAGATTCTTTGTTATTATTAAGAGGAAAGTGCAAAGGATTTTTTGAGTATTAAATTATATTTTATCCTTTTTAGGAACTTTCAAAATCTTGGTTAAAATTTTTTTCCCACATCAACAGGTGGAGCGGAGGCAGAGATTAGTATAGGAAATTTTAGCATTTTTTTTTTCTTTCAGTGAAAAACACCGATTTGGAAATTCTTGCAAAAAAAAAAAAAAAAAAAAAAAAAAAAAAAATCAAATAATTTGTTGGATTTTAATGAAACTTTCAGGACTTATTCACAAATGAATTAAATTATTTTGGAAATTTCTTTGAAAAAAAAAAAAATCTTTGTAAAAGTATTTTGTCTTTTTTTTTTTTTTTTTTTAGAAATCTTTTATCACCCACTTATTTAATTTTATGAAATTTCAAGAAATTTAATTTGTTTTCCACTTAATGTTTATTATATTAGTTAAAAGTGGAACTCCTTGGAGAATTTAAACCATCAATTTCTTTTTGTAAAACAGGACCCCAGTTACGGAAAAGATGCTCTGAATCATAAAATAAAATTGCAATAAAACTAAGACATTATTTAAATTAGAAAAACTTTTAATTAGATATATTATGGACACTATTGTCTTAAAAAAAATTTTTTAAGATGAATAATGAATTTTTGACAATTCATTTTTTTTTTAAAGTATAATATTTTATAAAATTTTAAAATCTTAAAATTCTGTTTGTCTCAGATGATATTGTTATTAAGTAAAAACTATATTTGCAATTTAGCAACCCTAAATATTTTAAAAAGAATAAATTTTTTTGCATGTGTATAAACATGCAGATTTTGTAAATATGGATGTCCATACATAACATTATCAGAAAATAAGAGCAATAACTATTGTAAATTTAAAGCCAAAGTACCTAAAATTCAATAAAACATTAGATAACTAAGAATATTTTCTTAAATTTTTAAGGTTACTGAGTAGTTAAAAATGATAAAAAAAGGCACATGCATCCTCAAGTAATTTTTACAGATAGATACACCATAGAAAAAAAAAACTGATAAACTTCTGTCTGTCAGTGAAGCTATCAACACCTTAAATAAATAGCTCCCACCGTGTTAAAAAATGCATTTCTGCAATATTTTAAACTTTAAGTAATATTTGTTTCAAATCAGATTAATAGAACTAATTAAATCAGCTAATATTCCTCAAATAAAGTTTCAGAAAATATTTAATTTTTGGAAAATTTTGTAATAAAGAGAATTACATTCTGATGAAAGGTGGCTAAAAATGGCTCCAATTTCAGCAAGTTCAAAATGAAAACTCCTTCCAGTCAATTTAAATTAATTATTGAAATACAGCAAAATATTTTGCTTATTGGAAATATTAAATTTAATCTATTAGCTTGAAATTAAAACTGAAATAAAAGCTTCAAGATTTCTCATTTTTAAAATTCATTTTAAACTTTAGGTATTGTGTCTCTGTAGAGGTATCTATTTTACATTTATTTGTGCTACTATAATAAAGTGCATGTATATCATGAATGAATGAATAGGCACACAAACCTTGATTTTTTTGCATGGATATCAATTAAAACCTCTAATAGTAACATAAGCTATGTGAAGTTCAAGGTCAATATAAGCCAAAGAGAACAGCATGCCATTTCTAGTAAAATGGTGCAAGATAAAGTTTTCACAAATTGTAATGTAGATAAAAGGTAGATTTAGCTTCTGTACTGTAGACAATGCCCTTGGAAAAGGCATGGACTCATCTCTTCTCCCCTGTCTAGCTATAGATTAAAGAATAGAGTAAACTGGTCTCTCAATTCACAGATGAAAATAAAAGGAATTTGGGTGAGAGCACAATTGACAGCTAAACAATTATATTCTTAGAGGTAGAGGTAAATTAAAAAACAAAAAACTGATAGGATTGTTGATGCTGATCTTCAAAGGTCACAGGTCAATTTTGAACAAAAACAGATTTTTTTTCCCAGTTAAATCAGAAAAACTTTATTTTCCTATTTTGTTTGTAAAATGTTGTGCAACCTTGAAAAATGTTTTCAGATTAATTTTGCGCATTTTAGAAATTAATTACAATTTAACATTTTTTTTTTGACAGTTTCTTTTTTTTTTTTTTAAATGAAATGTTAAAAAAAAAAAAAGAACAAACAAAACAAAACAAAAAAATTAACGGTGGTTATGTGAACAAACAACCTTTTTTTGCTGGCACCCGGGGAGTAAAGATGCACTAGAATTCCTGTCAAGCTAAGGGGGGGGACAAGAAAATTTGGTGAATTAAAATATTTTCATACTAAAGCCTACTTTTCATGTGTAAATAATTTTTTTCATTTGTTATGCAAAACACGTTGAAAAAAAAAAGCCTATGTTATTTTTAAAACTATACCTTCCCACCAGTCAAAGCTTAATATCCCAGCTAGTTTTTCAACATAACTGTACAAAACTATTTAACTAGAGAGAGAGAAAAAAAAAAGTGCTGGTGGGAGTGGTAGACATAAAGGCAGAATGAAATTAAAAACAAAAAAAATATAAATAAATAAAAATACATGCAGTACATGATATTGAGGACATTGTCCAGAGGAACTTGATCACTCAACAACAATTATCATAGCATGGAAACAAACTGATCTATAAGCAGAAGACAGTCAAAGAAGATTTTTCAGTGAATAACACCTGAAGATAGCTTGAAATTGAACTGGGAGGCGGGGCGATTTAAGAAAAAGTTTCTTTTACTAAGAATCTGTTAATGGCTTTTATCTCTCTATGTATCTCTAGTGTGTATACCATTTTGTAATCAGTTTGCAAGAACTTACTCCCTGGAAAATATTAGAATAGGACACACTTTATTTTAAAAATAATTCTATAAAGATAGAATGACTATGCATTTTAAGGTTAGAGTATAATTGCTGATACCAGTATTCAGCAATGGGCAACTTTATGCTCCCTAGGCAAAGCATTGCAAAAAATGTAGGCGTTAAATGGAATGTCTTGTATAGAAATAGGGATAACAGTGCAACCCACCAACCATTTTATTTTAATGGATAATTTATTCAAATAATTTCTGTTTTTGCTTATCCACTTTTATAATAACACCACCACCACCACCACCACCCATACCCGGTTACAATTTTATGGGATTACACAATACACAGAGACAGAACAATAAAAGCTAATTGCCCAGACATTGTTATTAGAGGCTGCAAACAAAAAATATTGGTGGTAATAATAATAATGCCTTTTGTTCATCAACTTTCATAATTTTCCATTTTTGTTTATCAACGTTTTTAATAATAATTTCAGTTTATCAACTTTATTCTTCAAAATATTACAACTGATTCCTAAAAACGGAAATTACTTATGACTCAACCTAATATCCAAAACAGTAAAGGTCAAACGTTAGGGATGTGTATTACACATGATAATTAAATATTAACTTTTTCCCCACCTACATGTCATCATATCCAGGATGGTAGGATCGAAAGTAAGTTATATGTATGGTCCAAACTAATGTGCTACAAAAAGTTTAAAATCATTAACCAAACACTGCATTTGTTAAAAATATAAATGAACTAAAACTAAAAAAAAGTTACATAGATATTAAGTACATTTATTCTCCTGGCAGCATCAAAGATAGACATTATGGCATTTTCATATGTTGTCAGCATAAATGTCCTCATTTTTTGTGCCATTGTTGTTTACAGGATCTTCCTACTGCTCCTGCCCAGTTTGTGTATGCATCCAGTCCTACCTTAGCATTCCAATCTCCTTGCATGATGCTGATATCTTTCCGGGGGGGGGGGGGGGGGGGGGGGGCACGCTTTTCTCAAGGTAAATTCTAATAATTTGTAAAATTCCTTCCATAGGCCTGGATGATGGTCATGTTGTATTGTCTGGCTGATACACAGATGGAAATAGAATTAAAGCTGATGACACTGTAATTTCTTTCCTTACAATAAATGCCACTCCATGATGGTGGTGCTTCTCATCTCCAGAAAACCAAATTTTATGTCCATCTTGTGTAATTGTTTCTCCAAAACCAATCCATTTGACCTCAGACATCCCAATGATGTCCCAACAATAACGTTTCAGTTCATGGGCTCTTCTGGGGGTGTATAGTGTGCAAACATTCCATTTTCCTATTTACATTATTCGGACTATTGTCCTCATCTTTGTCGCCATATTTATTACAACGTTTCAGCCATTGTACGCTCTGGCCTTCATCAAGTGGTTGGAATGTTGAACAGTGAGCTCCAGGACTTGACCAACAAACATTTTAAAAGAGCAGGAGCATATGGAATGGAGGTCAGCTCCAAGAAATCCAAAGTAATGGTGAATAGCACAAACAGTAACACCTATGTCAACGTTACCATGAATGGGAATTCACTGGATGAAGTGTCCAGTTTTTAATGCTTGGGAGCAATCTTGTCTAAAGAGGGTACCTGCAACTTGGAAATCTGTACATAGATTGCCACAGCCAAGGCAGCGATGACCAAATTGACAAGAATATGGATGAGCAAAGTCAGCTTTCAGATAAAGTCCAGACTACAAATTGCTGGTAGTCTGCATTCTCCTATATAGAAGTGAAACACGGACACTGTTGGCAAATACGGAGAGAAGGATCCAAGCGTTTAAGAAAAAATGCATGAGAAAACTCCTTGGCATTTTCTATTGGGAACAAAAAAAAACAATGAGTTTGTGTGGAAAAGGGTTGAAAGTTTTGTGGGACACCAGGAACCTCTTCTTGCCGCTATCAAATGGAGAAAAATGGCATAATTTGGACACATTACAAGGCATGACAGCCTGTGCAAAACCATCATGCAAGCGGCTGTTGAAGGTGGACGTAGGAGAGGATGCCAAACTGGTTGGATAATGTCAAACAATGAACAGATACTGTACCAGAATTGCTGATGGCTGCCATTGATAGACCGTTGTGGAAAAGCATTAATGTGGCTTCTGCATTCAGATCCGCCCTATGATTACAAAAAGGGGATGATGATTACAGTAATCTTGTCATTCTGTCACAAAAGAGAATGTCATCTTCTCTGCCGTCCAGTGTATTTGTAATGCAGCATATTTTTTCTTTTAATAACTCTGGCACAAAGGTATCAGGAATGATTTACCAAGTTTCCAATATCCTTGTACAGATAAGGAAAGGTTCCAGACAGCAAATGCAGCCTGTTGGAATGAATGGCTTGTGCCTCTCTTTAAATAGCATTTAAATTTTGTGCTTCAAAACAGTGTAATCTATATAAATTCTAATTTTTTAAATGAACATTGTAAAAAGTTAAATTCAGCTGTTACAAATTCTAAAAACTAAGTGCGTATTATATACAAGAGTCCCTCACTCCCAGAATTTATTAGCCTAAAGTGAGGGGTGCATATACATCATTTTGTTATTGGAGTATAAAGATACAGTAGTGAATTTCCACAAGTATTACTAGTAATAAAAACATTAAAATTAATACCATACAAACACAATCTATGCTTAAAAAAATATATGTGGCACATTATTGTCAGCCCAGGGGTCAACTAGTCACAGCATGAAGCTGTGATACTTCTACCAGCGGTTGACTCTTAGTCACTGCCACCAACATGTGACCCGGTTAATTGGTGGTCATCGCTACCCGGCAGGATCCTTTGGTCAGGGTACCAAATGGGATGGTCAGTCAATTCTAATGGCTTCACATCAGATGCAACTGGTTAGAGACCAACTCTGTCGTTCTCAGCTCACTTCCAATACTGATTATCGAAGTAACTACTTTGATCTCAAGTCTTACCTACCCACATTGTGATTTGATCTTAGGTAGCCGAGATCAATCGGGCATCGGGCCGTAGCACAAGATGAGTCTAAACTAGAGGTGATGTCGCACAAGCGTAAAAAGAAATAAATAAAAACCAGAAAAAGGTTCGGGTACGTTGAAGAAAGCAAATCAACTTTTATCGGTCTGTTCTATACAGGAGTATGTGTTTTTCCCAACCCATTTCTTCAGAGAGTGACACTTTTATACTTCTAGGCAAGTTCTGGTTTTCTAAGTTAACTGGTTTAGTTTTTAGGTGCTGGCTTAGCTTCATTTGTCAGTATAACTTGCCGTTTTGTAGAAAGACGAAGTTGGAGGCGGAAGTCGTGGAATCTCTCGGTCAGCTTCTGCGAGGCAACTCTCTGGTTCCTGCTAGCAAACTGAACTAACTCCAACTGAACTCGAACTGCCTGAGGGCGCTTGCTTATATGAACATCAACCAAAAACCGGTGCAGGGTTAGACACAGTCTGAGGTTTTTTGGTAATTCCCAATTTCTGACAAGAGACCCTTTGTTGTCTGGCTAGGAAAATTGATTACTTCCCATTTTGGAAAATTAATTACTTTCCATTTTTGGGGGGGATCCCTTCGTCTGTGAGGAGAGGTTGCAGGATAGCTATCCTCCTAAACTTCTCACATTGGTACCTCATACCAAATCCTTTTGGTGGGTGTTAGTTATTTCCCTGTCTTTCTTACCAATTTACCTCTTCCTATCACCATTTCTACCACCCGACCAATGGCATCTCGGTCATGCAGGTGTGGCTAAGCTTGCTTCATTAATTAACTCTTTGACATCCCTGCTTATTCAGGAGTTCTCAGTTCAGAATTATCAACTGGAACTTTGTTTATGAAATTCCCTTTTTTGTCTTACAAATAACACATGGCCTTGTCGCCTGGCCAACTCCTAAAATCTTTGCGATTTTGAATGATATCTTCGACGCTTTCTGGTTATTTTGTGTTTTCTTAACCAGTACCTCTACAATCATCATTAATATAATTGTCAAAGCTCGCCACATGGCCTTTTTGTGAATTTACTGTTTACACAAATCCTCGGTTTCTTGAGAAAAGTAAAAATTAATTTTTTTTATATTGAACGGCATATCTTTCAGAATATCTTATGCTAAAATTCTTACAACGAACCATGGCTTTGTCGCTTGGTCAACTCCTAAAATCTTTGTGATCTCGAATGATATTTTTGACGCTTCTGGTTCTTGTGTTTTCTTAACCAGTACTTTTACAATCATCATTAATTGTCAAATCTCGCCACATGGCCTTTCTGTGAATCTATTGTTGACGCAAATCCTTGGTTTCTTGAGAAAAGTAACTTTTTTTTTTAAAGTAAAAATAAAATTTTTTTATATCGAACAGTATATTGTTCAGGATATCTTTTTTTTAACCCTTCTTTTCTGTTCTCAGTATTTTCTTGTTTAATTTTTATGGCTAATTAGTTAATCAATTACCATAGTGTATTGTTTAATTTTTATGGCTAATTAGTTAATCAATTACCATAGTGTATTGTTTAATTTTTATGGCTAATTAGTTAATCAATTACCATAGTGTATTGTTTAATTTTTATGGCTAATTAGTTAATCAATTACCATAGTGTATTGTTTAATTTTTATGGCTAATTAGTTAATCAATTACCATAGTGTATTGTTTAATTTTTATGGCTAATTAGTTAATCAATTACCATAGTGTATTGTTTAATTTTTATGGCTAATTAGTTAATCAATTACCATAGTGTATTGTTTAATTTTTATGGCTAATTAGTTAATCAATTACCATAGTGTATTGTTTAATTTTTATGGCTAATTAGTTAATCAATTACCATAGTGTATTGTTTAATTTTTATGGCTAATTAGTTAATCAATTACCATAGTGTATTGTTTAATTTTTATGGCTAATTAGTTAATCAATTACCATAGTGTATTGTTTAATTTTTATGGCTAATTAGTTAATCAATTACCATAGTGTATTGTTTAATTTTTATGGCTAATTAGTTAATCAATTACCATAGTGTATTGTTTAATTTTTATGGCTAATTAGTTAATCAATTACCATAGTGTATTGTTTAATTTTTATGGCTAATTAGTTAATCAATTACCATAGATAAATAGTGTCACATATAGCAATTGATAACATTTGTAGTAGAATTGAGAAAATTCTAATTACTTGTATAAAAAAAATAAATTAAAAGTGTTGCTTGTAGAAAAAGCCAATTAAATAAAAAACATCATTAGTATTGAATTAAAGATAGCCAGCTTTATCTCTTACATATAATTAGATCAAAGATATTAACCCCACCCTCCGAAATTTGAAGTGAAGAGAATATTCGATATAAACAAAAGTAGTTATGTAAACTACTTCCTACCAACTTGAGAATATAGAGAAATTATCTTAAGGAATTTTCAAATAGAGAAGCAAATGATTGGGAAATTTATTGTCTAAATCCCAGCCATTATATCGGATGGGATTGAGAGGATTAATAACTTTTAAGTCAAAGACTGGAGTTAGTGACAAGTATATCAGTGGCCAAGACTAGTGGGTTGACCCCTAAATACAATTAAATGTTGGCAACATATGTGCTAATTCATTAAACCAAGTTATTAAATACCATTACATATAAAAATAAAAGCAACCATAGTAAATGCCAGAAATAAAATGAAGTAATCACTTTATAGCCAGTGTTTTCAAAAAAAGACCTAAACAATAGAGTATATGGAATACCCTAATTTAGTGGTCAGCAATATAACTTGAATCCAGACAGCCACCACCACCAGAAAAAAATAAATAAAATTAAAATAATTCAAATTGACCTATAAAAGTCAATAATGCTATAAATAAAACTAAAAGCCGGTCCAAGTCAACATGTTTACAAACATAACTGAAAGCCTGTTTAAAGTGCAAGTCACTTTTTGCACTCTTCTGCCTGTTTTTTTCTTTCTTTTCATTTTGTTGCTTTTTATCGCAATGTTAAAGTTATTTTTATGTTTATTCTAAACACATTTCAACTTATCCCTTATTCTTGGGAACTTGTCAGGCTGAGACAGCCTCATACTTGATTAAAATATGAAAGCAAACAGTTTCAATTTAGCCAAATAACCACATTTTTACTTAGCCGATTTTACTTTTATGTTTTTTATGGCTTATCAACCCTTTGTGGGTTATTTAAAGGTGAAACATTTTTCGGATTATAAGAATAATAATTTTCTTGCAAATGAAGATTGCATTAATAATGTTTTGGGAGGTAATAATTTTTAAAGATAAAAGTGCTATTTAACCCATAGCTGGGGTGGTAGAAGATATGGGTTCATAGCTTTCTCAAAGTTATATGCAAGGAAGTGAATGTAACAAACTGAACTGGGATTTGAACTCAGATCTCTGATTCCTCATTCCAAGCCACTATCCATTACACCACTAGTACATCCCCATGAATAAAGAAGTTTTTCTTAAAGAATTTTTAAAAGAAAGTTGGGGGGTGGGGAGAGAAGCTTGTATGGTTTCTATTAAATTTCCTTGTCAGCGAGTAAATAAATATTAAATCTAAGTTAAAAAAACAAAAAAAACAAAAAAACAAACTGGTCTTAATTTTAATTTCTAAACTTAATGAAATGTGGGAGGAGTTTTCAAGTTCTGTCAAACTTTAATATTTGACTCAAATGAAAGTGAACAGTGTAAGAATGTTATAATAAGTGGTCATATATGTGTGTGTGTGTGTGTGTGTGTGTGTGTGCAGAGAACAAACGCTCTTAGCCACAGTGAAGGCAATTTGTCTCAGAGAAAGAAAACCAATATAAAACCAAATGGCCAGAGAGCACATTAATCATGTTAATGGTTAGCTATCAAGAAGAAAACTGCTGTAAAAAAAACAAATTAACGTCATGACAATACCAAAGAATTCAACTGAATACCACATTTTCTATCACAGGTTACTCAAGGCTGTGTCTCTCAATGACTTGACATATGAAGGTCAAAAAATCTGTTACTGGTAAGGAAAGGTTTAGTCAGCCAGCTAGCCTATAAAAAAAAGACTACTAAATCAATCAGATGGAAAATAGGACAAATCAATGTCCAATGAGGTTCAGATGATTTCAGAATAAATCTCATTCTAGACCAATGGGGCAAGGCAAGTTTTGATGTTTGTAGGCAAGAGATACATGGTCTTAGCAGTGACCCCATTTCACACTTAGGATATGGCTTCTATTGGATTGGTCTTAAGGAGTAAACACAACACAAATTATTGCAATATGCAGATTTTCAGATATTGTAATAGACAACATCAGAAAGACTGATGGCTGCTGATATAGATTTAAAATCAGAATGATATCAGCCTGTGCTTCAACTCTAGAAAATAATTTAGAGGGGATTAAATAAACTTTATGCAATAAAAACTAACAGAAAACTTTTTATTAATGAAATTTTTATGCTACTTCATTTTTGAATGACATTTTTCCTTTGATGGAAAGATGTCACACATGGAAACTTTTGGAAATTGGAAACCAAATCAATGAAACAAAACAGCACAGATTTTATGTTGAAATGTAGAAAAAAGAACAAAGACATGTGATAATATACAATCAGAGCTAAAACAAGAGAAATACTGAATATGACATTGTAAATCTTGTAGAAGAGAATCAGTATCATCTGACACAAAACTATTGAAGAATTATTTGACTCAGACATGTACAATAAATAAACCATCTAAAATAAACATTTTAAGTCAAATTCACTAATTATTGTCCCAAAACTAAATTCTAAAATTAGGTGTCTGTAAGAATATTTTCTTTAATGAGGGTTTTTTTTGAGTTTCCACAGTTTTGAAGCCACTGATTCAAACTAACAAATCTGCATATTGCTGAGGTTTTGAAATGTCTAAATTTATTTTGATAGAATTATAGCGGTAAACATACAACAGGACACACTCTCTCTCTCTCTCAGCTTTTCAATGACTGGAAAATCAAATCCTCATGTTATGTTTTTGTTATATTCCATACTAATAGGAATATATACTTGAAAAACACAGTGGATAAAATAAGTAAAAGTTTATTGTAAAAAAACCAGTACAATAAGCATAAAGGTAACAGTTATGCACAAGGTCATTGCAAGTCAGTCCAGGAGCGAGTGTTACTATTGGAAGGTCGGCAGTTCTTGCTTAAGTGAGGCGTACTCAACAGATCCTAGCTAGGCTCTGTAGGCCATTTAATTACAGATACTTCTAAGTAGTAACTACCTATAGCCACTCATGGGGGGGGGGGGGGCTATAGGTAGTAACTACCTATAGTCACTCATGGGAGTGACAGGTTATTCCATTACATCAGTTTTCATTCTAGAATTCACCCTAGAGAATTAAGGAATTTACCTTTGAATTCAGGGATAGAGTAAGGTACTTTCAAGACTTTAGCCTCAATGTCAAATGAAGTTTTATTTAATTTTGTTGTTGCTTTCTTGACTTCTTTGCCACAAGGTTCATTGTTATTTATGTTCTGAGATAGATTTTATAACATTTTAAATGATTCTAGTACATATTCTTTTTCCTTTGTCATCTTCAAATTGGGTATGTCAGGACTGAAATGTGACTGAAACTTTTTCAAGACTGGGATATTTTGTCTGTTTTAGCTTTGATTGTATGATATTATCATGAGTCTATGCTCTTTTTTTCCCCCCACATTTCAACATAAAATCTGTGCTGTTTTGTTTCACTGATTTGGTTTCCAATTTCCAAAAGATGTTGATATTAACTAGCTTTTTATTTTCTTTGCTAGCTTTAGTGTTTTTTCCTCCCATTTTTAGTTCCCATTTCTTTGCCTATTTCTGTAATCGGTCTTTTCAATTCAGAATTGTCATCCCATCAAAAGATCTTTTTTTGTCTTGTTAGTTTAGGAACAGTCTCGTGTTTCATTTAAATAAGATGATATTATGTTACAATGTGCAGAAGAAAAAAAAAAAGAAGAAATCTGAGAAAGGCTGATGTACTTTTACAAAACAGAAAGTGAAATCAATGCCACAAGAAATGAGAACATTAATCCTGTTTTCCATAATTTGACTCAATGGGTGAGTTTAACTTAGCCCTGTTGTAATGTTGTCTTTGTTCAAAATACCTGAGAATTAGGAGGGTTGTAGTTAGAGTATCAAAGGAACAGAAGATTAGGTAGGGAAAGCAAAGAAAGAGATTTATTAAATACTTATGCATAAAACAGAAAAAAAATCTACTACTCAAATCCTATTTTTATTAGGAGCAATCCATTATCACAGTAGTAGGGAAGAGAAGGCATTATGCAGAGTCCTACTCTACAACACACTTTCTCTGAGGTGCATGTTGGTGGCACATCGGTCCCGTCACATCTTACTCCTGCTGAGCAATAGCTAACAGTGTAACTAGTTACACAGATGGCTCTTCTCTATCACTAACTGGGGCCCCACCTATATACAGTTGCAAGTGAAAATTTCCAATGTCCTATTGTCACTTTTTCAGAAAAATTTCATTTATTTATCAATTATTTTATTCTTTTTTTTTTGGTCAAGTGGGTGGCTGCTTTTGAAAAAGCTTGTTTCACAGACTAGCCATAAAAAATACCCCAAAAAAACCCCAAACACTTCAGACTCATATCATTGCCACAGGGTCAAGGACACTGATAGATAAAATGAAAAATGTCAGCTATGATTTAACCATTTTTAAAAAAAAAAATATTTTAAAGTACATTTTTATATTCAAAAGATTACAAAAGTGATAAATTATAAACATTCAAGTGAAGAAAAAAAAAGAAAAGGTGAACTCACCTGGAATTGTACTAAATGTACTTTCTGCATATTGCTGGACGGCATCTTGTACTCTAAAGAGTAAAATTTTTAAAAACTTATAACAACTCATTGAAATTTCTATATTTCTTGCAAGTCATTAAACAGCCAAATGGTTAACATAATTCTAATGATCCTTTTTATTTGAATAGAACAATAGTAGGGTAAAAAAATAAATTTTCTTTTAAATGAACAATTGCAAATTCAAGTAAAACTCTCCCAACTGTCAACACCAACAAAACTTCCAACACTGAAAAATGTCTGTATCAAATATCTGTAGCTACAGAGATTAGTTATAATTTGTTGATGGGCAAGCATTATCATTCTCATGGAATTTAGTACAACTGCCAAGCAAATTTAGTAGTAATGTTGTCTATGTTGAGATTTCCTTCTCCAAGTAGCCAATTATTCAGAACACAATTCTTCCTTACACCAGACACACCCTTGTCAAGGTCTTTTTTGTGGTAGTCTGGTTCTCTTCCATTCTCTCCTGACACACTGTATTGCAGCAGTTCTTCAAATGTAATATGCATCAGACATATTTGCAGGCAGATATTGAATCATGCTGTTATTTTTTCTACACTATTAAAATCCTTCTTCTGCCTGAATTTCTGGGATGAGGAGCCATTGTCTACACTATTTACATGCTGATATTTGTCCTCATCTTTGCTGTTTTTATTAAAAAGTTTCAGCCATGTGCCCTCCAGCCTTCATTAGGTGCATGTTAATCCAGGTAACATTCCAAACTGAACCTTATATTTAATCTATGAAGGTAGACTGTTCTTGTTCCACTGCTCATGTCTAGGGATACCTAGTCTAGTTCTTATTTTTAAAACTGTTCAGTTATTGCTCACCCTGTTTCCAGAGAGTTCAAGAACACACTGCCTGGCCCAGGGATTGAAATCACAATTACTATGTCACCAAATTCACGAACCAATGCTTTAATCCACTAATGTAATGGATTAAAGCAGGTCAATATGAAAACAATTTACCCCTGTCCCCCCGTAAATAAAGGGTTCAGTACAGAATTCTCGGTAGGTTACCTAAATCAACATACATCTGATGTAAGCTAGAGGGCACAACAGCTGAAACAATGTGATAACAATAAAGATGAGGATAACAGTTCATTTGTAAATAATGTTATAATCCTGTTTTAGAATACTTGAATATATTTTTATAACTTCAATCTTATAAGTTGTTAAGTATTACTTTAATAATACGAAAATATAACCCGAGTAGAGGGAGAAAAAGATTTATATAAGAGCATATGTCAAAATATAATTTAAAATAAATGCCAAGGTCTGCATTTAATGAAGCATCCTTTCACTACTGCTGATAATTTTCTCTGCATTAACAAGAGCAAAGTGAAATTTAAATTATGTCCAATCCATAACAGAATATTTTGATGAGGTTTTAATAATTTAGAGAAAAAAATAAACTATTAGTTCTACTTATTAAAATTTTTTTTTTTTTTCAGTAAAAACATTTAAACTTTAAAATCCACTTTTCTTTTTAATAAATAACATTTTCTCAAAAATATATATACTAACATTTTCAAGAAAATAAAAAGCACGAAACAATGATTTTCATCTATTTTGTGAGCTTTGAGCCCTTCATCTACATTTTTAATATTGAAAGTCTTGGATACAAATTAAATTCACTCTCTAAATTGAGAAGGATTTTCAATTTCAAGTCCTGTCAACAAGTCATAAAAAAAATTATACAAGAGTCGATTACGATATAAGTATTTGCATCTGAGTATACCTGTCTGTTAAGTGTGGCTATATAATACCTGTTGCAGACACGTTCTCAGGCACATGTGTTTCTTCAACACCCACAGAGACAACCTGTGGTTCATACTGCACCTATGCTAAGCAGACCTTAGTTACAGTTTCTAAGAGAGAGTGCATAATCTGACGTGATCACCAGTAAATTCAAACCTTCAGTCACAATGACGTGAAAGATAGCATAAAAAAAAAATAAATAAAAAAAAAAAAATTATTACCGGCTTGATATAAGCACTCGTAGGGTAACATCTGGATACTGGTGGAATGTCCGACGCTGCAAACTATAAGTCAGACATGGAAAAGTTTCTTCCAATCTACTGGGATTTCTGGAAAAAAAAAAAAAAAAAAAAAAAAAAAAAAAAAATCATCTTTAAACAGACAAAAAATGTTTTGTTTCATACTATTTATTTCTTCATATTTTACAAATAACATTTAATGGAACGTTGATAAGTGATTGTCTTTTTTTTTATAGTTTATCAACCCTTTGTGTATTATTTAAAACAAATATTTTGAATTTTAAAAATAATTTTTTGTGAGTGACTATTTCATTGGCAAAATATAAGTGCTAGTATTTACCCTATAGCTGGTGGAGAGATGATTCATATCTTTCCCAAGGATATTTTCATTCAAGTGAATGCAACAAACCGGACTGGAACATGAACTTGGCTCTCGGATTTCTCATTCCAAGCCACTATCCATTACATCACCTATACATCCACATTGACAAGTGAAACTATCGGTTACATTATTATACTATTTCACCAAACAATGTCAAATTTCCTGAAGGTAACTTCTAGAAGTACAGAAAAATGTATGGATGTGTTTTAGCTCAAGACCAGACACCAGATTTGTTGACAGGGTGCAGCTTATTCCACTCAAATGTTTCTGGCTTAAAAATTACCCTTTAGCCAGATTTTTACCTATGAATGAGAAACAACCAATTTCTAGCAGTAAATCAGATTTTATTCTTGGGTTGTAACCTACTGCTATAAGTGAGTTGAGTTGAGCTGAGGCGGAGGTGCACAGTCTAAAGCTGTCTTCTCTGTCTATTCTCAGAGGACTGCTTTGTCCCTCTGTGTGTATCTTTTCTTAGGATAGCCAGTTTTACAAATAACAATTATCTTTATCTTGTCACCTCTTCCTCTGTACTTTGAAGTTGACTTCACTTACTGATAACCATCGGTTGAAAGTAACTGTTCCAAATCCATTTTTGTGACAGGTCCGGCAGTTTTCAATTTAACAACTAAAACTGACTTGTATTGTTATAGATGGAACTTATACCAACGACTGAAAGAAAGCAATGTACCTTGTTTATTTTTGTTCTTGACCAAAAAGACACCTTTATTTTTAAAACATGAAACAATGGAGCAAATAGTAAGGCCCATTGATTAGCTCCAGTTGGTTGTGGCTTTGATTCTCTGTTCTTTAAGCTGCTCTATTCAAAGAGCTTTCTCTATCCTTTGTACAGTCAGACTAAGGTCTCCCATTGATCAGCCTTACTTAAGCTTTCCATTGAGGCCAGGATGTGAAGCATTATCTTCCCACCCAACACCACTTTATCTTGTAACAGATAAGCCAAAGAAGTCAGTTACTCAATTGAAATTAAAAGCAAAGAAATGCTGGTTAAAAGAAATAAATAACTGACAATTCATGATAAATAAATAAAAAGTTTAGACATCATTTTAGTGAAAACGTGATTTTGAGTAGATGCTCCATTTTTTTATTTTGTTTTGTTCTTAAAAAAAAAACAGTGTAAATTATGTCTACTGGTTTGCACATTCAATAAACTTAATAAATGAAAGCTGTGCTCTCCAGCAGCGTTCAAACATGCATCCCTCTTTGATCTGGTGTGTTTGAGACTGCTTGACCAGTCTCACAGCTCAGTAAGGAGTGTTAAATCTCTCAAATGTGAAGGATGTAGATGTAATTGACACTGTTAACAATAAAAAACAAAAACAAAAAAGGGGGGGTAGATTGATTGAGATTTATGGCATATCAACCTCAATTGGTTATTTAATGCCGACAATTTTTATTGCTGGTAATATTTTTCTTCAATAAACTATTTCTAGCAATATCCTTCCTTTTAAAATCGATTGCAAGTAATACTTTTCAAAAATATATTGCTGGTAACGTTTTTCCAAGAAGGTATTGCTGATAATACAATATTTCCTTCAAAATTGAAAGAGAAATTATTATTATCTCCAATAACAATTTTTCCTTCAAAACCATATTGCTGGTAATAACTTTCTTCAAAAATGCATTGCTGGTAATACTTTTTCCTTCATAAAAGTAGTGCTGGTAACCAAAAATGTATTCTTGGAAATAATTTTTTTTTTCAAACTAGGTTACAAAAACAAGAAAGCAGATTTAGTAAACTATTCAAAAAAAAAAAAAAAACAAAAAACAAAAAAAAACAACAGGGTGTCTACTTGAACATGTGTATCTACTAAAATAACATTTTGAGTAATAAGAAATCCAAAGAAAAGAGATGTTGGACTATTGTGTAATATCTAATCTGTATAATAGTGAATGCTGGCCAATCTCCTCACAGACTTGAAGTGAGAGAGATGACATTCTACAGACAGATGCTGAGAATACCATGAACAGAACATGCAAGCAATGAGAAAGTTAAAAAAAAACAAAAAACAACAGAACTAAAAAGAGAGACATACATACATACAATCAGAGAGTGACAGTTGACATTTATCAAAGATGGCAAAGAAAAGTGAAGCCAGAGAGCCGTGTTAAAATTCTGGCCTAGTCTGTTGCATTCACCACTGCACTACTACTTTCCGTTGGGAAAGACATGACTATCTCTTCTTCCCCTACCCATGTTAAGTAGCAGAGTAGACGGGACTGTCTAGCCTTTGGTGGCAACCAGTCTAGGAGGAAAACTTTGAATTTCAAACTATGAAGAAGGCAACAAGAAACCACTTAACAATGTTTCCCAAGAAAACATAGCTGATTAAGAAAAGGAATCAGTGGAGAGTCATGATCGCCCATATCCTGAAAGGAGATGAGATTAAAGGAAACAAGTAGGTTCAGAGAATCTAACACTCACAGGACATATTGAAGGCAAGAGAAGCAGTGGGGAAACAGCAAGTAGCTTACTTAACGAGTTGGTGTGAATAGACAGCAGAACAGGGACAAAGTGAGATGGCAAAAAGCTAAAAAGTTACTTAGAGCAATAAAAGACAGAAGTTGTGTAGAGCCATAATCTGACAAACAACAGGTTTGTCAATATAATTATAGTCCATACTGCTAAGAATAATTAGATTAGCGGTAAAAATATATATATATATATATATATATATATATATATATATATATATTTCACATATTACAATGTTTTTTTAAGGATTTTTTTTTCTTCTTTTAACTGGCATAATTTTTAAAGGTAAAAAATAAAAATTAATTTAAAGTTGAAAAGACAAAAAAAGACATTAAAAAATTTCTTCTAAACAAGGAAAATTAATTCATTTTATTTTTACAAATATCTTTATGGTTTTATCTAGCGGATACACTTAAGATTATTAAAACTTTAAAATGATTAAAATAGTTTTTAATCTCAGTTTTAAAATGTATATCTAAAAAAGAATAGGTGATACTTGCAGATTTGTAAATATACACATTCTAAAAATGAAATTAAAAGCTTTTAATTATTTTTAATATTCAATTTTAGGTGTATTCGGTAGATAAAAACAAATTTATTTAGGGTTAAAAAAAAAATAACTCGTTGATTTTCCTTGTTTAGAAGAAATTTATTTTCAAAACCCCAATAACAATTGGCCGGC
>OZ038497.1:80946347-81221347 GCA_964036315.1 Acanthosepion esculentum | reverse complement strand
TGCATCTAGCAGCCTCTCTTTATGATCTTTTTGTTACTGGCTCTCTAAATGACAGAATCCAACTATCATTTTGTCAGATCCTGTGTAAATCCTTTCTCACAACAAATTTAGAAAGATTAGTACTTTATTTTTTTTCTCCAAATATTATACAATAAATTCAGTTATGATGACATATATATGGGCATGTGGTTGAGTAGTTAGAGAGTTAGAATACTGACCAGGAAACTAAGTTCAAATCTAACCAGGGTTATTTGTCGAGCAGGTGACCTTTTCATAATTTCAGCCTGGGAGTAACCCAGTGCGTAGTACCCTTGGAAAGGGCCTGGAAACCATAGTGTGAGTTGACCCAAGCACTGTAAGTGAAATTGGAAGCTGTTGATGGCCATGCCAACATGAAGCCATCAGTTCTTTTACCTTGGTTGGCAATCTATCTAGAGATAGAGTTTCAATAAAATTTGCTTAAAAAAAATCTCATAATGACAAACTCTTTAGGGAGAAAAAAAACCCAAATATTCACAAACTTCCACAGACAGAAATAATGCACTATGATGATTATGATATAGCTAATGGAGTATACATATATAATTTTTAAGATATCTACTAAATAAGATAAAAGGTAAAAATACAGACAATGGACAGAGATCACAGTGCAGTAGTTACTGAACAAGTCTTCAAGCAAATTTCTAGGTATTTTTTAAAAAGCCTACACACTGCAGAGTATACAGTCATGCCATCAAAATGTTTTTGCTCCCACCCCAAACTTCTACGGGAGCAGGGGGGCATAATACATTTATCGACATGTATTCAACAGGTGACATTTGCTGTAGCCTAGTTATCTGCAGACAATTTCATCTTCAATTAATTTGTGAATTGGTCACCTGTCATGATATACACATTTCCATTACATCTTGAAAGTCATTGTTTATCAAAACTGAAGCATTTATTGCCCAAAGAGTAAAAGTTTTTTTATTTGTAAGTTGAAATCCAACATCTAAATGGCTTTCATTCAAACTACATGCAAACAAGGACTTAAAATAAAAACTATCAGTTTAATCTCAAGTTATACTGTGTGTAAATATTAAAAAAAAAAAAAAAAAAAAAAAAAAACAATGTCTCGAGCTACAACTGCACACAGGCCAATGAATAAACGTGAGGCTGACAAGATTAAATTCACAAGAAAGAATGTGGTCAAGAGATTAACAAAAAAAATTATTCAAGAATATTTTAATTGCTTCATTTAAACTAATCTGGACGCATATAAAATATAAGCAAACAGTGCAATAAGTAACCAACAATTTATGAATCACAACCACAGAAATTGAGTTATTTTCTACGGATTATCAACCCTTTGCAGGTTATTTAAAGCCAGAAAATATTTTTAGATTAAAAGAATTTTGGGAGGGAAGATAATGATTTAGTGATAAAATTCTTACTAATTAACCTGTAGTTGGAGAGAGAAGAGGTGGATTTCTACCTAATCAGAATTTGATAAACAATTATAAGTGTAGATATAAAGTCGGTGATCAATTACATATTACAGTCAATATATAAATTGATCCCTCACTTTGTTGTCACAGTAGTTTCTATACATTTATATTCCAGAGAATAAATCTAAAAGACATGTCTGTGTAACTAATCAGTATTTGATTGATGGATTCATTCATTTCCTATGGCTTATCAACACTTTGCAGGTTATTTAAAGCCAGAAAATATTTTCTTAGAGTGTAAATTTTTTTTTTTTTTATATAATGGTTTAGTGGTATAATTCTTACTAATTAATCCATAACTGGGAGGAGAAGAGGTGATTTCATGCCTTTTCCAGAAGTATTTGGTGCATAAGTGAATATAACACCTGATGAGAATTGGAACTCAGCTCCCCGATTAACAATTCTAAGCCATTATCCAAATACACCACCTACACATCCAAGCTTACAACACCTGGTATTTCCAAGCAGTCATCCATCTTGTCAGACTATGTTACTTAGCTGATGTTCCATATAGGAACTGGTGGTGTTTGAATGGCTGCAAGCTACTACCCAGAAATAAATTATGGTAAGGCATCTTCATGAAATGTGATTTGAAACCTATCCAAATTTTATTTTAATATTTTTTTTCTTGAATGCAGTCAAAAATACATATTGAATTTTGCAAGATAAGACTCATTTCCCACTCTTTTCCTTTTCTAAATCTCTCTCTCAAAATAACCCTGTGTCATACTTGGTGATGGTCAGGTCCGAAATTTATGAATTACCTTCCAAGGAGTCCAGAGCAGACCCAACAAAAATTTCGCTTGATTTTACTTTTTCAACATTTCCTGACATATTTAGAAAGTGTCTTACACAACACAAAATACACAAAGTGCAAATAATACAAAATGTCTAATCTGCAATTGTATAGAGACCGTTTAAGATCAGTTGAAAGTTGTATTGAACTAGAAAGAACAAGCACATTTTTAGAAAGTGGGAGTTTAGCTACTTGTAAAATCCAGGCTACACACTGGCATAAATATCAACTCAAAGTTTCTAACTGCAGAAGGCACACCAAATTATTTGAGCAATTTGTGCAAAGGTTCCAAGAGATGAGTGTGCACCCACAGATATCCTAGTGAACGATCAGGGACGGTAATGAAAAATGGTCACTGGGGAAATGTCGACGTAATTAAGTTGACATCTTCTAAAACTATTTTTTTAAAATTTAATTTGGGTTATTTTGCAGTCAAAGGCCACAAGTCAATGGTTAGAGAGAACAAATTTCTAAACAGAAAATCTAATGATGCAATCTTGAAAAGGTCAAAAGAAAGGTCAAAATACAAAAACAAAAAGATATAAATAAAATTGACCGAAATATGGGGATGGTGTGTTTTCAAAATGTCATTCTTCAAATCTTTATTCACAGAATTATACTATAAAAATGTGTGTGTGAGTGTGTATATATATATATATATATATATATATATATATTATATATATATATATATATATATATATATATATATATGAAGAAATATAGCCTTAAAGTGTGCTATATTTATAAGATAAAGTGCTCAATATCAGAGATAGAGCGTGTGTAAATATAAAAGTGGACATGAAAGTCAGCACTTAGAGGCGACAGTGTTTCATGCTAATGCAATCGTCAGGCGACTAATGCTGTTATTTTTCTCGGCTATTTATATAAGGGTCAGTGGTGCATTATGGGTAGTCTATTTTGGCGGTTACTTTTACCGGAAGTTGCTTATTTGTTTATTTATTTATGTCAAATTATTTTGCTTCTTTTTTTGTTTGTTTTTTTTTATTTTTATTTTTTATCTTATATATTTATTTATTTATGTTGATCTGTGTTTTTGGTTAACGTAGTAAAAATTTGTTTATATAGCTTATTGTTGGTAGTCTATAATGGCTGTCATTTACCGGAAGTCGCTTGTTCGCTTATTTATTTGGGTCAAATTGTTTTGCTCGTTTTTATTTATTTTCATTTTTATTTTTTATCTTATATATTTGTTTATTTGTCATTTATTAAATCTATTTGTTGAATTTTGGGGTGTGATGTTGTGGTTTGTTCTGACTATTATTTTGGTGGGAACAGTTTTTTATTTTATCTATTTAGGTTGGTTATCTTTGTTTTTTCTAAACGGCTAGTTTATCGTAATCGGTTGTTAGTTTATTTATATATTTGGATGTATTTAGATCGATTTATTATACTTGTTATTTATTTGTTATACTATATATTTTTGGCTTTCCGTTTTTAAGTAATGTAGTATATTATCTTTTATTAATGTTTTTTTTTTTTTATTTATTTATATAACAGTTATAACTTTCGTCCGTTCTTTTGTTTTGATTTTATTTCTCATATTCTAACGGGTGTGGTTTTGTGATTTGTTTGGAGTAATTTATTTTGCTTATTTTATTGTTGTTTGTTTATATATTTATTTATTTTTCTATTTTAAGTTACGTAGTAAAAATTTGTTTTCATGTCTGCATTTTGAGATTAGCTCGGATCTTTTATTTAATAATTTATTTTGATCTGGGAAGGTAATGATAGCTATTTTTTCCTCCAAGCAAAGTTTGCAAGTTTTTGATAGGTTGTTGTAGGCTGATGATTTTTCCCTTATTTTCCAAGATATTTTTGGTGTGGTGTGTGTTTTGTTTTTTATTTCCCAGATATACTTAGAAAGCATTGTGCTGTTTGCATATTTACTATTTGTGAAAGACATTTTGTGTACATAATTTCTTTGTTTCCATGGTCCTTCGGTTACTCCTATGTATACTTTTTCTTCATTATCGTACGGAGGGACAGAAGTGACAATCTTTTCTAGTTTGAAGTGAACCAGCTTATTTATCTCAATTTTTAAAGTAAGAAAAACTTTTAGCAGCCTAATCTTTTTTTTTTTTTTTTTTTTTTTTTTTTTTAAGTACTTTAGCTTTCTCCTTATGTTTATTGATACCTTTTGAAGAAATTAAAAATACTATAAAACAGTTAAAATAATAACTGCTTGGAGATAAAATTTCATAAGAAAGGTACATAAAATTATACTATAATTTTATGTACATTTATAAAATTTTAGGGCATTATTTTTATTGCAGTTATTTTAAAATCGTTATCTTATTAGTAGGAAGAATTGATGTATGTTTTAATTATTTAAAAAAAAAATTTTTTTTTTTTTTTTTTTTTCTTTTTAGAACATTTAAAATCTTAATTACAAAACTTGTTTTCTTGTGTCAGTGGTTGTACTATAAGTATAGAAAATTTTCACCTTTTTTTTGATGAGACATTAATTTGAAAATTCTTGCAAAAATCAAATAATTTTCAGAGATTAATGAAATTTTCAGGACTTATTCACAAATGAATGAAATTATTTTTGGAATTTTTTTATTATTTTTTTTTCCACATGTTTCTCCCCCTTACTTAATATGAAAGCATCAGAAATTCATCAAGATAATTTGTAGTGACTATATTAGTTAAAAGCAGAATTTTTTGAAGAACTTAAATCACAGATTTTATTTTGTAAAATCGGATTCAGTCTTACCAAAAATCTCTTCTGAATTGAAAAATAAAAAACGTAATAAAACTAATACATTATGCAATTAGAGAAGCTTTTATGAATAATATATATTAAAGACAATATTGTTCGAAGAAAATTTTTTTTTGATAAAAACAAATTTTTACAAGAACGGTTTTCATTTTTTTCAATTTAAAATTGAATAATTTATAAAGATTTTGCATCTTTTAAAGTTCAACTTCGATGAGATAATTTTTAGAGAATATTTACTAATCATATATTTTGAAACTTATTACAATCTGAAGACCCCGACTATTTTTAAAAGAATTTTGATTTGTTTTTGTATGTGTTTTATACACGCATAATTTCAAACTATGGATGTCCAAACCTATAATGTTATTAAAAAGTTACATGTTTTAAGCATTGTCACCCCTTAAGAAAAAAAAAAAAAACACTAATGAAAACTGTCTTCTACTATTCCATAGATATTTATGAGCACATTCAGTGGCCAATCTGCCATCAATAAATTGATTAACACTTCAGAAAAACCATGTGATGTTTTCACACTTCCTGGGGCCATCCGTACATTTGAAATAAACCGTTTTTATAGATACAAAAACAATTTTAAATTCTATTTGTACATACTGGTCGTTTGTAAGTTGTAATAAAGCTGTATAATTTATGGTCTGTAAAGATATATCTACATTGCTAAAATAAAAAGCTGTTTCAATAGTTTTAAAATATCTAACTTTAATGTAAAAATTGTAAAAGAAATAAATAATTGTAAAAATTTATTTTTCAGCAAAAAATTTTTTGTCTTCAGACTATATTGTTCTTATTCATAAAAGCAACTAAAAGCTTTTGAAATTAAATATCTTTGTTTTATTGAGTTTTTTTATATTACAATTCAAAGCTGAATTCCGATAATTGGTTGTTTGATTTTACAAAGCATTGAATTTCTATGGTTTTCATAAAATTAGTTATGGAATGGGGGTAAAGCTGTAAAAAAAAAAAAAAAAAAAAAATTTTTTACCATGACTCAAAATAAAAACATTTTAAAAATTTACATCTGTCACAGAAAAAACAAAAAGAAAAAAAAAAAAAAAGAAAAACTTTGTAATGTTATTTAGTAATGACACTTTTGCAAAGAGAAAATTTTTTTTAATCAAAAGTTAGAATGTCCTAAAAAGGATGCAAAAATTTAAAATACTTTGGGCTTTCCTCTTAATAATAACAAACATCTAAATGATAAAATTTCGTTTTCATCAAGTTTAAGGCTGTTTTTATCATGCTATGGGTTTTTTTTAGCGATTTCATGAAGTTGCCTAAGTATATCCAATATAATTATTTACGAATGCAAATCTGTAAATATTTATATTGCATATACTACAACATGCTAAACAAGACTCATGTTTATAATATAAGAGCCTCATCCTCATGTGTAAAAAAAAAAAAAAAAAAAAAAAAAAAAAAAAGAAGCCAACCCTCAATATCAACTATGAACATGGCCACAATGTGCTGACCATGTTTGGAAAATAAAACATTCCTATAACTTTTTTTTATACACAAAACAATCCATATACAGAGTGCAATGGGTAAATTGTTGCCATTTTATTCTTTAATTTCGCACATGCATGTTGATTGTTTTTCATTTTGTCATCTGAACAGTATAGTAGGGTCAGTTGGGCACAGTCTGTGAGAAAAAGAGCACCATAATGCAATTCACTCCACCAGAAATTTAGAAACAGCATGCTGTACTGCTTGGCATTCACTCACAAAGCTCCAATCTGAACATTTCAGAGTGTTTGGGTGTCAATCTGAGAACAGTGTAGAGGATACAGGAAGAGTTGGACGAGTCTAATGGTGATTACGAAGGTACAACAGCTTAGAAAGCTCACTCTGATCGTTCTGATAAGAAAAGAACTACCAAATTTGTTAGTGAGGGTCTCAGACTCAACATGGAGGCCTACATCAAGTGCCTTGAGGAGGTAGTGCTACCCTGGGTCAAGAGGGTGGCTGCTGGAAGACTATGTCTGGCAACAGGACACTGCACCATGCCACACAAGCAGGAGAACTGTCATGGATGACAGACAATTTCTGCAACCACATCACCCCTTACATCTGGCCACCTAACTCCACAGACTGCAACCTCTTTGATTATTGTGTGTGGGGCACAGTTGAGCAAGAGACCAACAAAACTCCTTGTAGCACCAAAGATGAACTGAAGGCAAGAAATTATGGCAGCATTCACCAACTTAAACAAGGAGACTATCCAGAAGAGTTGCAACAGATTCCAAAATCATTTGGAGGCTGTGGTTTAAGCCAATGGCGATTTTACTGAATAAATTTACTCTTTAGTATTTCAGGATACTTTTGTGTAATTTTGGTAAATATATCTGAGATGTCAGTGTTATTTCCATTTTTGCATAATTTAAATGACAATTTATCCATAGCACCCTGAATTCAGTATTTACATTATTCGGACTATTGTCCTCATCTTTGTCGCCATATTTGTCACAACGTTTCGGCCGTTGTACGCTCCGGCCTTCTTCAGGTGGTTGGAATTTCGAACCGAAGATGAGGACAATAGTCCGAATAATGTAAATACTGTACATAATACCTCATCTCAGAAATATAGACAAACCCTGAATTCAGTTAAAATTAAAAAATAATTAATCCTTGATAATGGTTAAAAGTATAGACAAATGCGCTTGGATATATAAAACATTTGGACAATTTTTATATCATTTATGTCCTGAAAAGAAAAAGAAAATTATAAGAACAGAAAAAAAAAATTATATAAAATAACTTAAGCACAGCATCTTGTCAATCGTTTTTAACAAAATTTGCATGCATATATATCAGTAATAATGAAATCTTTAGGAGAAAAAATAAATAACCTTACCTAAGTTCTGATTTTGCATCTAGAACATTCTGTAAACTAACTTGTGATAAATTCTCAGAGGTTAAGTCTCTCTGTAAAAAGAAATAAATATAAAATTGAATACATAAAGATATTCAAACTATGAAGATCAGAAGACCAACATTTGAACAATTACAATATGTTTCAAATATTTACATTATGTAAGAAATCACTATATTTTAAAATGGTAAAAATTATATGGAAAATACTTGGCTTTCAAACATAAAAAAACAAAACAAAAAAAAAAAATCATGTCTTCGAGACATCAAAGGGTCATTTAGCAACACTAATATTAACCAACTTTTATCACTCAATAGAACATTTTTAACATTTGTTGGTCAGTATTTTTGCTCATAATGTAGAACTCATTGTTGACAACATTTCTTCCCTATGAAATCATTTGTAATTCTTTTTTTTTTTATTATCCTCCTGCAAACAAGACTGTATTCTAACAAAGAGACATTTTTGTATAATGAATTTTCTTTCTTTAAACTATTAAAGAGAAAGAAAGAGAAGCAAAAAAGCAGTTAATGCTTGATTATTCAACATTAATTCAAACATATTCTGCAAATAATTGAACTCTTTAGATAACCTATAATCAAGACAAAAAAATAGAGATCAGGTTCTCATTTGTTTAAATGATTTTTTTTTCATCTGAACCCACCCCAGGCACTGATATGAAGGAAATGATTAACAAACATTTATTAATAGATCCAACTCTCAATTTAATGGCCTAACAGGAAAGGAGGAGTGTCCATTAGTGTTAAAAGTGATTAATCTGAATATACCCTAGGTGGCCGTCCCCACTGCCATGTAAAATGATTGATTAGTTTACAGCTTATCAACTCATTGCAGGTTATTTAAAGCCAGAAAATATTTTCTTAGATTGTCAGAATTTTTTTAGAGATAAAAAAAATATAATAATAATGATTTAGTGATACGCATAGCTTAGGGGAGAAGGAGTGGATTCATATGATTCCCAAGTGTATCGGCACATAAGTGAATATAACAAGCCCAAGAGGAATTGGAATTTGGCTCTCTGATTAGCAATTCTGAGCCATTATGCATTACACCTGGTATTCCCAAATGGTCACCCATCTAGATGCTCGATGTTGCTTAACTTTAGTGATCATGCTGGAAAACCAGTGTTTCAAATGTGATGTGGCCATAAGCTCAAATGTAAAATGAAAGATATTAAATGATAATAAAGAGTAATATCATATATAAATATGTAATAAGTAATATCTATATTTATAACAATAATGGTTTTTAACTCATTTTTTGTGACAGTGAACCAAAATCTTATCAAAAATCTATCATGAAACTCTATATTCTCATAAATAATTTCATTTTAAGCTTGGATATTTTTTAAGGCCAGCCAAGCCCAATCTGAGACCTGCGACAAAATCTGTTAAATCCAGGGTTTACAGCCCTGATACAACAAAAAAAAAAAAAAATATAGCAAGGTAAGAAACAACTGCAATTAGCAAGTATTTATTGCAGCGGGCAGCTGAAGTAGCTGACCAGTATTTGGCAGCGCCTCTCTGCAGAGTCCAAGATATTGTCTTCAGTTTGCTTGTACACGATCACAGTATGATTCCCATTAGTTTGAAGTTTGTGTTCTGAATTTGTAGCGATCAGGAGTTTTGTTGCAAGTGAAAGTTTGATTGTGACAGTTTGAGGTTCATATTTGTGATGGTTTGTGCAAAGCTAAAACAAAGAACAAATGAAAGAAAGAACCTGTCAATTTTGTTTTTACATTAGAAACATCACTTTTGGTATGTTCAGGTAGCAAAACAGTTCTTGGCAAAGAAAGTGAAATAACAAAATTCAAATTCCTGCCTAGTCTGTTGCATTCACTTTTTCATAAATATCCTTTGGGGGGAGAAAAGGCATGAATTCATCTTTCCCCACCCCCAGCTATGGTTAAATAGCAAGGTAGATTAGGCTCCTTTGCCTTGAGTGGCAGCCAATTTAAGAGAAGGAAACTAAATTCAAAACAGTAGAGATTAAGGCAATAAGAAAACACTCCATTCTCTTTCCTAAGCATAGAAACTCAGATAACAAAGAAAAGGAAATTGTGGAGAGACATGATCATGTCAGGAAGGGATATGGCAGTTAACAAACAAATAATAAATAAAGTCCTCATTATTTAGTTTATAGGTTAAGGAAATATTGAAGTTGGTTGATTCTCCAGTGGTCTTCTAATGATGCCTTTTACCAGTTATATTTTTTCACTTTAAAATGATTTTTTTCTTTTGATATTTAGTGTTAAGAATGATAAGTCATTAAACAATACTCTATTTACAAAGATTCGTACAGACTATGTGAAAAATTACAACAGACTAAGGTTGGGCATAAAACAATACTCACCCGACTCTGAGGAAAACATGGACAACAAAACCCCATATATGTGCAGTAAGAGACAAGGGATTCTGCTTTTATAATAGGAGACACCTTAAAATTAGCAATGCTGTCTATGTTCAACTGGAAAACAGAAAATACAACATGCATCATATTTTAATTAATATTTTCAGTTAAACAGAAGCTTAAATTAATTCAACTTTATTTCACAATGCATGTTAAGCATTTTAAAATGTCATCCCAAGACAAGTGCAGTTATTTAAATTAAAAAAAGTAATTGAAAATATTTGTAGAGAGAAAATTGACATGAATAGCTTGCTTTTTGAACTGATTTTTGACATGTAACCCCCCCCCCCCAAAAAAAAACTACAAATTTAGTTATGCTACAACTATAAGAGAAATAAGCCTGGATAGAGGAACTTTAAAATTTGCATACATATAGACATTTGTAGAAACTAAGACATATTTGCTTATGTCTTGCTCTTTCATACAATATATATATATATTATATTATATATATATATATATACACACACATACACACACAGTGCCAACAGTCTGTTCCATGCTTACACACAATCTTCAGGTTGACCTGAAGATTGTGTTTACTCATGGAACAGATAGTCATTGCTGGATGTTGACCTCAATGTACACTTTTATATTTACATATGCGCTATCCTTGATACTGAGCACTTTAACCTATAAATATAGCATACCATAAAACAGGGGTGGGCAAACTACGGCCCGTGGGCCACATGTGGCCCACCAAGCACAAACAGATTTTTTATTCAATACTACATGCCCATTCTTATTTCTTCAAACAGTTATTTTATCTTTCAAATAAATAAGTTTTTCTACTTACATGGTACTTTAAAATGTTATTTATTAAAACTATATTTTTCCTTCAAAAGCCCTTTATTTTGCCAATTTTAAATATCAATTATTTTGGTTTATATATACTATGCAGCCCAGTAAAACTATAAATTTTTAGAAGGCGGCCCTTGTACTAAAAAGTTTGCCCACCCCTGCCATAAAACTATATATATATATATATATATAAAAAATCAGTTTTCTTAATTAGTGGATTTATTTTTAATCACTTTTTTTAAATTACTTCAAATATTTGATGATACCTGTGTTCGAAATAGAAGCCCTGTTTTTTTTTCATTTTAAACAATGTACATAATCAAGAAAATTTAAAGAAAATGTACTTGCCACAAATTTTCTTGAGTGTGCAGATTGATAGATGTTATACACAATGTTTAAAATAAAAAAACAAGTATGTCTATTTCAAACATAAGTATCAACTCGCATACATACATACATACATACACGAATATTTATTAAACTTGATACAATGTCAAAAAAAAAAAAAAAAAAAAAAAAAAAAAGAAAAAAAAGAAAAAAAAAGAAGCAGAGCATCTAGTAAAAATTGAACATTGAACTCACTAAGGATAATCACTGGAATTAATTTACTAACAACTATTCCACAGCAGCCACCTTATAAAAATAACAAGTACCAAAAGCAAACCTTTGAGTTGGGAAATAAGTTTCTGTTTCCACAGTCAATTATTTCACTTTTTCTTTTATTTTCAGCAATTTGGGTGTGAGAGAAAGAAAACAGCAGTCTCCCTCCCTCCACCAAACTTTGTTTAAATTTCGTAAAG
This sequence comes from Acanthosepion esculentum, assembly GCA_964036315.1. Lineage (NCBI taxonomy): Eukaryota > Metazoa > Mollusca > Cephalopoda > Sepiida > Sepiidae > Acanthosepion > Acanthosepion esculentum. The sequence goes on along the minus strand of OZ038497.1, from coordinate 81,209,397 downwards.
GTCAAGGGTTAATACGGATTCAAGGCTGTCTATAAAAACCTTGGGAAAAAGAGTAAATGGGAGAAAGGGAGAGTAAGCACAGAAGTAGGAGGTGGAGTATAATAACTGAAAGAATATCGTTGGCAAGTTGCCCTGAATTTAATGATGAAAGGCTTATTAGGGAGAGACAAAGATAGGACAGATTAGATTATAACAGATTATTATTTCCATAGATTAAAGATTGGTGTGTGTGTGTGTGTGTGTGTGTGTGTGGACACTGAACAGTCCTTTTCATGTTAAACACAATCGTCAGACATGGCCTGATGATTGCATTTACCATGGAACTGACTGTTGCCTGGGTATTGACTTCAATGTCCACTTTTATATTTACATAGGCTATATCCCTAATATTGAGCACTGTAACCCATAAATATAGCATACCTTAAAACTATCACATATATAAGGGAAAAAAATGGCAAAGTTTTCAAGTGTACCTAATTTCAGACTAAAATGATGTTCATGTGACTACATGTTGCACATAAAGGAGAGGGGATGCTGTAAATTTGGAATTAATTTTAATTTAAACTATATGTTTGGGGGTATATAATCTAAACTATTTCACTTAGTTTCTTTTTTTTCATCTTTCCATCACTTATGTTATCAAAAATTTCTCAGCACCCCATTTTGTTCATGCACATATGTAGTCACATCAACGTAAACATCCCTTTAGTCTGACGAGATTGCAAAGGATGAAATGCATCCCACAAAATTGTTCTCGATATATAACAAAAAAAAAATATAAAAAATTTATATATCGTTTTCCTATTTACTAATTTAAAAATATGGTTGCATCGCAATATTATAAATTTACTAATTTAAAAATAGAGGAAATTGTAAGACAAAATGGAAACATTTACTTGTGATGCGTTTCATCCATTAGGATTTCATTGGACTGGGTTTGGTGACGTTATGATTACACACGTGTACAAACAAGAGACACTGGGAGTTTGAAAATTTTGAGAGAATTTTTTGCAGTCTACCCAAATTCATCTATATTCGATTCTTTTATCATCTTTTGCTTTTAACTATCCCACGTGCATGTGTGCATATATATATATATATATATAAATAAAAACGGATTGTTGCCGTGGTCTCCTTAGCAAGTAGGTTTTTTACAGTAAAGAGTTGCCAGCTCCATACCCAACCAGTTTTGATTTCAGAGTCATCCTAACCTGCTTGCTAACTAAAGCTAAATTAGACTGCCATGTACTCATAAGTGGATTAAGGGAACATAATCTTTTGCCATACCAACTACATGTGGTTGACAAAAATTATATTTCCCAACAAAATCAGTTCAACTGTAGTTACACTATACTTAAAAGTGATAGGGATGCATTTTCCATTTTTCTTTTTCCTCATCAACCCTCTTTGGAGATGAAACAATTTGCTATCATTACTTCTCATTATAACATCTTGGCAATAAAAAAGCCCAAAATAAGGAAATGTAATATAATTTAGGTTCTTATGGTTTAAGAAATTGAAATAGTTCTGCAAATGGAATTTAGAAAAAAAATACAAAAGAAAATGAGGTCTATAATATATAGAAGATTTGTTAACATTTCAAAATGTGTTCAGCTGATATGTCATTCATTGTGTTGTTCATCTAACCACAATGTCAAAAATAAGACTGGCTGAAATATTCAGTAACAATATATCCAACGGTCTGAATGAATCTTGGACGACAGAAAAAAAATGTTCATGACCTAAAGGTGGAAAAATATTGTCAAATAAAATCTTGGGAAAGAAGTAAAAATTTATTATATTTTGAAAAACGCTTACTATGATCTTTATTTGAGAAAAAACATTCTCTTAACCGATTCTTATGGGCTAGCACCATCTTAATTCCATGTATTCCTCAAACTGTATTCATCTTTGTTGTTTTTCTGTTTGCCTAAAACATTTGGCTTTTAATAGTTTGCCTAAAACATTTGGCTTTTAATAGTTTGCCTAAAACATTTGGCTTTTAATAGTTTGCCTAAAACATTTGGCTTTTAATAGTTTGCCTAAAACATTTGGCTTTTAATAGTTTGCCTAAAACATTTGGCTTTTAATAGTTTGCCTAAAACATTTGGCTTTTAATAGTTTGCCTAAAACATTTGGCTTTTAATAGTTTGCCTAAAACATTTGGCTTTTAATAGTTTGCCTAAAACATTTGGCTTTTAATAGTTTGCCTAAAACATTTGGCTTTTAATAGTTTGCCTAAAACATTTGGCTTTTAATAGTTTGCCTAAAACATTTGGCTTTTAATAGTTTGCCTAAAACATTTGGCTTTTAATAGTTTGCCTAAAACATTTGGCTTTTAATAGTTTGCCTAAAACATTTGGCTTTTAATAGTTTGCCTAAAACATTTGGCTTTTAATAGTTTGCCTAAAACATTTGGCTTTTAATAGTTTGCCTAAAACATTTGGCTTTTAATAGTTTGCCTAAAACATTTGGCTTTTAATAGTTTAATATTTTTTCTTCTTTTTTAATATATATAATAAACTAAGTGGTTTTTTGTGTAACTTTTTCTTTGTCAATGAGTTATTTCCCTTGCACTGATAATGCCAGGTGGCAGGGTCTTTATGACAATGACACTGTTCAAAGATGTAGGCAAAAAGCACTGACTCCATAAAATACAAGAGTACAACAATAATTAAAAAGACATTTCAAGACTCAAATTTATTAATTTTCTTTTTGTGGCTTATCAAGATATTTTAAGTTATTTAAAGTCAGAAAATACTTTTAGATTGTAAGAATTTTTTTCATCAAAGATTGAAATATAGAGGAAAAAATTCTTGTATTTTTAATTTTTGCGTTGTTTACTTTCATTGGTTAAGCAGACCTCACATGCATCTGTTTAGTCAAGCAGAGCTTCCTCTTTGTTCCTTTTTCTATCATTTTGTCAGATTCATATATATATATATATATAAAAAAAATTTTTTTTTTTTTTTTAGTATTCTTAAATCAAGGAACATTTTTATTAACCAAAATGTCGGATACAAAAGTATCATCTCAATTAAAAATAGAAACTTTAAGGTACCTTTTGTCCTACAGTTAGCCAGAAGAAAAATCATTGGAATTAAGAGAAACTACTGAAAGGAAACAAACCTCCTTGCAATAGAATTAAGAGAAGCAATGGGGAGGAGAAAGGTAAAAAAAATATTTAAAGTAGTCCAGAACAAGGCAAAGATTTACCAAAGAGTGCCAGTTTATGTTTCAGCTCCCTTTACCTACACAGAGTTGGATGAGATGTGTTGATAACAACCACCTCCAAGATGTTAAGATGGTGGTTTGTCCAGCACAAAGAACTCCACTGAATAATTGAACCCACATGTGATGGAACTCAATAAATGCTTCCCGATAGCAGATTCATGAACCTGTGAGTGCCCAGATCCTAATGGAGCATGTCTATGTATAAAGCCAGGCACGGGCTATAGAATTCATATATCCAGCCATTGGATAGTCTTACCCACATTGTCAGCCTCACACCGACACTTAAAATGATAACAATTTGATTGGTGGGCAAGACATCCTTATGGCCAGATGTGAAAGCACTCTTAGTAGCAAAGATGTTCCGTACTACTACAGAATTGAAGCAGTGTACGACAGTTGAGGAGATTCTTATCAGTGTATGACTGACTACATGAGCCAATCCAAAGTAATCTCATGTAGACAGGACATTTAGATGGACCAAATGTTTTAATTTCATTAAACTTTGAAATTTTATGCCTAATGTTTCTTTTGATGACACCTTGTGGATAGCCATTGGAGAGAAAGATATTAGTAATTTCACTGAGTTTGGTATCAAGTTTGTACTCTGAACATATCAATGTACAATGAGTGAGTGTTTTGACAAGGTTAATTTTACTAGACTTAGGACCAAAAAGATCCCCCAACTGAGATACAGCCTAGTAAAAGTGGGCTTCCTATAAACACTGGTGAGGAAAGAAGTAGGAGTTCTCTCAACCAGCACATCCAGGAAAGGTAATATTATTATTCTTCACCTCCATAGTAAATTGTAAAGAGAGGTGGAGACTATTTGAATGTTGAAAAAAAAACCCCAAAAAAACCCTCATTATGTGATGAAAAAGATGTAAACGTAACATCAGCATACTGAAATAGCAGTATGGTTTAAAGACCTTATGAAACAATTGCTTCTCATGAAACCCTACAAAAATATTGGCCATGAAAGGTCCCATCTCTACCCCATCAATCTGTTGGTACATGTCATTAACAAAGCTGAAAGAAACAGATTTAGTAGCCAATCTCATCAGCTCGACACAGACACTCAGGAAAAGATGGAGGCTTTAATGGGACCACAGTACACATAGTCAACACACATGTCAATAGTCTCATCAAGAGGGACATTCGCGAACAGGCTACAAATATCAAAAGAGATGAGAGACTCCATGTCAACAGTGCATTGCAGTTTACATATATCAGATGCAAACTGGAATGAATCTGGAATACAATACTCAGAATAATACTGTAAAACAGGATCAAGAATGTCAACCAACCACTTGGCCAACTCATGCTGAGCAAAGCCCACTATAGATAAAATAGGCTGAAGTGGAACATTTATTTTATGAACTTTCAGCAAATCATACATCTTTGGGTGCTGGGAGCCAACAGGTTGAATTCTATCATATACCTGCTTTGTGAGGAACATGATTTTATGAAATTCAAGCCATCTCTTTTGAAACTTAACTTAACTTCCCTTTTTGCAGTGTCATCAAATGATGTATTACTTAATTTCCAAAATTTACTAGTGTCCTCCAATATAGACACATTTTATTCATATAGTCAGAATAATTCAGAATTCCAGATCCTTTATCCAGTCAGGTTATATAAATATCAGTCCTAGATTTTGACAATCTGGCTGCCTGATAGTGATTCTGCTGCCAAAGGAATATCCTAGAATCAATAGATGAATTTAAAAAGTAATGTGCATGCTCATTTAGACAGGCTTTAAGATGGTTTACATTCTCAGTGGAAATCAGCACATGTTTTACTAATTGGAAAAACAATAATTCAAACTCGTTAAAGACTGATTTTTCTCGATCATCTTGGGGGTATGCAAAAGTCCAAACCACAGGATAGGACCAACTTATTGGTATTGGAAAAACTGCGATCAGATTAATTATATATATATATATATATATATATATATATATATATATATATAAAACAGAATCATTGATGATTATAAATAAATATGAATAAAAGTGGCTATCAACAATCACCAAAATAAGATTAGAGAATAGACAAAATCAAAAAGTTGAAAAGAAAATGAAGATAACAGAAAAAGAAAATTGATTATGACATTAAAACTTCCATTGAAATTCAATTTTCCTCTGAAAACTCGTTTTATAATGACCAAACACAAATCTTCTCATTTAACTTAGACTTGGGTATAAATCAACAAAACAAAGCAGATGGAATGGCAGTGCATGTTGTGTAAATGAGTCAAATATTATTAAAAACTGACATTTTATGTTGGTTAATTTTAAAGAGCAACTCTTCACAATTACCCGTCTCAGGCAAAGAAGAAATTCTGTCAGAAATTTTCCAAAGTTCATTTCGGAAGAAAAGTACATGAAATATAGCAATTTCTAAGTTAATAATGTATTTTTTATTAACTCAACAGATATTCCTCACATTAAATGCTATTTTTAGTGAATATCAATATATACCCATTCCTTTAGAAATTGCTTTGTTTACAAAAGTGAGCAGATATGAAACTTGTTGCTGGAATCTGCAACGATAAGGATTGTGCTTAAAGGCAGTATTTGGCCTGCTTGAGCGGTAATACTCTTTGTGTCAGAGTCAGTTAAAAGCATGTCGGATCAAATCCTGTTGGAAGGTGCATCTTTTTCTTTAATAAGATTTCTTGAATATCCAAGCCAGTAGATAAAAATAAATATACCGTTTAAAGTAAAATGGAGCATCTACTCAAATATCCACTAAGAATAACATTTACAGTGATTTGTGTGTGTGTGTGTGTGTGTGTGTGTGTATATATAATATATATATATATATATATATATATATATATATATATATATAGCCGAGTGGTTAGAACATTTGCTTTCTGACCATGAGACCCGGGTTCGAATCTCACCATGGTCAATTTGTTGGGAAGGCGACTTCCTGATGCTACCAGGCTGGATCAAGATCAATCCCAGCATGTGGCACCTTTGGAAAGTGCCTGAAAGCTATACCACGGGTTGACCCAAGCCTTGTGAGTGAAATTGAGTAGACGGAACTCTTATGGGCCATTGATAACTGTGCTAGTATGAAGCCACAAGTCATCATAGCTGAGGGTTTGAGAGTGCTGGCCTTGTTCAAATTGTTGATCACACTAGATAACATGCTCTATCTCAGAAACTGTAACTAAGGTCTTCTCAGCATAGTTGCAGTATAAACAACTGGTGGGCTCTGTGGGTGTTGAGCAAACACAAATGTGCCTGAGCAAGCGTCTGCGATAGGGATTGGATAGCCAACCTAGTATGGGTATCCTGGAATACAAGTGGCCAGCTATTATATTTATGATAAAGGGTTTTTTTTTCCATATATCAAACTAATAGTTGATAATTGAAAAAAAAAAAAAAAAAAAAAAAAACTTCTACATTGTGTTTCATGATTCAAAAGGACTTTAAACCAATAATGGTTTTATTGATGGAATTTTATTTCTGCCAGCTATATTATAGAACATATCTACTTTCCTAACAAATCTGCTGCTATTACAATGCGAGATATTTCAAAACAATAGCGATAAAAATAAAAACATAACACTAGAAAGCAGAATGAGGTCAGTTAGTTCATACATCTAGACACATTGGTTGCCAAAAAATTCATTTAAAGCTAAGCATTATAATAATAATAATAATAATAATAATAATAGGAGTAGATAAGTTCACCCATCATCCAGTTCACACTCCTCCCCAGGTTGTTTTGAACAGGAGTAGAGGTTTAAACCTTGTTTCCTGTTTCGGATTGGGTTTCCAGTTCCTTCTAAAAGTCTACTTCAACTCTATACTCCTAACATCAGTCTAAACTCTGAAACTCTCTCAGTAGGAGTAGATAGGTTTATTTATAGTCCTATTCACACTCCTCCGTATGGAGATTATGAAACAAAGTGTAAAAGCTATAAACAACAAATTTTTCATTTTGTCTCATACTATTATACATCCTACATACAGTTCAATTGTCTATAGAAAACTTAAAACCACTAACTAGTAACTAGAATCAGGTAATTTATTCATTTATTTTGTTAACGATAAGGGCAGAAAAAAAAAACTCACTGTATCAATTTTTGCTTGGGATTTCTTTTTAGACTGTTTTGGCGCAAATGCCAACTTCTCGTATTTCTCTTTCCAACGCTGTTTGCCTTGTTCTATTAAATCTTCCACACTTTCTACCTCAATGTCACCATTGTTTTCATTATTATTATTGTTGTAGTTGCTGGTTTTCCTGGCCAAATTGTTGTTGCTGATGTTCTTTTTGTTGTTCTGTTTGACATGAGATTTTGAAGACTGCCTGCTGGAAGCAGCATCGGGGCCCTGCTTATAATAGCCAGGTTTTTTCTCCCATTTCTCATGGACTTTACTCAGAGCATCTAATTGTTCTTTGTTCATGGTGCAAGCTAGAATGACAATGAATGAACATGAAAGCAAACCAAAAATCAAACAAAAGAAAGAAAATAAAAGCAAATGGTAAAGTAATTGACAGACAAAAAAATCAGGAAAGAAAAACAATACAAAAAGCAAAAAATGTATATGAATGATGGGTATATACTGAAGTAAAAAGCAAATGAAAATATTTTTCTCAACGTTAAAAAAAGACAGATTAAAAAGTCATTAAATAATTACCTCAAAGCCATTAATACACATTTTATTTTAATACTCACCTGATAAATAAAAGCACTATATGCTTTTTTGAGTTGACCACATCATCCATCCTAAATGTAAACTTCATTCAAATCATATTCCTTGGTTTATTTTATAAAAATTTATATTTTATTTATATTATGTTATAGTTGCAAATGTAAGAATAAATAAAATGTCTCCAAAAATGTAAGTTATAACTTATTGAAAGACATCAATGTATTAACAAAAAATGGGTAAATTCAAGAGAAAGGAAAAATTTAAGCTGATTTTCACAAAATAAAAATCATCAATGTATTACACAGGTTTTCTAAATAAGAATTTGGGGAAATTTAAGTCAGGTTAAAAAAAATAAAAAGGTGTGAACCATAGACTGAAGGAAAAAAAAAACAAAAAAAAACAAAAACAAAACAGCAAGTTGTTATAACCCATCAATGTTTCATAAGTTTATAGTTCAATCTTATAAAACATTTATCCCATGAAAATATTTTCAAAAAACATTGTTTACAAGACCAGTGGGTACAGATTTTAAAAGATAATAAAATTAAGAATTTACTTGAATAAACAGATGTGTGCCAAACAATATTCTCAATCTAATAATAAAGAAACATGAAAGAATCAGTTATGACTACTAATAGACTTGCTAAAATATATGACAAAATCTCCCGTCGATTTGACATGAGGGCTCAACACTCATTTTGGTTCATTTTTTATGTTTATGCCTTAAATGGCACTTCAGTCCAGCTGCTGATTTAAACATGATGCCACATTCAGTGCAGATGACAGAATCTTTCAAATATAAAATATAAATATTGATAAATTACACATTTACAATGGTTATACTTTTCAAATAAGAACAGTAGAATTTTCTTTCAACAACTATTAATTTCTTGAATGCACCTAATAACAGGGTTCTTTAACTGCTATAAAATATTTACATTATTTACAGTCAGAGTAATGGCTTCATCATGTTACTATCACATTTCAACCATTGTGTCCTCCAGTTTTCTTTAGATGTCTGTTGATCCAGGTAACCTTTGAGGAATTTCAAACCAAACCAATTAATCTACTGGAGTAAAGTGTTCTCATTCTACTGTCCATGTCTCGGGATATCTCATCTTACACTTGTTTTATTACTGCTCAATTATTACGAGTCCTGCTTCCACTGAGCTTGAAGGCACATGGTCCAGACTAGGGATTGAACTCACAATTACTATGTCATCAAATTCACAAAATAATGCTTTAATCCTTTAGGCTAGTGCCTGGTGGAGAACTTGGAACCTTAAAGTTAATACTCATTGGATATATTTAGTATGACACTATTTAAATTTATATTAATTTTACTTGTTTCTGTTGTGAAAAATGTTTCTTTTGCATTGATAAGATATCTTCAAGTATTTCTCAAATATAAATATCAAATACAAGCAAAAGAAAAAAAAAAACAAAACAAAGAACATTGATTATGTTTGGTGTGACTCTTAGCAGTTTTTCTCTTTAGCAAAGGGAGAAAAACTGCTAAAACCCAAATGAGATATTAGGTTGGTGCAAAAATAATGTTTTCTCACATAAAGTTGAACGTCAAAAAACGACATTATTTTTGCACCAACCTAATAGAAAGATATGGAGAGCCATGATCCTCTATGTCCTGAACGGATACACCACATAAAAGAAAAAAAAAAAAAAAAAAAACCCCAGCAATTTCTGAAAGTCAAAAAATAATGAAACAATTCCCCCACAATAGTAAATATATGACAATACTAGATACCAAGTACTTCTTGTATGACACAGTAACATTATTATTAGTACACTTAGAAGACAAACCACTGATATTCTATAACTAATCTGCCACAAAACAAACCAGTTATGCATAGTATTTATCTTAGTTCTTTTTTTATTCTTCTTCAAAAATCCTTATACAATGAGAACCCCCCCCACCAATAATTCTATAGTGCTTCTTTATATTATACAAAAATAAAGCTCAAAAATAATTATAGCTATTTACTTTGAATCACCTGAAACATTTTTTTTCACTATACAATTTTTTAGTCATATTTTGTTAAAATATACTGCCATTTCTCATCCCCCCACCTCCACGTTAAACCCAGACACTGGTTGAAGTATTTCAGGTTTATCAAATTCCACTAGGTCAATCCTAAGTGACATCTAATCTGTTCACAAGACTGCAATATTATTAACAGTAGAACATGAAATACTACAACTCACAATCTCCATTCAATTTTATTTTTCATATTTAAAAGTCTGCATTCTTTATTAATAAACAATTAATCAACCAAATTCATATTCTGAAAATTTGAATAAATAAAATTCAAGAACAAGTATCCTCCACTTTATACCACTTTGTATTTAGAGTTCAACCAATATAAGATCAAGTGCCACTCAAAGAATGAGAATGATGATATTATCATGCCATATAACACTTTAGTATGTCATTGTCCTTTTTAGTTAAGTAAAGAGCAGCTGTAAAAATCTAGAATTAAAAAAAAGAGAGAAAAAAAAAAAAAGAGAGAAAGGAGAAAAAAAAAAAAGAGAGAAAGGAGAAAAAAAAAAAGAGAGAAAGGAGAAAAAAAAAAAGAGAGAAAGGAGAAAAAAAAAAGAGAGAAAGGAGAAAAAAAAAAAGAGAGAAAGGAGAAAAAAAAAAAGAGAGAAAGGAGAAAAAAAAAAAGAGAGAAAGGAGAAAAAAAAAAAGAGAGAAAGGAGAAAAAAAAAAAGAGAGAAAGGAGAAAAAAAGAGAGAAAGGAGAAAAAAAGAGAGAAAGGAGAAAAAAAGAGAGAAAGGAGAAAAAAAGAGAGAAAGGAGAAAAAAAAGAGAGAAAGGAGAAAAAAAAAGAGAGAAAGGAGAAAAAAAAAGAGAGAAAGAGAAAAAAAGAGAGAAAGAGAAAAAAAGAGAGAAAGAGAAAAAAAGAGAGAAAGAGAAAAAAAGAGAGAAAGAGAAAAAAAGAGAGAAAGAGAAAAAAAGAGAGAAAGAGAAAAAAAGAGAGAAAGAGAAAAAAAGAGAGAAAGAGAAAAAGAAAGATAGCTGCATTGCCACAGTAATTTATATTACCTTAAACAAAACCATGGAATGGACACATATATATATCTGAGGCAATATGCAACATACGCTATGCACACGTGAATTGTATTGCTGTAAATATGTTAATAGGACATTATCTAATTCCCAAAAGGGATAGAGTAAACAAAATGGTATGCAAGAAAAAAGAAAAAAAAATAACTTTAAATGTTAATTAGAGACCAGGTGTATAATCAGCATTCTTCAGTTTTATCCATATTTAGTAATAGTACACAGCACTTTGCACAAAGATATATCCACCTTCAACAAGGCTTATTTTAAGTAGCTTGTATATTTAGGATCTTAACATTGCTTGGAATGTACACTTGTCTTAAGTTTGTTGCTTCCCAACCTAAGAGGAAAAAAATTATCCTATACCTTTTGAATATATAAAAGATCAATTGACACAGGAGTTGACCAGTAACAAATCAATTAATTGGATGTTGGTTCAAAGTTAGAAAGATCAATAAAGATATCTTATGTGATTCTGAAAATTATACTATTTTACTTTTAGTTTCAAATGTGTTAAGTAGATTATAGTCTAGTCTGTATAATCTGATGCTAGTGTCCCCAAATTATAGAATATAGATAATTGGCAGTGCAATAAACTAATTTGCTTCCCTCTGCAAGTTTTCACGTTCAACCTGTCAAAAACCAAATCACAGATATCTAATTTATGTTTAACAATATATGCAGAGCCATTTCACAGGCTTGTATGAGAGAATAAGCAACAGAGAAATAAAAGTGAGGAAAATGAATCTCAAAATATTTTTCATCATTTCCTGTAGTTCCTTATATAGATATAATCCAATTTTTTTTTTTAGGATCGACTGTTACCAGAATTTTCAAAAAATGGTAAGTATTGAAGCCTAAAATTGAAAAAAATCCTGGCTCATTTTGTCGTCTCCATCACAAAAATGAACACCCTAATACATGCAGGACCAACAAAACAAATTTAACCTATTCCTTATATTGCTAAACATTTATTTCAAACTTTTGAAAGCATTAGTTTTTCAGGTAAAGCGGCAAAAACCTAATACTTATCTAGAATACAATTAAAAATATACAAAGTTTTGATTCTCCAAGATCAAATTTAATCCGGGAACACCACAAATTGTGTTTCTAGTAGGAAAGAAAATGACTTCTAGTCATTACAATTATAGATATTAGGTTTTGGTGGAGAAAAAACAAGCCAAACAGAAATAAACATTTTCTACCTTGTTCAGCTTAGGAATTGACTGATTTGTTCTTTACGGCTTATCTGGATTTTTTTTCTCTCTTGAATGAATATTGTATTAATTTTTTGAAAATAAGAATGATTTTTCCAGATACACGTACTATTTAACCTATAGCTGAGGGGGAGAGATGGACCCATACCTTTTGCAAGGGTATTTGTGCCTAAGTGAATGCAATGAACCCAACTGGAATTCAAACTGAACTCTGATTCCTCATCCCAAGCCACTATCCATTACACCACCTGTACATCCACTTAGGTCAGGAAGGAAACTCAATACTAAAAAGAGAAATTTATTTTCCTGAAAAACTGTTTTAAGAAAGACTTTATGAATTTCAACTGACAGTAACACTAACTTGTACAGTCAATGAATGCCTAATGTTGCCTGTATGAAAACAGCTAACATTGTCATAAACACTGATATCACAATTGTGAAGAATGACCTGATTCTATAATATTCTGTGGTTGGTGTTATCATATTTATTGTGTATCAATATTGAACTTATTTTACATTAAAAAATTTATATACAGGGTGCGGAAGGTTTACCTCCTCCTACATAATGCTAAGATATTAGTGCCAATGGTGTCTTCCCCAAGCTAATGTCTTACCATTATGTGGGAGGTGTTTCTACCACACCTTGTGTATAATTATTGAAGTTATTTTAAATTATTATATCGTTTGTAAATAGAAAGGAACATGAGATTCCTTTAAACTTAAAAGACTATCCTTAATAACAGAAAATTTGACTGAAAATTGCTAATTTGAGGTTGCAACAAAAATAAGTTTAAATTATTAACCAAAAGTAATATCTATCATAGGAAAATCAATGCTTTTAACTTTTATTGAAACATTAAAGATTTTGTTGTTGTGCTCTAAGTATAAAACTAATGTAAGTAATTTACATCTTAATGATTGCATTTGCAATGAAACATGCCAAGTCACTAACATTTCTATCCAAGCTGTTACATGAAATACATTCACCTCTTCCCAAGCCTAGTATTGCTTCAAGTATATAAATTACTTGATCCTAGTCATGCTCTTAATTGGTACCATATAGGATTTAGTCAAAATGCCCAATATGAAGGAGTTAACCACAGTAACAAATGTGGATATTTTCAAAATGACACAATCTGATCGATTGGTTTTCATATCAAATTTAAAACAATTTTACTGAAGAATAAAATCAAAGCATCAGAAATACTGGTATAAAATGTGGCCAACTAAGGAAATTGGTTCTGATAGGGTATTTAAATTATTTCAAATGTGTGATTGCTTCATAACAACTTTCGAGGTCCTGAGTGAATCGCACAAAGGCAAGAAACATGTCCAATGAAAATATGAACAAATATGAATATTTTAGTCTTAAGTTGTTCAAATTTTCTAAATAAAGCATTTCATTGTAACCAATATAGCATGAAGAAATTGGAAAGAAAAGGTCCCCCTCGCTATTATTTTGTTAAATACTAGGTTAAAAAAATGTGTGAGAGAGAGAACAGAAGCAAGGAGAGCAAAGTAGGAGAGAGAGAAAGATAAATTGTTTGAGTTTGAAGCTAATGTGAGTAAGAATTTCCAATTTACAACATAACAGAATAAACTATGCAACTTGGATAAAGAAAATAACTTTACAAAGATTAAACTATGAATGAGGACATGCTTTGTGATCTGACAAATTAATGACAATATGGATGGAGTCAAGTATATTTGTAAGAGAGCAGGGAAACATTTTGATTATAAATACATGTATGGCATTATTATGTTTATTGCAGAGTAAAACAATGTTGACTATGCATGTCTGTGAGTAGCTTTGGAAGGATCTGCAAAATACTTGGCACTTTGAAAATAAAACAATAATTGGACATCTTGCAGAACACATTGTTTTAAAGTATGAAGAAACTGTTGCACAGATTGAATGTGTAATTTTCTTTTTTAGCATAACAATAATCCCAAGTATGCCCTACAAGTTAAAAAAAAAAAAAAAAAAAAAAAAAGTTTCTTGCTGGCAAACATTTCAAAGTCTTTAACTGGCCTCTTCAGTATCCTGACTTTAATCTTAATGAAATCATTTGGGAAATTCTAAACAAGAAGCAAGGTAAGTCACAAGTCACACAGCATAGTTCTAAAGATTGAAGGTTTGACAAAATCTGAGATCCAACACACGTGTAATGTTGCCGAGTAAAATGCCCAAATGTTACTCATTGATTACATGGTTAATATACACTTTATTTTCTGTATGTTATAAAACCAAGATTTATTTTATTAAATAATCTTTTTCATTTAATTTTGTGTTTTCTTCTTAATATAGCCTACATCTTTTACTTTAATTCAACCTATAAATAGAATGATAGATTTGTGAAAATGTCCTCTTGACACAGCATATCGCCACAATTATGTATGTGTGTGCTCTGAAATGAAATTAGTTGCAATCAGATGTATAAACAATAGACTTGCTTTATATATGTATATACAGAAAAGACCTTATAAGATAATTTTATAAAAGTTATAATAACCAATGCAAAGTGAGAGAAATTTCTTCCTTGACCTCAATATTAACGGTTCTCTCTTCAACCTACTAACAAGAAAATAAAGTAGACAGTAAAACACACACAATGATAAGTATTAATCTTTTGAGAATCCAACTCAGCTTTATTAAGGCTACATAATAGCCTATTGTGATTTTATTCTCCAGGCACATTAAGAATAATATTATGGAAATAATACAGTAGCAGAATAAAAGATAGCGACAAGTTTGGAATTTTTGTCCGAACTATTATGTTGGTTAAAATTCATTACAAATCTATAGAAAAGAAAACCAATTATTGCACAAGGTCTGAAATAAAAGGTATTGGGATTGGTGCTATAAAAAGAAAACTACAACATATCAATTTGGCATTTAAACTCCTTTGAAATAATCCCCTTCTGAAACTACACACTTTAACTAGCATCATTTCCATTGATGGAAGCATTCCTGAAACTCCTTTCTTTGAATAGAGAGCAGCTGTCTCATTGCATTTGCTTGAATTGCCTCAATGTCTTGAAATCTTGTTCATTTCAAGTGAGATAAGATCTGGTGAATATTATGTTTGGGCAAAATCTGCTGCACAAGCCATGATCACCAATAGAAACACTGTTGTATGGTAAGATAGCCACACTCTACACACTTTCCTTCCAAGCATTGCTATCAACAATGGATGTGGGTGAGAAGTTATAACATTCTCGCTCACCTCCAATATAAACAGTGTGTATGCGGTACAGAGTTCAAGCCCAATCTGTGCCAAGTGGCTTCATTCTGCATACTTTAGCTTTGTTACTATTTGATCAGACCTTGTAGAAAAACTTGTAAGATCTTCAATAACTACCAATACAGAAGAGTGCGTGTGTGTGTGTGCGTGTGTATGTATGTATATATAACATGAAATATTGTACACTCTTTACATTGTTGGGACTGTTGTCCTCATCTTTGTTGCCATATTTATCACAACGTTTCGGCCATTGTACGATCCGGCCTTCTTCAGGTGGTTGGAATGTCGAACTGAACCCTTTATTTTACTCGCTGGGGTAGACTGTTCTAGTTCCACATGCCATGTCTAATGGATGTCAGTTATCAGTTATCTCCTGTTAATTCCCCTCTCCAAGATCTCCACCGCCTTAACCAGGTATTGAACTCACACTCTTTGGGTCCTGTCTCTGGATCTAACTAATGCCTTTATCCACTGTGCCATGTATCCTTGAGGACATTTGGCACAGTGGATATAGAGTGTATAGGCTTGCTATGTAAGGTCGTGGCACTAGACTTGGAGTGTAGAACTGTTGTAACCTAGGAAAGGTTACTGAATAGAATAATTGAATGAAGGTTGGTAATAAACGATAATACTTAGGACAAGAACAACACACAAGATTCTCCAGTGGTGCATAGAAATAGTCATCTGTTAGAAGTGAGTCAAGTGAATTCCACAATGAATGTCCAACTGCAGGATATCTACCAACCGCTCCACGCGGTCAGATGTGACATAAGGCCGAATTTAATGTGGAGTATCTGAGCCTGTATGCTTGACCAAAAATTCCCCATAGACCCTGTATAAAACAAGGTCATGTAGCTGTTTCCCAAGACAAGACCCTTCTCTTCGACATAGCCTCATCTGGGGATCTTCTCTGCCCAGAAGCAGAGAGTTTGACCAGCACAGCTAAAGATGAATCTCCAACTGCAGACCAACATACAGTATTTTCTACTGTATTTATGTGAATGGGGACATACCCATTAACGTCCATAGATATGCTACAACAAGAACAAAAAGTCTTCTGTGTGGAATTGTCCAGCATTTACTGCTACACAGGAGGATACATATTACATAGCAATTCAGCATTTTTTTTTTCTTTGTTTCTAATAAAATTTTCCAATCTTTAATACTTTGTTTAGCCTCTGGGAGGCATCATATGCTACAAACTATGAGTAGTTACAATGAAAAGTAACTAAAATTATGATGAAAGAAATAGTCAAAAGAAAAAAAAAAAAAAAAAAAAATAAAAAAAAATAATACTTCATCTAATAAAAATACATGTTAAGATCCAACTGACACATTCGTAAAAACAAATCCTGGCCTTTGATTATTATGAACTCACAAGGCTTAAGGTCAAGTCACCCAGAAAACACAGGTTCCTGAAAAATCATCCATGTGATGTAACCATGAGCATGCATACTCAGATAGTGTTGTTGTTTTTTTTAATACACTGTCCCTTCAGGAAGTGGGCAATCTTGTCTCCCCATAAATATGAATTTCCATGTATTCTTAGGAAAGATAGTGGAGTGGTTTCCTGTTGCTTTCTCCATAGTTTAGAATTCAGAGTTTCCCTTTTCTTAGACTGGTTGCCATCCAATACCTGTAAATGAAATGATGCACAGTTCTTACCCATTCCATTTTGCATGCAGATGACCATTACACTACCCACACAAGCAACCTGAGGCCTGCATGATAGACTAAGCAAAACTGGGTAAATATCAACTTTGATGAACCTATACAAGTTTTACATTTCTATTATGGAGACCGATAAGAGAAAGAAAGATATTCATTGCTTTATATAAAACTGCCAATAATGCGATTGATTGTTATCACTCGCAAAATACTCAGACAAACTAGTGTCTTATAATACTGAATGTATTAATCAATACAATAAATTGTTATAATTCTCAGATGAAAAGAAAATATATTTAGAATGCACATAAAAGCTAAAAATTGAGATTTGGTTTGCTGTTTCCGAGAAAGTATTTCCGCTTGATTGACCAGAGATGACTATCTACAAAAGGAGCATTTCTGATCTAATACTATTAAATCATTAATCTAATTATTACCATTATCAATAAAATTGTCAAGAGTCTCATATCTGTTATGGGCCGATTGATTAACAATTGAATCATACATTCTAAAGTATAAGCAGAGTCATAAAATGTTCTAGTATTCAGAAACAGTTTTCAACTAAAATTCATAGCTCTAATTTGAACATCCTTTCTAAACAAAAATGATTACCTCATTGTTGAGGCACTCATAAACATTTTATTTTAATCTTTCAAACATCAACACTGATAAAATCGAGGCCTGTGGCAGATTGACTCTTTGTTATGGATTATCAACCCTTTGTGGGTTATTTAAAGCAGAAACATTTTTGGTTTGTAAGAATAATCTATTTTTGTGAGTGAATATTGCATTAAGTTTTTAGAAAAGATTTTTCAAGATACAAGTCCTACTATTTAACCCCTAGCTGGGAGAAGGAAAGGTGAAGTCTGTGGTAGAGAAAACTTATGTCATCCTTAAATAAAAGGTCAGGCAAGGAATGAAGAGAAAACATTTCCAGTCAATACCTCTAGATGGAACTGTGCACAATTCTCATAAAACTATTATCCTAGCATTAGCAATATTATTTTGAAATAGAAAACCCTGTGCCAAGAGGAAAGAAATTTCAATGAAAGTCATGTGTAGTGTTATTGCGTAAAAATTAAGAATAAGAGACTAAACCTTTCATATATAAAATTGTTTATTTACTTCTGGATTTTGTCAATGTTGGTGTGACGGCCTAGGAAACTTTCTTTGAACATTGATTTTGTTCTTGAAAAGATGAGAGCCTCTGGTTTTCCCCTCTTGGGTGGGGCGTTTATATAAGTTCCTGTCATCTGGTTGTCCCATATGTGCACATCTTAAGCTTAGCCAAGTCGACCACCTGTTTACATGCCAGGAACAGCCAATGATGTTTTCCGAGGTGCAAATCTGCACTTAGTGGCTATGAGGTCACCTGCCAGGTCAATACTCTAATGCATCTGGTACCTTTGATGCTCTAGTGTAACATTGAGTGAAAAACTTGCTTTGGTATCTCTTAGGATGAGCCCAATACATACTGGGGTCACCACATATCAACTCTTATTAGAACAAAAGGTTCCTTATTAACATGAAATTCGATTCAGAACCCTGGTGGAAATCATATAGTTCACAGATACATCATACAAATAAATGATGCCAGTAGAACACAAATTAAGAGTAATATATAAGGAAGATATTTTCTATTTGGAAATATACCTGATAAATAGAAATGGTAATATTAGCAGTTTCCTTATAAGGAAACATTCAGCATTCATTGATCAAGCAGCCAGTACTACTTTCACTTGAGTTTTCTAAAATCCTATTCTTAAAACAATTTTTCAGGAAAATGGGTTGATCTTATAGTGGGTTATCAGTTATAGTGAATTGTATGAGTGTTGAAACAGATTAGTTTGATTTGGCCTTGTTAGTTAGATAGACCACCATAAGAGGGGTATAAAACAAGAAAATCAAATTGTAAAGCGAAACAAAAAATTTATACACATATAAATCAATTTGGATCTCTACAAATAAAATGAATGTATTTTGGTTGATATAAGGTCGTCAAAATGTTCGTAGTAGTTCTTGCAAGAATGAGTTTATGTGTACGTAGGCAGGAACGTATGTGTGGATGTATGTATGAGCGTTATCGAAGGGTAGGAATGTCTTTGAAGTAAGCGCTCAGTCTTAAAATGTTCCTTTTGTTTATCAAGTATAAAAGAGGTGAGGGAGAAGGGTAGAGATAATAATAACGCTCGCTTGACGTTGTCAAGGAACATGTTAATACGCTCGTCTCCTCCTCTCTGGTGACAAGCAAACTTGCCAGTCTTTTATTTTGTCTTGGGGGCTTGAAAAAGTCATTTGGGAATTCACTCCCGGATATGGTCCGGGCCTTTTCATTGGATGACGAACAAATATTTGCGTTGGCTTGCAAAAAGGTCCGTGAAAGAATTTGTTTCTGAGAATTGAAGATTATTTGAGTTTTGTTTTTAAATGTTTCCTAGTTTTATATTGGCCAAAAAACATTTTGCATCGAGGTGTGAAATTTTACGAGTTTTGTTTTGGATTCGCTTTTGCGTGTGTTAAGTTTGTAAATTCAAGTCTTTTTAATTTCTAACAAAATCAATAAGTCAGTGCTTAGCATTTGAATTTTAAATCTAGATGTTTTTTTGTTCACTACAATCTTAGAAAGTGGTTGTATACAGCTGACAATTTAGTCATTTCTGAAAAGGTTATGGCCAAATGCATGACATCCATATAGAAATCTTGATCTGATGAGGCCATTCAAGAATAAGACTCAAGTTTTTGTTTTGTGCAAAACTACTAAGAGAACAGCCTATTCTATGTTAAATTTCATTATCTCCGATACTAAATTTGTTATAACTGATCCATACACCAAATTATTTGCAGTGTTTAGTACTTACTAATTCCAAAATAAAATAAGTACAAGAATGGAAACATTCATCTTGGAATAACCTAAATTTAGAAGAGCCATGTCAATATTGACAATGAAAGGAAGGGCATTTTGCTGCTACTGCATGAGTGGAGCAAGTAAAAAAGTTTTAAGAGTGCTTTCGCCATCTGCTTGCTAATGATTCTTTGGTAATTAAAAAAAGGGGTGGAAGAGTGTCAAATAGATAATTTTTTTCCTTTGACACTGCTATTATTTTAATTACTTTCACTCCCATGCAATGTTTGTTTTAAAAAGCGATGATTAGAATTTGAATAAAACCTAAACATATGAAAGTGAATTTATACATTTATTCTTGAAAATTGAAAACAAAAATAAACACTTTTCGATTGTTAGCTAATTACCAATCAATCCAAATTTTATAAAATGGTAAATAATAAATATTGCAGTTTTAATACAATTTTATTAGCTTTAAGAATGATGTAAATATAAAATCATTCTTGTACATGAACAATCTAATAGATGTAATATTTTTGTTGTAAATTCATAAGTGCAAAAAAAAAAAAAAAAAAAAAAAAAAAAAAAAAAACACAACAGTGTATAAATTCATTTTCATCATATGTTCAAGTTTTACTACAATTCTAATCATTGTTTTTAAAACATTGCAGAGGAGTGAAGGTAGTTAAAATAATAGTAGTGTCAAGGGGGGAAAAAAAATGTCCTTTTGATGCTGTTTTTTTTTTTGTGGGCATGAAGGTTCAAAATTGCTGATTCTTCTATCAGTCACTGTGGTATGCCAGTAACAAGACATTTGGTCAAGATATCTAGCAATAAAACAATGTGAAGAGAATCCGATTCATAAGAGCAGGAGTTTGGAATTGACTATCGATAGCATCAGTCAAATTTTGAAAAAGAAAAAAGTTGCTCATTTGACGAAAAGCAGAAATTGCCAATTGAAAGCCCAGAATAAAATGTCTCGATTCTTTAAAACAAGAACAATGAGAGCCCCCCACCACCACCTCTCAAAAAAATGTTGGCACCTGGTCAACTTAGAAAGTTGCCAAATATAAAACTAAAAGTGACCTACAAAAATAGTTGTCTACTTTTCAGAGTTAATGGAATCAGCCAAGGATGCCATTGTAAGCAATCTAAATAAAAGATTCATGAATCTTAGAGTGATTTGCATTGGCAGAGCTGAGATCAAATGAAACTTATCCAAGAGAGTATGGAGCATTGTTTTAAGCTTACCAAATAAATCTTAACCACCACTCCTTTTAGTTTCATTCATATATTTAAGAGATGCTATCTTGGTAGGTAAAATTAGTGGTAAGAACATTTTACGGTGTTAATCTGCCTGCCTTGAAAACAGCATTTTTTTTTCACCTGACCTCTGGCCAAATTGACTTCTGTTAACCCATTGACTGATGATATTGATTTCTAACATTGCAAATGGGTTTGTGCAGGGGGCATGGTTAATGGGTTTGTGCAGGGGGCATGGTTAATGGGTTTGTGCAGGGGGCATGGTTAATGGGTTTGTGCAGGGGGCATGGTTAATGGGTTTGTGCAGGGGGCATGGTTAATGGGTTTGTGCAGGGGGCATGGTTAATGGGTTTGTGCAGGGGGCATGGTTAATGGGTTTGTGCAGGGGGCATGGTTAATGGGTTTGTGCAGGGGGCATGGTTAATGGGTTTGTGCAGGGGGCATGGTTAATGGGTTTGTGCAGGGGGCATGGTTAATGGGTTTGTGCAGGGGGCATGGTTAATGGGTTTGTGCAGGGGGCATGGTTAATGGGTTTGTGCAGGGGGCATGGTTAATGGGTTTGTGCAGGGGGCATGGTTAATGGGTTTGTGCAGGGGGCATGGTTAATGGGTTTGTGCAGGGGGCATGGTTAATGGGTTTGTGCAGGGGGCATGGTTAATGGGTTTGTGCAGGGGGCATGGTTAATGGGTTTGTGCAGGGGGCATGGTTAATGGGTTTGTGCAGGGGGCATGGTTAATGGGTTTGTGCAGGGGGCATGGTTAATGGGTTTGTGCAGGGGGCATGGTTAATGGGTTTGTGCAGGGGGCATGGTTAATGGGTTTGTGCAGGGGGCATGGTTAATGGGTTTGTGCAGGGGGCATGGTTAATGGGTTTGTGCAATGGATAGCAGCTCGGATTGAGGAACATGATAGCAGAGATTGAATTCCAGTAAAGTTCATTACATTCACTTATGTGCTAATACCTTTAGGAAACGGTATGAATCCATCTCTTCTGTCTCCCAGCTATGAGTAAATATCAGGAAAGACTGGGTTCTGAAGGCCTAGTATATGAACTGATGGAAACCACAGCATATTCTGTAGTCTTTGGCTGTTGTTCAAGAAGGGAACCACCAAGCTATCTGAAAGCCAACCTGAAAGGTTCAGGAGAAGGGAAAATCAAAGTCTGTTTCTTAGCTCCCCACTCCCACCCAAAGATGAAGTCCAGGGTCGTCAAAAAAAAAAAAAAAAAAAAAAAAATGTTCATCTCTTTATACCAAATACAAGTGTCATCTCTTTATACCAAATACAAGTGTCATCTGGAATACTCATGTCAACGGGAATTTTTCATTTTATAAAATAAAAATGCCAGTTCAAAAGACATTCCACCAGTCTTTATGTAAGTTTAATAAGTATGAAACAAAATAATCATATTGTGGCAAAAATTGTTTGAAAAAAATAATAAGCATTGTGCAGATAGGTCATTCAAATAAACATTTAGGGGTGTTGGCACTTCTGTTCGATACAAAAGAGTACAGCATAAAGCCAGAAATATAATGTACATTGTAAGAAGGACTAAACTCGTAGCTCTAGTTATGGTCTATTAGTCTAGCAAGATAAAAAACTTTATATAACAAGGTATCTTGTAACTCATATTTTAATTTCATAAATCTGTCAACAATTATAGGATACCCAACAAGGAATGAACTTATCGTATTTTTCAGATCTTTAAGCCAAAATAATGCTTCACAAGTAAGATCCTTAGGATTTAGTTCAGTGTGGTACAAAACCACAAAAAGGACATTCAATTTAGATTTAGGACTTGTTTTCTTTATACTAAGTTTCTTCAGGACATAACTGGTCATGGCTTTCCAAGGCATCCTTTTCCATGAACTGCTATGTAAGTTTTTAGAAAAGTATTTATTTCTATTTTACACTGTTTAAACTGTTGTCCTCATCTTTATTGCCATATTTACAATGTTTCAGCTGTTGTTCATGCCGGGCCTTCTTCAGGTGATATATGTATATCACCTGAAGATGGTTGGGAACATACAATGGCCAAAACATCATGAATATGGCAATAAAGATGAGGACAACAGTCTGAATGATGTAAATAATTGCTATACCTCATCTCAGAAATATAGACAAGTATTTATTTCCATAATGATTTCAAAATATGAGAAACTCTGCAATTGGTTAGCTTGCTAAGTACTGAAAATATCAACCCTGAAGGTTAAATACAATGGATTTTTTATTAAATCTTGCTAAGTACATTGATAAGAAACAAATATAGTAAACACAAGAGTCAATGTCATTCTACAGAAGGCCTCAGTAGAAAAACACTAACTAATGACGTCAAACATAATTCTTGTTAACATATACTAATCCCAACAAAGTGTACAGGAGATATTAAATTTGGATTACAAGCAAAAAACACAAATCTTACCTAGAATTGCAGTAGATAAATTGTCCCCAAAACTGCTCAACACCTGACTGAATATCAAAAAGATGAACTTTACTATAGCGTGCATTTGCTGACAGTCCAAGACAAAGTTGATATTCAAATGACAGGTTAGTGAGTTGCATTATATATATATATATATATGTGTTTACTTAAGGGACATGTGTGTGTCTGTTTGTGTGTGTGTGTGTGTGTGGGGGGGGGTCCTTAAAAATAACAAGAATCTTTCAGAAAACCTATTTCTCTGATTTATATTATAAAAGACAATTTGCTGTATGGATGGTGGGAATTGAAGTTGAGGTGTTGGCTCGTGATATACAGATGTCTTAGCGCCATTCTTTGTGCAAGTTACAAGTTTTACAGAGTTCACACGGTCCAGCAGTATTTGTACAGCTTCCTGATGATGCCAGACCATAAAAGTGTTATCTACGTATCTCAGCCATGTTATCGTCTTTAGTGGTGCCTACAACACTGCAAAAATCATAAGTGGTGAACTGGACATATACCAACAGGAGATGATCAGAATGAAAACATGCTCAGAATAACAAGTACCCTGCAAATAAAACATCAGCTTCTGCAGGCAAAAAACAAAAGGAGTAAAGGGCCAGATAACGACCACAGTTTGTCTCTCTTGAGGGCTTATCAGAAATTATGCAAATGATTTGCAGTCTGTACAACATCAGGACAATATTCAGAAGCAGCTCCCCCTCCTACAGAAATAAAGAGGAGGACATGACCAAGAACTGTGTGTATTCAATCCCTTGCAATTGTGGCAAAGAATACAAAGGTGAAACCAGCTGCCCCCTAAAAAAAGGGTTATGAAATCAGGAATGGCTGATCATGTATGATGGAAAAATGGTAATCACCAAGCCCCGTGGAATGAAGTACAAATACTAGACAGAAAAGGACACTGGAGAGTCAGATATCATCAGCGTATATGCTAGGCAAGGAGGATCTCATTATTAGGCCTAACATAAAAATAAATATGACACTTGAACAGTTAATGAATAAAAAGAGAAGACAGTAGGGATTCAACAGTAACAAGAAAAGGGTAATATTTGTGAATGCAGTCAAGTGTAACAAGCAACAGTGGGCAAACAACAAGCCTAGTGGATTAAAGTTTTAGTTCATGAATTTGGTGACAGTAAATTTGAGTTCAACCCTGGGTTGGGTAGTGCAGAGTTAGGATTCAGTAGAAACAGGACAAACAATAACTAAGCAATATCTGTCTATATTTCTGAAATGAGGTATTGTAATTATTTATATTGTTTGAACTGCTGTCCTCATCTTTATTGCCATATTCACAATGTTTCAGCCGTTGTATGCTCTGGCCTTCTTCAGATAATTGGAATTTCAAACAATCTACCCTAGTGGACAAAAAGGGCTCACTTCAAAATTCCAGTCACCTGAAGAAGACTGAAGCATACAACAGCTGAAACATTGTGAATATGGCAATAAAGATGAGGACAAGAAACCAAACCATGTAAATAATAACTAAGCATTACGAAAAGCAAGAACTAGATATCTCGACACGGTCAGAAGAACAGTCTATCTCTGTAGATTAAATAAAAGGTTCATCTGAAAGTTACCTGGATCAACAATAATGAAGGCTAGAGAGTACATTGTCTGAAACATTTTAATAAGAACAACAACAAAGATGAGGATAATAATCTGAGTCTAAATAATGTAAATAAGGAAAATTGAGTAGAAAAATAAGTATTTGCATTGTCAAATACCTTTTTATTATTATAATAGTCATTAAGTAATATCTCATAAGCCAAGCAAGAAATTTAGTATTTGTATTAATCCTATATATATTTATTTTCATGTCATCTGATGATTGCGTAAGTGTGAAACTTGGTCCATTCTTTCATACAAATTAACATTGTCAAGCAATCTTTGCTCTACCTAAGTAATCTAGGTTTTGAGCACTTTAATAAGTAGGTAGGTGTTTTCCTATAGGCCTTTTTTTCTATTGCCCTACTTGTTCAAGATTTTATCTGGATCAACGGTAATCAGGCCTATTGAAAAATTGTTTTTCCAAACATGTTTTGTTGAATATGACAAAAAAAAAAAAAAAAAATTTTTTTTCTGGAGTTTTTTTCATTTGGCGGGAGTAAGAGAATGTAAAAATTGTCTGTAGTGTCTATTGTTTCAAGTGCTTTTGGCCATTTCTTTAGCCTTTTTCAAAGGGTTCGTTAATTTTTTTTTTCATGGCTGTCTTTTAAGATGTAGTTGTGTGAAAATGCTATGACCATTGAAGTGGCATCACACAACTATATATTAAAAGACAACCATGAGAAGAATCTAACAAACCCTTTGAAAATGGCTAAAGAAGTGGACATTTTTTTTTTTACACACCCTTACCTCAACCAAACAGAAAAATTAAATTAAAAAAAAAAAAAAAAATGAAGAAAATAGAAAAACCCATAAAAAAAAAAAAAAAAAAAAAAAAATCAGAATTTCCCTGTCATATATATATATATATATATATATATATATAGAGACACAGACTATATATATATATATATATATAGACAGACTATATATATATATATAGACACAGACTATATATATATATATATATATATATATAGACACAGACTATATATATATATATATATATATATATAGACACAGACTATATATATATATATATATAGACACAGACTATATATATATATATATATATATAGACACAGACTATATATATATATATATATATATAGACACAGACTATATATATATATATATATATATAGACACAGACTATATATATATATATAGACACAGACTATATATATATATATAGACACAGACTATATATATATATATATAGACACAGACTATATATATATATATATAGACACAGACTATATATATATATATATATAGACACAGACTATATATATATATATATAGACACAGACTATATATATATATATATATAGACACAGACTATATATATATATATATATATAGACACAGACTATATATATATATATATATAGACACAGACTATATATATATATATATATAGACACAGACTATATATATATATATATATAGACACAGACTATATATATATATATATATAGACACAGACTATATATATATATATATATAGACACAGACTATATATATATATATATATAGACACAGACTATATATATATATAGACACAGACTATATATATATATAGACACAGACTATATATATATATAGACACAGACTATATATATATATAGACACAGACTATATATATATATAGACACAGACTATATATATATATAGACACAGACTATATATATATATAGACACAGACTATATATATATATAGACACAGACTATATATATATATAGACACAGACTATATATATATATAGACACAGACTATATATATATATAGACACAGACTATATATATATATAGACACAGACTATATATATATATATATATAGACACAGACTATATATATATATATATATAGACACAGACTATATATATATATATATATATAGACACAGACTATATATATATATATATATAGACACAGACTATATATATATATATATATAGACACAGACTATATATATATATATATATAGACACAGACTATATATATATATATATATAGACACAGACTATATATATATATATATATAGACACTGTGTCTATATATATATATATATATAGTCTGACTATATATATATATATATAGACACAGACTATATATATATATATATAGACACAGACTATATATATATATAGACACAGACTATATATATATATAGACACAGACTATATATATATATAGACACAGACTATATATATATATAGACACAGACTATATATATATATAGACACAGACTATATATATATATAGACACAGACTATATATATATATAGACACAGACTATATATATATATAGACACAGACTATATATATATATAGACACAGACTATATATATATATAGACACAGACTATATATATATATAGACACAGACTATATATATATATAGACACAGACTATATATATATATAGACACAGACTATATATATATATATATAGACACAGACTATATATATATATATATAGACACAGACTATATATATATATAGACACAGACTATATATATATATAGACACAGACTATATATATATATAGACACAGACTATATATATATATAGACACAGACTATATATATATATAGACACAGACTATATATATATATAGACACAGACTATATATATATATAGACACAGACTATATATATATATAGACACAGACTATATATATATATAGACACAGACTATATATATATATAGACACAGACTATATATATATATAGACACAGACTATATATATATATAGACACAGACTATATATATATATAGACACAGACTATATATATATATAGACACAGACTATATATATATATAGACACAGACTATATATATATATAGACACAGACTATATATATATATAGACACAGACTATATATATATATAGACACAGACTATATATATATATAGACACAGACTATATATATATATAGACACAGACTATATATATATATAGACACAGACTATATATATATATAGACACAGACTATATATATATATAGACACAGACTATATATATATATAGACACAGACTATATATATATATAGACACAGACTATATATATATATAGACACAGACTATATATATATATAGACACAGACTATATATATATATATAGACACAGACTATATATATATATATAGACACAGACTATATATATATATAGACACAGACTATATATATATATAGACACAGACTATATATATATATAGACACAGACTATATATATATATAGACACAGACTATATATATATATAGACACAGACTATATATATATATAGACACAGACTATATATATATATAGACACAGACTATATATATATATAGACACAGACTATATATATATATAGACACAGACTATATATATATATAGACACAGACTATATATATATAGACACAGACTATATATATATAGACACAGACTATATATATATAGACACAGACTATATATATATATATATATAGACACAGACTATATATATATATATATATAGACACAGACTATATATATATATATATATGAGAGAGAGACACACACACATTTTTTTTTATATATATGTTAATGTAAAAAAATTCATCCTATTTTCATATAAAAAATGTCTATAACATACAAACTTGTCATATGTGAGAAAATGTACTTTCAGAGTAACAATGTCACATTCTGTGGAATGAGGATCAACATATTCACCTTGCAAATCATTGCCAGTGTAGTGAATTTGATCCTCACTGTGTGTGCCACTTTTCTGTGACCCCCCCCCCCCCAGCATTGAGATTAAATTATGTCCGTTATGTTGCTGAACAGGAATTTGCAGTCAAAACCTAATGTATGAAAAATATAAACACAAAAATAATACACTTTAAATTTCAGGTACAAAGAGAAAAAAAAAAAAACCTGGTGAGTAATAAGCTAAAACAAAGTGTGCTCAATACGTTAAAAAAAAAAAAAAAAAAAAAAAAAAAAAAAAAAAAAAAGGTGATATGTGTACATCAATAATTATTGTATATATATATATATATATATATATATATATATATATGGTAGAGTAGATAAATGAAATGGCCAAATATAAGCAGGCATGTTAAATTTATACGAGGTGTAAATGTAATAGTGCTCGATGAACTGGGAACACCACCAGTGAAACTATAGCTGCACACCAAAAACATAGGTACGCATTTATGTACTAATTAATACACACACATTTTATATATATATATATATATATATATATATATATATATAACACACACACACACACACACACACACACATCTATTTAAACTTGCTGTATGAAAAAACCTGGATAGCACAATTTTCAAACAAATTGGCATCTGAGGAAAAAATTTGGAAAAAAAAAACAGAAACCACCAAACAGGGAAAAAGAAATCATTCAGTACCTTAAATTTCAGGTACAAAGAGAAAAAAAACCCCGGTGAGTAATAAAAAAGTGTGCTCAATACGTTAAGTAGAATAAATAAATAAATCCTAATGAGCCCAGTACGACCTACCTAGGCTCTACCACATGGGATCGTCACCCTGTCAATTCTGGTCATACTAGCTGTCAACACCTTGGAGCCTATCGATAACGTCAATATAGACATGAGAAAACAGGACACGTCATTAAGAAATGCTTGTATACTATTTTTTTTATAAGTAATATTTGTTTTAAATCAGATTAATTTAACTTTAAATTTGCTAATTTTACTCAAATAACTTGTCGCAAACATATTTTATTTTTGGAAGATTTTTTTAAATCAATAATTAAAAATATTATTTGAAAAATTTGTTAAAATATAAGAAATGGCCGCCAGTAAACAGATTTTTTGAAATCAAGCAAATGTTTGACATTGCAATCTTTATAATTTCTATTTGAAATACACCAGAGTATTTTACCTACTTGATTTAGCTTTCAATTAAAGCTAAAAAAAAAAAACCTTCAAGAATGTGTTTTCATTTTTAAAAATTTCTTTTAAACATTAGGTATTGAAAATTTATACCGAATTAGTGGAGGTACCTAGTTTTTATATATATATATATATATATACACACACACACACACACAGAGGTGTGTGTGTGTTTCCTAAATATATTACTTCAAACATTATTTTTAGTGGATACCAGAATTTGAAATAGACGGCCCGTTTTATTTTGAAACGGTGTCTATTAAACCTAGACACCTGTTTACTAAAGAATTCTTAATAAAGAAAAAGTGTTCTCTGGCAGAGTTTAAACCTGTGTACCACTTTACAGGAGAAACTACCATTTAAATTGAATATGCCTTGCCAGAGAATGACTTTTTCTTTAAGATTTTCTGAGTGCACAGGCGCCCAACAGGTGTAATACATAGTTTCAATATAAAAACAGGGCATCTATTTCAAATATGGGTATCCACTAAAAATCACATTTGAAGTAATAAAAAAATGTATGACAAAGTGTAAAAGTTTACTTGTGTTGCATTTCATTCTTCATTGGACTAAATTTGGTATGTTGATACAACTACATATGTGCATGAATGAGGGTTGCTGAGGATATTAAAATAATTTAGAATTTTTTTTATATCTAGCCAAATTCATTTACAGTCTTTTCTTTTACTTTCCATCACTTTTGTTAATAGGTACCCCACAAAAGAAGATCTGCCAGGAATGGTAAAATGTTGTAAGAGCCAGGGAGCAAATTTACGATAGACAGACAGACAGATAGATAGATAGATAGAGTTAATCTCGGCTTCTTTTGCCTGCCCCTATCTTAGGCTAAAAAACTCATCCCCATCTCACAAGGAGAGCAGCTTTATACATATTGCAATATGTACATAATTCAACATTCTAACCCAGTCCAGATGATTCAGTTGTGATTTTCTTTTAATTCTGAGATGGCAATTTTTGTTTTTTCAGAAAACATTTGCTGCAACTCTGGTATTTTATTGTTAACAAAGAAGACCCGTTTAATATGGCGTGCCCATATATATGATATATGCATACGGGCTAAGTACAAAAACTGATCAGTCCCTGTGCGGTTAACCATTAATGTGGGTTTACAGAGGCATGGTTAATGTCTCTGTGCTGTAACTGGAGCTATGATTCTCCTCATTTTAGACATTTAGAAATTGCTCAGCCCTGGGGATTCCAACCCTGCAGCAGCAGCTGCATCACACTAAAGAGGTTGGATTGGTGTAATACTGATGCCAGCATGACAGTGATCACAGGGACTGAGCAAAAAAAAAAAAAAAAAAAAAAAAAAAAAAAAAAATCCATTTTTGTCCTTGGCCTATATGCATAAGTATGTGTATGGCGCTCCCCACATTAAAATGACCTTCTGTCACGTCCAGCCTTGGTCGGGAGGCCAGTTAAATATACCTGGCATTAGTATTATTCACTAACTCTCACTTTTGTGAAATAAGGGAGATGTTATCACAAGGTTAGAATCACCAGGGACCAATTTCCTTCATAGTTTGGAGAATAAAAGAACCGATACTACACTTTGATTACAGCCCAAAGGCCAGGGAACATAGTACCAAGATGTAATCCAGTACCTGTCGCAAGCTTTTTGGCAAAGAAAGACACCACCATGTAACTGCAGTGTCCCCTAGAAATATTGTAAAAAGCCCAACATGATAATGATAATCTAATAGTCATTGCAGTTACTTCAATTGCCATATAAATTATTATGCAATTTACACAGAGGCCTGGAACGAGCAGAAAAGAAACAGAGATTTGCAACTGGGGAGAAGCATGCTCAGAGGAAAGAAAACAACTTGGCAACATTGGGGAGAGAGTGTCTTCACATGTATTTGTTGCAATCGAGACTGTCATTCCTCTGTGGGCCTGTACAGCCATAACAGATGCTGTGCCGCCATCAGCAGCCGAGGCATAACTCTTTGGATGTTGATCCAGGGTTTCGAGACCAATGAATGTCACATAATTGACAAATTTTCTTTTAATAATTTAAAGTTTAATTGCACTAAATTTTTAACCAACAACAGTGGACAGCATGCACTGAGACCAAAAAAAAATATTTTTCATATAAGAACTCCAGCTAATACTGAAAAAAAAAAAAATATATAAAAATTAATAGGGGGTTCAGTTTGTTATGTAAATTCACTATAAATTGATCCCCCTTACAGAAGCCAAAATATATGCTGATACAACATGATTTCTTAAAATAAAAAAAAAATGATATTTGT
Organism: Acanthosepion esculentum; assembly: GCA_964036315.1. NCBI lineage: Eukaryota > Metazoa > Mollusca > Cephalopoda > Sepiida > Sepiidae > Acanthosepion > Acanthosepion esculentum. The sequence goes on along the minus strand of OZ038497.1, from coordinate 81,176,930 downwards.
AATCTAACTAGAGTGCTTTTAAAATAAGTAATATATGAAAAAAGAACTCCCGATTATGAATTTCAATTTTCAATATACACCAAACACTTTTTTATTTAAATTCCATAACGTACAAATATCTACTTTAAAACAACACATTCGATTCAGTAAATGGAAATTCGTTTTAGTTACACTTTTTTTAGACATTTTATTCAATTGGCACTTAAAAGTAAAACTAAGTGACTTAGGACATTAAGTAATTACATTTTCCTTATTTTTTAAAATAAAATTTTTTTAAATGGCTCTTTTACTTAATTAACCTTTATAATTCTACATTATTATTACCTCCTTTCCCATAGTATTCTTTTGCAAAGCCTCTCAATTGCAGTAACCAAAGTTTTCTGTTGCTATATAGCAGGATATGACAACACAACTATAATAAAATTCAAAACACACTTGTTGGGAATCAGTCACCTTCAATGGCAGGATAAACATTGGTACCGCAAATGAAGTCACATCCACAAAAGGTTAAAGATTCCTAGACAAATAATTTAATGGATTTCGAAAAAAAAGACCATTGACATGGAACAAACGAGCCATAAAGTGAATGAAAATTTTACCTGTAGTGTCGGGGGGGGGGGAGAGAGAGAGAGAGAGAGAAAATCACAAAATAGAAACATTGAATAAAAAACTACAAACTCAAATTATATTACATTTTACAAGAATATTTAAATTTTAAATCAAGCAAGATTGACAAAGTACACACACACACAAAAATGTAGAAGACAACTGAATATACCGGGAGCATTTTTGGTGCTTATACTGCAAATTAACCCTGAACATTTTTATGAAATTACAACAGGGCTTAAAAATATATTCGGATGAGTTAAGAAGCCGAAGCAATTAAATAATGAAATAAAACTTGGCTTTTTCAACCATTGTAATTATTTTCTTTCAAGTATTTTTTCTTTCTCAGGAACACGTGTCAGGATATTTTAAAAATTACGTTCAAGTACATTTTTGTCACGAAAGTTTGTTGACAATTTCTTCACCAATGCAGCACCACTATATCAATTTTTGTCATTATTTTCTCTACCAATTCGGTAGAATTATTTTCATTAATACCGAAGTGCACTAAAAGTTAATTTAATATCGAAATAAGCAAATACTTTTTTTTGGTTATCGTTGAATGTCACAAGCTCTGATCAGGTAGTAAAAGTAAGTAAATACCTTTCCTCCTTTCTCTCGCATAATCCTCCTACTCTTTTCAACTTATTACTACTTTTAACCGGTTACTAAACTTTAAACATGTGAAATCAATAGGATAACTAACACGAGATAAATTACGGATAAAAAAGGGGGCGATATAAACTAAAAAATAGTGTTACTGTTTTTAAATGAACTGTTAATGAACACTGATCAGGAAATCCAAGTATAAGACATCTAAACAAACTGTAAAAAAATAAAAGTAACTTTTTAATTTAATTCAAAAACGTATTTTTAAAATAAAGTTTCGATGACGGATTTCTTTTTTCTTTTAGAAATTATATGAATTGAGAAATATTTAATTTCTAAATTACTTTCGAACTAGATTTTCAAAAGTCAAAACGTTACCGAAAACATTCAATCAGATCATGAATATTTTTGTTTTTTTCATATAATATTCTCTTGTACTGATAAATTTTTAAAGTGCCTCATTAAAATTAAAAACATATTTGCAGGTTTACATAAATTTTACTTGTATAATTAAAATAAAAAAGTGACCGGTTTGAAGTAAGCTAAGCTTTAGTTTAGACTTTAGAGAATCGAAAAAAATAAATAAATAAAGTGAAAGAGGAGCCTCTGCAATTAAATAATTTTTTTTTTTTTTAGTGAAAATAAAGATGAAGAAAATGTTTATACATACATTAATTGGCTAATGTAAGTAAAAATATTCCAGGTAAAGTCACAAGCAGTGAATATTTTTTTTTTATGACTAGTTGTTTAAACTTGTTGTCAACACTACGCTGGCCATAGCTTGAATGATAAAAAAGGAAGTTTTAAAATTACCGACCACACGTGTCAGGCAAGATTCGAATCAGTGAGAAACACTTAGCCAGTTGCACTTCCGGTTTGTTTCGGCAAGAAGAGCAAGTTGAATGTCACATTTAAAATAAAAATTACACAGGCTTTATCTGTTTATTTATGTTGTTGACATTATTAACAATGTTAATGATCTCATACAACTAAAAAGGCTGACGGTCCAAGCCCTCGAGAAGATAAAAATAAATAATATTTGGTCAGTTTTTTTTTTTAAAGTGGATCAATTAGGAAACTTTTTTTGGACATCCCTTTCTTTTTTTTTTGTAGAAAGAAAAAAAAAAAAAGTAAAACATTTTCATGACAGACAAAGAAAAACAATAAAAAAACAATGGAAGTTGCAATATAATTTTTATGTTGGATTAGGTGAAAATTCTGTTTAAAAAAATAAATAAAAATGACTTTAAAAATTATTTTAAAAAATGGTAATTTGCTACCGAGGTAGAAGAAAGCATAGTTATCAAACTTAGAGATAATTTTTCTACTAAGCAAAAAAAGAGCTTCACCCTACCGAGATTTTTTGTAGCAAAATCTTTTCGATTTTCAAAATAGGGAAGAGATATATAAAAAGGTGGGCGGAGCGTGCCTTTATTTTGCGTGACCGAAAAAGTCACAGAAAAAGCCACATCTTTGGCTTTCCTATGGCTAGTAAAAAAAAAAGTCACATTTTTTAATTTATTGTAAAATACTAAATAATACTCATGACGACAGATGTCACATATGCTGCCCATGGCATCTAACTTTTTTTTCTTTTTTTTTTTATTCAACTTTCGAAATAACAGACTTACCTAGCCCAGCCCAAACCACATCAAGGTTGAAACTATAAGAAGTATAATTAATTACTAATGAGCACCGGGGATAGAGTGTGCTCTCCAGACGGTGCCTCTTTTATGGGTGGGGGCTATGGCATCCTCAAAAATGGAAAATATCAATCTGGCTTGACTTGAGCAATTTTTATCCCTACTCCTATGTACGTGATGCTTTAGCTTAAACTGCCTTATGCAGTGTTTCATCCATGCTGGCGTCGTGGGAAAATAAATAAAAATCAATCAAAATAATAATGAATGATAAAAGAAATACATTTTTTTCACATGATGCTAGTAGCAAATGAACTGGAAATTTTATTACCCCATTATCAACCGTCCATTACGGTGGCGCTATCAAAAGATAAACATTTTCCTGCCATGTGGGTATGCAGCTAAATATCCTCTCTTTTTCCTCCTTGCACCAAGAGGTAGCAATACATGGAAAAAGGGCAGCCCTGCTGAGGTACATTCATTTCCTCTGGTCCACTGACAACTGAATTCTTTACATTTTCCAATACATGACATTTGCATGTGTTTTCCAAAAACCTCCTATGAAGTAAATCAATTCTTTCTTTGGTCATTCCAACTCAGTGCAAGGCTGACTTGAGCTCAACTGTTATAATGATGTTTATCCTTACTTACCCTAACTCAGTGGTCCCCAAACTTTTTTTTCTGGGCCACATTTTTGGAATTAAAATTTGTTGGCACCTCAAATTTTCTGTGATAAAAAGTAGATTTAAAAATAAAAAATAGAGTGAGTTAAAGGGAGATAACCACAGAGTAGAAATCAGAACATAATCATTGATAACTCTCTCCTCCCATTTGTGGACCCTAGTTGCTATATTCTTAATACTTTATATAATGCAAAAATATTACGATGATAAAATTGGTTAATAATTATTTATAACTACTTATACTGGAACTCATGCATGCAATTACAAGTAATCCATAATAATATTTTAAATTTTGAAACCATTTATTTTTGGCATATGAATTTTTTGAAACTATTTCTAAAGTTTTGATTGTCTTTCAATAATTCCGCCTCACCTGCTGTCCTCTTCCACCACACTGAGGAGGCATGCGCACCACTTGGTATAGCACATTAGGCGATATGATAGTTCTATATAGGATACAGGTTCGATTCCTGTTGGAGGATGCATATTTTCTATGAAATTTCTTGGAAATTCAGGCCAGTAAATGTTGTTAATACTGTTTATTATAAACAGAACATTTACTTAAATATGTGCATCTATACAAATAACAAACAATAAATATTAAAATAATTTTCGGACTTAGTCCATTTCATTATATATATATATATATATATATATAAAAATAAAAGATTATAAACAGTTCATGGTAGAAAACAAATTATTTTTTTATATGTTGCTTCTTTAATTGGTTACATATGAACATGCACCCAACTACAATACACAGCAAACATAAACTTTTAAATTCCATAACATACAGATACCTACTTTTAAAGCAACTCATTCAATAATTTTATCATTTTCTCATCTAACATCTTTTCCTACAATTCCATTTTGAGTGCAGAAATAAGTGCAAACAACTTTAACTATCTGAAGTTATTTTACATGGATTTACTCTCAATAACCTAACTGATATGTCTTTTTTTTTCACTCCACTATCAAATTTAGCCCTCAAGTACTTTTTAAAAGTCCCTTTTAAGTTTGTTTTTTTAGTGAGTACAAGGAATTTAGGGAATGTCATTTTATTGCTATTTGTTTACAAAGTTTACTTTCATTGTGTACAAGTCTAAAATTGGGGGAAGGTAGCATAAAAAAATACTTAGCCAGCCCACTAAGAAGATCAACATGCAAAATCCTTTTTACCAAGGTTTCAGTAAAAACTTCTGACATTGGTGAGACATCTCAACTATATTACAGACATCTTTACTGAGCTCAGAGTACTATGCCACAAGGGTCGTATATTCAGTAAGGATAAAAACTCAATGTGTATGTTTATTTATGATACTAAAAGGTATTTTTTAAGTGCTAAAAACCACATGAAATAATATTTTAATTTTACAGTAAGGTAAGTTTTGATTTTTACATACCGAATAGGAATCGAAGGATAACAGGGTTTAAAAAAATAAAAAATCTTAGATCAAAATTTTTAACTACTATTTTCAATCTGAAATCTGTTTTACTACAAATATATATATATATATATATATATATATATATATATATATATATATATATATATATATATATATATATATATAAAGGTTTGTTGAAATAAATATATAAAAATAGAAATCTCTTCATCATAAAATGCTTATTAAGCATCTTTACTTCTAACCGAGGTTAACTTCTCTGCAAACTCCCCAGATAGACAAAGATAGAATTAAATAACAATTGATTTGAGGGAAGAGAAACAAATGATTATTAATTAATGGTTAATATAGTTTGATTCATCCAAGCATTAAAATGCTATTGATTTGAGTCAAAGACAATAATTTAAATAAAGAAAAAGAGTGTCACAGAAAAAAAAAAAGACAAAAACAAGAAGCAAAGTAAAATAGTTTCTTTAAAAAAAATGTTAGAACAAAAAAAACAATCTATCTCATGACACAAGTTCAAATTAGCATTTCAGAAATTGTTTCATAGATGAAGTTATGAATCAAACGAGATTTGAAGTTTAATTCCCAGCATCAGAATAAATATTCCTACTGCAAGAGAAAAAAAATACTGGTTTCAAACTGATTTATTAAGCTAAGGATAGTAGCACCTGTTAGGGTCCCAGCTATGGGCAAATAGTGAACACCCAAACTGGGGTCAAAACTTGAAAATATAAAAATTCACTAGAAAAAAATTACCAGCAATACATTTTCATAGTAATAAAAAATTACCAGCAATACATCAAAAGGTGTGAGTAGGGGGTGGGGGTTGGGTTCATGAGAAAGAATTTACATGCAGCTAAAATTAGTTCACATCAGTTTTACAGGAGTGGAATAGGGTGGTAAATAATGAGCTCAGCACACTCAGGCAATGGGTCTGCTGAAAGCACAAAAAGTACCAAACCTTTTTTTTCCCCAATACATGCCTATCGAGTTTTGAACACATTTATTTGACGTCATTTCTTATTACTATAAGCAAATATTATTTTTCGTGGGTTTTTCATGAATATTTGAATTGCTACTACTGAATTTTATTTTTTTAATTTTCTTTAAATGTTGAAGTTAACAACCGGCCTAGATTGAAAAATCCTACTAAAGAAAGATTACGTCTCCAACAGGAATCCAACCTGTATCCCCCTTTTTCATCAGGGAAACCATTTTTATAAATGAAACATGTCTTTACCAATTTGGCAGCGTTGATAGAACAAGGTTTCAAGGTTTGAATTATCTATTGATGCTGTTTAATAAAAAAAAGCATAAAAAGAAATTAACAGCATTTGTGAATAAAATAGAATTATTATAATAATATATTGTAATAAGTTATGTGAGTGATAAAACATTCATTTTTAGCAACTTCAGTACAATGTTTTTTGTTTTTCTTAATTGAGAACTGTTCCCCCCCCCTCCACTTAAAAGATGCCTATGGTTTTTCTTTGGCATAGCTGAATTCATTGCGATAATCACTATTATGCTTACTTACTGGAAACCATTATTAAGTAAAACATGAATTCCTTATTTCTGGAGTTAATGGTAAGTGAATCTACAGATAAGTGGTGCTGAGGGTAGGGTTAATCACTGCATTGAAACCAATTTTTCATCTACTGTTTTTACTTAAAGCATCAAAATACACTTTATATAGAAACATAGTTCATGGCCTGGACACTTCAACATGGTGTAATGCTTGGCAAGCTTCTGATCAGTTATGACTAAGTAGTAAGTTTGATCCTCATTGGGTGCTCCATACCCTCAGCCAATACCTATAGGCTTAGCAGATTGAAGCCTCAGGCCTCAAAATCTAGGTGGCCTCCAGCCAAGGTGTATAATATTTTTGGCACTGTCATAGACCTTTCTTACACATGCTATCATAATGCATTGTAGACTCTAAATAACCCTTCAATAATTTTAAACACACGTCATCATCAAAGTGTGTAATTTAACTCTCTTCCATTTTCCTCTACTCATGAGAATGAGGAATTTGGAGGGGCCTCACAAGTGGAAAAGCCTAGGGCCTCTATTCATCTAAATCTGACCCTGGTCACACACACACACACATATATATATATATATATCAATGACAAAGATAGTGTTTCACCATATGCTCATAAAGTCTTTTTTTGTGACTAAAATTTCCCTGTGGACGCAGTGCTGGATTTACCTATAGGCTTAGCAGACTGAAGTCTAGGGCCTCAAAATCTAGGTGGCCTCCAGCTAAGGTGTATAATATTTTTGACACTGTCATAGACCTTTCTTACACATGCTGTTATAACGCATTATAGACTCTAAAGAAGCCTTCAGTAATTTTAAACACGCATCATCATCCACGGTTTTAATCAAGTGTTTAATTTAACACTCTTCCATTTTCCTCTACTCGTGAGAATGGGAAATGTGGAGGGGCCTCACAAGTGGAATCGTCCAGGGATTCTCTTCATCCAAATCCAGCCCTACATTCAGCCTTGTATCACATCTAAGCTATGCTAAGTAAATCACAATATAGTTTATGACCTTGTGTTACATAATCTTTTTTTTTTTTCTTCATTGGATTTATTTTTCTATAAGGTTCATCCAACAAACACCACCTGCAATTATCTCTCCGGTAAACAAATAAATCCAATTTGACCAGATTTTGTCAGTTTTGAATCCGGGAAAAATGGGATTGTGTTCTAAACTAAAATAAAAGACATGGCAGATATTTTGGACACAATTATGACTGTTAAAAAAAAAAAGAAAAAAAAAAAAAAATCTATCTATACACACAGGATTGCAGTAGTCTTGCAAGATACTTCATGTGAGTTTTTATCCATAAGCTATTTAAATACGACCTTAGATTAAAAGATTGTACTGTCAAACAAATATTTATTTACAAATTTCATTTTATAAAAAAAAGAAAAACATTTTAAATATCTTGTTTTCTGTTAGATACGATGTTTAGATAAATTTATTTAAAACTAGCTGGACCCATAGAAATTTCATAGATATCGATTTTCTAAGATTATCCATTATCTCATGCCCCTGCACTTACACTTTACTTGCATCTTCTCATTTCCAATACAATTAAGATTATCCATTATCTTATTCCCCCTGCTCTTCTCTTACTGTTTACTTGCATCTTCTCATTTTCTCCCTTATCCCTTCCACGCTTCATTGCTCACCCATATATTTATTTTAATTTTATGCAAGCATACGTTAGTTTCACAAGTCAAAAATAAGAAAGGAATACAAAAATATTTTCTCCTGTGTCCTCTTTTTGTGCTATCTCTTCATAAATATTTAATGAGCCACAGTTTTTAAACATTTGCATACTAACTGCGTTTCAATCTTTTGAATCCATCTAAATCCATGTTTATTCCTTCTCCACCTTCTACATACAAGGTCTGATCAAAAAGTATCAGGACTGGTGCTATAAAAAGAAAACTACAACACTTACCAATTTTCTATTTACTCTCCTTTGAAATAGTCCCCTTCTGAATCCTCACATGTTATCCAGTGTTGTTTCCATTAATGGAAGCATTCCTGGATCTCATTTTTTGGGATAGTGAGAAATTGTCTCTTGTATTTCCTCGATATCTTGAAATTTTGTTCCTCTCAAGTTGTATTTAATTTTTTAAATAGGAAAAATTCACGAAGAGAATATGCTGGTTGTCAAAAGAGAACCAAACTATTGTTTAATGACAGCAGATCTTAGTTATTTCTGTGGACAGTAGTTTTTTTTTTTTTTTTTTTGTTAAGCAATGAACAATCTGTTGTTCACTCATGTCTATTTATCTCTCACCTTATCTAACACATTGTTAATTACAGCAGTCTATTCTCAACCTTTTATCATCTACATTTTTTTTTTCAAGAACCCAATGCTTCCATAAAATCTTTATTATCTAGAAAACAGATGATGTTCATTTCAGGGCAACCTGACATTTCTCGAATGATATTAGCAATAAAAACGGCTGCCTCAGAATACTATAATTTTTACAGACGTAGTTGAATTAAGAATCTTTCTGATTTCCTTTGATTGCCAGTGTAGTAGATCAAAGATACAGATCTTCAGAATCCTTAAGAATAAACAAAAAAGAAAATTATAAATGTCCCTTGATAGTTTCTAGGGAGGCTGACAAATGTTGTATCAGAAAAAGCACTCAAGAGAACATGTTTTTATTGTATTCTTGGAGAAAAAATCAAATTGCTATACACTTGATAAAGGTAGAGGGCACAACAGCCGAAACATTGTGATAACAACAAGGATGAGGACAATAGTCTGAATTCAGTGTAACTAATAGGATAATTCATTCTTTTTTAAAATACACAATTTACCTGAAAGATGGCATAAGATCGGAAAAAAGAGCATGCTAAATATTTCTTAAAATTTTCCCAAATCGTCATAATTACGTGTCAATGTACATGCTGAACTTGAATTAACAATTAAATTATGAAGAAATTTACTGTTTTGGAGTTATCGACAAGAAAAAAAAAAAAAAAAAAAAAAAAAAAAAAAAAAAAATCGAACTTCTTGTTGGTAATTTGTCCCCCATTACTACCATCAGGATCTCCGATTCAAAGGCGAGTACTTCCGCTGGCAGAAGAAAAATTTTGGCCTATTTAATTCTTTTACAGCTATCTCTTTAAAATCACTACGCATTATCGTAATTTTTTTTCTTTTTGATAAGTGTAGTCTTATTTAAAATAATACAATAAAACCTTTTTTTCTGTGTAGAATAGCAATGACAAAAGAAATTAAATAATAAAAATAAAGCAGTTTTTATATTTTAAAATTGAAAATAAAACAAAAATTAATGCATAAACTTGGTAAAGTAGAAGGGGTGATTGTATTATTTAATTTTTTTTTTAATTTGTTCCCTTTTCTACACAGAAACTTTTTTTGTTGAGCAATGTTGTTCACTCATGTCTATTTATCTCTCACCTTATCTAACACATTGTTAATTACAGCAGTCTATTCTCAACCTTTTATCATCTACATTTTTTTTCCAAAAACCCAATGCTTCCATAAAATCTTTATTATCTAGAAAACAGATGATGTTCATTTCAGGGCAACCTGACATTTCTCTAATGATATTAGCAATAAAACCGGCTGCCTCAGAATACCATAATTTTTTTTTTTAAATTACATTTCTTTACGGTATTGCGTAGTGGTTTTCTGTAACGAAAGTCTGTAAAAGAAGTAAGTAGGCGAAAATTTTTTCTCCCGCCATCGGAAGTACTCGGCATTGAATCAGAGATCCTGATGGCGGTAATGGGGGACGAATTACCAACAAGAAGTCCGATTTTTTCTTGTCGATAACTCCAAAACAGTAGGTTTCTTCATAATTTAATTTTTACTTCAAGTTCAGCATGTACATTTACACGTAATTATGACGATTTGGGAAAATTTTAAGAGATATTTAGCGCTGGTGTTACAAAGCAAATTTACCAAAATAAAATATATCGGAAATCTTTTTAAAATTCTGGTGCATTTTTTTATTTTTATTTTGTAGCAACTTAATCTGGTTGGAGTTTATTCATTTGAATGAAAGAATGAGGTTGAAAACGAATAGCAACTTGGATATATACATTTTCAGAGACTGCTTTAAGTAAAAAAAATAAACAAATACAAATTCACTACTATTCAGTATCAATTTTTAAATAAAATTACAGAATAGTTATGTAGTAATTGTAGTTGAATAAAATTTTATACCAGTCAATTTAAGAGAAACCCGAATTCCGAATTTGCACATCTCAATAAGACTTTAAACACCACCGGTCTTAAAACAAAAAAAAAAAAAACCTTCCAAAATTGAATTCTAACTAACAAAAACATTTACACTTCAGTCACGTTTGCCTTTAAGACCAAAAAAGGCGCTATATTCAATTATAGTTCATCTTGGTCTTAGTGTTATTGAAATTGTTTTTGTTAATTTTTTGTATTAAAACTAAAAGTTTTAAACCCCAATTTCAATATTAGCAAAAAAAAACAGAACGGTTTTCATATTTTTTTTAGGTAAAGATTTTTAAATTGTTCACGTATCTACAGCGTGGTCCGAAAGCCGTGTCACCCCTACATAATTTTCTATTTCAACGCACTGTGGGGTAGTACCAAGGAGAGAGTTTCACGTGAACGATACCCGAATAGTACCCATCAGTTGAAGGATGTCGTTCGGAGTGTCTTTGCAACAATCAACAAAGAATTTGTAAAATATCACCCACGACATGGCACCGCATCATTTTCTGACAAAATGATGCGGTGCCATGTCGTGGGTGATTTTCTTAATGTGTGACAGCATCAATATGAAAGTGAATAAAACTGAATCCAGTACATGTGCTTTGTATTACTGAATTACTTGTTTTACTTTTTTAACTTTTGTTATTGTCTGCATTACTTTTTGGTAAGGGGGGGGGGTGACAAGACATTAATAATTTTTTTTTTTTTTTTTTAAATTGAAATTAAATTACATTACAAGTTAGTTTGATTCGGGAAACAAAAAAAAATGAATGAATGTGCTGAAGCGGGAGAAACCGATAACAAAACTTCTAAGCGCTTTTGGACGAGGTAACATGGCTCGTGAGTTTTTACCAGTAAGTAGTCAGTTCGATCACCACTAAGTGCTCTATACTTACGTGGCCTTCTGCCAAACTAAGTTAAGCTTTTTATTAACTAAAAAAACATAACAAATAGGGTACCGGTAAAAAAAAAAAAAAAGATAAACAAATTTGTAAAATAAAACTAAATAATAATTTACCTAATTTTAAGATTGAAATAATGAACAACAATACAACCTCTATTGAAAGAGTAGTCACTGTACTACAGATAGATATGAAGTAAGACACACACGCATTTGTCTTTAATTCTGAATTTCAATGATGTTCATTTTGGCTAAACTAAACTACGACGACATAAACGAAGAATGTTATTTCTTCAAATAACCAAAGACAAACAATAATTCTGCCAGAATTCGGTGGGTCATTTTGAGGACAATTGCGAAATTTGATGTCAACATTTCTTCGAGGACAATAAAGAAGTTATATAGATCCGTTTTCTTTTATTTTTTTGTTTTTTTTTGCATTTTCTTTATTAATTTCTAAACATTTTACTACTGAAATCTAAATATAATTTCTAAATAAAACAGGGGTTATTTTAAAAAAAGATGTGTTATTTATCTCAGGTGTTCCTCTAGCTAACTTCTATTTCCAACCTATGCCGAGGAATAAATCAATAATAGGGTAAAAAAAAAAAAAAAAACGGGGTAAAGACAGAAAGAGAGCGAGTAGAAAACATAAGTTTGTAACGGCATTTTAAATTTAAAAAACAAAAATCTCAATATTTCAGTTCCAACCGCTTATAGGTTAGCTTTTAATCCTGCTTGTAACAGGTTTAAAGTAATATTTATAGTCTTAGATACAAAAAAGAAAAGAAAAGGGACACACAATACTAAAGCAAAGGTAAAAATCATTTAACCTTGGCTACTCTTCTTTCATAAAATGTGATCGTTTTTTTTTAATCGCAGAGCGAAACTAAATAAATGGCGAAGTCTGGAAACACTTCCACGAGAAAAATACTTTGACGATTTCTACTTCGTATTAAAACTTTGAAAGAAAACACTGATTTTGTACTTACATCAAATTACTTGGAGCGGCATGATGTAGGTTGCTAAAGGAATGATGGTAACTGGCCTTCACCTTGAGGAGATACTTTAACTGCACAAGCAAATTATATAAAAATTTATTTATTTATTTTTTTGATTTGAAACTGTCTGAACAAATATACATTTTTCTAGAATCAGCATCACTTTAATTCATTTCATTATTTTATTACTGATACAATGAAAAAAAATTTATTAAATGGATTTTATTTGCATATTTCAAAATAGTTTTATTTATATCTTATTTCATCATAAAGGCGATATTAAGACTCGACGAGTTATCTACCTTGCTTTTTCAACGAGAATCTGATTATTGACCTCTCCAAATTGTTAAGAAGTTTATTTTTGTCTCATTAAACAAGAAAAGAGACGAAATTATACAATGATATAAAATGTATTGATTTTTCATAAGTAAAATTATGACCAAAATCTTGATGAAACTTAAATAAAAAATAATCCACTGGTTAAATTGTTACCTGAACAACAAAAAACATCTAGGTGTAACATCCAAGCCCTTAAAAATGAAAGAGTAAATGTCGATTTCAGTAATAAACTAGATTTCAAATTGATACTAATAAATTTTGATCAAAACAACTGGGAGGAATCAAATAATGTTATCATATCTTCGTGACCTGAAGTGAGTGAGGCCATAGCAAGAATAACTAGAAGGAAAGAGATACTCCTTTCAGATGATAATCTGGAGTTGAAAAAATTTTTACAAGAAAAAAGCAAACAGAAAAGGAAGAAAAATGGAAGGGAAAATACTAGACAATTAACAAAGAAAATTATGAAACTATTTAATGCTCTGAAAAAGCAATATCTTCAGAAAATTGGAAACAAAATTAAGGAAGTCAAGCAGCATAGACAATGTGTTAAAATTTGGAGAAAAGCAAAAAAACAAAATAACATCATACAGTAAAAACCCATGTAGAAGAAATATCCTGATCACAAAAAAATATTTGAGTCACATTTCACCCTGACCACACTAAACTTAAGATGCCCTCAGAAATAGAAAATATGTTGATGTACATCTAATCATGACAAAGTCCATATCCAAACATAAATAATGATGCACCTACTGATGAAAAAATTAAGAAAGTAAATAAAAAAACGAGGAACAATAGAGCATCACTAAATATTGGGGCTGAGTTTTTGAAAATAGCTTATTTGCTTACCAAATTCAATATCAAGTTTCTAAATTTTAGGAAGGAAGTTTGGAATCAGAAACATATTAAAAAAAAAGTAGGGTTTATCATGCATTAATGCAATATGGAAACAAAAAGGTAACCATCAAGACCCAGACACATATTGAGGTATCTCAGTTGGATCCATTATGATGAAAGTATCTATTTTCTTTTAAAACCACCATTTTTTTTTTATGATACCTTCACATAAATTCTTTCTTAAAAGATATTAGTAAATCCAAACTATGTAATATTTCAAATATGTCACAGTACACGTGCTAGGAAAAAAAAGCATATAAGCAATGAACTGTACCATTCTTAAGTTTTAATTAGTCTAATTAGACAATATCAATTGCGATAAAAAGCAAAATTAAAGTTAAACCTTTAATTAAGAATTGTCTTTTAAACCTTTCACTCTGTTTGATATTTAAATCTAATTTTTAATTGTATGTAACTACAGTAGTTACTTCAGGTTATGATTTGCTGGAATCAAAAAGCTGACAGACACATGTACACTGCACTTTATTTATGTAGATGATATCCTTGTCTCATATATGAAACAATATTAAAACAAAGTCGCTTGTACCAAAATTAATTAAGATATAGTGTTGGAACCCCGTGACAACAAAGGAAATGAGGCTTGGGAGATATGTTAAATATATGAAAAAATTATAACTTACACAATTACCTCCCTTTTATCGTATCTATATATGACTTAGTTTTCATTCATTTTATAGTGACAATTCCATTGTCTTTCAAATTAAATTTGGGATTCTTATACTTTCTTTGTGATATCATTAATGAACTATCACAGTGAAGGACTTTCTTTTATTCTACATGAAGAGAAATTGAACATTTTGACATCAGACAATATACTGTAATTAAAGAATCAATTACTGGTAAACTATGCGAGACAATACAGACGACCTTAAATATTCTTCATTTGGATAAGTCATTGTCTTTTGTGTTCCCTAAAATGTGTTTTCAACAAGTCCTTTGAATTTTCTGCTGTTACTTCCTATTAGGTTATTAAAGACATTTCCAATAACAAACTCTTGCACAAAATTTGCAACTCTTTATTGCTTGTGCAATTCATAGGAACAATCTCAAGTCACGCTCCCCTCTGGGAACTCCACTGCTATTGAAAAGACACAGAGATGCCAGGTTGAAATTCCTTTGTGAATATAAGGATAAGGAAAAATTGTATTAAGAAAGAGTATTATGGACAGACAAAAACTAAAATTGAGCTGTTTGGACGTAATTCTAGAAATCATGTATGGAGGAAAGATGGCGACGCCTTCAAACAAAAGAGCACAATTCCAACAGTGAAATTTGGTTGTGACAGCATCATGGTTTGGAATGTTTTTTTTCTGCAAAAGCTACTGACAACATATCAGTAATAAATGGTAGAATGAATGCCGCAGCATATCAAAATATTTTGAAAACAAGTTTAATGATTTCAGTTGAAAATCTTGAACTTCCTCCTGATTGGATCTTCCAACAAGATAATGATCCTAAGCACACTGCAAAATCTATGAAGAAATGGCTTGCTAAAAATAATGTAAATATCCTGAAATGGCCATGTCAGTCCCCAGATTTAAGCCCAATCAAGAATATGTGGCGTTATTTGAAAATTCAAATCCAAATGAAAGCTCCAACAAACATCCCAGATCTGAAGACCATATGAGAAGAAGAATGGAACAAAATACCAACTAAAATTTGCAAATCATTAATTGAGAACTAAAAAAAGAGGATAGTTGCTGTAGAAGTGAATAATGGCTATTCTACAAAGTATTAAATGAAGATTATGTATTCTTTTTTTGCATCGTACAAATGCTTTTTTCATCCATTAAAATTGATAAATGGGATTTATATCTACTAAATCAAATTTTTTCTGTTTTCTATGCATATTTAATTATTATGCATCTGTGTACAGTTAATTATATGAAAAGTATGTTTATTCATTAGTTAGAAATACAATAAATTAAAAATTTGTCTGTGTATAAATATTTGTTTCCCCCCCACTGTGTGTGTGTATATATATATATATATATATACACACATACATATAATAGCATCCCAGTTTTTCACAAACTGGTTCTATAAAGGCAGGTAATCTTTAGGAATACATTCTGCTTATTTTCTTTTCAATCTGTGAATGGAAACAAACCACTTATAATATCAGAAATATAATGTTCAGAAGTCTGATGCTTTTTGACTCTAGTGTCATCAACTGTGTTATGGTTTCTGAGCCACATTGAAACTGAATTGCTGCAGTCCCAAAGATACAATGGAAGACTTACCAAATTTATGACTAGAAGCTTTGCAACATTTTAAATTTCAAGATGATTTCTTTTGTCAGAATAAATTATGTTCATCACAGAAAACTTTCTTCTGTAGAACTTACAGCAATGGTATTAATTATATTTTTTGCTATTATATATCAGCTGATTATTATATTGGTTTATTTTGGGATAATCCAACAACGGGTTGGCTAAGCTTTTATAATTTTAAAAATTGCTTTGCATAAACTGCATATATATATATATATATATATATATATATATATTGCATTTTTAAATCATTAAGCTACAAACTTATTGGTAAACAAATGTAATTTTGTTTCCTTTTCTGTTTCTTGAGTATAATTATCACTTTCATTATCATTATTAAAATAAAACACTAAAACAGCTCAACAGTTTAATGGTGACATTTTTAGGAATGCTACATTTCAAATTTAGGTAGAAGTGGCATCATGTTAAAATTAGTAAAAAGATCCATAACAACAGGATACATTACATTATGAATCCCATAACCCATTGGGGTCATTAGGTCACAACATGTTCAGTAGCTGTAGCCGCAGTGGGTGTGTCTAGGGAAAGTTAGCTTGATGGAGCCTATCCCTCTTCAGGATGTTTTTGCATTCAGAGTTTTCCTTCTCCTGGACTGGTTGCCACCCAAGGCTAGAGAACCCAGTCTTCCCTGCTATTAACCACTAGCTAGGTAGAGTGAGATGGACTGATACCTTTCCAAAGGTATTTGTGGGAAAACGAATACAACAGCCTTAGCTGGAATTTGAACTTGGCACCTCAAACTCATTTCCTCACAGGTAACTGCCACACTATGTGCACATTCTAAGTGCACCAAATTTTAATTTGCATAATAAATGCAATGGAGTATGACAAGCAGCAGCAGCAGTCAGCTTATGTTTAAGGCTCCAAGTTCTACTCTCAGTGAGCTATACTTAATAAGAAGTAAATTTGGTCAGTGGATTGAGAACAAGCTATCCCATAAATTCAATAAAGGGTCCAGTTCAAATTCCCTGAAGGTTACCTGGATTGATAGATATATGAAGAGGGATGGAATGCATAATGGTCGAAATATCCTTAAATATAATATGCCATATATATATATATATATATATATATATATATATATATATATATATATAGGAAAGGTAATAAATCCATTGGTATATAATCCAAGTGGATCCTAGTAATATAAAATATTAAAACTGATCAACAAAAAAACTCCATGTATTTATTATTACAGAGCAAATAATTAGTACACTTTATTGTGTACTAATTATTTCAAAATTACCTCATATGGGGAATAAGCTTATTTCAACTGACAAAAAATTTGTCTGTCTTATTCAACTCTGGTATAGACTGAGTTTGTATCAGAATTAGAAATTTAACTATGACAGCTACCAAAAAAAAAAAAAAACTATTGAAAAACTAATACAGAATTTATCCATTTCAATGTTTTAGTCAGACGAAAGACACAAGACAGTGGTCAGGGGTGGGTGGAAGGTAGTAGTCTTAAAGGGAAGAGGTTTTATAAAATTAAACCCGGATAATAACCTTAATATCAGTTGAAATAAGCCTATTCCCCATATGAGGTAATTTTGGATTTTATTGTGTACTATATATATATATATATATATATATATATATATATATTTAAAATTTTAATTTCTTTTTTTGTGTGTAACAATATAAGGGACAGTGTGCAAAATTTTGACATGAGACGCACAGAAGTCAAGATCCACATTCACATCCACACACAAAAAGCTACTGTGCTGAAAGCTACAAAGAGACCACCTCAAACAACGGTGACACAGTTCACAGTAAGAACTAAATTCTATCTCTTGTATCTCCCCATTACTACTAAAAGCATGTACACACATACTAACTCTTTTACACAAACGATGTTAAAATTATATTTGTTTTTGAAAAGAAAAAAGTAACATATAACATTTCACAGTTTCTCACATACATACACAAATTATATTTATTTCTTCTTAATTGATCCTAAAAAAGAAATAAAATACTGTTTGAATTTGTAAAACAAATATTCAACATAACTAATGTTGCCATTGACTCATGTCTGTCTCTCATAATTTTTATTTAACTAAAATTCTTTATTTCTTTTCTGTAGCAGTGACTTACCTCGGCAACCCAAAAGAGCCAGAGTCGCATGTATGTTTTGCAAGGGAGTGTGGAGACAACAAATCGACGAGCTTCAAACGGATGGTGAATCGGACAGCACATTGTGCTAATAAAGGTGGTGGTGTCACTTGTAGCCATTTTTATTGGCTAGTTCTAGGCATTCATTGGCTGAGTATTGGCTGGGTCAGGTGTATAAAAACATGGTATGCTCATTTAAGAGGCTTTCAGTTTTTCATTTGTGACGGTGAGTGGCGTATTGGAGATCAAGGCAAGAAGTGTGGATTTGTTTTGCCTAGTGAACCTATTGGACTTGTACTACTTTTCTTTTCCTGTGTGTGCTGCCAACCAATTTTTGCAACAAGCTATTTTGGCTATTGTTTTTTTCCCCCCTTTCTTTCCATGATGTTGGACAAGGCCTTTGACATCCAGCTGATTCCGGAGTACAGCAGTGCAGTGACTGACCTGCCGATTGTAGAATGGATCGAAAACATTGAGTTAGTTTGTGAGCTCTGTACCAGGGACAAAATCGTCGAGCATGTCTTGCCACTACGACTACAAGGCGGTGCTCTTGTCATATATAAGCAACTTAGTAAGGAACGGAAGGCAGATGTGGAAGAGATCAAACGGGCCCTAATGACTGCATATGCAACAGATGTATTCAATGCTTTTCACCAATTTGTGGCATGACAACTTTGACAGAATGAAACAGTGGATGAATTTTTGGCTGAGTTACATCGCCTGGCTCGGCTGGTAGGAGGATTGCTGTCAGAACATTGAATGGCATGCGCATTTACATCCGGTCTGCCATAACATGTTAGACAGCCTCTTCGGGTGTCGTCTAGGATGGAGACTATGACTGTGGAGCTAAACCAGGCTCAGGCTATCATGACTGATGACAAGGAGCATGAAGAATCAGTCGCCATGTCTGCTCAACAAATGCATACAGATGAGGAAGTTCTTCCCACTAACTCATGCAGAGGAGCTGTCATGTGCTATAGGTGTTCTGGTCCTAACCATTTAGCCAGAGATTGTATGCAGGGCTGTTCATTTAGGACGGATAATTGAGCGCAAAGGACCTGCCGTGAAATGAGTTGTTTTAAATGCGACAAGGTCGGGCATATGTCATCGGAGTGCACATATCAAGGAAATGCCTGAGGGAAGAAGACATCAGCGCCAGTCTTCTTCCTAAACAATCACAGAAACGGGAACTGCCTGCTGTAGAGGTATTTGTTAATGGGCAGAAATGTGCTGCTCTGTTGGACTCTGGGTGCTCACAAAAAGGGCCAGAGTCATGTGTACGTTTTGCAAGGGGGTGTGGAGATGGTGAATCAATGGTGAATTGGGCAGCACATGGTGCTGATAGAGGTGGTGGTGTCACTTGTAGCCATTTTTATTGGCTGGTTCTGGGCGCTCATTGGCTGAGTGCTGGCTGGGTCAGGTGTATAAAAACATGGCATGCTCATTTAAGAGGCGTTCAGTTTTTCGTTCGTGACAGTGAGTGACGTATTGGAGATCGAAACGAGAAGTGTCAAGTTGTTTTGCCTAGTGAACCTATTGGACTTGTACTACTTTTCTTTTCCTGTGTGTGCTGCCAATCAATTTTTGTAACATTTTTCAAAAACAAACATAACTTGAATTTGGGTGGGTGGGTCATTGTTATTTTGCACACTTTCTTGTTACACAGAAAAAAATTGTACTTGGATTAAATGAAAATTACTTACAATATAATACATATTATAATACATTCCTTCTTGCTGTCAATTTTGACGCCACAGGTACACTAGTTCTGATAATAACAAAAAAGATGAGGACAATAGTCTAAGTGACTATTATAGCTCCTCATCCCAGAAAATTCAAACAAATATGTTTTTGTAATTAGTTATATCAATAAAATGCTCTTATTCAAAATAAAGTTGCTTAATTTCTTTCTTGTCAAATATTTTGTAGAGCTAGTAGAAATGCATTTTTTTTTTTTTTTTTTAATAAGAAACTTTGAATTTTAGTATAAAATAAATAAAATGATTGATTTTTTTTTTATTTTTTATTTACAGCTTATCATTTCCTTGCAGGTGAAACCTATTTTAGATTGTAGGATGTTGCTTACTGTACCTAGTGTTCCCAAGCAGTCTCCCATCTAAGTATTGACAGGGCTTGACATTCGTGATCGAACAAGAACCTAAATAAATAAAAAAGCTAAATAATGATATTGTTTGTATTATAGGTGGAGTAATATCAAAACATCTCTGCACTGACACATTCCTTAAAACAAAAACACAGAATGAACGGATTTAATTACTGCAGAAAACAAAATAAGACAAATAAAACAGTCAAAAAAAAAATCATTGAATATTAAAACTGAAAACTACCGTAGAAGCATGAAAAAATCGATTATTTCCACTATCGATGGGAGTTGGGAAATGCAAAATTGGTCTTGGCCTTCCCGCTAACTTGGAGCATGTGGATATAAATTTTGGTGCATATCCGTCAAAAATTGCGGCCGTGCATTCGTTACACACACAAACACATCCTGCCTTTTATAGATAGAGATTTAACTAATCACTCAAAATCAGATTTTCCTATACAGTTAGCCTTATTAATTCTTTGTATGATGTTTCAGAACCTTGCACATCAGACAATTTGAAGACATACAGGGGTTGGACAAAATAATTGAAACACTTGTTAAATTCAAAGAAAATTTATTTAATATGGTGTTGGTCCTCCTTTAGCCTCACATACAGCTTTAATACATCTAGGAATGGAATCATACAGCTTCCTGACTTCACCCAGAGGAATTTTCAGCCATTCTTCCATTAACACTTGCTCTAGCTCTTTAAGACACGACGGTGGAAGATAACGGCTCTTAACTTGTCACTCCAAAATGCACCACAAATGTTTAATAATATTGATATCTGGAGATTGGGGAGGCCACTCCATATGTTCTAGCTCACTTTCATGCTCTTCATACCAATTCTTAACCACTCGAGCGGTATGTATTGGAGCATTATTGTCTTGGAAGATACAGTCACCATCAGGGAATAAATTCTTGGCCATTTGATGAACATGATCTCCCAAAATGTTCAGGTAATCTTTGCTGTTAAATCTACCATGCAGTGCAACTATTGGACTGGGACATTTCCATGATATGGCGGCCCAAACTATCACTGATCCATCTCCATGCTTCACAGGTGGAAGAAGGCAGTCAGGGTTGTAAGCTTCTTTGGGCTGCTTCCACACACAAACTCGCCCTGAAGTTGGGAAAAGAGAAAAACTGGACTCGTCTGAGAATATGACTTGCTTCCATTGGTCTGCAGACCAGGCATTGTGATCTCTGCACCACTTCAACCTCTTTTGAATGTTGCAATTGGAGAGAAGAGGTTTCCTTACGGCGACTCTTCCATGATATGCAGCCTTATGGAGCTCACGATGAACAGTTTTAGTAAAAACTGGACTATTCAGATGGTTATTCAACTCAGCAGTCACTTTGGCTGCAGTAGTCCAATGATTTTTCATCACATTGCTTTTCAATGCACGTCGGTTCCTGTCAGTAAATTTGGAAGTCCGGCCCGAATTGCTATGTTTGCTAGAGGTTTTACCGTTTCTTGAATTGCGTCATACTTCTTGATATGGTAGCTCTTGAAAAACCAAACAGTTTAGTAACCTTAGTGATCGAGGCTCCTGCCATGCAAGCTCCAACAATTTGCCCATTTTCAAACTCAGAGAGGTCATGCATTTAGCTTAAATTTTACTAAATTCTAAAAATAAATAAGCCAAAGACAGTAAATTAGATAAATAAACGTATTTACAATAGATATAACCTGCAATTACGAAGTTTAGTTAAAGTTCTTAATATAATAGGTCTTTGAGAGAAATTTACACCTGTTCCAATTATTTTGTCCAACCCCTGTAGAATGTATCCCTTGAAATATAATTGTAAATTATCAGTAATTTTTGTCATATTCTGATCATAATTTGAATAGACATTGATGTATTAAGAAAATTAGCAAGATATTTTTTTGGTTTGCTTATCAAATATTTGTTACTTCAAATTAAACTTTTTATTTTTTTTTTTAGTTATTTTCATCCTTTAAGTATCAGTCTGATTTCCATTGCAAAAATTAAAAACCATCTAGAAAGACAAGAACCTCTGCCCGAAATCACACTGTTACATGCATTGGCCATCTCGATCTTACTGTAGGTCTGCAAATCTTAGACATCAATGGCAGAATTAAAGCAAAGAATCCAAGCATTAGAAATAAAATGCTACAGAAACATCCCGGGCTTTTTCTATGTTGGCCACATCACAAATAACACAGTATGAGGCATCATCAGACAAGAAACAGGTCTAATGGAAGACCTTATAACCATCTTCAAGAAGAGAAAGTTGAAATGATATGGGAACGTCATAGGAATCAACAATCTTTCCAATACCATCATCCACAAAAGAAGAAGTAGACAGAAAAAACAATGAGATGACAACTGAGTGGACTGGAAACTTGTTCACAAAGACTCAGACATCAGAGGCATATGGTTAGGGATGGCCAAGTGCTCAGCTGCACAGTGACCTTTGACCATACCAGATTATTGGACCAATGACGACGATGATGATGATGAACCATATGAAAGTGATAATGATTAACTTTTACCATCTCAAGTATTGTAAGGAATGGTGAAAGACTTTTAGATTATAAAGACCCAAACTAGTGATTTGCAATAATATTCCTACCTATTTACTTGCTATGAACACATCTGGTTATAAAACTTCCAAATCAGATCAACCCACTGAAATAACATTTACAGTAATGTCAATTTAAAAACTCCATTAACTGCTTAAAAAAATTATTTTTCAGGTACAAAATCACAAGTTAGCAGATACAGACATCAAAATATCCCAGCAAGAAATGTCTATTTATTACATGTCATAATTAAGCCTTCCTTTGGCATGATGTTGTAGAATCGTCTATATTTTTCCACTCACCCCCGTTAAAAATAGACTATTCCATAAGGACTAGTTTCAATCAATCAATACCACACATTGTGAAACTCAGCTTATTATTGGTCGAGACAACCCCATAATGTGTATCCATGGCCAAAAATCTGTTTTCCTGCTAATTTCGTCGGAGCCTACTTTGGCTTCCCAAAGTAAATAAAAGAACGAATTTTAGTCCAATTCACCAGTCAGTAATTCACCTTCAGAGAGATTCCACACAGATCCACACATGTCTACATTTTGACTTAAGAACTTTTCACACGTCAACACCTGACTCAACTTTCAACCCCTTTCTGTCTCTCTCTAAATTCATTATACATTTCTAAAAAAAAGTGTTAACTACAATACTAAACAGAAATTGTAATTCTAGCATAAGACAAAAGAAAATACAGTCCAGGGTGAACAACTCTGTCAGAAAAAGACAAAAACAAAACCAACTTAAATCTCACATACATTACTTTCTAATTTCTCTCTCGATAAATTTTCCTTAATATTACATGTGAACATTTTTTATAAACAAAGGAACATTGCTGAACTTTAATTCACTTAATATGCTTGATGCAGGCTTCGTCAACTTGCATATAACCAAAGCAACATCTTTTTTCTAATTGTAAAAATTGTATATAAATGTTCGATATTTTCTAGTTGAATGCATATCCACCTTTGTTTTTGTTCAATTTTGCATTGAATTTTATTCCACTTGTATGTCTATGCTTTTATTTGTTGTGATTAATGTGAAGAACATGCTTTGAAATTCATCACTCTAGTAACAAAAACCTTCTGATTTCACACTCAATTCATAGCAATCCCAACAATGGCTTCCTGCAGCACACTTAGCACAAAAGCACACTTGGCTTAAAAGTAGCTTTTCTGAGTGAGAAAAATATGTACATTCAATTCTTGTGAGAAGATGTTAATTCCACTCTTCATAAAAAAAAACATCTACTCAAACAGGTGTACCCACCAAAAATAACATTTATAATAATAAAAATAATACATTATCTAATACTTGTTTACCTGTATCTTCAAAAAATAGTGTTATATTTAATTTGTTGCTAGAGGTTAATATAACTTTTTTTTCTTCTGTTTTTGCCATTCATCTACAAATACCAGAATGTCTCAACTCAACAAAATCTATTTCTCAAACTTCACTTATTTCAAAGGTGGGGGATTACTACAACTCCTATACAACACAGCATAATATATTTTTGCATTTGTATTCAAACCAAAAAAATTAAACTCCACCTTGAAAATGGCTAAGTCAATGTTTCTCAACCTTTTTTTTTTTTGCACCCTTTTCACCATATGTCATTCCTCCCCACTTTCCAAGATTGTCCAACTCAAAAGGTTAATTCCAAATAATATCCTTACATTATTGAAAATCTTCATTTTTTTCCCATATTAGTACATTTACATTATTTTCAGAGACGAGTTTTACAAATAGCAATAGTAAATATTGATAGATTTTTAAACCTGAATACAAGTACAGTAATTCGTTTTAATTCATAACTAATTAATAAATAAACTGAAGCGTACTTCAATAAATAAAATATTCAAAAGAATGCCAGGGTACAATAAACAAAATTCTGTAAATAAAAAACAAGATGTTCTCTCCTCCACCGAAACCCTGAATTCCCCACCACCCTGGTTGAGAAACCTTGGCTAAAGTATTAACTGAAAGCACTTGGGATAATAATACTTATGTACAGTTTCTACACACTGTTAGTTCTCATAAAACAAAAAAATCTAAGGACATAAGAAAAAAATGGAATAAAAAAAGTTACTAATTTTTCCTTGTTCATCAAAACATGTATAAAAGAAGGTTTACTTTCTAAATATACAATATTTTTAAACTGAGTGACTGTATGTTAAGCACCCAAAAGCTAGTAGCCATTTTCTACTTAAAACCTTAAACTCAGTAAAAACTTGGCAACTGTCTCACTAAAATGAAAACTGTTTTAAAACTGATACAATGAAAGAGTAAAGTACAAAATTGAAAAAAAAATGTATTTAAAGACTAACATATATCATTCTAATATTTAATAAATTATGTCATCACTTTTTGTTTGATGGAATAAAGTAATAAAATAATTTTTAAGCTGTGGTTATAAGTTGTTAAGTATCCACAAGAAAAATGTATGAACATTTAGTCATGGAAACAATTTTTTTTCCCAAAGAATTGTAAAATCTAAACAATATAGTGAAACAGAGAACAACAAGGCAGAAGTTGAGGAATGTTTTTCATGTGTTGTGTATTTCATAGTTTTTCAAAAATAGAATTATATTTAAAATCTTTTATTAAGCTGATGTAATGGAATAACCTGTCACCCCCATGAGTGACTACACTATAGGTAGTAACTACTTATAAGTATCTGTAAGTCAACAGAGTCTAGCTGCGACCTGTTCCAGCAATTCACTGAAACTCTCTGTCTTTGGGCAGAGAGGAACCTGGACGAGGCTCTGCTGAAGGGCAGAGTCTCGTTCGGAGAGGTAGACTAGGGAATATTTTTGGCCGGAAAACCCATGTTAAACCCAGCCTTGTGCCACATGCAACCCTCGTGCGGGGGGGTAGATAGATATCCTAGCTGCGACCTGTTCCCGCTAAACAGTCGTACTCTCTGCCTTCAGGCAGAGAGGAACCTGGACGAGGCTCCGCCTTTGGGCAGAGTCTCGTTCGGGGAGGTAGACTGTCCCTGAACCCGTTTATACGAGTTTGAAAGGGAATATTTTTGGCAGAGCCTACGGGCTCGGAAAACCCATGTTAAACCCGGCCTTGTGCCACATGTATCCCTCGTGGGGGGGTAGCTAAATATACAAGCTGGGATCTGTTGAGTACAACTCAGACTTATGCGAGAACTACTACCGACATTTCAATTGTAGCACTCACTATTGGATTGACTTGTGACGACCTTGTGCATAAGTGTTACCGTTATTCTTATTGTACTGGTTTTTTTACAATAAACCTCTACTCATTTTATCCACCTTGTTCTTCAAGTATATATTCCTATTAGCATGGAATATAACATAAGCATATATAGAATTTGTAATTGGATAAAATGGCATGATTTAAAAATCAAATTATTATTTTTTTTTTTTGAAGTAGTAAAATATATGGATTCCTTTGTTTTATTTTTAAATTGCAAAGCTCAACCAAAGATTTTCCTTGGATTTTGCAAATACTGCCGAATTATTAATCAAGGGAAGCAACTATGATTGGACTATTTTTTTCCATCTGAAATTTCTCTTTTACTGGTCAGTCGGGATTATCACGCACTTATAAGAACAATGCGATATTGATTAAAACACTTGAAAGTTTTAACATGTTAATTTTATTCTAATTGTCTTTGCATCGTTTGAAAGAATAAACAGAAAAAATTTTGATATAAAAATTGTGAATATCAAAAGCAAAACAAGTGGAGAATTTTATTTATTTACACTTTAGGTGAATATTTATACTTAGATTTTAAAAAACAGACTGCACATTTCTGTGTCTGCTAGAGTGGCTAGCTAATCCCTGTTGCAGATATTTGCTCAGGCACATTTGTTTCTCCAACATTCACAGAGCCAACCTGCAATTTATACAACAACTATGCTGAGTGGATGTTAGTTACAGTTTTTGGGAGTGGTTACAAAATCTGGTGATGAGTTGCACAAGGTTGGTCACAATGACTCGTGACTTCATATTAGCACAACCATCGACAGTTTCTGAACAGTCCAGAAGCTCCTCGGCATATTGAGGTCTTCTGTTGGTATAAGTATAATTCTGTTGGTATAAGTAGCAAAATTGTATTAATTTCTGGCTTGCTAGGCCTACTGTGTAGCTTACAACACCTGGTATTCTACCAAAGTTCACCCATCAGAGTACTGACCAGGCTTAATTTTGCTTAACTTCAGTGATCAAACTAGAACCCGTGTTTGAACATAAGGCTGTAAGTACTAAAAAACTGCCTACTAAAATATTCCAGAAACATTTCAAGAAATTTCTGTTCGGACATGTGTGTGCGCTGAAATGCATTTTAACTGAATGTACTTACTTACCTGTAAGACATAAATACTACAAAAGGATCCAACATGAGAAAACTATTTCAAAATACTGAAACTGTCAACATGTACTACCTTAAAGAAATAGCTTTGTACCAAACCATATAATACTTACAACAGATCATGTACAAACTATATATTCATAAAACATACATTTACCCTGAAGTATAAAATTATGTACAAAATGTCTATAGCTGAAGGCATATGATTGTGTTCAAAATATATTTAATTGAAGCCATTAAATTGTGTTTAAAATATTTAGATGGTAGCATTAAATAATCCATTAAGGTTGATATGCCGCTAAACAAAATCAACCAAACCATGTGTGTGGATACATTTACACCAATACATCAAAACCATCAATAGTGGTGGTGGTGCAAGGCTCATGACCACTACCCTTGCTTAGGCAAAACACAATTAGCATTTCTTTAAAAAAATATCTAGATAAAGAAAGAAGTTTTAAATAAAAAGTTCAAATTATAACAAGAATTCACAAGTTAGCTCTAAAAATAAAAATTTCCACTATGATATTGATCCTTAATCGTGTCCTCCATAGCTTTTTTTCTATTTGGCAACTGGCCTGTTCAAAATCCTGGATCTGCTTCTCATATATATATATATATATATATATATATATATATAAATTTATTAAGCATATACACACACATTTCTTTTTCATTATTTTGATCTGATGAGGCCTAAAAAGATGAAGAGTTTTTCATTTGACATATTTTTTCAAAATTTTGTTAGGATTCTATATCCTATTGTATACACATTGCCAACACAGAAAACACATGAACAGACCTAAAAAAATACAAATCTTTTACTTTCAACCCATTCTGAAAAATTGAATTACCTTAAATTAATTCCAGAAAAGGCTATATGAATCTTTTGGTTTTGAGCCATTCTGAAAATAAGATGAGGATTTACCTTAAATTCAATGCAGAAAATCTGGGGGAATATTTTAATAACAAATTCCGACATGAAATAAGAATTATAAAGAAAAGACAGAGAATAAATATTAATGGCTTTGTTTAAAAGTCACTCGTGTTCATTCTTTCTTTCATCATGAGAAACATCAGCTTAGTGGAAAAAGTACTAATGATTTATTATTTAAGCAGACACAAAAATATTTTTTCTTTCATTTTTTGATCTGATGAAACCTAGAAAGGCAAAATGCGGAATCAAATCTCATCTCAATGAAACGGTTTTCCATGTCATACTTCTTCAAAACTTTGTTGGAATTCTATATCCTATTTTACACACACACACACACACACACACATATATAAAATATTTCATATTTAAATAGCAGTCTTTCTTTTATGCATGTTTTGCTAAATATAACAGTCAAGTATATTTTGTAAGTTTTTTTTTTCCTTGCAAATTTTTTTAGGAATATGATGAGAAATGTGTGAGTGTATATATATATATATATATATATATGTAGTGTATACCGGATATAAGAGAGATTTTTTCTGGTCCAAAATTAGAGCCTGTGTTAATGTATATATAAGAGGCCAAACCCGGATATAAGAGACTTATTCTCCAGTCCCAACAACTCTCTTATATCCGGGTTACACTATATATATATATATATATATATATATATATATATATATATATCTATATATATATCCCTCACTAATAGCAAGACTCAGAGTTTTATGCACAACACAATCTTCAGGTGGATTAATTAAAATTTGTCACTTAACTGATTGATGTTATACAGAGTGCCTAGAGTCTGGATACATAGGCAAAATATTCTTGACTGTTATATTTAGCAAAACATGCATAAAAGAAAGACTGCTATTCAAATATGAAATATTTTATATATATATATATATATATATATATATATATATATATATATATATATATATGCGTATTTTCAACATTTTATTGAATTGGACTATTAACTGATAACATCTTCAATATGATTTCCATCATTTGGGATGCAAAAGTTGATGTGCTTTGCAAGATTCACATGAACTCAATACAATAACTCTACATTGCCATCAAATTTAACAGTTTGAGCCATGACCACCGATTTACCAGTGGGAGAGAAAAAAATGACGTAATGGCCAGCCATCAGTTGAATGGTGGGTAAACACTTGTAACTATATTTATATCTACCATGAAACATTACATACCAATTATTTGTGAATTTTGACTCAGGTGCTCAGTCAGAAGGGTTAAAATAGTTCAGGAATGTGGGGCTGAAAGGGTTAAGCACATATAAATGCGGGACTGAAAGGGTTAAGCACATTCATGCTTTATGCATTCAATCACGTTGTGTTGCACCTGTGATTTTCACTGAGTTCATAGAGTACACCTTCTCTTTTAGAATACACCAGAAAAAGAAATCAATTCTTTTTTTCTTTTGACAAAACCATGTTTAATTTGTAGTGGTAAAAAAAAAATATAGTTAATGAGATTTCCTGTGTTCAGACTTTTGGGTCACCATGTATTTAGCACCCTAACTAGGGTTTTGTAAACAAACCTTTTTGTAATTGTTTTGTCCACTCATAAGAAGGTATCAGCAATCAACTGTGGATTTTCTCATTTTCATATATATATATTTCTAAATGTATAATTTATTTTATCTTATATTTTTATTTCTAAATATTTTTTTATTCTTTAACATAACCTATTACATTTTATATTAAATATAAGTTTTTTAAAAATATAATTTTACTTAATATTATTATAAATTATCTAAATATGGACTTATTTTTAATTTATTTAAATATATCTTATTTTTAAATATAACTTGTCTTTGGATGAGTACTTTTAAGTATGATTTTGTATTTTTAAACCAAACTTTATATAATTTAAACTTTTTTAAAAATCCCCTTTTTGTTCCTCTCTTAGTTTCAAATTAACATTTCATTCTTCATATAATCCTAATTTAATGACATAAGGTTAATATTATAAAACCTCTTCCCTTTAAGACTAATACCTCCACCCCCAACCACTCCCTCATGCCTTTTGTCTGACTGAAACATTGAAATGGATAAATTCTGCACTAGTTTTTTTTTGTAGCTGTCACAGTTAAATTTCTAATTCCAACACAAACTGAATCTATACCAGGGTTGAATAAGACTGACAAATTTTTTGTCGGTCGAAATAAGCCTATTCCCCATATGAGTTAATTTTGGACCGTTTTGTGTACTAATTATTTGCTCTGTAATAATAAATACATTGAGCTCTCTCTGTGGATCAGTTTTAATATTTTATATTACTAGGATCCACTTGGATTATATACCAATGGATTTATTATCTTTACTATATATTATGTGCCCCAAAAAGTTTTTGCCAATTTTTATAAAGGAAATTAAAGATGCATATTTAAAGTCTTAAATGTATTTATTCATCAAAATATGAACCATCACATTCTATGACCTTCTTCCAACGGTTCAACAATTGAGTAATGCCATTTTTTGTAAAAGTCCTTAGTTTTACTTTGGAAAAAAAGTAATGCACTTCCGTTTTCAAGTCATCTTTGTTATTAAATGTCCCGTTCTTCATATGATTATCTAAGCCTAAAAACAAGTGAAAATCTGTTGGGAGAGAGGTCTGGTGAATACGGTGGATGAAGCATTATCTCCCACTTTAGCTCTGCTATCTTGGCAAGGGTCATTTTTGCAATGTGTGGGCGAGCATTGTCCTGGAGAAACAAAACTTGTTTTCTGTTTACTAATGAAGACTGTTTACTTCAACAAATTTTCCTGAACTCGTTCAAGTTGATCGCAATATTTGTTAGCAGCAATGGTTTCAACCATTTTTAAAAACTCATAGTGAATTATTCCTTGACATGTCCACCAAACACACAGCAAATATTTTTTCTTTGGAATAGTTGGGCTTTTGATGTTTGTGACAAAGGATCACCTGGCGATAACCAATGATATTTCTTCTTAGATTTTGTATACATGATCCACTTTTTGATCACATGTCATAATTCAATCAAAAATGGGTTCTTTTGTTAGTCTACTGCGATGAGAAGAGCATATGGTAAGCCTGTGCACTTTGATTGCTGGTGTTAAGTCATATGGTACCTATTTGCTTAATTTCCATTTCTCCCCCAGCTGGTGCAAATGCAGTCTTATAGTTTCATCGCTTACATTAAACCTCGAAGCTAGTTCATGACATGTTAAACCTGAATCTGATTTTATGGCTGCCTTTAAATCCTCATTGTTTAGGGATATTGGTTGTCCAGCTCAAGGTTCATCTTCGAGGGTTTCATTGCCACAATGAAACTTCTGAAACCAATTACGTGCAGTTTGTTCACTTACTGCACCTTCACCCAAGGCTGTACATAGCTTACGAGAAGCACATGATGCACTTGTGCCAAGTTTAAACTCATACGACAGACAAGCATGAATTACCAATTTTTTTATCAGTCATTTTGAAGGCTCTGAAATGAGAAATAAAAATGATATTAGTTATGTAATAAAATAATAACTGAATCATTCAACAATGTACTTGTCAATACAAGTTGCTTCCTGTATACTTATGCTTGTTAGTAACTAAACAGCTGGGCCAGAAATAAGTTAACAAAAATTGGCAAAAACTTTTTGGGCACCTGATATATTAGAGAGAGAGAGAGGTGTATTTGGGTACCAGTATTTAATTTATACCATTTTGGCTAAAAACTAACAAATGATCTTTGTTTTTCTGATTTCTGGTGAAAGCTTGAATATAAACTGTTCAATGTCAGAGTAATTTTGGCTTCCATAAGCCATTATCCAATAGACTTGTTAGTAATGTTGTGACTTTATGTATAAATATATTGTGTTTTCTGTCTGCTATCTTGCCTCTTGTATTTGTCAGATTTCTTGTTGAACTATTATCAAATAAAAGCCAAGTTAATCAGTTTGATAATGTAATGGTTGTGTAACCAAACCAGCATATCACAAAAAACTCACTGTAGATAAACATAACATTATATCAATGAAAACTCTTGGCTTATGAAGGCCAAAAGTAATTAGACTTAGGAGATATATATATTTGTTTTTTGTACATGAGATCTGCAGTAGGACTTTTCCTCAGGGCCAAAATGTTTTCATACTCTTCTAGTCTGAATTCATTGTAAAAAGAAAATTTATTTTTTACCCAATCAGTTTTTGCTCACTAAACTGGCTCAGGGATCCCACCTATTAATATAAAAAGTATTCTAAATTCAACAGAAGGACTTTCTGCCAACCATCTTACATTATCTCTGTCCATTGGTTTTTACAGATGGCACCTACATAATCTTCCAAGAAGCCATATCTGTTTCCATTAACTCACATCTTTTATGTGCATCATTCTGACCAGACTTTTCTCATCATCAGTTGAATTGTGAGCATCACAGCTCAATCAGAGAACAATGGTCATTCTTTGTTTTTTAAAGCCTTCAAGATGTAACTACTCATGGTTCACCATAAATTCCTTTTCTTTATTGTCTGTGAATTACCATGCATTCTTAGGAAAGATAGTGAAGTGGTTTACCATAGCCTTCTCCAGTGATCCTTCTTTGAAAATGGCTTTCCTAAAGTGTGTGAAAGTGAATGCAACAGACTATGTAGGAATTTGAACTCAGCCCATTGATTTCATTATCTGTACCGTTAACTTTTATATGAACCGCACATTCCATATTAGTGATTTCAACAATTCGCCATCAGCCACTGACTACATATTATGATATTGGAAACTAACACAAATAAAAGCAAAAATCTGCCTGTCTCTAACATTGTTGGACTTTCTTGTCATTAGCATGATTTTACAGAGAAACGAACATATAGTTGGTCAAATCACCCTAATAAAGCTATTTTACTTACATGGGTAGCAACAGGAAATATGTTATCTATTGTGTGTTTTGTGTGTGTATATATATATATATATATATATATATATATATATATATATATATATATATATACAAGGGTCATTCAATAAATAAGGTGAATTTTTCGGTATAAGGACTTCTAATACAGATAGAAGCTTACTTTTCTTTTTTTTTTCAACGTAGTCTCCCAGCACTGTCACACACTTTTCCCATCTGTGCACAAGCTTTTGTATTCCCTCAGCATAAAAATCTTTGGACTGATGTCTCAGCCAGTCGCTCACAACACTTTTGACTTCATCGTGACTTTTAAACTCCGTGTCTCTCGTGAACGCTTTCAAGGGACCAAACAGGTGAAAGTCTGAAGGGGCAAGGTCTGGGCTGTAAGGAGGATGAGGGAGCAGTTCCCAGCCCAGTTCGTTGATGGTCTGCACCGTTTGGGCTGCTGTGTGAGGCCTTGCGTTGTCATGATGCAAGATGACTCCTTCTGACTGATGACCCCTGCGTTATCAACAGATAAGCTCAAAGTCCTTGCAATGTCATCCACTGTCACCCTTCTGTCAGACTGAATGAGGTCATTGACTGATTCGATCACCTCAGGAGACCTCACTTCTGTAGGCCTCCTAGGCCTGTCTTCATCCTCAACACTGCTCCGTCCTTCTTTAAACAATTTAGCTCACTTGTAGACATTTTTTCGCTGAAACATGTGGCACCATACACAGTTGACATTCTCCTATGAATTTCAACTTGCTTGCACCCTTCAGCAACTAAAACCTTGATAACTGACCGCTGTTCAATCCTGGAGCGTGCTTCTTGGTCAACCATCTTTGTTAATTGCCAAAACTCTCAAAGTTTTTTTTTAATCTGCAAAAGAAATTAAATCCATGTGAAAAAGAAGTAAAACAAAAAAAAATAAAAAAGAGTAAGCTTCTATCTGTATTAGAAGTCCTCATACCGAAAAATTCAACTTATTTATTGAATGACCCTCGTATATATTACTGAATCAGAAATAAAGTTCACAATATTTACTTTATATCAACTCTGAGTTTCATGATTTCACACTCTTCAGATAAGATTGATTGTACTGATCCCGGGATGTGTATTTTATTATATCCATATGTAAAGAGAATGAAATGAATATAAATTCAAACAATGTAGATTATCAATACTTGTACTTAACATAACTCCATATTACTGAAATATTAACTGTGAATAGGAAGCCTTACAGGTGAAGCCAATGGTAAGCTAATGTTTACTCAGACATCATAGACTATTAATACCTAGCCTAACTTCATGATACTGTAATATTAAATGTAAATAGAAAGTTGTATTGGTGAAGCCAAGGTTTCTGGTAGGCTAATGTTTACTCAGACACCATAGATTACCAGCCTAATTCTTCAATACTGTAATATTAAACGTAAATGGAGCAGGGGATTAAATGTCATCATATATAGTAAGAATTATTTCCACAGACAAAAATTGAGATTATACTAAAAGTAATATTTAATTTTGCTATTAAAAACTAATTATTAAAAACACATAATTCCAGCTTCAGCTAAAATCTCATTTTCTTAAATTAATTTTAACCAAACCTTTGTCAGCTCAAAATAATTACTACCTATATTTCTGTTATAGCTGCTGTACTTTATGGTGTGTAAAATCCCCAGTTGAAAAAAAAAAAAAAAAAAGACTCAAAAGTATTTCCTAGGTTTTATCTACCTGGTAGGCTAATGTCTCCATAGATATTGAATTGCTGTAAATAGAAGAGGACCTCTATATGCCATCAGATAACATAAATGTCTTCACATTTATAGTGTGAGAATATTCTGAATGTTTCAATGGCTCTTCTGCTATCTAAGAAATTCTGCTTGCCCAGAAAAAGAAGAAAATTACAACACTGTGTGTGTGTGTGTGTGTGTGTGTGTGTGTGTGTGTGTGTGTGCACAAGCACAGACGGGGAAGGGGTTTGTGATACTTACTTGCAGTAGTAAACAGAAATTGAATGAATGAGTGAAAGAATGAATGAAACAATGAATGGAAAATAGCCGAAAAAAAAAAAAAATTTCCTAATGCATTGAAACATGTTTGCGATGCGAAGGATTGTTAACATTGACAAATATAGGGTGAACTAGTGAATCTTTATCATTTTTACATACATGCACACACACAAAAAAAAAACCCAAAAGGAAGCAAAGATGACAAATAACCCAAGGGCAGATAAGCACAAAAAAAAAGAAAATGGTTGAAAGAGAGAGAAGCTGGAAATGAAGAGTAAATTTAAAGAAAGAAAACATAAAAGGGAGAAAGTCATAGAAAAATAAAAATAAGAATGAAGAAAAAAATTCAGAAAAGAAAAACAAGTGAAAGCAAAGTAAAATGAGAAGGTAGTGTACTTTCTGAAAGAAACCGATTTAATTAGTAGATTATTTAAGAGACGGAAAAAAAGCATAAGAGGAAGAAAGACTTTGGCAGGAATAGATAAATATAGAATAAGTATTGCAGATATTACAAATAAAATAGGAGCTTGGTAAGTAGGCAAATTTTGTGGCATTTTTACTGCTTAGTTTTATTAAGGTCTACATTCACCATGTTTAATTAAACCAGAAGCAAATTCAAAATTCGGGGATGGATGGAAGAATAGACAGACAGATATGAACAAAGTAACACGCACAATAAACAGATAAACAGACAGACATATATGAACAGAAAATAAACAGACAGACCTGGACTAAGACAGACTGAAAAAAAAAAAAATTCAAGATAGAAAAGAGAAAGGGACAAAGGAGGAAATATGACTAATAAATGCGGCAAAGTTCAACACTGTTATGGGATAAATAACGATAAAAGTGCTATAGACATCATTTCAACAAATTTAACATTCAAAATTTAGTCATATGTAACAGCAATATGTATAACTTATGAATCTTTCTATCTGACAATTCATGGTTGATATATTATCAGGAATGGAATAAGACGTCTGTGTTGTTTGGCTGTTTACAATTTTAACAACAATTATTAGCTGGAAACCATTTATGTATGGACAATTGGACATGCAACCAAACAAAAACAGTGAATGAATGAAGGAAGAAAGGAATCGTGAAGTGAAGGACATTTTTTCTATTAACAGTGGCTTTGAACTTAGTTTATTCATTTATAAGTTTTCTGGCACATGCTTATCTAAAGTCTGGCAGTCAGTAACCAACAGCAATACATTATATTGTTTTATTGTTATGAACTACCATAGAATGAAAAGAATCCCAAGGTATTTGATCCAGTCTCTAGACAGAATATTTGGCAGGTTTATTTTCTAAATTTATTTCTATAATGCTAATTGATTTGTAACAAAGCTATGCAGATATTAATTTTTCATTTATAAATATTTACTAGAGTACAGTGTGTCCTAATACATTATGTATTAGGACACACTGTACTCTAGTAAATATTTTCATTACAAAGAGTAAATTAGAACAGAATATTTATATCCAATCATTTCAATAAGCATTGAATTCTTTTTATGTTTCACAGTGCTTACCAAAGAAAGAAAAATGGCAATTAACTCCTACAGTCATGGGCTTACATTATAAAAATAAACACATTTGATGTGGTTTGGTAGAAATAACCTTTTTAATGAACTGTTAAAAATTAAATCAAAATTTTAACATTAAATTTTTGAATAACATCCATTTTTTTTTCTTTTAAATTAGAAAACATTTTCTATTAACTTTTAATTATACAACAGTATATATAGTTAGTTAGATCCAGTGACAGGACCCAAAGAGTGTGAGTTCAATACCTAGTTAAGGTGGTGGAGAACTTGGAGAGGGGAATTAACAGGAAATAACTGACATCCATTAGACATGGCATGTGGAACTAGAACAGTCTACCCCAGCGAGTGAAATAAAGGTTGCAGTTCGACATTCCAACCACCTGAAGAAGGCTGGCACATACAACGGCCAAAACGTTGTGATAAATATGGCAACAAAGATGAGGATGATAGTCTGAGCAATGTAAGTAGTATATATATGTGTGTGTGTGTGTGTGTGTGTGTGATCCTGCTACAACCATGCTGTTTGTATCCAAATACAATCCCGGCTGGTAGATACTCCAAGGATACAAGATAGGAAAAGACAGGCATAGTAAGCAAAATACAATTAATATGCCTTCCATCTTGTGTTGTGGCCCCAAAATCTAATGCAGCATTCAGAGCCTTCAAAACAGCATTGACTGTAGAGTAGTCAGACCCGAAACAGAGCTCCCAGAAGACTGGCTCATAGTGGCCAATGTTCAGAGTCTGCAAAAGAAAGTCTATTAGATTTGGAATCTTGCTGGAAGATACTCCATTAAGGATGCAGTTATAATGAATTGTCTTCACTCTTCCACTCCTATTTCAAGCAGACATCTACAAAAGGTAAAATAAAGAGAAACATTATTATAGGAAATAATTAATACTAAGTGAAATAAATTAATGTTGATTGATTTGTTATTTGTGGCTTATTTAAAGTTGAAATAAATTTTGGATTGTAAGAATTATTTTTTGAGAGTGAATATTGCATTAAAAACTTTTGATTTATCCAGATACAAGCACTATTTAATCCATAGCTGGAGGGAGGAGCTAGATTCATAACTTTTCCAAGGCTATTTGTGCATATGTGAATGTAACGAACCTTCAGTATCTGTCTATGAGATAAGGTATTATGTACACTATTTACATTATTATTGTCCTCATCTTTGTCGCCATATTTATTACAACAAAATTTAGTATGCTCTGGCCTTCTTCAGGTGGTTGGAATGTCGAACTGAACCCTTTATTTCGCTCACTGGGGTAGACTGTTCTAGCTCCAGTAGATGTCAGTTATCAGTTATCTCCTGCTTAATTCCCTCTCCAAATTCTCCACCCAGGTATTGAACTCACACTCTTTGGGTCCTGTCACTGGATCTAACTAACACCTTTATCCCCTGTGCCATTGAGGACATCAGTGTATGAATTTCTGGGTATTATAAACCTAATGTCTTCAGCAACCAATTTTTTTTACCAGTGCTCATATTGCAATTTTTTGCTGTTATCATTCCGTGTATTTACCAAAGCTCATATTACAATTTTTGTTGTTATTAACACATTTCTCAGGCACTCCTTATTACTGGTTCCCATATTGCATTCATTTCTATGCTTGGTCAGCTCAGGAGATTTTTGTGGCCTAACATATGTGCTGATTCCTTAAGTTTATGAATTTTCCAATGGTGTTCTTTGTCTATGATCTCAACCAGATCGAAGGTCATTTTTGAGATCAGCTGCAAATTTTACCTTATTGAACCAATTAGACTTACTATTAAGACAGGAGTAAATAGTTGCCATCATCACAGATACAGATTTGAGAACTGATGGCATTGAGGTCATTCATGAAAGGAGGACACCCACATTAAAAGATCTAGAAGCATGGCTATTAAAGTCAACTTTCATTTCTCGATTAGATAAGAAAGATAAAATATTACTTCATTAAATATGAGTTTTAAAATGTACAGAAGTTCATTGTGTTCTTTAAAAAGCTAAGGAAAATAATTTGTTATACTCATCTGAAAATTTTCACTTTTACCTGATAAATAAAAGGAAGAAAACTGAAAATGAAAGCCAGAGTAAAAGTTCCATCTTATTTATTTTCTTGTATTTCATTTCATGCAAATTACAAAATTAATTCTAAAACTTAGCAAAGTATCAATATAGTTAACATTTAAAGAACATTAACTTTTTTTTTATAAAGGGCAAAAAAGAGCCTAAAAGCCACAGTTCATATTACAAAAAGGAATATTTTCATTATAGTAAGTACACACTAATGCCTGTTGTAGTGTAATGGATATCAGTTTAGAATAAGAAATCAGGGAGCCAAATTCAAATTCCAGTTGGGTTCATTAGAGATAACCTTGGGAAAGGTATGAATTTAACTCTTCCCCTCTCCCCCTTTGGTTGAATAACAGGACAAATTGGGCTGATAACAAGTCTACTGCAGAAAGAAATGTCTGTCTACTGTTGGAAAATCTTCCTAGTCAGTTATGAATCGAAAGAGACATGATTGTCCAAATGTGTATTACATATGACACTTAACTAAGTACACTAATGTTTAATTTGAGGTTGAATTATTAATTAAAGTTTTAAAAATGCTTTCAATGTACATCTTTGATATCTGGAGAGAAAAAAAAAAAACTTTTTTTTTCATAGTATGTGAGAATAAACTAAAATTCAGGTATTGTCAGTATCTTTTATTTTTAATAGTAAACAGTGAAAAATAAAATCAAAATAGGCAATGCAACCCAAAATTTTTTTTTTCATATTGCAATAAGAACTCCAGACTATGAACATATATATTATTATTCTTTTTTTTTTTTTTTTATAAAATGTTAATGGGGGGGGGGTCCAGTTTGCTATGTAAATTTGTTCCTTCTCCAGGAGTCAATACAAAATATGCTCGTACCTCGAGATTTCTTAAAGAAAAAAAAATTCATGTGGTATGACCATATTTTAGGTACCACCTAAAAACTGGATGCGTTTTTTTTTCCGAAACAAAAAAAAAAAATAATCAATACCACTATTAAAAAAAAAAAAAATACCAAAAATCAGGGAATTAGTTGATTCAAATGGAATTTTTGGTATTATTCATTAATGAATTAATTAGAAAACTTTGTAGAAATATTTTTGAGTGGCCTGTTTCACCCCCATGTATTTTTTCAAAAATAATTACTTGTACTTTTTCAGTGCGATTTTGAAATTCATCCCGTTGCTGTTCATAACAAGTTTTTTGGGTTTTTTTTTTATTATATGAAGACATGTTTGCAGTTTGATGAATGGAAAAAAAATGTAAAGCTTAATTTTCGAATATGAACCTTTTTTTAAATTTTTTTTTTTTTGATCTTAGCAAGTGTTAGATTAATTTTTGTATGGATGTTCAAAAAGAAAATAAATCTGAATTACCGCCTTTGACTAATTTTCCTTATCGGAAGACTAAAGAGTAATAATAATTCAATCAATAACTATTAAATTCATTAAAAGAATTTTATGACGTCAAACAGGTAAGAAAATAAAAAAAAATATTAAAACTAAAAAAAGCAATGTTAAACTCAAAAATTTAAAAAAAAAAATATTTGTAGAGTATAAAAATAAAAAATAAATGTATAAATTACTATATATTATCATCTCTCAGTTGCGTCTCTGTCCTTGGACAGAGTGCGCTCAGGGGCTTCTCTGTCGAAGGGCAGAGGGGCAACTGAGAAAATAATACTGAGAGGTGCCCAGCCCTGGCGAACAGCTGCCCGAGGCCGCGCCCTCTCATTGCACAAGAGGGTGGGATCGGTGCTCGCACCGAGGCCAGCGCAACCGACGGTTGCGGGGGCTGTGGCCAATTTTTGTCCCCGCCCGGGTGCACGCGCTCGTGGCCCCACTTTAAAAAGACCTTGTGTCACATCTCATTCTCGTGGGGAATGTAACACCGTATAAAAAATAAAATTATTCATTCCACTAAGTTTATTCGTAGAATAAGAAAATATTTTTACTTATTGATTCGTTAAAGATTTTTTAAAAATGAATACAAATTTTTATTTTTTTTAAATTTTACCGCGCGCTTTTTAAGAGGCATTGAAAGAAATATTTATAATTTTCTGTTTGAATTCATTTTTATTTTACATGCAGCGTGCCGAGTTCAGAGGCCAACAACATCAAAAGAGCGTTAGTTTATTTGCTGACCTCTGACCTCACACGCTACCATGCGTAAATAAACGTGAGTTTCATTGTGTTTTAAACAAAAAGCAAGCACTTTTGCCAAATCATCTCTAGAAGTCCGTGGCGGTACCTAGACAATTTTATAAATTGTGCTGCAGCAAACTAAACACGTCTTGAAATTTCCTTGTTAAAAAGCGCTATTTCTCAATCATTAAAAAAAAAAAGAAGAAAAAAAGACAATTATTGAAGAACAATAATTAAAGAATTGTCCAGAAAAAAAGATTTTTTAATAAAAGCCTTAAGTAATTAATTAGCAATGATTTTTTTCACAACACAAACTATAGATTTTCGTTTGAGTTGTGAAAACAATATAATTATAATATAATGTCATTTTCGAAACAATCGGACAATTTCACACCATATGGAACATAAGTGGTCAAATTATTTTTCATATTTTAAAACTTAAATTAAAAAAAAAAGGTTGTGATTGGCTTTTTCCGTAAATATTTCTTATAAAATTCCTTTATCATAAATACATGAATAAGTATCCAAAATTAGGTGAGTGGGGGGCGTTTTACCAAAAAATTTGAAAATTGTGTTCTGGTGCGCTTAAATGAGAAAAATGATTATTTCTAGTCGGTGTTGGTAAATTTTTACTATCACAACCGAAAGTAGCATTTACTTTTGTTTTATTCTAGGCACAACATAAAAAATAATAGTCGGGAATGAGATGGGTGTTGGAGTAATACCGGAGAATGTTTATTGTACAACTCCACAGAGTTCTTTGGTGCTAAAATCAAGAGTTTTACTTTTGTCATAGTTCAAAATATCTTGTTGGCTAATGTCTTCGAGAGGAATAAGCCGTGCCGAAGAAAAGAAAAAAAAAAAAAAGATTTGCTTAAAAAAAATAAAAGAACGACTTACTTTACTCTTTTGTTTTGGAAAATAGAAACAGACACGTGAAAAAGATCATGACTGTTTTGATAACTAGACAACACAAGTCTAATTAAAAATAAGCAAAGTTATTTTCAAGGGAGGTAATTCAGAATTGTTGAATTAATTCCTATTCGATCTTCCATAACAAAACAAAAAAACACATTTGCAAAAGAAATTCTTTTAAAAATATTTCTGATGCGAAAATAGTATTAAACTTTACATTTTTCGATTCTTCAAACATGTCTTTATTTAATTTAAAAAAATCTGTTTTCATCAACAATCGGAAGAATTTTAAAATCGCACTGAAATATTAGAATACGAAGTAAATTTTTCATTAAATAATAATATATTCATTGTTCGTATTTTTTCCTGTCAAATCTGAAAGTTTTATTTAAATTAAATTAAATTATGCAGGCACTTACCAAAAAATAAATAAAAAGTTTTTCAGTTTTAGAATTATTTTTGTAAGATTTTAGAACAAATTTTCAAGATTCTCTGATTTCACATTGCATAAATTTTTACTGAAATAAATCTTGAAGCATTTTTCTTTATAAACAATAAAAAAAAGACTATAATTTTTTTAAAGAACGCTCCATAAACAATAAAGTTCGCGATGTATCAAAATGAGGAGGTATAATTAGAAGAACCCCACCCCAAAAAGAATATTTCCACAAAGTTTTCTAATAAAATAACCTATTCAGTATACAATTCATTCATTAATGATTAAGTGCTGAAAGTTTCATTTAAATTGGATAATTCCTTGGTAGATTTTTTTTTTAAACAGAGGGTAGCGTTTTTTTACTTTCATTATAGAAAGTGCGCACGCATTTTGGTGATACTTAGTGAATGACCTTTCTCCAAACCCTTGATGTCGCTAATGTGTCTCGGCATATCTGTCTGGTTATGTCAGCGACATCAGATCGTTGGCGTACATGAAGAAATCGGTTGCTGCAAAATGGCGGCTGCCGTGACTTCTTCTTCCTTGAAAAAAAAAAAAGTTATGAAAAATGATAGAAGATGATGAAAACAAGAAAAGAAAAGATAGGGGTTAAGACGTGACGAGCATGGTGGGAAGGGAATAGGAGGGAGAGAAGAATAAAATGATGAAGAAGACCAAAAAATTGAAGAAAAAGTAAGTGAAGAAGAGAACTGAAAGAAAGAATTAAAGAAAGAAATAAAAGAGGAACATTGAAAGCAAAAGAGGAAAGCAAAAAATAATCAAAGAAAGAAAGAATTAGTGAAAGAAAAGGGAAAGTAAAAGCAAAAGATAAAATAATAAGAAAGAAAGAATTGATGGTAAGGAGAAAAGCAAAAGAGGAAAAAATAGTAAACCAAAAAGGAATAAAAAAAAGATAGAATTAATAAGAAAAAAAGAAAAGAAGAATGCAGAAGACAAAAAAAAAAAAAAACAGAGAGAAAGAATTGATGTGGGAAAGTAGAAAGAAGAAAGCAAAAGAGGAAAATAGTAAAAGCAAAAAGGAATGAAAGAAAGAAAGAATTAAGGGAAGAAAAAGGAAAGAAGACAAAACAAAAAGAAAGAAAGTGGTCTAGAAAAATTTGGTGAGAGAAAAAAGAACGGTTAAAGTAAAACAGGAGAAGAAAAGGAATCAAGAAAAGAAAAAAAGGACTCAAAGAAAGAAAAAAAAAGATATAAAAGAAAAAATTAACCAGACAAAGAAAAGAGAAAAGGAAGAAAGAGAAGTTAAGAGAGGAAAATATGGAAAATTAGATAATGAAAAAGAATGAAATAAATGAAATGGAAGATGAGAAAGAAAAATTAAAAAAAGATAAAAAACAAAAGAGAAAGGTAAACTTGGTATTGGACAAACAATTAATATTAAAAGCAGGTGCAGTTGAAATGAATGATGAGAGAGACGAAAAGAACGACAAAAAATAGAATTAAAAAAAAGGGAATGTACTATATCACCCACGTACTGCCCATCCACCCACTTTCGATAATATATACACTGCTCATTGATCGCTAAATTTTAACTTTAATGGTCATCAATATAATACTTTAGTTTTACTAATATTGTATTGTGTTGTTTGCCAACAATACTAATGAGTAGTTAAAGAAGTCGGAAGATTATGCAGTGCCTTTCTTTACCAACAAAATGTAGCACCTAAAACCAAACTTCTTCAGACCAACTGCACCAAGAAGGCTGCATCTTGTTTTTATATATTTGTAATGTCGAGTGACACTACATTTTATTGACGTGTACTTTCCTGTGCAAAGAATGTTCATATGGCATTTAGGTACATAGAAATATTTTGTCTTTTGATTATCTGCATATTTGCGTGAATGAATAGTTATTTTTTGTGAATGAATAAGAGATGTGATCTTTGGAGCCTGTTTTTTGTGGTTAATTTTGGTTTGGGTGAGAGTTGATATTTTGGCAAGTTTATCATAAATTCCATACTGTGATGTGAATGACCTGCGAAGTTAGTAAAATTATTACCGATGACTGTTTTTCCGATATTTAGCCAAGCATGATACTGGGTCAAATGGGAGGGAGCAAGTGGTAGATAGAAAGATTACTATCTTCTGTTTGGTGGTGGAGGCCTGGCTATTTGAAAAAAATGGAATTAACAAAGTTTAAAGTGCAGCCAGCACAATTTGTGTTTACTTCATATCCATGCCTTTGTGAAAGGCATGAAACCACTCTTCCCTATACGTCAGGTTTGAGATCACTGCAAGTTACTAGTAACATCTGTTGCACATTACTAGAAGAAATAAACCCCACCAACTAATTAATGCCAGTTGTCTTGGAAAATGCT
This sequence comes from Acanthosepion esculentum, assembly GCA_964036315.1. Classification (NCBI taxonomy): domain Eukaryota; kingdom Metazoa; phylum Mollusca; class Cephalopoda; order Sepiida; family Sepiidae; genus Acanthosepion; species Acanthosepion esculentum. The sequence continues at coordinate 81,132,392 of OZ038497.1, read as the reverse complement.
AGTAAGATATTCCATTATCAAAGTGATTGGCTGCTTTGATTTTTGATAGTATAAATATAGATTTTATCTCTCACCCATCATCTCTCTCTCTCTCTCTCTCTCTCTCTCTCTCTCTCTCTCTCTATATATATATATATATATATATATATATATATATATATATATATATATATCAAAGATACTTTAAAAAGAAGATAAACCACAGATGTTTTTGGTTGAAATATAGATTTTTTTTTATTTTAAAATATCTATTTTTCATAATTCAGAATTATGGGAAATAGAGTATAATATTTATTTTAAAATAAAAAATCCACATTTCAACCAAAAACGTTTGTGGTTTATCTTATTTTTATAAAATATACACTTTTCTTTCGTTGGAACAACTATAACCTCTTCCATATGTGCGTGTGTGTGTGTGTGTGTGAGAGAGAGAGAGAGAGAGAGAGAGAGAGAGAGAGAGAGAAATTTCAGATATAACTGATGGCAAACAAATGTAAGGATTTTATTTTGCAACAAGTATTTATATACAGAAGTAAAAATGCCATTAAATTTTTAAATTTATGAACGCTCATAAATATTCATCAGGCTAATTGAAAAGTAGGTAAATTATGGAAAATGCTAAATGATGTAATTTAATATCTAATAAACAAAAGTGAGTAATTCTTTTTCATTTTAATAATGTAATTAATATTTATATTATTTTAGTTTAAGATAAATTTTTGTACGACATTTTAAATTCATGAATTCAACCGTTTTCTTTTAAATTTTGAACATTCCTTTTTAGTCATGTATGTTGGCTTAGGAAAGGGGTAATACTTTAGTCTTTATTCACAGATACACACACACACACACACACACACACACACACACACACACACACACACACACACACACACACACACACACACACACATATATTTTAATCATTTCGCCCCAAACAAGGTGATAATGCTACTAGAATACAGAGGTTTACACGGAGTGAAAGAGAATGAGAATACTTTATTACGGAGAATTGAAGAAAGGACAAAAAAGGAACAGAAAATGGCGATTTACATAGCATTTAAATTTTGAATATTGTAGTTATCAGGAAAGCAAAAAAAAATTCAGAAGGGAGTTCCACAGGTGAGAAGTGCAAGAAAAGAAACTGTTAAAGTAGAAGTGGCAGTTGCATCTATCTATCTATCTATCTATCTATCTATCTATCTATCTATCTATATATATATATAAATTCACAAAATTAAAAAAATGCAAATATTAATGATGTAAGCAGTTTCAAACATGACGTGTAAATAACATCAAGTCCGATAACTCTGTAAAATATCAGAGATCAATTTTACACTGTATTGATAGAACAAAACCCATTGAAAATCAATAGAAGTCAATATTTTTAAATTTTGACAGATGTCATGGCTTGAGGAAGGTTTAATGCAGTGATTCTCAACCCATTTTGCCTGATGCACTCTTTTCACCATAAGTCAGGATGCTATCCCCCACTCTTTCCAAGATTGCCCGACTCAAAAGGTACATTCCAAATCATATACATATATTAATGAAAATGTTTATTCTTTTCCCTATTAGTACGTATACATTTACATGGATTATTTTTGTAATGGCAAAAATCACAAGAGCTAGGGGAAAGAAAAACCAGTATGATCTCTCAGTTACCCGAACCAATGCACATTGCGGGTTGTGCTGCCTTGGGTAGTGCAAAAGTTATCATTTTGAGTCTATTAATGTGCGGCACCAATTCCCCCGAAACCCTGAAATTTCCCCCTGGGGTGAATTCCCCACTAGTTGAGAACCCTTAGTGTAATGAATACCAATCTACAAAAATTATTCTCTGAAAAATTTTTCCCTGTTTCTTTATGAGTGGACCCGTCTACTTAAGTAGTACTTACCCAGTGTATATAAAGTGCCACCAGTGAAAGCAAATTCACCAATCAATCATTCATCTATATAGAAAAAGACATTATTTTGAAGAACCCTTATTGTTTTAAACTATAAATGCCAACTGTCATTTGATTTCTAATTTTACTCTATTTTATCATTATTGCTTGTGGGTGGGGGTATTTTTATGATCAGGGAATCACAGGCAAAAAAGAAATCTGAAACAATTCTAAGCCATTATCCATTAGACCACTTGCACATCCAAACTTACAGCACCTGGTCTTCCCAAGCGATCATCCATCTAGGTACTGGCCAGGCTTGATGTTGCTTAACTTGGTGATCGTACAGGAACCAACGTTTCAACATGATATGGCCATAAGTCCCATAAAGAGAAGAGAGATAAAATGAAGGTAGAGAATGAGAAAAAGAGAAAAGTTGATTTATTTGTTTTATGGTGATGGGGGATAGAGTTCTCGTTGTTAATTGTTGCTTGTATCAGAAGGTAGATAAATAGTAGCAGTCCTTCGGGACAGCCGCTAGTTTGGCCTAAAGGTTCAACAAGCGATCAAATTGAGGTCACCATAACATAAACAAAATAACATACGAAAGAGAAGGGTATATCAAAAACACTTTGTATTTAAATGCAACATCAATGAATAGTACAGTGTTTCTTGATTTACACGCACAAAGTCCGTTACAAAATGTTCATTCATAGAAGAGAAATCCGATTATTAAAAGAATATAAGTGTCTTTTGTTAATACTTAAGTTCATGACGTGCTGGTTACAGGAGATGAAAGGTGAGGTCAATGGGTTGGTAGGAGTCCTTTGATATCTCCGTTGGTGAAGGAAGGCTGAAGGCATCGGGTTTGATGGGTGAGGAAAGCGTAGCGACATTCACTGACGGTACTTCAAAGCTTTCTCTCCTAGAAGTGAATTTATCGCTCTATTTATGTGTGCCCTTCGGATCAGAGTCAGTCTGCTGAAACAAACTGTTGGGTATGGCGCGGAGCCGTTTAATTGGTGGAAAATTGCTTATCATTCTTTTTATTTCTTTTTAGTTTTCCACCGGAAATTCTGCGTGGAGCCGGATACGCAGAGACCAGTATTGGTCATTTGCTGTCTAAACCTCTGAGGGTTAATATCCGGTCCTTCGCTTGCTCCGTGCCACCACATAACTTTCGCCCCAGTAAACGGAGTTGTTGTTGTTGTTTTTTTTTTTTTTTTTTTTTAGTAATAAAAATATGTGTTTTCTTTCTTCCATTTAACCGTTCTACCGGACTTCGTTCTAGTTTCTGGTTTGTTATCATTAGTTTCTTCGGAACAAGATAGGGAGTTATCCAAATCCGGTCTTGATCCAATGGAATCTTTTGATTTTATATTTTCAGAAATATATGCAGGTTTTAGTCTATCTATTGAAACATTACTATGTACGTCATCCGATCTTTTAATAGTAAAATATTTTTCATGACGACTTAATACTTGGAATGGACCTGTGTATGGAGCTTCCAATGGCTTTCTTACTCTGTCTGTTCTTAGCCAGATACTTTTACATGTTTGTAAATCTTTTGGAATGTAAGAATTAGGTATTGTATGCAGGTGTCCCCTGGATAATTTGTCCATGTCAAATTTTTGCATCTCGTCGGCTAGAATTTTAACGTGCGAGTTTGTCATTTCACTATTCTCGTTCTTGATAGAGTCAATTAACAATCGGGGGACTTGTGCATGACTCCCTGTTACTGCAGTAAATGAAGAATAGTTTGATTCGTTAGGTGTTATCCTCATTCCCAAAAGGACGATAGGAAGAGCTGACAACCACGATTCTTTCCTGGCTATAATAGCCGTTTTTAAAGTTCTGTGTGCTCGCTCAACTAATCCATTCGTTTGCGGATGGTACGCCGTTGTTCGTAATCTGTGGAAGCCTATTATTTTTGATAGTTCTGAGAATAATTCGGATTCAAATTGGCTTCCTCTGTCCGTAACGACATGAAGAGGAACCCCGAATCGGGAGATCCACAGATTGACAAAAGCCGTTGATATTGATTTTGCCGTAATTTCTGTTATTGGGCATGCTTCTATCCATCTCGTATTTCTATCAATGCATGTTAATAAATATCGATATGGTGAAAAATAAGGGTCAGTTTGGTTCTTTACTGGTGGTAAGGGACCGACAATATCCACATGCACCGTTTCAAAACGACTGGAAGGTAATTCAAATGAATTTACTTTGCTCTTTGTGTGTTTTATTATTTTTGCTTGTTGGCAGTGTTGGCATTCTGTGCACCAGGTTTTTATTGACTTGTCCATCTTCGGCCAATAGTATCTGGATTTTATTATTTTTCTTGAAGATGTTATTCCTGGATGTGATAGATTATGCAGACTGTCAAATACCGATTTTCTGAGCTTTTCAGTCACAAAAGGTCGTGGAAAAGGTAATGTCGTGTCACATAATATGATTTCATTTTGATTTATTGTGTATGGTTTCAGTTGATCTTTGAATGCCTGAATTTCATTGTCAGTAGCTTGATGCTTCATTATTTCTTGTAAGTCACATATATCAATAGTGATCGCGTTGACAGGTCGTGATAAACAATCAGCTACTATATTTTGTGAACCTCTTATATGTGAAATGTCATTTACATATTCGCTGATAAAACAGAGGTGACGCTGTTGTCTATCTGATTTTAAGGAAGACTGGCTTTTAAAAGCACTGCAAAGTGGTTTGTGATCCGTCAGTAACATTACATTTCTGCCTTCTATTAAATGTTTAAAATGGAGTACTGCTAGATAGGCAGCTAGTAGTTCTCTGTCAAAAGTAGAATATTTTTGTTGGGTTTGGGATAATTTCTTTGAAAAGAAACCTATGGGGATGGGTTGATTATCAATCATTTGATGAAGTGCTGCACCCACCGCATAATTCGAACTGTCTGTTACAAGTTGATAGTTGTTAGCTTTCGAGCTGGGGAAAGCCAAAACAGTTACATTTGATAAAGACTTTTTCATATTTTCGAAAGATTCAATTTCTTCCTTTGTTAGGGTTAATGACTTGGAATTTTGGTTTAAACGTATTTTTTCCGTGAGAGGTAGTATGATATCGCTGAAATTTGGCACAAGTTTTCTGTAAAAATTTGCCATTCCGATGAATCGGCGTAGTGATTTGGAATCGTTTGGTTGAGGAAATTCACTTAATTCATTCAACTTTTTAGCACTGGGTTTGAGACCACTAGCAGAAATATGAAATCCTAAAAAGTCTAATTCATTAGCACTAAATATGCATTTGGAGAGACAAATTTTAAAATCGTACTCACTCAGTTTTTGTAGTACTAGGTCGATATGCTTGGAATGAGTTTCTTCATCTTCTGAGAATATAAGGATATCGTCGATATATACAAAGGTATAATCAGTATCACGAAAGATATTGTCCATCATTCTCTGAAAAGTACATGATGCGTTCCGTAGTCCGAAAGGCATATAGTTATATTCAAATAACCCAAAAGGGGTAGAGATGGCTGTCTTGCAAACATCCTCCGGATGTACAGGTATCTGATGATAAGCAGACGACAGGTCTATCTTTGAAAAGAACTTCTTATTATGAAGCTTCGAAGACAAGGAATTTATATTTGGGACTTGATATCGATCGGCTTTTGTTATGGTATTTAAATGTCTGTAATCGCCAACAGGTCTATATGTGCCGTCTGACTTCGGTACCATATGTAAGGCTGAACTCCATTCAGAGTTTGAAGGGGAAATTATTCCTGCCTTTAGGAGTTTCTTGAATTCCTCTTTTGCAATTTCACATCTCTGAGCTGATAATTGTCTGGCTCTGGAGAAAGTAGGAGGGTTGCTACCAGTTTCTATTCTATGGAATATCTTTGGTTTTGTTGCATTCGTGTCGCGATGAGGAGAAATTAAGTTTGGGTATTTCTCCAGAATTGCTCGTACCATTTTGTTAGCATCTTTATTCGGTACTAAATCTATATTCATGATAATAGACGATGGATGTGCATCGGATTGTCTATTAGTCATTTTATCAATCAGCTTATTGTTTGTGCAGTCCACCATTAGCCCGAAATGGTTTAGGAAATCGTATCCTAGGAGTGGCTGAGCAGTTTCGGCTATTATAAATGTCCAGGTAAATTCTCGTCTGAGGTTCCGTAGTGTTAGATTCAGTACTGCTTGTCCTGAGCATTCAATCTTTTGACCGTTGGCAGACACTAAAGAGATATTGGTTGGGTGTGTTACAGCTCCGCTTAAATATCTCTTCGGAAGTATAGATACGGCAGCTCCTGTATCCACAATAAAATTTAAACTTTGAGCTCCTAACCGTGCGGCTACAATGAGAAGCGGCGAGGAAATGGAAGCTAACACCTCTCGCCTAGTTAGTTTTCCGAAATCTCACGAGGAACTGGTGAATTTGGGCGAGAGTTGGGTTGCATTTGAACATTCCGTTTATTTGGCCATCTGCACCACGGCTTACAAAATTTTGCACGTTCCGCAAAGTATAAATGCGCTCGGCAAATTAGAGGTTTTTGGTCCTTGTTAAAAGGGCGAACACTGGTAGGGAATTTATTTTCACTGTGGGAACAGCCATGTATCCTTTTAGTTTCATTTTTATTTTGCTGTTCATCCCTTTGCTTCCCCGAAATCTGTCGAATATGTGCGGTGTCTTGTTTGTTAAAATATAATAGTAAGTCATCCGCCATTCTTCCAAGGCGATCTGTGTCTAAATCGACTTGTGCCGCTACCACTGGTTTAATGGAGTGAGGTAGGGCTTGAATAAATTTGTGACGTACGATATCGTCCCCTACGCCAATTCGGCTTGCTAATGACATAAGTTCATTCAGGTATACTGAGGGACGACCTGTTACAGTCGATGACGACATTAATTTGTCCAGCATCTCTGGTTTTGTTTTCTCGTAAGCGCCCGTCACTGCTTCTCTTAGTGCGTCGTAATCTTTTGATTGCAGTATAGTTGGCTGTATATTTCCTACTACGTCCACAGGGAGAGCTGCCAAAGTGTTAAAAAATTTTTGACTGGTCTGTCTTATATTTGCAATATTAAATTGCGCCTCCATTATCGCAAACCAAGCTATTACGTTTGATTCAATGAAGTTTGGTGGTTTTATCGCAACAGCTTGGATTGGTTGGTTTTGATTAATTGTAGTTTCTTCAGCGTCATCTGCCATGTTTTTGGTTTGTGTTGAATAAAAATTCTAATTTTGTGACAGTTCAATTTTTTTTTTTTTTTTTTTTTTGTGCGTGCGTGTATATATATGTGTTAAAATCACGTCTTGGTCACCACTTATGGTGATGGGGGATAGAGTTCTCGTTGTTAATTGTTGCTTGTATCAGAAGGTAGATAAATAGTAGCAGTCCTTCGGGACAGCCGCTAGTTTGGCCTAAAGGTTCAACAAGCGATCAAATTGAGGTCACCATAACATAAACAAAATAACATACGAAAGAGAAGGGTATATCAAAAACACTTTGTATTTAAATGCAACATCAATGAATAGTACAGTGTTTCTTGATTTACACGCACAAAGTCCGTTACAAAATGTTCATTCATAGAAGAGAAATCCGATTATTAAAAGAATATAAGTGTCTTTTGTTAATACTTAAGTTCATGACGTGCTGGTTACAGGAGATGAAAGGTGAGGTCAATGGGTTGGTAGGAGTCCTTTGATATCTCCGTTGGTGAAGGAAGGCTGAAGGCATCGGGTTTGATGGGTGAGGAAAGCGTAGCGACATTCACTGACGGTACTTCAAAGCTTTCTCTCCTAGAAGTGAATTTATCGCTCTATTTATGTGTGCCCTTCGGATCAGAGTCAGTCTGCTGAAACAAACTGTTGGGTATGGCGCGGAGCCGTTTAATTGGTGGAAAATTGCTTATCATTCTTTTTATTTCTTTTTAGTTTTCCACCGGAAATTCTGCGTGGAGCCGGATGCGCAGAGACCAGTATTGGTCATTTGCTGTCTAAACCTCTGAGGGTTAATATCCGGTCCTTCGCTTGCTCCGTGCCACCACAGTTTAACAGTATATCAACTCTTTTGGGTTATTTAATGCCGAAATTCAATTTTCTTTGGAGCTTTGAAGTAATAAAATTACTCCCCTGTCTTATGTTTTGTATAAATAATATAATAAAATAGAGCATTTTTAAACAAATGACCAGCATCAATATATCTGTGAAAATAAAGCATTCTTTAGCTGCTTTTGTAGCGACTGCTACGCTTTCCACGCCCACAATTTATTCGTCTGCGATTGGCTAGTAAATCGATACTGCTTTTCCATAAGACAATTTAGCAATCGCAGTTACCACTTTGAATTTTTCTGTCGTGAACTTGCTCACATGTGTCTTTGTTACAAAATCAGCGATTGGTCGAATTTTAACCAATCAAACATTTTTGGGCTAAATCAACTTTCCCACGTTTTCGCTGGAGCCTACCAGCAGCTTTAAAAACAAGCGAGTTTTTCTGCAACAATTAGTAGAGTCCAGCTATTTACGCCTGTCTACACGAATCCACGACTTTACTCACAACGCGCAGACACAGTTTTTTGTATCACATTACACATATCTAAGCCAAGTTCATGAACCAGCACTATATTAATTTCTCAAAACAACACACTTCTTAATTAACTGTATTCTATTCTAACACCAGACTCTATTCAGCATAGAACCCTGAACATTCTTATTCAAGAGAAATTCTTTCGAACATTCATTCTTAATCAAAATACAGTTGAAGGGAAACAACTTTTTCTCCCTTATTTACTACACATCATTGCATGATTGTTTTGTATGTTATTGTTTCAATATACAGTGTAACCCGGATATAAGAGAGTTGTCGGGACCGGCGAAGTATCTTATATCCGGGTTTCTCTTATACCCGGGTTTGGTCTATTTTGTTTTATTAACACAGGCTCTAATTTGGGACCAGAGAAAACCTCTCTTATATCCGGGTTTCTCTTATATCCGGGTCTCTTATATCAGGATTACACTGTATATATTATTGTTGATGCACAATTGGAGTCTCGTTGTTTTTTCTTGAATCGTTAAATGTATAATAGATAAATGCTCTTAGAACAGGCAATTACATTTGATAACCTCAATGCATAAAGAAAGCAGCATTTAATTGGTGACCCCGACGTGATTCAAGAAACAAAAAAAAAAACGAAGTAAAACCCAATTTTGTGCCAGCAACATCAAAAGAAAATAATATACAGAATTTCAACTTGGCGCGAATGGATTTTTCTCCACCATGTGCGTTCAAAAAAAATCTACTCAAAATGGCCGATCAGGATGCAAACGAAGCAACAGGATTACTCAACCTGCCAGTCTTCGATACGACAAACGTGCATGTCTGGTTCGCACAATTAAATGCCATTTTTCAGGCCAAAAAAATACAATCTCAGACGGCACGCTTTGCCTGCATAGTTGAGAAGCTGCTGCCTGAAATTGAATCCGATGTATCAGACTTGTTAGACAACGTCCCAGCAGACAAACCCTTCGACACATTAAAGGAGGCAATTATATACAGAACAGGGAAGTCTCAAGAGCGCCGATTGAACGACCTGTTCAATACTATTCAGTTGGGAGACAGTATGAGTAAGCCAACACAGCTATTTTGAAAAATGAAAAATCTGCTAGGGAAGAATGCCATGTCAGATTCGTTGCTTCGTAAGCTCTGGATGGACAAACTGACCACACACACCACCCAAATCCTAGCAACACTTCCAAAAGACGTGGACCTAATAAAAATGGCCGATAAGATAAATGAAGCCAAGACTCTCAATGGTATGCACGTCCCTGTGCCACACGACACACCCGTTGAAGATGTAATTAACAAATTCCAACAACAACTCAACAAGTTATCTATGCAGTTAGATCGTTTGAGTAGAGAGCGATCGACCTCAGCTCACAACTTCTACAAGTCGCGTCGACATTCCCGATCTAACTCTCGCGGGAGGAATACTACAATCTGTTGGTATCACCATAAATTTGGTCAGACAGCCAGTCATTGTACCAAGCCATGCAATTTTAAACCCCAGTTAGCATCTACACCTAACCAGAAGGCGGGAAACGCCAGTCCCAACAGCGCATGAAGACGGCATCTGCTGTTGGGGGTAAGAAAGCCAATCGTCTTTTTTACGTCAGACACAGGAATTCTGACGAATTATTTCTGGTCGACACAGCGTAATTCCACCCAGACCAGGTTTGCCTACCGAAAGATCTTCATACACTTTATGTGCTGCGAATGGTTCCCAAATACAAACCCTCGGTAAAGTGTCAATGACTCTAGACGTTGCATTAAGAAGAACGTTCCAATGGTTTTTTTTTTACTGTGGCGGAAGTCAAATTTCCCATACGAGGCGCAGATTTCCTAGCAAACTACAAGCTAGTCGTGGACATGTTGAACCACTCACTTATAGACCAGACGACTAAACTCACTAATTTTGGGATAACCTCCACCCTCACGTCAATCAAATTATGTGTCGCTCTACCAGTGAATAATCCACTCCAAGACTTGCTGGATAAGTTTCCCTCACTTATCCATCCTTTTACGTATACTGAAACGGTAAAACATCACACTGTTCATAAAATTCATACATCTGGCCCGCCAATTCTTTCGAAACCACGTAGACTCGAACCAGAAAAATACAAGCTAGCACGTGCTGAATTTCAGCACATGTTGGATCTCGGCATAATTCGCCCTTTCGCTTCTCCACTCCACATGGTCCCTAAGTCGCAAGAGGGGGCATGGAGGCCCTGCAGAGATTATCGGCGCCTAAATGCGCAGACAATTCCTGATAAATATCCTGTGCCAAACTTAGCCGATTTCGCAATTTCTCTGCAAGGAGCTAAGATTTTCACAAAAATAGATCTACGAAAAGCTTTTTATCAAATTCCAGTGGCCGCTGAAGACGTACACAAAACAGTCATCACAACTCCCTTCGGTCTATACGAATTTCTTCGAATGCCTTTCGGCCTTCGAAATGCTGCACAGTCATTCCAACGCCTAATCGATGAAACACTCCTTGGTTTATCTCACTTGTGCGCTTATTGATGACCTCCTTGTAGCAAGTGCTAACATGGAAGACCACGTGCATCACGTAGCACAAGTTTTCCAACGTTTGAAACATTTCGGTTTAAAAATAAATCCGGACAAATGTGTGTTTGCTGTTCCCAGACTGAATTTCCTTGGATACGAAATTGATGGTTCTGGTTTCACACCTGTCCGGGGAAAGTTACATCTATACGAGAGTTTCCTCAACCTACGACATTCCGGCAACTTCGATGTTATCTCGGCTTAATAAATTACTATCGCCAGTTGATTTGATAACCTCAACGCATAAAGAAAGCAGCATTTACACTTTTCTCATAGCCATTTTACTAGTCTTCTTAATTGTCACTGTGGTAAGATAACATGATTACCTCCCCTGTCTTATGTTTTGTATAAATAAGTCACGCCATCTTAGCCAAAATGCCAAGACTCTTCAGTTGTGTTCAGTAAAGGCATTTTAAAGCAAACTAGACTCCAAGTTTTCATTATAATTTATTGAATGTAATCATGGACAAATAACCTTAAACCAGAACATCTTGACTTGGACTCTGCAGATCTATCTTCTACTGATGCCTGACAATATTGGAAACGAGTATTCAAAGGATTCTTGCTTGCGCTGGAAAACAGTTCATCCACTTCTATTACTGATACGGATAGACTTAACCTGCTAATGCACCACATTTCCATATCAGTATATGCCAATATTTCTCACTGCAAAACTTATCATGTAAGTGCCATGGAATTTTTGGATGGAATTTTTGTGAAGATATGAGACATAATCTTCGCCTGGTATGTATTGGTAACTACCTGCCAATTCCCTGAAGTGGGGTTAGAACAGTATCTTCAGCGCTTAAAAATCTTAAGTCGAGACTACGACTTTCAAGTGATGCTAGCACATCAGGCAAAGGACGAATTTATCAGAGACTCCTTTATAAATGGATTAGAATCGAACTATATTTGTCAAAGATTGCTGTAAGGTAAACTAGATTTAGCTACCACCCACAAGCAGGCATTTACCTTGGAGGTGGCAGAAAAACAATCTTGTTCATACCTACAAACAAGTGTTGCAAAAGCTGCACTAAGTACTCACCCCCTTACTAGTCCACTAGATCAAACAACCCAAATGGAAAAAAGACAGTCCTCTATGACAGACTTCCTTGTTTCTGCCCCACCTCCGCCAGTTCAAAATTTTCTCTCTCCAGAAGACACTGCTTACACTGCTAGTGCTATAGTCAGATGAAAATGTTATTTTTGCTGTCTCAAACTACACCCCCAGTCATGTTGCCCAACCAGGGAAATAAATGCCACAAGTGTGGGAACAAGGAGGATTTCTCTAAGATTTGGCAATCAAGTTGTTTTCACCTGGTTCGAATGCTCCTATTGTGATTAGTATTGAATCAACTGCAAATCCTAAATGTTTTTTTTTAACGGTAAAAATAAAAGGGGTAGAAATGAATGCTATAGTCAACACAGGAAGCTCAGAGAGTTTTATTAGTGCTGATGTTGCAAAAGAAAACAGATTTAAAATTGTACCTTGTAATAATCAGGTGGCTATAGTGAACACTTCACTATCTTTTCAGGTTAGCGGATACATTTTGGTCAGCCTAGAGTTGAATCAAACTAACTACACTAACACCAGATTTTTTTTATGATGCCAAATCTGTGTTGCAATGTCATACTGGGCCACAATTTCCTCAAACAGGAAACTAAACTGGCTTTGAACATCTGTGGTTTGGCATCTATAAATGTACAATACCCCTCTTTTCGAAAACTTAACCAAAAACTGTAAACCAGTTCCCACCAAATCTCAAAAATATTCTATTGAAGACAAAATGTTTATTTAAACAGAAATAATAAAAATGTTAAGAGGAATAATTGAAGAAAGTAGATCACCATGGAAGGTACAAATATTAATAACGTCCTCTGATAATAACTTGATCCAAAAAGTGAACGAGGCATATTTATTGGCTATGACAAGACAAGTCCGGCCTATATGATTTATTTCCCCAGAAAGTAAAATAATAAGGAAAATAAGATGCGTCAGATTTACAGATTCCTTTGAGCAAGTAAAGGATCCCGAAGAAAAGAATATTAATTCTGACGAGCTGGTCCCACACGAACCAGTATGGCCTAATTATGAGATAAGGCCTATAAATAGAAAACCCGTTCAAGATCCACAATTAGAGGAAGGTGTTATATCAGACGATACAGACGAGGAAAAATCAGACACAAACCTTGAATTAAAAGAAAATACAACCGATGAGGGGGGGGCAGATTCTGCGTTATCCGACCAGAATTAGAAGAAAGACTACTTAGTAATGGGTTAATGTAATATCTGTGACACTGACTGTTGCTATTCGGTGCAATGTATCCCGAAGAACTATCAAGAAGCCATAAATTCTGACAATTCCAAACGATGGATAGCCGCCATACAAAAAGAAATGTTATCTCTAGTATCAAATGATATTTTTGAATTGAAAATGCCCCGGATGATAAAAATATTATCGGCAGCCGTTGGGTTTATACCGTAAAGCGAATTGAGGATGGCTCGCCAGTGTATAAGGCTCGTTTTGTAGCTAAAGGATTTTCGCAGATATACGGGAAAGATTAGGTAGAAACATTCAGTCCAACAACAAACATGACAACAATAAAAATTTTAATGCAAATGGCTGCGCATTATGGCATGGATATACACCATATGGATGTCAAAAGAGCATATTTGAAAGCACTGATTGACTATGAAATATACATAAAACTGCCAGAAGGTTTTGAAAAAGGTGACAATTATGTATGGAAACTCAAAAAGTCACTATATGGGCTGAAGCAAAGCGGAAGAACGTGGAATAAATTACTACATTCCTATTTAATTGAACAACTTTTTGAACCCTCCCCAGTAGACCCATGCCTGTTCACAAGGACATTTAATAATGAAATATTAGCAATTTTGATTATTTGGGTTGACGATATGTTAATTGCTTCAAAATTTAAAGCTACTCTATTAAAAATTAAAAAATCCTTAAATATAAGGTTTAAACTGACCGACTTGGGTCGACTATCATGGTTTCTTGGTATGCAGTTCGGATTTAAAGATAACACTATTACAATGAATCAATCCAGATACATCGACAAACTCTTATCAAAATTCAGCATGCTAAATTGTAAAACGCGGACTACTCCATGTGAAATGGATTTAAACACAATTATGAATAATGAAGATGGTATAGCGGCATGTGAGAAAGAATACAGAATGTTGATAGGGAGTCTTATTTACGTCATGACATCAACAAGGCCAGACATCTGCTATACGGTTACTAAGTTGTCTCAAAAATTAAATAAACCGCGGACTGTGCATTTAACAAGAGCTAAGCAAGTATTACGGGCTTTCATTCCTTTCATATTTGGTACTGACTTATTAGTTACTGTCCTATAGTCCTTGGTAGGACGTAAAACTGCATCCATTAGTTACTGTCCTATAGTCCTGGGTAGGAAGTAAAACTGCATCCATTAGTTATTGTCTTATATTGGGGTATAAACGTAAATAGTCCAATCCTCCTCCTGAATGACTCTCAGAATCACTCTGACCCGGAGTGATAGTGTCTGTTTTAATGGGTCCCAGCTATGGGTAAACTAACAACTCTTTTCACTTTTTTGTTGTGATCATAACCTAAATTTATAATATTGTTGTTAATGTTTATTAACCTAAAGTACTTAACAGTGAACTAATTTTTGGGGATATTAATTTTTCATTTAAAAAAAATCATTTTATGAATATTAACAAGAGAAAAAAATAATTATTTGATGAATGCTAAAAAAAATAATAAATAAATAAAAAAAATTCCTTTTATTAACACTAAAGTATTTGTTCCATATAAATATTGACTTTACTAATTGTTATGGTCCAAGTTCCTTGTACCACGGTGATGGTCCAAGGTAGAACCAATGAAGAATAACTCGAACACAGGTATGGAATAACAGATATATTACAAACAGAAATATATACAAAGAAGTAGAAGTATTAGTAATGACAATCAGATTTGGTTAGATGTTGTCTCGACAAGTATCACTATTCCAATGTCTTACAGTAATCGTCTGACTCTGAACTGACTGACTCTCTGACGATGTTCAACAACACGCCGACGTGTGTCGAATGTGGCACAAGGCCGGTTTAATGTGGGCTCACCGAGCCCGTAGGCTCGGCCAAAAAATGCCAGTAGAACCCGTATAAACGGGATCGGGTTGGTCAACCTCTCCGAACGAGGCTCTGCCCTTCGGCGGAGCCTCGTCCGGGTTCCTCTCTGCCCAGAAGCAGAGAGTTCGACCGTCTAGCCGAGTCGTCCAAAAAGGACTGACTCGAACAGACGATGTTTAACAACACGCCCACGTGTGTCGAATGTGGCACAAGGCCGGTTTAATGTGGGCTTTCCGAGCCCGTAGGCTCGGGCAAAAATTGCCCCTAGAACCCGTATAAACGGGATCGGGGTGGTCAACCACCTCGAACGAGGCTCTGCCCTTCGGCGGAGCCTCGTCCGAGTTCCTCTCTGCCCAAAGGCAGAGAGTTCCCCTCTGCCTCAGAGGCAGAGAGTTCGACCGTCTAGCCGAGTCGTCCAAAAAGGACTGACTCGAACAGACTGCTGCTCCCACTTGAGGCACAGTATTTATGATGTCCGGAATAGTCCATTATTATTATGGGTAAGTTCCCATACCCCCCCCCACACACACACACTTCCAGAAGCTTTTGCGTAGCAGGGGTTTTTAATATCTTTTTTTTTTTTGGATCTATTTGCAAAGGTTCTGTGAACCGTCTTTTTCTGGACGATGTTCTTGGTTCTGGCATTGTTTGTGGTCTTTTTATATCAAATGTATCGAAAATCACCTCTTCTTGAGGTGGACCGTTAGCATCCTGTAACGATCTCTTCCTTATTTGGTTTACGTGTCTTGTATATGAGAATTTATGTCCCTGTACTATGTAAACCATATTGCCGATTCTTTTCTCAATTGTCTCTTGCTCCCAGTAAGATGTATTATTTTTATATGCTTTAAAAAAAACTTTTTCTCCTGGGAGGAATTTTCTTTTTGGTGCGTACAACTGTGTTACTTGTTTCCTTTGACTTGGTAGCAATTTATCAAATGCAGATCTGATTTTTCTAGCGAACACCACTTCTGCGTGTGATAATGTTGATGGCGTAGCATTATTTGGCGTAATTCGATATACCTGAAGAAATTATTGTAATGTCTTCTCCGTAGGCACATCGTATGCTTTTCGTAACGCTCTTTTGAGTGTATCAACAAATCTCTCCGCTTGCCCATTCGATCTTGGGTGATAAGGCGGGGATCTTGGAAGTCTGTTGATGTGTATTGCATTCCATTATCTGTGACTAGGCAATCCACTACTCCAAACCGAGCGAATAGCTCGTAGAGGCAAATTATGGTCGTTTCCGAAGTAGGATTTTTGCAACGAAACACCTCCGGCCATTTACTATAACTATCCACTATGATTAAATAGTAGAAACCATCAATTGGTCCTGCATAATATGCGTGTGTTCTTGACCACGGACGATCAGTCTCTGGTCATGGCTTATGGATGATTGGCGGTGCTTTGGCTGCTAACTTACAACCCTTGCACATTTCCACCATCTGAGTAATATCCTGGTCCATATTTTCCAATATACATAGCTTCGCATTAGCGACTTCATTCTATTTTTTCCAGGATGTCCCCTGTGGAAATCCTTTAGGATTCGCTTTTGTAGTGTTTTGGGAATTACAACCGTTTCGTTGTAAAGTAGCACATTATCGCATACAGAAAAGCTGTCCGATATTTGCTCATTTTTTCTGCTATTTTTGCTTTTGTTTTATTTATAAATTCGTCATTTTTGGTTTCATTTTTTATGTCTTGTAGTGTGACTGGGAGGTTTCTAACTGTACAACATAGTACTGTCCTGATATCTTCTTCATTTCTTAAGGCTGCGATTACCGTATCTTTCAATGGCCCTGTCTTTGTTGGTATAAGTCTCGACAGACCATCCGCATGCCCAATCTTTTTCATTGGTAAGTATTCCAATCTGAAATTGTAGTTCAGAAGAATTATTCCCCATCTAAGTAACCTATTTGCAGTGTAAACCGGTAGACCTTTTTTCGAACCAAAAATTGTTAGTAACGGTTTGTGATCCGTCTGTAGAGCAAAATATTTACCATAGATGTACCTATGAAATCTTGTAACCGCGAAGATAATTTCCAGAGCTTCTTTCTCTATTTGTGAGTAATTTTTCTCCGCTGGTAGTAAAGTTCGAGAAGCATGTGCGATGGGTTTTATTGTCCCATCTGGCATTTTATGTAATATATACGCTCCGACTCCGTAGGCGCTCGCGTCACTTGCTACAATAATTTCTAGATCGTAGTGTGCCAAAAATAAATCTGAAGTTAACGTCTTAATTATTTTTCAAATGTTTCCTGGCATTGATCTGTCCACTGCCAAACTTTTTCTTTCTTTAGCAGCTCGTTCAGTGGTGCGCGTAGTTCATGCATTTGAGGTATGAATTCCTGGTAGTAACTCACTAAGCCTAGAAAACTTTGTAGTTCTTAGGAACTGGCATTTTTTTTTATTGCTGTTGACCTTTCAGGGTCTGGTCGTCTACCTTCTTGATCTATGATATGGCCAAGGTATTTAATTTCCTTCATGAAAAAATCGCACTTATTTTCTTTTACCTTGAATCCATAGCTTTGTATTCTCTTAAACACCTCTTGTACATGTTGCAAATGTTGTTCAACACTCTCGCTGTTAATCAATACGTCATCCAGGTATGCAATCGTGTACTCTAGTCCGGCAAGCATCGTATCCATTGTCTGTTGGAATATAGCCGGCGCGACCTTAATCCCAAATGGTAGCCTTTGGTATTTGTGCAATCCTTTGTGTGTGTTGATGCACAGTAATTTTGAACTTTCCTCATCGACTGGAATTTTCAAGTACGCTTCACTTAAATCAATTTTTGAAAAAAAATTTCCCCCATTTAATTTAGTGAATACTTCTTCTGGACTGGGTAGAGGATAGTGGTAGTCCTTTATTGCTGCGTTCAAACCTGTAGAAAAATCAGCGCAAACTAGAATTTCTCCTGATTTCTTTTTGACGTAGACCGTCGGTGCGGCCTATTTACTGTATTCTACTTTTGTCAATATGCCAGTGTTTTCGAGTCTAGCTAATTCTTGATCAATTTTTTCTATTGACGCAAACGGTGCGCTCCTTTTTTCTTGAAGTTAGGTTGAACGTTTTCTTTTATTTCGATATTTGCTGCCATTTTTTTACATCTTCCTAGACCCGCTGAAAATACTTCGGGAAAACTCGTTTTTAATTTCTCTTTTAATTTGTCTGCCTCGGTTGGTAAGCTTTTTACATATTGGCAGTACGTACTTATTGGTAGATCCCACAGTTCGAATTTTTGCATCGAGTCCGTTCCGAATAGGTTTTCTGTATTTCTTAACACGTACATTTTTAGTTTTTTCGTCATTCCATTAAATGTTAGATTTGTAATTACTTCACCCTCAAATTTTATCCTTCTCCCCGTAACTGATCTAGCAATTTTATCCATTTTTAACATGGCAGGTTTGTTCAGTTTTCTCCATGTTTGTAGGTTTATAATAGTTAAGTCTGAGCCAGAATCCAGCTGTAGCCTGACTTTTCTGTTTTGCATTTCAAATTGTACGTATTTCCTTATGTTAGTCTCATCAGCTTGGTCAGTCCTCGTAATTCTTATTCTGCTTTTGCTTTCTCTTCTATTCCAACAATGAGAACTTTTGTGTCCTATTTTTTGCATGTTAGACAAGTTTTAAAACGGTATGTACAGTCTTTAAACCAATGCCAAGTCCCACAGCGATAGCATGGACTGGGTGGTAGTTTTTTCTGATATTGACTTTTAAAGTTTTGATTTACCTGTTCTTGAGGGGGTGATTGGTTTGGTTTGGTTTGTTTCTGAGGAGGGTAAGTTGGTTTGTCTTCGTACTTTATGTATGTGTGCTATGCCAGCTTCTTCTATGTCTTTTGAGTCTTTCTTCACACTGATGCATCTCTGGCAGTCTTCGGCTAGTTTTTGAAGTGTCAAATCTTCTTCACTCTCTAATTTAGTAAGGATTCTGCGTCTCATTTCCGCGTCTTTGGTTGAAACCAGGCCTTGGGCATAAATTAAGCATTTGAAATTGTCTGCGCTGAGTTCCGATAATTTGAAGCCATCACAATATTTATTAACAATAGACGCGAAATTTATGTAATCTTCGCTGTCCTTTTTTGTTAGGTTCAGACACTTCCATCTTTTGTGGAATAGTGAGGTATTATGGCTGAAAAGTTCTGTTAGCAGTTTTATGGCTTCTTTGAAAGTTAGCTCATTTGTTTTCCTTGGAAGGATATAATCTACGAATTTGGTCTATTCGCATGTGCCTAATTTTCTTAATAATAGACGTACTTTTTGTGCATCTGACCAATCTTTGCAGTCAAATTCATATAGATCTTCGTACCTTCGGAAGTAATTTGCAAAAGTTTTATCTTCGTCGGGTGCGTACGTGAAATCTTCGATAGTACTCCAAATAGCGTCTTGTGAGAGAACTGTTTCGTTCTCGGAATGTTGCTCTTTATTTGACATTACACGTAGCAATAATTCTTGTAATTCAAGATGTTTCTGTTCGTACTTTTGTTGTTGTTCAAATTGGATTTTGATAAGTTCCACAATGGTTCACTTAAAATCTTCCATGTTAACGTAATTTTGTGTACGTATTTTACCTTAGTGTAACCTGATATTCTGAAACCTGTGTACGCAAAAAAAAAAATTTCCTTTGTTGCCAATAAACTGATATCCAAAAAGAAAATTCTTTTTTTTATGTGTTCGCGTAGAACTTGTTTTTTTTTTAGAAATCTCGCGTAGAACTTCTTTCTTTTTTTTTTTTAGAAATCTCCACATAGAACCTGTTTTTAGAGTTTACTCGTCGACCACTGTTATGTGCGACGGATAGCAAAAAAGGTATGTCCTTCGTGTAGAGAGTTTGTTTTTCCTTTTGTGGATTTCCAGGTCGCCACTTGTTATGTGCGACGGATAGCAAAAAAAAAAATGTATGTCTTCCGCGTAGAGAGTTCGTTTTTCTTTTGGGTTTCCACGTCGCCACTTGTTATGTGCGACGGATGGCCAAAAAAGTATGTCCTCCGCGTAGAGAGTTCGTTTTTTCTTGGGGTTACTCGAATAACTCGAACACAGGTATGGAATAACACAGATATATTACAAACAGAAATATGTACAAAGAAGTAGAAGTATTAGTAATGATAATCAGATTTGGTTAGAGTGAACTATGTTGTCTCGACAAGTATCACTATTCCAATGTCTTACAGTAATCGTCTGACTCTGAACTGACTGACTCTCTGACTGCTGCTTCCTCTTGAGGTGCAGTATTTATGATGTCCGGAATAGTCCATTATTATTATGGGTAAGTTCCCATAACACTAATATTTTGAAAGAAGATTCCATAATGTACCCCAAAATGGGGGGGGGTTACAATTTTTGTGTACCGCTGTGTACTAGTGAGCCAACCAAAATGAGCTGACTCATTTTATAGTCCACTAATAGGAGGTTAACCAAACAGAAGACTTGAAATATTCAATCCGACGTGTATAAAGGCGGCCATTTTGTTTTCTCCAAATATCCACTGCTAACCTCTGATATTGAAGACCTTAAGAATTATTGAACAGCTGCTACTAGATATTGGTGTTGTTTCATTGAACAAATTACTTATGTTGGATTCTACATTCAGACTACGGTGAACATGTATAACATATATTGTGGTTAAAGGACCAGACCCTGAATGCCTAAAACCTCTGCTAAAACTACTTATTCCCAACACCATAGCTGCCTTGCCACAAACCATGGGTATATCCGCTCATTATTCTCAATGGATACTCTCCGTTTCTGAAAAAATACACCAACTTAGGAAAATTACCAAATTTCCTTTACCTTCTTTTGCCATTAAAGCCTTTGAGGGGTTAAAAAGAGATATTGCCAACTCAGCTCTCACCGGTGAATTCTGACATTCCCCTAGAAGTAGAGACCTATGCTTCCGACCATGCCATAGCTGCTGTGTTAAGGCAATCCAGGTACCCTGTAGCATTCTTCGCTGAACATTGTCAAAATCTGAGTGCAGACATTCGGCTGTTGAAAAGGAGGTTTATGCTGTAGTCAAGGTGCTAAGAAAATGGCGACATTTCTTAATTGGTCACTGCTTTTTCCTGTTTTTTTGTTTGATGTTTTCTATCAGTCAGGAAAGGCAAATGCAATGGCGGGCGCGCTGTCAAGAGTGTGTGGATCAATAAAGAGCACCAAAGATCTGTAAAGAGTTCATAACGAACTCTGTCATCCAGGCATCACGAGAATGATGCATGTGGTTTGAAGCCGGAATTTGCTTTTTTCAGCTGAGGACGTGAAACAAATAACAAACAGTTGTCAGATTTGTTCTTGAATAAAACCACAGTTCTACTAACCTGAAATGGGAACCCTAATAAAAGCTACACAGCCATTTGAGAGGCTGAGTGTGGACTTTAAGGGCCCTCTTCTATCTAAATCCTGAAACAAATATCAACTGTCATTGATGAGTACTCACGATTCCCTTTTGCCTTTCCCTGTCCAGATGTAAATGCAACAACGGTCATATTCTGTCTTTGCTCACTGTTCTCAATATTCAGAGTGCCAGCTTATATTCATACAGATTGCCTGACGAACTAAGAAAATTCCTATTGGTACAAGGAGTAGCTGCAAGCCACATTACCCCAAACAGTGCTCAAGGGAATGAACAGATACAATGGCATAATAAGTAAGACCGTACAATTAGCACTTGAAAACCAAAACTTTCCAATTCGGCATTGAGAAGACATAATAACCAAGGCTCTGTATAGTATAAGGACACTATTGTGTACAAGAACTAATGCAACAACTGACTAAAGTTTTTAAAATTTCCAAAGCAATGTTCAGCTGGAATCTCCCTCCCTTTTTGGCATTCACAGCCAGGTACTGTTTTACTTAGTGTTGTGTTGGAAACCTACCACCCCTCTTGAAGGTGAACTTGTCTGCGTCTGTGAACAAAGACTTTAAATAGTGGCATGTCAGTTGACATGAGGAAGACAGGGAGACAGAGAAGTTCTTGGCTGAGCTAGTTATTGACTACTCGGGCGATTTCTGTACCTTTTTACCAACCTATTAAAACCCTTTTTATTGTTACGTGTTATTTGGCGTTTGTCTCTACTAACCCCAAATCAACATCATAACACTTAGAAACCATGTTCGACAAAGCAAGTATGATTCTCCTGTGAGTAAGGTGGAAAGTAAGTGAACCCACTCTATATGTGCATCCAGCATCTCAATGAGAGACAATTGAACATTCCCTTCAGAGATTTGGCTCCTGCCAGTGAGTTATCAAACCAGAGAGAGGAGCAGTTCTCCACGGAAGCAATATATCTCCCTCTTGATAATAATGACAACAACACAATGTCATTGGATTTTCCTGAGGGACAAGGGATCGATAGTGATGATTCAGAGATCGACACCAAAATAGCTCCGTCAAAATGAGAGCATACTATCACAGACCCTGATAATCAGCTTTCGGAATCCCACTCCAAGAAGGAGACAAAAACAATATGAGATGAAATACTTCTGCCCGACTGTTCCTGTAACACCTGAAAGCCCAGATCAGCTGTCACCGAGACAATCCCAGAGAATTGTCAAGAGACCCAGTCATGGATGATTTTGCATGGCACTAGAAAAAAACAAAGCCAAGGAGAATGTGGTAAGTCAACCCAATTACCTCCCCTGTCTTATGTACAAATAAGTCACACTGTGTCTGTCTATATCTCTGGAATGAGGTATTATGATTACTTGCATTATTTACATTATTCGAACTGTTATCCTCATCTTCATTTCTATATTTGCAACATTTACACTCCGTCTTTCTTCAGGTCATTGGAATTTCACACTAAACCCTTTATTTCATCCACCAGGGTAGATTGTTCTAGTTCCATGTGCCATACCTATTCCAGATGTCACAGTTATTTCCCTTTAACTCAAGTTTTGGTTCACCACTGCTGTGGCCTGGTACTGAACTCATAACTCTTTGGGTGTAGTCACTGCATCTAAGCAACGTCTTTATCCACTGGGCCATGTGTCCTTGAGGATAACAGTCCAAATAATGTAAATAATGCAAGTTACACTGTCTTAGCCAAAATGGCAAGACTCTTCAGTTATGTTCAATAAAGGAACTTTAAGCCAAACTAGACTCAGAGTTTTCATTACACGATGACAATCACCAAGAATAGTTCATTCCCAAGGAGCCAGTCACAGCAAATACAAAAAGGTGATTGGTCAAAACTGGAATATAGTAAACACTTAATTTGCATATGTAAATTAGCTAGTTTTGTCAGATGCTCAGACATCGCTCACTTTTCCCCCAAAACAACCAGAGTTGGTTACTCCAGATATAATAATCAGCAGCTTTAATCAATATGCTGTTGCAAACTGATCTTTATCAAATGATGATAACCGTCTGTCTCAGCTTTAACAATTACTGTCATCTGCTTTTGCTACCTTGGGTATTGCGGGTGTTGATTGGGGTAGAATTGAACTGAGGAACATAGCAACTGGTAATTAAAAAAAAAAGAATGTTATAAAATATCAAAAGAATAGAATATGAAAATGATAATTTGAAGGAGGAGGAAGAGGAGGACATCCAATAATAATATTAGTGGAGGTATGGGGAAGTAATGTATAGTGGCTTGGAATGAGGAATCGGAGAGCCGAGTTTGAATTTCTGTTGAATTTCTTGCAATCATTTATGTGCAAATAGCCTTGGGAAAGATATGAATCCATCTCTTCTTCCTTATCTATGGGTAAATAGCAGGAGAGATTGGGTTTTATAGCCTTGGGTGGCAACCAGTTTAGAAGAAGAACAATTCTGAATTCCAAACCTCTAACTATGGGTTATATAGACTCACCAACCTGTAATTGGCCAGCTTCATCCCTGAAGACATGGTAAATCAGGGAGAGGTTCTGCCAACAGAAGTGAGAAGGCTCTGGATTTGGAATAATAATAATAATAATAATGTGGAATAATTGAGGATAATAATGAAGACAAAGAAATGAGTGAAGGTGAGAAAGACAGTAAAGAAGAACATTATGATAAGGACAGAAGAATAATAATAATAAAAAGGAGAAGGACACAGAGAAGAAGAAGAAGAAGAAGAAGAAGAAGAAGAAGAAGAAGAAGAAGACAAATGAGCCAATCAGTGAAATTGAAAATAAAATGAAGATGATAGTGATGAGGCATAAGAATAATAAATAAAAAGAAAATTGATTTGTTTTTTATGGCTTATCAACCTTTTGCATGTTACTTAATGCCAGAAAATATTTTTAGATTGTAAGACATTTTTTGGGGAATAATAATGATTTACTGATACAAGTCCTACTAATTACCTAACCCATTAGATATTTGTATGTAAGTGAATATAACCAACCTGACTGGAAGTGGAACTCAGTTCTCTTATTTCTAATTCCAAACTGCTATCCATTACACCCCCTAACAGACATTCAGCACCTGATATTCTCAAACATAACCCATTTAGGTACTGAACAGGCTCGACATTTTTAACTTCAGTGATCATAAGGGAACCAATGTTTCAACATGATATGGCCATAAACCTTAAAAAGAAGAAGAGGGAAAAGAAGAAAGCCAGCTGATGAGAATGAAAATAGAGAAAAGACAAAGAAAAAAATCAATGGAAATGAAATTTATGAAGAATATGATAATGCCAATTAAAAAATAATGCCAATTTGAATTAAGTATAATAATGCTGTAATTAGTGCTAATGAAAATAATAATATGGCATAATTATCTCCCCCCCCCGTGAAAAAAAAATTATCTAACCAAGGTTGATTTGTCATAAAAACAAGTAAAAAATGATACACCAAGTAATAAAATGTAACTATGACATCCCTACCAATATCCTTATTAACTAAATTATAATGTTAATATATTTAGTAACTAACTATATATTGATAATGTTAATATTGATGTATATCATAATGATAGACAATGAGTGTGACACTAGTTGTAGTGATGGTCATAATGATTGTGATGACTGGAAAATAAAACGACAATTTTTTTTGTTGCAGCCACAGCAACAACAGCAACAATCCCCCTCTTCCTCCTCTTCCTCTTCCTCCTCCTCCTCCTCCTCCTTTCATGAATTTTATTTTTCCCACTTTCCATATCATGAATATTAGTATTTTTACAAAAATACTAATAATAATCATAATTATTGCCTCTTATAAGCATCACCATAATTATAGGACAGAAATAGTAACAAATATTAAAAAAAATAGGCAAATTGATAAAAATATTAAAAAACAGTTAAATTTAATGTTATCTTTGTCCCATAATAGTTGCTACATTTAATGTATAAAATGTGTATACAAATGTAGCAACCATTATAGGACAGAAGTAGTAATAAATATTAAGAAATGGGCAAATTAATAATGACTGAGTCCTTTGTTTTTTACAGCTTATCAACCCTTTGTGGGTTATTTAAAGCTGAAATATATATATTTTGGATTGTAAAACTAACTCGTTTTTTGTTTTTGGCAGTGAATATTGCATTAACAATTTTGGGGAGGTAACAATGATTTTTCTCAATACAAATCCTTTTATTTAACCCATAGCTGGAGAGAGAAGAGATGGATTCATACCTTTCCCAAAAGTATTTGCTGAGAAGTAAATATGATGAACCCAATTGGGATTCAAACTCAGCTTTCCCATTCCACCACCTGCTCATCCAAGTAAAATAATAAAAAATCTTACAAAATCATATTTCTACTGTCCCAAAAGTTCGAAATTCCCTGATGGTTAATCAGATTGTCAAATACCTGAAGAAGCATTACAAAGAAGGATGTGTAATGTTATCAGTCCTAACATGGTATCTCAAATTCAGTTACTTTCCTTCCACTGTGATGCGGCCTCCCCATGTCTTTTCTATAAATATTTTTATTGCAATTGTTCTAATGAGTTTTTGTCCCTGATATCTAGACTGCATAAATTTAAGCAAACTACTAGATTGGTAACTAGGTCTATCCATTTTACTGTTGAAATAGTTAGCTGTGGATCACCATCAGTGAGACTGAGCTGAAAGCAGTTCACAGTACACTTACTTGGGGTGTACCATCACATCGGATGCCAAGATTGATAAGGACAACAGATTGGCCAAGGCAAACAGCACTTTCAGCAAACTCTACAAAAGGGTCTGGAACAGCAAGTATCTTAAGAAGGACACTAAGATCAGTGTCTATAGAGCCATTGTACTCACCACCCTGTTGTGTGTCTCTGAGTCATGGGTAACCTACCGTCACCACCTACAACTTGAGTGCTTACATCAGTGCTGTCTCAGTACCATCCTCAACATTCACTGGAGTGACTACATCACCAACATTGAGGTCTTCGAAGAGGCAGAAATCATCAGCATTGAAACCATGTTGCTGAAGTCTGCGGCACTGGGAAGGGCACATTTCCAGAATGGCCGACCATTGCCTACCCAAGATAGCCCTGTATGGCGTACTCTCCACTGGCCTCCATGATAGATAGGCACCAAGGAAGTGTTATAACGACTCCCTCAAGAAGTCCCTCGGTACCTGCCACATTGACCATCGCCATTGGTTGACATTTGCTGCTGACTGTCAAACCTGGTGCCACGCCGTCCACCAAGCTGTATCCACTTTTGAGGACTCTCGCTGGGTCACCCTGAATAAGAAATGCCGTGGGAGGAAGGACCGGGAAGCCTCAGCAACTACACCAGACCAGACCTTTAATTGCAGTCACTGCAGATGGACTTGACTGTCCCACATCGGCATAGTCAGCCATCAGTGTGCCTGCAGTTGACATGGACAGTCCACTTCATAAATCTTTGTTCTAGAGGCCAGGCCAAGAAGATGAAGTTAGCTGTGGCCATAAGTTCTATTCTAATAGTGTCTTCTCTCTTATTTATTGCCTGTGGAATGCTCTTTCAGACTTTTTTACTTCCCTGTTACCTACCTTCAAATTCTCAAAAATTTAAATGCATCTGTAAAGGTCTGAACTGGTAGAACTGAAGGATAGAGATCATCTAACATTTGCCATGGAAATAGCAATAGAGGGTGAGAATGATAGTCCCATGTCAAAATCTCTCACTTTCACACCAAGGCTCCTTCCCCAGCATCCTAGTGTTAGTGGAGTCAACAGGAAAATCAATGTAAGAAAAAAAGAAAAATATAGATAGCTTAAAAGCTGCTATATCTGGATCTGGCCTGGAATGTTTTTTATTTGCTGACAGTTGGCCTGGTTCCAAAATTGTATGATATGATGGGCTATGGCCTCTAAGAGTAAAGTTGAAGAAGTGTGACACACTGACATTTGCATTTATTATATAGATGTATCTTGGATATAAGTGTAGCATTACAAAAGTGAATTATCTGCCCTTGATTTAGTGATAATTTTATGTTTTATTTTAAAGGTTAAGAAAAGCATCATTTTACAGTCTGGCAAGTGGTGAAAAATGAAAGCTACCTGGAGAGTTGGAGCCAATTTATCAAAGCAGCTGTACATGCACTTCCAATTTTTCATTTTTCTCTCATCTTTATATCTGAAGCTAAACCCCATGGACACAGTGACGACCATGTCAAATTATCAAGCTAGATATTAATTCATTATTGTTACACATTCTGTAAATATGTATATAAAGTGTTTTTCTCTCAAGCATATCTGAAACATATCTGAAATTCTGGGATGGGGAGTTATTTATGCCCTGGATGTTTTTAAAAATCATTTCACCCTAAGGTGATAATACCATTAAAACTCAAGGGGTTACTGAGAGTGAAAGATCATAAGAATTTGTTAGCAAGAAGACAGGACAATAACAGAACAGCATTCATAAAGACAGAAGGTGATGATTGATATTAAATTTAAATTTTTGAAGATCGCATGAACTCTACTGATGTTAGGATGATGATGAGGAAGCCTGGGTGTGAAAGGGAGAAGTTTTTTGCAAAAAAACTTTGAAAAGTATTTATTATACTCGGCTTCAAATTAGATTTCTTTCTGATTGATGATTCAATACACATCAAGACCTGTTAGCCAGATATAAATGCTACAAAAGCAAAATTAAAAATAAAAATTCATTCTCTGTGCATGGGCTCTGAACATCACATCTGGCTCAGAACCCTTCACACACACACACTTGCAAAAAAAGGAAATATATTAAAAGGAGCCAATCATAAATGTTGCTAAAGCAAAAGCATGACAAAAAAACACTGAATTGTGTATACACCTTGACTGCTTAAAAGGACCTGCTTGTGACACTCAAGGCAGTAGGCAGGCAGCCATAGAATTCCTCAGTAGGCATGGGTCAAGCTTCAACACTGACTCCCCAATACTCCAGGTCACTTCCCTTGGCCACAAAGAGACATTCTGACTTGATCCTCTATATCAGTGGTCCCAAACTTTTTCTGGGCCACATTTTTGGAATTAAAATTTGCTTGCACATCACCAAATTTTATATGATAAAAAGTACATTTAAAAATAAAAAAAATAGTGAGAGGGTTAAAGGGAGATAACAGTGGAGTCAAAATCAAAACATTATCATTGATAACTCTCTCCTCCAATTTGCAAACCCTGGTTGCTATATTCTTAATACTTGATATAATGTAAAAATATCACAATAATGAAATTGGTCAATAATTATTTCTGACTTCTCATCCAACTGAGACTCATGTATGCAATTACAAGAAATCAATAATAATATTTTTAATTTTGAAATCATATTTATTTTTGGTATATGAATTTTTTGAAACTGTTTCTAGATTTTGATTTTCTTTCAATCCTTCCATCTCCCCTGCTATTCTCTTCTGCCACACCTATGAGGTGTGCCACACCATTTGGGAACCACTGCTCTATATCGGCAATACAAAGAATTTTATTTTAACATATTTGGTCTCCTTTTCTTTCTGCTTCACCAATGGTAGTTTGTTGTTTCATTTGTTTTTGTGTTCCAATACACAGTATATAACATGTTCATAATTAAATCTTATTATTTGATATAGTTTGGCCTTTTTCAACAAATACACTTTCTTATAGTACCTGTAATAAAGAAATGTCTCTGCAGGTGAGCAGGGTACCTTGTGTTACGCCCGGGGTTTCGTTGGGACTACGATAGCCGGGACGCAACGAGAAAATAAAAAAAATAAATAAGAGACCCTAAGGTTCGATATAAAAATAAAGAAAAGAACGTTGGGAAGGGAATTCTCCATTTCCGGACGTCGGTAAACGCAGAGAGTAAATGAACTATATGCAGACATAGAACGATAGAAGACAACACGAGAATATATAACACAAATGTTTTATTTATAAAATATACAGAGAGTAAGAAAAAGAAAAAGAAAACTAAATAATATAAGGGATGGGGAGATAAGTTACCTAAACAAATACTAATGCGGTGAAATACATATGAATACAGAGATAGCAGATCATAAGATATAGAAAATATGCAGAAACTTACATATGGTTGGAATCGACGTCGATTGACTATTACCGAGGATATTCATAAAAGGATGGGATTGACAATGTTCTAATTAATTATGAGTTTTTTTTCTATTGGCGATGTCCAATCCGTGTTGATGGCGAGAAGAACACACAGAAAAATCGCGGGTATGTAGCCGACTTTGGTTGACGATGTTGTTCCAGGGTCTCTCGTCGTTCCTTTGGTTTTGGTGGCATCTAATTCTTCTAACGGCGGATAGCTAAGATTGGGTTTGGTGACGTCCGCTTCCTCCGAGGGTCAGCAACTAAGTGAGATTGTTGCCACCTCAACACGTGCGAAACGAAAACTGCTATCAGTTGAGTCACGTGTTGGCCCACACAAAAAAGGTGTGTGGGTGTCCTTCGTGGACCCTGTTTGATGTCACTCGCCCCTATCTGCCAAACAGCGTTTGTCTGTCCTGTTAAATGTCATTCGCACCTATCTGCCAAACAGCGTTTGTGTGGTCTACCATCAGAGACCAGATAGGAGATGGGAGGAGGAGGTATGGTTCCTTTCCGAGAACTGGCCCTGACTTATCTGGACATAAAAAAAATATATATCCCACAATCTGCGTAGTCAAGAAATAAGGAGTTTATCAAGGTTCATACGTTTCGTCGCAAATATACAATGTACTAAAAACATGCCTATAAAATCTGAGGTGACCGTACAACTATTGGGCTAACGTAACACTTGTCATAAGTTATTAAATGGATCACAGATTCTTACTACTGACATTTGAGTTTGATCCTCACCAGGTGTCCCAGACTAGTAGCTTTATGATAGAAGTTAACTTTTTTTAATAAATAACTATTTACACTTGTAACACACAGGAGTAGATAGCTTTGCCTATTGTCCAGTTCACATTTCTCCTCGGTCTTCAGAACAGGAGTAGAGGTCTATCCCTTTTTTCCTGTTTAGGGTCAGGTTTCCAGTTCCTTCTAGTCTTTTCTTTCTCTTTCACATCTGGTGGCCCTGTGTATCTTGGTGACATTATCACTTTGCTTGGAGTGGTGCCTCTTACGCTGTAACACTCTACCTCGAGTGGCTCTAGGGCTTTGTACAGAATGGGCATCATTGTAAAAGAAAAAAAAATACCCACATAGTCAAGCGGACTGTAAATTATTCTACCTGGACCTGGAATGACCAGCAGGTTTTGTGCCTGCCAACTGTGCTATCAATAAAATGGAGATGTGAGAATTTCAAAGCAACCACCAAATTTTATATAATAAAAAGTACATTTAAAAATAAAAAAAATAAAAACAGAGAGAGGGTTAAAGAGAGATAACAGCAGATTCAAAATCAAAACATTATCATAAGTTGGGAAATAGAAAAAGATGAAAAATAAAGGAATAAAAACTCTTATAGCCAAGCTGCATTCAAGATAAGGGCAAAAGTAAGAAGATATATAGAGTCAGACAGAGTTCTCCCTGGCTAAAGAGAAGATCTGGTCCATTACTGTCATGAGAAAAGATAGTAGCAATAGCAAAGATGTTGTAAGTATTAATTACCTACACCCAGATAGTGCCAGGTGAACCAATCCTTCAGTAAAGAGACCTGTCTACCATAACCAAGAGACTAAAGCAATATCTCAAGATGGTTGTGTTTGAGTTTTTTCTCCCTGTGAAATATCTGTCTTCAGTTTATTTGTTGAATGTACATAGGGTCTTTTCCAGTCTTGTTCACACCTAAACAAATGGGAATCGAAACATGGCATGGAGCAGAAGCTGATCAGTTGGTAAAATACTATCTAAGGGACCAAGGTGTATGTTCATATAGTTCTAATAGCACTAGCAAGAAACCTGAAATTATCTAACCCATCAAGTAGAGCCAATGTGCATATTCCATAGCCTTGTGTCAGACTATACAGGTACATCAATAGGTTCACAGACTAATTTTTTCAACACATTTTCAATTATTTTACACAAGAGATATTTATTTTTCAATACAATCTTGTTTGACAATATACTCAATTTAGTGGTGAATATTAATCACACAGACTGAGCATTATACAGTGATATTTTCAGATCAAAATTCAGCTAAAAAGCCATGTTAAATTACAGATATTCTGATCTACCCTTGTACTGAGTTCAGATTATAAATATTTATCTTCAGGTCATGTTCTCTGGGACAGAGCAAAACAAGCAAATTTTCCTTCTTTGTTGTTATATAGTAACAAGCCTTACCAAACCAGACCTATAGAATGGGACCCTTGGGTTGTGACTTGTTAACACCCCTGGTTAACACAACACCAGTCAGTTAAATGTAGAAAAACCCAGAAATAAAGCATAATTTTCTTGAGGCTTTGTGGTTTATAAATATGACATTTTTTTTACTTTGAAAATAGGTTTCAATAAAAATCAATAATTTTTCTTAATATACAAAACCTTTGCTTTGACACAGGAAGTAATGCATCATTGCTTGCTAGCTTGGTTTGAGGATACTGCAGCTGTTTCTTCTTCTGCTAATGTACTGAGAATATATAAACAGGTAGACAATTCTATCGCTGAGGACTGCACAGTGGTTACTGTACTGGAATATAGGTTAAAATATTTACGCAACATATGGTTGTTGCAATTCTACGACATTTTTTTACAGCCTTAAAACTATCATATAAGATTTCACTTATTTATTTAAATAAGGTTCCATTGTAGCAATCCTGAATCCTTCTTAAATAAATAATTTGTATGGCGTGCCCCCCTTTTGTGGATGATAAAAAAACAATTAAAATTACATTTTTGTTTAAAGTGATCATTATTTGACATATTTTTAAAAATTGAGGTTTTTTTTATCAGATATCCTGTCATAATTGATATAGAAATAAAATTAAACTGCTAGTTACAGAGTCTTTTTCTTCTTCCTTTATATGCTGCGTCTCTTCAGAATGTGGGTGATGATGGCTCTCCACAACTTCTTGTCTCTTGTTGCTCTAAGTAACTCCTTCTTTAAATATATCTTGTGAGTGTTAAACATTCCAAGTACTCATTCCTCATAAAGTGTTCCAGAAAATTTAAATTGCCTCTTTCTGATTTTAAGTATAAGTGTCCTTTCCACTTTTTTAGAACTTCCTCACTGCTCAGATGTTCTGTTCATGCAACTGCAAGCAATACAAAAATCATATGATATGGCTGCAAGCAATACAAAAATCATATGATATGGCTGCAAGTACAGTGTAACCCGGATGTAAGAGACCCGGATATAAAAGAAACCCGGATATAAGAGAGGTTTTCTCTGGTCCCAAATTAGAGCCTGTGTTAATAAAACAAAATAGACCAAACCCGGATATAAAGGAAACCCGGATATAAGATACTTCATTTCCGGTCCCGACAACTCTCTTATATCCGGGTTACACTGTAATACAAAAATCCTATATGATAGTTTAAAGGCTGTAAAAAAATGTTGTAGAATTGCAATGATATGGCTGCAAGTAATACAAAAATTACAGAATAGTATCCACTTATTTTTTTGCAAATACAGTGTAACCTGGATATAAGAGAAACCCGGATATAAGATAGATTTTCTCTGATCCCAAATTAGAGCCTGTGTTAATGTATATATAATAGACCAAACCCGGATATAAGAGAAACCCGGATATAAGATAAACTCGGATATAAGAGACCTCTTCTCCGGTCCCGACAACTCTCTTATATCCGGGTTACATTGTACAATGGAACCTCCAATTACAAATGCTTTTCATCACAAACAAGTCCATTTATAAACAATTTTCTGAACAAACTATGTCTCAGGTAATGAATGATGTCTCAAGCTGGTGACAACAAGCCAGGAGTATCGACGGAAGAGTGTCAGTTGCAGTGCATCTTTCGTTTCATAGACATCCCTGCTTGAATTCATCGTGCCTTTTCTTGGAATTCATTGTTTTTTTTTTTTATAAATTATTAAATTAGACACCATGGAGCCAAAGAAGGATAATTATAGCAGCAAAGTGAAAAGAAAATGACCAGAATTATAATAGAGGTAAAGAAAGAAATCATAGCCAAACATGAAAATGGTGTTGATGTCTCTGATCATGTGTCTCTCATTGACAAAGGACAATAATTTCGGCTGGGGGAGATTGTGGTCAGATTATCCTCTAGGCAGAGACTTTGAGGGCTTTCTCACTGAGGATTTTGCTGTTGTCAATGATATTGTGTCTCTAGGCAAAAACATGAGCAATAAAGACATGGAGGAATTAGTAGAGAACCAAAAAAATGAAGTCAGCATGGAAGAGCTGGAACAACACCAAGAGCAGCAGCAAAATACAACTGTAGAGGAAATGTCTTCAGAAGAAGAGGTAGGAAGAGAGGATGTTACTAGATCGTGATAAGCAGTAGCAAGCTGTAGCAGAAACATTTTCAGTGACGATGTTATGTCTCACTTTAGAAACATTATAAAATGTAGGCAAAAACAAATCTTATTGGACAAATTTGTAGTGAGACAAAGGCCCAGTGAAACTCAAGCAGAGTCAACAGAAGAGTGAAAGAGAAGAAACCCCATAAATGCTGTTATCTGTTTTTATGGGAGGGGACTCTCCTCTCTCTCTTCTTCACCATCTTCCAGTTATGTAATCAACTCTTTAAAGTTTTCATCTATATTTTATCTGTTTTGTATTGTGTTTATCTTTTTTTTTTATGTTAGATTTAATGATTTTTAGTGGTTTTGTGTATGACCTTTGCACAAAGTCCTTTTGTAAAAGTTTAAATAAGCAATCATCTTGGCTCCAGTAATGAATTAATCCATTTTACATTGATTTCTATGGTGAAAATCGTTTCAGTTTACAAATATTTCAGATTTTGAATGGCCTTCAGCAATGAATTAAATTTGTGAACCAAAGTTCAACTGTAATTTTAATATAACCTCTTTAAATAGAAAATGATAAGATATCAAACTTTTATGATGTTTAAGTGAGTTTATCTAAAAAAGAAAAAGAAACTGACATAGCAAAATGTTCTTGTTCCATTGATAAGGATTTATTTATTATTCACAATATCAAAACAGCTTAAACTTAAGATAGAAAATATAACTCAGAAGTTAAAGATTTCAATGAGAACCTGCAAGGTCTCTGCTGTTGAAAAACGTAATAGAGACCATTGCAGGTTAAAGATAAAACTGGTAAGTATGGTTTACTTGAAGAAAAATCGAAGTTCATAAAAAGGCATGCTAGTAGATAAGAAACAAGCTACAAAGTGAATACACTTTTCTAAAATGGCTCTTGTCCATTTATAAAATTCTACAAATAGGTGGCACTAAAAAATTTGCAAATTAAATAAGTTATAACAAAGGAAATTTGGAGAAAATGATGTTGATTTTGTTTGTTTTAAGGCATATGAACCTTTTCCAGGTTATTTAAAACTGAATTCTGTTATTTTGATAAACAATAGAGAAGTAGAGATAAGTCTAGTTTGCACAAGAGTCATAAAGTTATACATGAGGCCAGTTTGTACGAGAGTCATAAAGTTATACATGAGG
The DNA here is from genome assembly GCA_964036315.1 of Acanthosepion esculentum. Classification (NCBI taxonomy): domain Eukaryota; kingdom Metazoa; phylum Mollusca; class Cephalopoda; order Sepiida; family Sepiidae; genus Acanthosepion; species Acanthosepion esculentum. The sequence goes on along the minus strand of OZ038497.1, from coordinate 81,097,380 downwards.
CCAGTTTAAACGAGAGTCATAAAGTTATATATGAGGCCAGTTTAAACGAGAGTCATAATAGATAAACAATGTCCTGTTTGAAACACTGGTTCCTGTATGATCACTGAAGTTAAGCAACATTGAATCTGATCAGTTCCTACCAGGTGCTATAAGCTTGTATGTGCAGATGGTTTAATGGCTTGGAATTTTTAATCAGATAGCTGAGTTTCAATTCTCATTAGGTTTGTTATATTCTCTTATATGCAAATACCCTTGGGAAAGATATCAATTCATCTCTTCTTCCCCCAGCTATGAATAAATTAGTAAGATTTATATCACTAAACCATTATTATTCCCCCCCACATTTTCTGGCTTTAAATAACCTGCAAAGGGTTGATAAGCAGTAAAAAAATGAATCCATGCAAAGAATACAAATTGCAAGAAATAAAAAATACACTACATTAGATTTTATTATGCAAGTCCATGTTTTCCTGATAAAATTGGTATTAACTGACTGATTTTGGTAAAACTTTCAAGATATATTTATGTAAGTAATATATTTATGTAAGTAATATATCACATGAGTTTCTGCTTGCATTTGACTTTTCTCACTGTCTCTTTACTTTTTCACACTCCTTATGATGTCTTACATGAATTGAAACCTTGGATCTATCACAAATTCTGGTTATTTTTTACATTTAGCCAAATTTAAGAAAAGTTATTCGCATATTATAAAAATTGATTAATAAATTCAATAGTCATAAAATGTTTATTCTTTTTAATAAGACATGTATTTTTGTGTATATGTATATATATACATTTATGTGTGTGTATGCATGTATATATATACATTTATGTGTGTGTATGCATGTATATATATATTTATGTGTGTGTATGCATGTATATATATTAATGCTTGAGTTATGAAGCAATAAATGAAACATCAAAGACATTCCTGTACTATTTTGAGAAACAGTTTTATATATCTGTTCTTTAATCTGTGAACATTAGTGATAATTTTTTAATATGGTATGACTCTAAATAAAAGAAAAAAAGCATTACTAGATGGTATTTTGGAAAATTACTAAAATCAACAAGTTTATTTTATCATAACTAAATGTACCCAGACTACAAAAACAATGACTCATCTTTCAAAATCATATCTCCAACTGACCCAAATAACCTATTATGTCCAATAACTGCTGATGATAAATGTCTATGCTATCATTCACCAACATTGTATACATTTTTTTTTACCTTTTAGGAGATTGTATTTTGCCAATTGAACAAGTACTGAATTCATATATCAGTCATATTACCACTACCACAACATTTACTTTGATACAACCACTTTACTTTGATTACCACTACCACAACCCCTTTATTTTGATAGCTAACCTATAATTTATCCAGTCAAATTGTGACCTGAGCTCAAATTGATGATATTGGAATATGTGGCAATTTCATTCATGTTGTTGATAATGCCTGTATTATTTCTCTTGTTAGCTGTACCAAAAGTTTAAAATTAATTTTTTTTAAATTTATGAATTTAAAAAAAATACTTATCAATCAAATATTAAATGTCTCTAATAAATGATAAATTCACTGAGTTTGAAAAAATTCCACACTCAGTATGCCACTACATGATAATGCAACTATTATTATTATTATGATTTGATTTGTCTAAAATGGACCATTGTAGTACAATTTTTACACAATTCTGTTACAGAATTCTAACTTGGAGAATAATGCAATTTCCAAGTTCATATATATTAATTAATAATTAAAGAATCATTCTCCTTATTCTGTCTGCACTCTACTCCATCAGCCATAGTGGCATATCAGTGATGATACGATGATACTACTAACAATAATTGGGCATAATGATAATTAGTATTTGTAAATAATTATAACCTAAATTCTGTAACTGAGAAGAGAATTGAAGGTGGCATTCATAAAAGATATGCTAAATTGTTAAATACAGACAATTACTGCTGCTTAATATTCTTTTGAGTCAATAAAAAGTGGGGGATCATAATAAATGGGGGGATAAGAAAATATAATATACAGTGGGGGTTACTAAACAGTCATTGGAAAAAAATGAGAATATCTAATATATGAGGGGGTTTCAATAAGTGAGGAAATTGGGAAATTATAAAAAAAGCAGACTTCAAAACTATAAGACATTTTCATCAGTATCTTTAAGTAAAATGCATTAACAAAACTGAAAATATTTCCACAAAGTCTTAGTAGATAGGTTCACCTATCATCCTGTTCACACTCCTCCGCAGTCTTTTGAACAGGAGTAGAGGTTTATCCCTTGTTTTCTGTTTAGCATTGGATTTCCAGTTCTTCCTAAGGTTTTTTCAACTCTGTACTTCTCTGCCTTAACTATAACATTTTATTTACTATTTATTTCTCTCCCCACTCAATAGAAGTAGATAGGTTTACCTATCATCCAGTTCATACTCCTCATCTGTCTTTTGAACAGGTGTAGAGGTTTATCCCTTGTTTTCTGTTTAAGATTGGGTTTCCAGTTTCTTCTTTTCATTCTCTTTCACTCCCAGTAGCCCATAGCATCTTAGTGGCATTATCACCTTGCTTGGAGTGAATTGATTTAAAAAATGTAACAATATATATAAATGTCCATTAATGGTGAACAAATATGTAATATATATCCACCAACATTATTAAATAATATCTATACTGGTCTGTATAATACACTTGCCCAACAAGCTAATATCTAGCACCTTTTTTAACTTTTTCATTTTCCAGTGATAATGTGTTAAGGAAATTGAAAATATTTCCATAATGTTCATTTTCTTCATCTTGTTCACTCATACTCTTCCTCCACAATTATTTCTTCATTTTTTCATCAGCTGGGGTTCGTAATAAACTCCAGAGGGTGTTAGAAAAATAAACCGAAAATAATAAATGGTTGGGGATGTTTATTTGGCACCCAAAAGAGCAGTGATAGAATCAAAATAGAAAATAAATAAAAACTGACTTTGCTAACTAAAAATACAACCATAATTGCGGTTTTCTCTTGCCTCTACAACTAATATTTTATGCATTAGTAACATTTTTTTATAATGCTATTTATCCAATACAAGGCTCAAGAGCCTCTCAAGGTAAAGGGCTACTGAATGGAGTTGTTTTATGGACATAACAATTGTAAATTATGAGGATATATAGAATAGATAACAGTTAATCCTAGACTTGCAGAAGTTAAGATTTTAGTAATTGAGGAAGCACCTTCCCAGGTGTCTGTTCCATAAAGCAGCAGCTCTTGAGAAGAAGCTGTTCAAATGGAACCTCCTCCTTACCAAAAGGAATAAGGATGGTTTACCCCTGTGTAATAGTGGGTTGTGGCTGTAAAAGTCTGAACTAATAGAACTAGAGACTGTAGCTCATCAGAAGATTTTACAACTGAATATTTTAAAAACAGTGATAGAATAGCGATAAACTTGTAATATTGAATCTGTGGGAAAGTGGTTGTAGGATGGTAAATAATTAATCACCCACAAGGCTGCATAAACACTTTTGTAGGGGTCAAGAGAGGATTGGGCAGCTTCAGCCTAGTAGAGTGAATTAATGTTTTTTTTTATGTAGTTGTTTAAGAAATCCTACCTGTGATAACATGTTACATATGCAATTAGTATCTATACTATTATTTAACTTGCTTGCATGCATAACCATTATGCATTTCTACCTAGGATCAGAGTGTAGTATCTGTCTGCTCTCTAACACTGCTCAGCTGAAATCAGTTATGCCTTCAGATCAAGTAATCTACTTAATATTAAGAGAGAAGGGATTGGGGAAAAGTGAGGGGGGAGAAGGGGGAAATGTGGGTGTGAAGAAAGAAAAGTAGGAAGAAGGAGAGACCGAGGAAATGAAAAGAGGATTGACATATTTTTATAATCTTGTAAATAAGCAATCTAACATTTGTAATATTTTTGTTGTTATTAAAATTCTAAATTCTAAACCTAGCTTTTTAAAATAGTAAACATAGTCATGGGAGCATACAGTAATAGCTGTATCAAGAGAAAAACATGTCCTTTTGACACATCATTTTTTTTGCAAGTTACAAAGGTTAAACTTTACCAAAAATTTGATGCACAATAAATATCTAGAAGAAATTAACTTTCGGGATCAAGACAAAAATTGTTTAAATTTTTTTCTTTAATCAAGCAAATTCTTCTGTGTCACTAATGTTATCAACACAGTATATGGACTGATTCATTTATCTTTTGAGAAGTGAATATTTTTATCAGAAAAAGGGAAGAGAAAAGAAAGTGGTCATTAACATTGTTGTGGAGTGTGTGTTTCAAGGTTTCCTACTTGTATACTGCATCCTCAGTAGTAGAAGGATTATACATGAATCTATAGGTTCACATGTAAATGAGGCAGGACTTATTTCAATATCACTGCAAATATATTGATAAAATACAAAGAATAATCTGCACTATTATTAGTATTGACCTGGCAAATCAGCTTCAGTCACTTTCTCACCAACGTAATGTAGCTACTCTGTACATTTTCTATAAATGTATTCATGGTGAATGTTCTGATAAACTTTCCTCTTTGGTACCTAGACTTTATGAATTTAAGCATACTACTAGATTGGTGGCAAGGTTTCATCATTTTAGAATGGAAATATCTAGATGCAACCGTAAGTTCTATGCTAAGAGTTTCTTCTCTTGCACTTCTCACTTATGGAACTCTCTTCCAGTCCTGTGAAATTTGATCTTCAAAAATTTAAATATAATGTCAATCATTATCTTCTGTCTTCCTCATTCCTGTTCTTTTATTGTTCTCTCTCCTTAATAATGTTTTTTTCTTTTTCACATATTCTCTCACACTCAGTAACTTCTTGCATCTTAGTGACTTTATTGCCTTATACATTACACACTCCAAAATAACATAACTGTCGATAAATAGCATATTTAAAAAAAAACATCTTTCAGTCAACACTACACATATTTTGTCTTAGTGTTTTGCCTGTAGATGGAAAAATTACAATTTGAAATTGTTGAAAGTATTTGGCTTGTCAATTTCATCTGACAACAACTCAAATATAAGGATCATATTATTCCATAAATTGATAGTAAGTTAATGTCTCATTAAGTCTTGTTAGCGAAGTGATTTCGCCATTAATCACATTAACATTGCTAATTAATTCTTTGTATAAATTACTTATTTATGATATAATATATAAGCTGCACACTCTTTCATATATATATATATATATATATATATATATATATATATATATATATATATATATGAATAAAAACAAAGAAAACTTATTTTAGCTGCCACATTTCATCCTCTGATGCAATTTATCATGAAAAATGTAAGGATTTTATTTTGCAACAAGCATTTATAAACATAATTAAAAATGTCATTAATTTTTCAACATTTAAATTTGAGAACACTTATAAATATTCATCAGGTTAATTGAAAAGTCTACGTAAATAATGGAAGATGGTAAGTGACATAATTTAATAACCAAAAGTGAGTAAATTTTGTTGTTGATTTTTTTTTTCTAATGTAAATATTATTTATATTATCTTAGTTTGGGATTAATTTTTATCTTAATATTAACATTCTTTCATTGTCTGAATTTTTATAAAACGTCATGATAAACAATATTAATTTATGTATTATATATTTTAAATCATAGAAGGTTATGAATTTGTTTTCTTTTAATTTTTTTTAACATTTATATTGCCTTTGGAAAATAGCATATATTTTAAGAAAGGAGATATTTGGAAAAATCTAGGGATACACATAGGATTTTGTGTATATTTCATCTCAAATTCTCTCAGATGGAAAAGTAAATAGTTATCTACTACTTAGCGTATTAGCAGCCAGAACATCTAAATTGTAACAAGAGTTGAAATTGGTATTCCTGACCTTCTGACATGTCTTATTTCTTTTTTCTTTGCTTTTTTTCTTCTTTTTCTTTCACATATACATTCTTCTAATCTTTCATCCTTACCACTCTTCATTTTCTTATCATTTCTTTGTTTCTCTTTCTATTTTTTTTCTCCCCTGTTGTAGATCATCATTTCTATTTCTCTTTCTCCAGTCTTATTTTTATCTATTTTTTACGTTCTCCTAACATTCATTTTTCTCATGCTACCTTTACTCTTTTTTCACTTCTGTCCTTTCCTCATTTTTTTCTTCCATATTTTAAATTCTTTCTTTTTTTCTCACTTTCTCTTTTCTCTCTTTCTTATGTCTTTCTCATTACATCACCATTCTTCTCCGCTCCTCCCTCAATAAACTTGTTTTTTTCCTTCTAGCTCTCCTTGCCCATTTTTTTCTTCTGCTTATTTTTCTTTTGTTTCCTCCTGAACTTGACAAATATCTCCATTTTTATTCTATTTCTTAAATTTGTTTATCTTTTTTACTTAACATTTGACTTATTCATTTTTTTTTTTTTACTTTTCTTCCCTTTTTCTCCCATTCAGACAAATATTTTGATAAAAATAAGGAAATCAAATCAGCCAGACTTGATTATCTATTCACCATATTAGGCTCATTATCTGTGACTTGTCTTGGTTCGACCTTCTTAGTTGATAAGTCAACTAATGCACAATTCTGCTATCGACAAAACAAATTAAGGAAATTCATCACTTGATAAATATTGCAAGAAACATCTACTTGAGATTTAAATTATCGCTCAAGTAGCAAACAAAAGGTAAAAAGAAGAGAAAAATATATAATTTCATTAGATAATTTCCAATGTTTTATATGGCTGAGTACCAAGTTTACAAGCACACCCACCTGTTAGTCCATTTTGTTTCAGATGCCTGCTCAGGCACATTTGTATTTAGTTCAATATCCACAGAGCCCACCTGTGGTTTATAAAGAAACTTTATTGAGTGGACATTAGTTAGTGTTTCTGGGAGAGAGTGTGTTGGAGAAAGATTCCTTGGGTCACCATTTGAATAAAAAAAAAATGAGAGAAAAGCAAAAGATTGTTGCGTGTTCAATTAAAATGATGAGATTTATTTAAACGTAGGAAGCACAAATTTTAGCTGTAATTATCATGAAATGAAAGTTAGAAAATTCTTCTCTTTGACTTAAGGAAATGGACATGAATAGTCTTTCAGGGAGAGAAAGTGGAGTTGGGAGACAGGATCAAAGGGAGTCTATCGTTGCTTTGGCAAGAAAGACAAGACTCTGTCAGTCCTTCTGTCGAGCTGAATGAATGTTTGGTTTTTATGGTCTTGTGTATGCTCCAGAGGCCTGTGTTTATTTACTGGCAGGAGCTGATTTTATTGGCTATTTGTTGTGGTGACCTATCTACATTAGAATGAAGTCTTCCTCCTTCATAAATACTAACCTGTGAGACTTCCTAAGGGAGGCAGTTGGGACGCAGTGTAGCCTGACAGTTCGGATGGACACTTCTATATGCTGACTAATAACACTCTTATTTTGTATATAGGTTCTGTTATTTCAATACACTTGTTCAACCGACCTTCTTCTTTCCGTGTCTTTCTTTCTGGCCTCTAACAGACCACAACACTATTTATTTTTATTAAATTGAAAATTTGAAGTATGTTTGCAACCCCCAGAATGCTGTGCAATGTTTAATTCTGTCATTTGCTCCTTTGATTTGAAATTGTTCACTTTCACCTATTCTATCAGTCAGCTATGTACCATGCATGATACATGCTTAGGTGATCATGTATCTTTTGATATATGACTGATGAGGCCCTTTTTTTTTTCCCGCAGTAGGTTGCCATTTCTTTCTGTGGTAGACCAGTTGCTATCAAGCCTGGTCTGTCCTACTATTTATCCATACCTGGGTGGAGAAGAAGAAGATTCATACCTTTCCCAAGGGTATTAGCACGTAAGTGAATGTAATGGATTTGACTGGAATTCGAACCCAGCTCTCCGATTCCTCAATCTGAGCCGCTATCCATTACTTCCCCGTGCCACCTCCCATCTACTCTACAAGTGTATAATTTGACTAGATCAACTATTTGAAGAGAGCTAATACACTGAAACCTTCAGAAAATTTGTGACTTTTTGCTAATACAACCATCAACTGCTTCCAAACAGTTCAGTCTATGCAATTTCACCCCTAAGACTTGGGTTAACAAGTGGTTTGGTTTTTAGACATAATTCAAATGTGATCCCAATCCCATGCCAAAAACATTAAGAAGCCATTCCTAGCAGTTCAAATAGATCCTTCTGCCATGTTTTAAAAATGTAATTGTCCATTTTATGATCAACATATAATAATAGTGAATGGAAGCCCTCTTGAAAAATTAATTACAAGAAAAAATGTATAAATCCAGTTTCATATTTCATAGTTTTATTAAAATTCTAAAAATAACTTTTCAAAACAATAAGAAATGTTGTGGGAGTAATAGTGATATCAAGAGGAAAATGTCCTTTTGATATATCAACTTTCAGCTGGCACTTTGTTAAACTTTGCTTACATATTACTCACAATAATCTGTACATATCATGAAAATTTTATTTTACTGCTAGTTCAAATGACTAATCCTCAAGTTGAACCTTGTATATTAAATGTCTAATACTAGATTTGATTGCTAGAAGTGAAGTCTTTTATAAGCAGGTTGTGTGCTGAACCGTTAGCATAGAATTATCAGGATGGTATTGTTTTGCATAGAAATGCCAGCAAGCCATTGTGGGTGTTTCAAGTCTCAGACTAAAAACAATGAAGTGGGTGATGAGAATAGATTACTTATATATCCAAGATGTCTACTTTTCCAACTTAAGACTAAAAAAAAAAACAAGATTCTTATAAACCAAGATATTTACCAGATGAGCAATATTAGCTTTCCTTATTAGCTATAGTGGTTTACAATGTTTTTGCTTTTCTTTTCTTTTTATTTTGCCTTTAGGCTTGAAGCTGAGGTTCTAAATGTAGCAGGAGTTCTGTGAAAGAAAAAAAGATGATAAAAAATCCTAAATAAATTTCTGACAGACAGAAGGGGGAGTGGGAGGGATGGTAAAAAGACAAACATTACTAAAAGCTACAAAGAATAGGAAGTTGTGGAGAGTCGTGAAGACTGTTGTGGGTGTTTAATCATTTTGTTCTTTGAAAGTAGAACATTCACAGTACAGTGGTAAGCTGTCTGAATGGAACTCCCTTACCAATGGAATACAAACAGAATGAGGATGATCCGTCCCAGTGTACATGGCATGGTGGATCTTAGCTGTGAAAGTCTGAACTGGTTGAACTAATGAACGTAGCTTGTCCATGGAAAATAGTGATAGAGTATTGAGAGGTTTGTGATGTTTCATCTGTGGGAAAGGAGTTGTAGAGTGGAAAATAATTCATCACTTATAAAAATGCTAAGACAATTTTGAACTCTATCAAGGCTGGAAAGTGAGGATTTGTCAGTTCCAGCCCAAATAGAGTAGCAACAATCCATTTTTGGTCTGATCTGGCTCTTGTAAGGATAGAGCATGACAAGAGGAATCAGATACTTTCTGGAGCAGTACAAGGAACTGACCATTTCACTAGCACTTTTAGTTATGGATTGTATATACAAATTCCACTTGAGGTCTGTTGTGACCTTGAATTTCAATAGTTGCTTAAAGCAAGAAGCCTCCTTGAAAGTACAACTGTTCATCATGGCTGGTGAGAATTCAGTCTGCTTGGTGATGATAAAACGTTATAAGTTTAATTTTGGAGGTATTGAATGTTACAGGCCAGTTTTTCCTCTATTGAGCTGTTAAAGCCAGATCAAAGAGATAAGCTGATCTAAGTATGCTCTTTGGAAAATCATTAATATAAAGCAGAAAGTAGGACTGGGAAGTAAGCTTTGGAAATGCTAGTGTTGATCTGATGGGCTTCATTAACAATGACCTTCATGGACCTATAGGAAAGACTTGATAATTGTGAAAACTCTTTGTGAGATTCCATAGCTAGAGAGTTTGGGCAGCAGCCCCCTATGCCACACCTTGTCAAAAGCATTTGAGATATTTAAGGTAATCATTCTTGTGATGAATTTATTGTTGCCTCACTGATTCTGTATATAATGACATTTAGGACATCAGCAGTGGACCTAGAGGAATACAATCGTCACTGTTTGTTGCTCAGAAGATTTTTTTGCTGAGTTTTTTTTTCACTAATCAGACATCAAACTCCACAAAAAGAGGCAAATATTTGTCTGGGCACAGTTCACAAGTCCAAGATGATCATGTACATGGTAGTCCATAATTTAATTATTATATGCTTTGCTATTTGGACCAGCATGCTCATCTTGGTTGTTATACTCACAACATTTCAGCTGTTGAACTCACCAGCCTTCTTCAGGTTTCTGTCATTGTACTTGGTGACCTTCTTGGAATTTCAAACCAAACCCTTTATTCAATCTATGGGGTAAGCTTCTCAATCTGCTTTCCATTGCTAGACGATGTTACGTACTCACCAGTTTTATATACTTTCGAGTTACATGTTTTTTTTTTTTCCACCAAACTATTTGACTTTTCAGCATTATCAAGCCCAGAGATTAAACTCAGAACTGCCACTCAAGAGTTGAATGCACTTTAGAAATCAGTGTATATAGTGACTTGTAAGTCTACACCTTAAGCAATCATCAGAATCTTTATATGCATATACCCTCTATCTTCAATATTCAACACACTTCCTTCATGAATATAGCAAATTTTAAGCAATATCTATCTATTTGGTATACTTGCGTAGTAATTTTTCAGTTATGCACATTTGATTAAAAACCAATGGAAGTTCTGTGTTATTGTTTTTTATTTACCTTTTCAATATTTCTAATAACTTTTTAAAAAATTTTTGGTTGGTATTGGCAAATACAGAGGAGGCATGGTGGAGTAATGGATAGTGGCTCAGATTGAGGAATTGGAGAACTGAGTTCAAATTCCAGTCAAATCCATTACATTTACTCATGTGCTAATACCCTTGGGAAAAGTATGAATCCTCTTCTTCTCCCCATCAGCGATGGGTAAGTAGCAGGACAGAACGGGTTCTATAGCCTTGGATGGCAACTGGTCTAATGCAGAAAGAAAACCTACTGCGGGGAAAAAAATCTGCCTCGTTAGTCATGTATTGAAAGATACATGATCGCCAAAGTGTGTATCATGCATGGCATATAACTGACTGATTGGTAAGTAAAACTTCCCATATCTGAGTACTTTCAGCTAACATCAATAGCCATTTTCAAAGACATCTTTTGTTTGTTGTGTGGTCAGTTTAATTTTTTTAAATATTACATAGTCATTCATATATATGTGCTTAGTATGTGATGAGAATCTTGAACTTCCATGCCTGCAAAAATGGCATATCAAAAGGTCGTTATTTCTCTTGACACTGCTATTATTTTAACTACTTTTGCTCCTTGGCAATGTCTCTCTCTCTCTCTCTCTCTATATATATATATATATATATATAAACTTTTGCTCCTTGGCTATATATATATATATATATATATATATATATATATATATACATACACACACACAAATGTAATGAGAATTAAAATAATATAAATTCTAATGTTCACACCATTAATCCAAAAGAGGGATCAATACCACAAGTAGACAAATAATTATTTATTATAGATTTTTACATGCGGACAAAAACAATTACTCACTAAAAACATGCATTCTTGTTTTGATGCATTATGTGCATCTCAACTGTCAAGATGCACATAATGCATCAAAACAAGAATGCATCTTTGTGGTGAGTAATTGTTTTTCTCTGCATGTAAAAACCTATAATAAATATGTGTGTGTGTGTGTGAATTGGGATCAAATATGGATTAGAATCTGACAAAATGATAGGATAAAGAACAAATAGGAAATATTTATAAATATAACATGTTTCACTTTTATTTAAGCTTCATCATAAATTTTGGGGAAATTAATTATGAATGAGAAAATTCCAGTACTTTTAGTTCCGTGTTGTTTGTTTTTTCATTAGTCAGGTAGACCTCATGTGTCTTTGTCTTGTGGTGTTAATGTGTCTGTGTGTAATTGAATTCTAGTGGGCATCTTTGTGTCGGTCTGGTAGTGTCCGTGTGTATAATTCCTGAAGGTGGTAATGGGATGTTGGTTTGTCTGTGTGTTTGTGTATCATATTTCTAGTTGGTCTTGCAGGATTTGGGTGATAATGTGTTTGTGCAAGTCTAGTGGGTATTTTTGTTTCTGTCTGGTAGTGTACTTATGTTGAAATGTTTGATATGGGAGTGAAAGACTTAGCTTACATCAGCCGTAGGTATGTGGATCTTAGATTCTTTAAGCATGGGTTTTATGAATGTTGGTGATATGAAAAAATGTGCTTGGCATATGTTTATTGATGAGAATCTTGAACCCCCCCCCCCTGCCTGGAAAAAAATGATATATATCAAAAGGACGTTATTTACCTTGACACTGCTATTATTTTAACTATTTTTGCTCCTTGGCAATGTGTATTGTCTTAAAAAGTGATGATTAGAATTGTAATAAAACCTAAATATATGATGAAAGTGAATTTATACATTTTGTTTTGTTTGTGAGAATTTACAACAAAAATATTAATCACTCTTTATTTATTAGATTGTTTATTTACAAGAATCACTTATAACATTTAACATGTTTAAGTTTTATTAAAGCTTCATAAGAAAATGATATATGGAGAAAAAGATGAAAGAAATTCTGTTATTTTTATTTTTGTGTTTGATTTTCATTGGTTAATCAGGTTTCACATGCATTCGACTTGTTAAATAAATGTTAGTATAATTTATAGTGTTCCTATTTCAAAGGGAGATAACATGTCCCTTTGAAGCTCCAAGAAATTAACTAATACAATTGCTTTAGAACTAATACAATGTAATATTTATAATTTACCAATTTATAAAGAAATAAATAAAAAAAACAATTGTTTATCATAAATTTATAAACATTTACTAAATTATCAACATATGTGAACCAACTATAAGGAAATCTTTATTTACTATTTTATAAAGTTTGAATCAATTGACAATTAGCTGATGTTTTGCCAACCATTCCAATAAACAATACACTTGTAGTGGTCCACAGACATTGTTGCTGTTTTAATATTTTTAATAAAGTGGAACTTTGACTTCCGAACACCTCCACTTCTGAAAAACTTGCCATATGAACAAAAATTTTTCAGAAAATTTGTTTGCACTTACTAATTAATTTTCACTTATGAAATTTAGAATGGGCTTCCCGCCACTGCATTTCAAACTAAATATTTGATATAAATGTACAGTGCAACCTTGGTTCTTGAACATCTCACATGCCGAACAAATCGGTTTTCAAACTGAATATTCGAGATGAAAATGCCTCGGTCATCAAACAAAATTTTGGTTCTCAAACAACATTGCTGAACCGAGCTGAACTGAGTTAACCCGAATGGAATCATTTCTGAGTTGACCGCCATGTTGTATTCATGTGTATGTTGTGCTGTGATTTTCTTTTTCAATTTTATTGTACTGTGCCTTTTTTTTCCTCTTCATTAGTCCTCAGTCATGGCTCCAAAGAAAGCTAGCAGTGATACTGGTAAAGGAAAAAGAAAAGTTATGAGAAAAACAATTGTTGATGATATTCTCTTCCTACTCAGTTTCATATGGCAAAATCAACAATCTATACTATTCTTATAAATAAAGAGATGATCATTTTTTTCCTTCCCTTTCCACTTACGCCATCAACTCTCCTACATACAGGTATGGTAAAATTAGTGTTTGTCTATGTTTTATCTATTTAGTATTGGGTTTATTTATCTATTCTTAGATTTAATGATTTTCATTAGTTTTGTCTACAAACTTGTGCACAAAGTACTGTTGTTAATGTTTAAATAAGCAATCATCTTGGGATCAGGAACGGATTAATCCATTTTACATTGATTCCTATTGGAAAACTAGTTTCAGTTTATGAACATTTCGGGTTACAAATGAGCTTTAGGAACAAATTAAATTTGTGAACTGAGGTTCCACTCTAAATACTTTTTAATCTTATCTAAATATATTGTATTTTATATTTTTATGTTTTATATATTATTATATATTTTATATATAATAATATAATACAGTATTACAATAATTATTTATACTGCATTTTTATACTCTACTAAATATTTGAAAATATATTTTATTCTTATACTTCTATGTTTTATATACAGTGTACAGGATTATATTATATTTTATATACAGTACTCAATTATATTATTATACAGTACATATTTCTACACATTTCCATCACATTAGATGTAATGTAATGCTACAAGCATTGCATCATCCCAATCACTCTTCTTTGTTACCTTGTAAAATAAACATTTGTAGCACACACATATTTGTGATTATATTAGTGTAAGTGAAAAAAAAATAATAATATGCAAAAATTTATCTACAGTAATGAATACAGTACATGTACATTACTGTACAGCACAGTAACATGGAAATTTTATTAAATTTTTTTTAATTAAAAGTAGGTAAACTGTGACAATGGCGAGTTCACTTTGTTTAAATCTCTGTAAAGTGTGTTTTAGTCAAATATACAGAATATAATCATTGAATTTGAAATTGATATTAATGCAGTAGAGAAATGTAAAAGAAAATTATAAAGTTTAATTAGAGTCAAATAAAATGTATAAAATGCAGATACAGCTCGTAAACTATGCAGTAAAATAAACTACGCATTCAGCTCAGGTTGATTTGTACGATACATTTCATCACTGCAGTTTGTTCCTTTACATTTTTCCATACAGTTACTGTACTGTACAGTTTAATGTGTTACTGTACATGTACAATAAATTTTAAATTTTAGTGGGTAATTTTTTGATAATTTTTGTAGCCCACGATGTCACCCAAGAAGCTGGTTGCTACTAAGAAGAGGCAAAAATATCTGTGCAAATGAAAAAGGAGATTTTCAAAAGCACGAAGAAGGTACCTGTGTTTCTGACCTTGCCAATCTATACGGACATTCACCATCAACAATTTGCATTATCCTAAAGAACAAGATAGAAATAAAAAAAGCTTGATGTAGCCAAGGGAGTTAGCATAATTACCACACATCGGCCAAAAGCCCCAGATGTTAAGAAGTTGTTGGTGCGGATGAATGAGTGGCAGCTATGAGGTGATTCTGTGCCTGAAGATATTATATGTGCAAAGGCAAGGGCATTATATGTGGATCTTATCAGAAAAATACCATGCATGTCTTCTGAAGATGAAAATGCATTTAAGGCAAACTGAGGATGGTCTGAAGAATTTTAAGAGAACCGGCATCCAGTGTAGTGAGACATGGAAAGGCTTTGAGCTCTAATGAAGCTGCCTTGCTTTAGAGGTGTTTTGAAGTGACTGAAAATACAAACCTGATCCTAAGAGAATTTTGGAAGGATCACTTCAGTATCCTAAATTGCTTAAATCTCATTGATAAAGCTATATATATAAGGATATATTTATTTACATTATATGTGTATAATCTTTAAAAAAAGTACTTCAATTTTGCATAAAATATGATTTTTATATCAATATTTTTGGGGCTTGGAACGAATTAATTTAATTTGTTATTTTAAATGGGGAAAATTGTTCTGACATACAAAATTTCCAGTTACGAATCCACTCTTGGAATGGATTAAATTTGTAGGTTCCACTGCAAAGAATATACAAGAAAATATTAACACCAAAAACTGAGTTATAACAAAGACAGAGTTCTTGATAAAAAGGCCAAAGTTTTATTATTGGCAAACAACCAACAACTTAATTACAATTATGTACATTTGTTGATTTGTTAAGACCGGAAAAGAGTCACCGTCTGGTAAGGGGTGAAATATTAAAAACACAAAGAAATGTTCCAAAGTGTAAGGGTGTGTGTGGAAATGCAAATGTGGTTAATTTAGTAATCCAGAAAAAGGAACATGGTAACTACATGCAAATGGTAAGTCTTTGGAATGTTCGTGTGTTGTAGTCCTTGATGAAAGGAGAAGTTAAACTTAAAGGTAATCACTTGAATAAAGTGACTTGAAAATCCAAAAATGGCAGCATGCTGAATAAGATAACACATATGGCATGTTGAAACTTAAAACCAGAAATTTGACAGGAAACCAAATGAAGATGCCATGTTGAATTCAAAATGGTGATATCTGGATGAAAAAGCCATCAAACTGGTGCAGTTGTGAGGTAACCAAACATGATAGTGCAGACCATCATAATGGTGCTTCTGCAAACACACATTAAGAGAATTAACATGCAAAAACCATGAAGAAAGAATCCAAAGCATGGTCTGGGTTTGCTCAATGGAGTTGAAATGGGATAACTCAACTACTCAAGCTCCAGAACAGAAAGGAAAGACAAAGAAAGGAAAAGCAGATTTACTGCATCTCCTTGGTGGGGGAAGAGTAATATATATATATATATATATCAATCAAAAAGGGTAATGGAGAAAAGGACAGTCTCCTGTTTTAAATTTAAACTTATCGAGCCACAAACACTGACCCAATCATACCGCAATATTCCTTACACTAAAACAATACATTTTTACTTAACATTCTTACTATATCTACCATAATACCTCACTGTCTCTATGGAAGTCCTAACTAGTTTCCAGATGTACAATTCTTTTCTGTGGGAGGAATGGAATAAATCAACAATGCATATATATATCTATATTTCTCAAAATATGTGTATGTATGTGCTTGTGTGTGTGATCGGATGTTGTTTATGCATTTCCACAGTTTCCATCTGATTTTGTTTAAATTTTTTTTGTTTTGATAGATAATTCATCAGTGCCAGTTTTGAGTCCAAATTGTTGGCGACAATGGCTCTCCACTACTTCCTATCCATTATAACTCTCAGCAATGTTTTGCTATTTACTATCTGTTCTTGGATATATATCTTTCATAATAAAAATAAATAGTTTAAATTATTACAATAATATTATTATACAGTTCCCTTTTCAGGGCTACCCCCCATTCATGTTGTTAACCCCCCATTTATGGATGTACCTCATTGGCAACCAAATGTTGTTACTAATATTGATTTTTGGGTGGCTGATTTCAAACTTAAACTGCTCCAACTGAACGGCAAAATTTCCCAGTAATGAAAGACCCGGTCAAAGATGGGTTATACTGCTAGTAAGATTGTTATGGCAACGTAACTTGGCTTGTCTTTCCTATTTCTTTTGATTAAGAAATTAAGTAGACATTTAGAAACGTCTTTTCTTAAAGCAAATGTTCCTACTAGTATTCCAGAACTGTTCAAGTTTTTATGCATTATATATAATCTTTGAAACATAGAAAGTTTTGTTAGAAGTGAAAACCACTGGTACATAGAAATCAGTAACAAAACCGTTATCAGTCAAGGTCGCTGATCAACTTCCGTTTTGCTGAACCGGTGGATGTGACATACTTAGTGTACACTGTAAAAGAAACAATCAAATAAAATAAAATTCACTTTCATATGTCTATTTTACTAAAATTTTAATCATGGGTTTTTAAAACAATAAACATTGTCGAAGAGGGAAGGTAGTTAAAATAATAGTGATGTCAAGGGAAAAACATCCTTTTTGGCACGCCGTTTTTGTGGACACAAAGGATCAAGATTGCTGGAAAGTGTTTATTAGTATCCCTTCTAAATATTTCCTTCACAGTAAAGCATTTTTTTCTTTTTATTTAAAAAAGGCCACCCTAATGAAGGAGCGAAAAAAATCGTTATTTTCTGTCTTCTTAATTCCTGTTCTTTTATTGTTCTCTTACTTTCATGTTTATTCTTCTGATACAGATTGTCTCACAGTTAGCAACCCCCTTTACGTCTTTATTGACTTGCTTGGGTTGAAATGATTGGAAAAAAAATCCAAATGTACACATATTTTAATACCAAAAACGACAAAGACACGTCAGGATAAAGAATAAATAATCAAATTTTAAAGCTGTTGTCGCTTTAGTAGTTTAAAGGGAAAATGACAGTGTCGTCTTACTTAGCCTCTTTAAATGTTTCTAATTCTGCTATATTGCTACTTTTTACCTCTGCTTTGTGGATTATTTTCCATCTTTATTCTTTACTTATATATATTTTTTAAATTATACAGCAAACTGCAAAAGAAGTATTTTTTTTCAAACTTACAGGTAAATGAGTCAAGCTGAGCTTGTCTTCTTTACACAAAATAATTAGTTTAATTACAACATTATCTTATCTTTTTAAAGAAAGCTCGACCTAAATTCAAACACATACCAAAGAGGTTTAAGATCTCACTGTTGTCGTTTAACTGGTTTGAAAGCACCCATAACCGGATAGAACCAGATGCCAATGACCTACCGCCCGAAAGAGACAATTGATCTGATTGGAGCTAAAACGAATTTCTAACCAATCACAGAGGTCGATGTAAAAGTGCATTTATTTCATGGTTTTTGTTTATCTCTTTAAAAAAAAAAAAATTTTTGTACTTTTATTTTTTTCAAAGAGAAAACAATTTGAATTATTTTAATTTTTCAAAAAAGGTTGAATTAATTTTAAAAACTGATTCAGGACGAATTTTTGCAGTAAAGGTAAATAAATTTTATCAGTACCTAATATTTTTTTTGTTTTTAATGACGTATTCTTTTTTTGTTGTCATTGTTAAAAAAATAAATAAATAAAAAGACAAGAGTTAAACTTAAAATATTTAGAAAAAAATTTAGACAATTATGCCGAAACAAAAAGAAGCACTTCTGCGTAAAAAAAAGTTTATTTAAAAATTAAATAAATTTGACTGGATTTTGGAAAAGTATTCTTTAAAAAAAGATTACATAATTTATTTATTGAGACGACAGGCCAGGAAACATTATCTGAAAATAACTAAAAACCTGTAAGTGTAATTTTTCTCATTATCTTTTTTATTTTTCCGCCTTTCAATGACATGATAGCGCGCGAAGATTGAATGACAGCTCCTACCGTGAGAAAATTTGAAATGTTAAAAAACAAAACAAAAAAAAAAAAAACTCTAAATTGTTTTTTTTTTTTTACATTTTAGTTTTACTTTCAACAAAGTATCTGAAATATAAATTAAACAATGCATGGTTTTCCCTATGACTATTTTTTTTAGTTTCTTTTGTAAAAAATTTAAATTTTACAAAAAAAAAAACAAAAAAAAACTGTTTTGTTGACTGAATTAGGGCCAAATTCATGCAAGAAAATTTGGTTCGATACGCCAATCTTTTATTTAAATAGTGAGCTTGTATATTTGGTCAATGAATACACAGGTTCAAAATGCTGGTATGAACACTGGTCACTATTGTTTTAGTGAAAAGACGCCGCTATCTCAGTCACGAAGCGAATTTTAATTTGTGTACAATCGATTCTTGACTAATGATAGTCAACATCAACACTAAGTCTTAAAAACAAGAAAGTAATATTTTTACAAATAAACGAGGAATTATTATGGAGAATGAAGATAAGTTATTCAATAACTGCAGAAGTGTACTGTAAATGATAAGTTATTTAAATAAAGTGCTTGAGACAAACACCCCAAATTTATTTGATTTTGAGATGTTTTACCATAAGGAACAATTCCCGAGTTTCCTTTCTTTGCTTAAAAAATGATCTTAAAATTAAATAAAACTAAAAGTATTGGTTTGTCAAAGACGGGTAATGAAAAAATAGTTTTAAAAACTTTGCGACATTCGCTAACATCTCTTGTCATTTAATGTGAACGAGAAACTATCCTTCCTAAAGCAATGGCAGCATCGTAATCATCATTTCCATGACCGTGTGTGGTCGTAGCCTTTCTCAGCACCAACCAGTTACTGCCAGGTATCTAGGTTGAAAGCTAGAGAGGTGCTCCTTTATGCGTATGATTTCTTGGCGGAACCCGTCTCCATCTAGGTCAAACCACAGCTGATGTTCCCAACTTGAAGGCTCCCCTTGTTCATGGACGTCGATTCCATTGAAGCGAAACCGCCACCTTGGCAGTTTTCTTCAGCCTAGGTATCCCGCTATAATGTAGCTACATACATAGTTATGGAACAGTCTCCGTTATTGTGCTAGATGACCCCTACAAAAGAAGGTTTCATCCGCCCTTTGACAGGTCTTGTTTTTAATCATGCTGTGTGTTTTTAGCCATCCTCCTCACCAGGAAAGCCTTCTGAGGAAACCGGTTTGTTAGCCATCAATGACCCGGAGCAGGCGATACGGAGTTACATGGTAACCTGATGGTACCTTAGACACCTTCAAAGTACACCCCTTGGGGTCTCACACACTTCTCAGCATCCTTCCCACTTTTCAAAATCGGCTGCAAAGTTAACTTTCATCGCCAGCAGTTGTCTTGTTACGTTCTCTTTTCTCATCCATGATGTTTTTTAACGTCGATTTTTGGGAAAACACCGGAAATGGCAGGAAGTCAAATCTGGGCTTTGATGTGAGTGATGCGATGCTTTTGCAAAGAAAGAAAGAAAAAAGTATATATATGACATGATGAATCTACTTGTTAAATGCACGTGTGACAATATATGAACTTATTACTTACTCAATGGTACCTGACTACCGAATGAGTCACCCGTGAGAAAAATGTCTGTTCACGTATGGATAGTAAGGTCACCTCTGATTGGTCGTTAAGTTACAATGAATACATTAATCGGTTTTCGTGATATTCAAAAATAGCTGAATATAGTGAATACAGTTGTCATAGACCTTGAATATGTACAGATCCTAGAAAACTGGTTACTGAGTTCACGTGCCCATTTTTCCTTGCATATCAACTGGAAGTGTATGTTGTTTTTAAGAACAATTTCATTGTACATACTGTCCCGGGAGAACCATATGATTCCACTTGATGGGTAACTTGGGTGATAGAATAGATAAAAAAAAAATTGAAAGAAAAGCTGACAGCAATGAAAAAAGAAAAGATATAAAAAAGAAAGATGACGACTGAAAAATAAAATGTTCACAATTAACAAGAAATACTCTAACCATAAAGAAGTGAACGTATGAAACATCTATTTAAAAATCTTATATTTTAAAATACAGTTAAAAAACTTAAAAAGTGAAAAAAATACAGCATTTATATGAATCAGCGTGAATGAGGATTGGAATCAACCTCATTTTCTCCATATTTCAAAGTGGAGAAAGTTCCACTAAGATAGTTTTTTTTCCCCCCTAAGAACCGCTAATTTGTTGAACACACTCGTGTGGAAGCTTTCTTGAAAACTACAATCTTAAACTCTTCAAGTCACCAGTCTATCCTCATTTCTTACCATCTACTTTTAATTTCACATCACACACGTCATTTAGTAATCCTCTACTTTGAGTGGCTCTCAAACCTTGTATTGGATGAACTTTAGTATAAAAAATGTTATTTGGATGTGAGCATGAAAATAGCGCCTCTCTTGACTTTCCTATGTTGTTGGGTGACCAACGAGTTTGAAATCAAGAAAAATGTAAGATAAACCAGCATAGTGCTTTGGGAGACACACTATCAAAAATTGTTTGTGTCTTAAGTCCTTAACCATAATCATGAATCAGAACGCTAGTTTTTTTTTCTCTCTCCACAAACAAATGTATATTGTATTCTAGCTATTTCTATTTGTTGATACAACAAATGAATTTGATTTTTTTTTTAATGATAGCATAGCAGTTCTGCTAGCCAATTTCAAGAGCAGATTAACCAAATTGAGTTGGGAACAGAATCATCATTGAACAAAACTAGTAGATTGTCTGAAATGTACTGTAACAAACTCTATTGGTGAAGAAGCTAATTAAAATTAAAAATTAGCATTTTATTAGGAAGAACTTAGTGGAGTTATTCGGGTGTGGGCAAATAGGGCGCCAAATTTCATGGCGACGCAGAAGTGGAAATAGCACGATTATTGTTTGAGTAAATAAAAACTAGTTATTCAGCCAGAATTTTGAAGAACACTTGTTTCAAGAGCCATTATTTTTTTTTTTTAATTTTCTTCTGGACGCTGTCAGCACAGCTTCTACAATCGCAATTGAAAGTCGTACGCAATAGGACAAGAAGATGTCTTAAAATGCATAAAAACTCCTGACTTTTTTTTGTATGGAGCATAGTGACGGAGAATGTTATTTTCCAAGACAAATTGTGCAATTTTTTTTTATTTCTTGCATAGTATCAATTTTAGATTAGATATCAATTAAAAATCGTATGAATTCGAAATTTGTCGGACATTGTCGCGAACTGCTAATGCGCGGGTAATAATAGGAAAGTGTCGAATAATGAACAAAGGTGGAGTATAAAAGAAAACGAATAAAAAAAAAATCACGTTTTTTAGTTTTTAAAAGAGGAGGGATAATGTATGCATGAAAGATTTAGAGAAGAAAAATAAATTTAATAAAAAAATGTAAAGTAAGCTGAAGCAAGCTACAGAATTGAATAATTTCTTCAAGATTTGAATTATTTTAAGAAAATAACTTAGTGTTACTGTTAGTGTTTCTTTAAACTAACACTATTTTTTCTTTTTAAAATAAATACGTTTCTTACCCAATATAACCTTGAAAAAAGTCAGCAATGAAATAAGAAGAGGTATATTTTTACAATGAAATGAAAAGGTAGGGAGAATAATAAAAACTAAAAACAGAAAAAAGATCTGAAGAGTAAAAAATAAAATGTAAGAAAAAAATGAAAAACAAGTTACTTAAAACAGTAAACACATATGTCAGGGTCTTTTTTTCAATGTTATACTTTTATTTTTCACTACTACTGGCTATATACTTGTCGGTGGTAATGGAAAATAAAACTATATATTAAAACATTGTATTACAAACAGTACAAATAAAAACGGAGTTGTTGGCAAAATAAATAAAGAACTATAACGCGGGAAATGTAGAAAAATACAATTCATACTAGGAAGTTAAGCGAAAGAATATAAACAAAAATAAAATAGTGTAAGTTTCAAATTAGAGAGAAAAAAACAGTAAGAAGACATTGAGTTTACGAAATAAAAAAAGGAAAGATCAATATTAATAAGGGAGTGGGTTGCGAAGTAGATAGTGACATAGAAGAAATAATAGTGAAAGTCTGGGTTGCTATATAACTGAATTCGGGAGAAGAAACAGAAAAGCTGAAAATAATGAAAGAGTAGTGAAAAATAGAAACGGAAAAAATCGTAATGAGAGTGGGTTTTAACGGTAAGAAAAAATCAGCTTAAAGAGTGGTATATAGTAAATAAGAGAGGGTGGTAGAAAAGGGGAGGAACAGCAAGCACATCAGAGAGAGGGAAAATGAAAGCTGGTAAGGAGAGGAAGGAAGGCTATATTGTGCGAGTGAGTGAAAATAGGGAGGAGAATTACTTGAAGTCGTAACAACAAAACTCGCTACTATCAGTAATAGTAACAATAGTAGTATTATTATTGATATTAGTAGCATTACGTCCTCTTCCTCGTTTTTAGTAGTGTGATAGTTTTATGTACGTGTTTATTATTACTACTAGTGCTACTTGAGTGCGGGCGCTATATTCTGATAGTCCTCTCTTTTTCTTTCTTTCTCTTCCTTGCTCGTTCCGAATGATTCGGTTTTCTAAAATAGGATACAATCATAGGGATTGTGAGCAGTCTGTGTAGTGAAAAGAGCCGACTAGATCCTGCTTACGAATTGAAAGAAGAAAGCTTGCGACAAGAAGAGAAAGACTTATCTCCGGTCGAGAGAAACCTCGACACTACGATTCAAAAGAAGAAGGAGGTGACCACCATGACAGGAACAGATTGCGAGGAGGGTTTGATGCGACCGAATAATGGAAACTTCACTTGTGGAGTTGTTGAAGGTAAGTTTAAAATGAGAGAAAAAAAAGATGAGAAAAGATCTTCATTGTTTATTTATAATAAATACAAATAAAAATATAAGAAACTTGCCACATTCTTGTCTTTGATTTTTCTTCATACGCGTCATTTTGATCTATGGTTAAAAAAAAAGTTCAGTTTTTAAATAATCGTTTTTACATAAAAACTGATCCCATTTTTTTTTTTTTTTTTCACTAAATTCGACAAAAGTGCTTTGGTTGAGTGGAAAAATATTTTCAAGTAAAAATAAAATAGGATTTAAAGATTACTGAACTTTGTTTATAAAACTGGTGTTTTCTTCATCATTTGTTAGTGATGCTGATTTTCGCTTCCATTAAGAAATAAACAAAAATCTAAAGATCATTAGAAAGTAGAAAATGCAAACAAAAATTAAAATTTTGACTGATCCAGTGATTTGTCTTGTAATTTAATTTGTATAAAACGTGAAAAATATCAATGTACAGTAAAAAAAAAAATGACGTAAGATATATAAAGTTATTTTTCTCTTATAAAATTTCATCATTATTCAGTTTATCATTTTTTATCTTTGATTCTAAACCCGCAAAATGAAAATAATTTTTATTTCATTGCAGAAGATAGAAATAAGATAAAAAAATCGTTTGATTATTTCTCTCTATCAATCTTTACAATTATTTTACTGAATATAAGCAAACTTATTACATTTTAGATTTATTTTATTTCATAAGCAGAAATCCATCGAGCTTATTAAATAATAAAACAAAAAACTAACGTCAATTTCGCTTTTATGTTTATTTAAAAGTAAAACACTGTACATGATTTTTTTTTTAAAGAATCGGCATTTTCTTTTTTAGTTTAAACGAGGATTATCAATATTTTCATTTCGAAATATAAGTTTTAATTTATTTGGATTTCTGAATGTATTTTTCTTAAATTCATATCAAAATCTTTCTTAATCTTGCTTCACTTCACCTCCACCCAGGCAAAATTGCAATGGAGGTCTGCTCGATTTTTAGTTTAACCTAATTTACTTTGATTAGATCTGTTTTCTTTTCTTTTTTTTAATACAAATACACTTCTTCTTTCGTAAATATATATTTTAATTATTCATTCATTAACAAGACTAAGTGATGAAATGTTAAGTCATTTCAATATTCTGACTATATTGCCCCACCCCCAGTTTTAAATTTCATTCACAAATATGCATACTGTTTATTACCCAATGAAACATTTTACTCTGTCGTTATTGAATCAGTTTAAGATAAATATGTTCGAATTTTCCTAATTTTCATTAATGTTAATAAGTTACTTTTTTTTCTTTATTTTTATGGAAAAAAGCGCACTGTAGTAAAAGCAAAAAAAGACTTTTTTTTGCTTGGCCGCCATGTCGACTAACTGTCAAGAAAAACCTTCGTTAGTCCATCTGTGATGTCTTTTTTTTCTTTTCTTGTTTTCTTTCGCCTCTTTTTCTATCGTTTTGTGAATAATAAAAAAGTACTTTTTGTTTTCTGAAATCTACTTGTACGTAAAAGAAAATGTTTTATGTCTGGAATGAATGACTAGTAATAAAAAATCAATTTTCAGAGTAAGATGACTTATGCCAAAAAAACATTAATTGAAATTCAACTTCGAAATGTTACAATAATATGGATGAAGTTTTTAGTTTTAAATAAACATGTTTTTAATTTTATCCTTTTAAATTTTTAATTTTGAGTCCACAAGCAGTAAACTCGATTCGTAAAGAACAAGATGATTTTCTGATTTATTATTTTTAACAAAGATAAATTCTTTATTTTTTATTTTACTGAAAAGCTTGCAAATGATTTTTTTTAAAAAAGGCCATCACCAGTGATTTTTTTCCGTCAACATTGAAATATTGGCACTCCTTTTAAAAATTATAAATTTTACTTCCGAGGTTTTTTTTCCTATTGTAATTTTACTTATCTATCAATTCTAATCTGTAAATTTTAAAATATCAAATCTAATTAACATATTGTCAATCATAATTTTATTGATTTCTTTTTTCCCGAAGCTCTAAATGACACATGACATTTTTAACAATAGATTTTAATTTTTCATTTCATCTGGTTTTCATTCCATTTTTTTCAAGTTTTAAAAAGGAAAAAATATTTGCATTTTTTAATTTTATTTTTATTATAGATGTCAATGTTAGCACAGTTGTCTAACTGAAAGAAAAATGTTTCTATTTTTGTCTTTTATGGTCAATTCAGAACCGCTAAAGCGAGTTTTTAGCCTCAAATTGTGACTTTATTTTTGGCCTTGCTGTTTGTGTGTGCGAGAAAAAGCGCATTTCCTCCCTGGCTTTGAAAAAATGGGTATTGCGTTATTTTTAGTTTTGAGGTCGTCAGAAACCCGACTACAACCCAAACAGAAATGGCAGTGCCGTTGCTCATTAGGTATTTAAAAAAAAAGCTTCAGTAGTTTAAAATAAATGGTTGACACAAATTCTTGCTAGTATCTGTGTGTCGAAAAAAATATTTTACATTTTTCATAGTACGATACCCGCACACATGCACTGATGGGCGGAAATATTTTTACACCTTAAAAAAATATAGCTTTTAAATTCTTGGAATATTTTTCCCTTGAAGCATTATTAATTTAAATATCGTAAATTTTTATCAGTTATTTAAAAAGGGTTTCGTTTATTTATATTTACAATCATATGAATAAATGAAATGTAAATGACATGATTTTTTAATTGAACCAGTAGGGAACTCTTTTTTTTTTTTTTTTATCTATATTTTTTGTAAGAAAAGCCTTAATTAATAACTGAGTCGACGGGTGGTTGAATTTCACCAGATCAAAAAATATTTGCTTCTTTTCCCCCTATCATAATGAACACAGAACAATTTTTTTTTTTTTTTTTACAAATTTTGTGTATGATTTTGTACTCACTGTCTTGAAATAAATTATTTTTGACTTCTTGGATAAGTAATCATCTGTGACAAAAAATTATTAAAATCACTTGAATATTTAAAATTAAATTAATAGTACAGATTTTGCATAAGAGTTTTTGAAGTAATTTACGCTTTTGAATTTTTTTATAACTTGTCCTAAGTAATTTCAGTTATAATTTTATGTACTGCTTGGTATGGCAATTACTATGACCAGTGAGCCAGTGACAATTTAGTAAACGTTGATAATCAGTTATTGTAGCTACGTAAAAAAATACATTTTGTTGACTCGGGCTAACATTAGTTGTAATAATTGTAAAATTGTAACAGTTACTATTTGAGCGAGTACTATGTATTTTTTCAGTATTCATATTTTTTCAGTATCAGATACTGATAAATTGAGTCAAGCTGACCTGTATGTGTCTGAGTAAGCTACTGCTACTATTATTGATTGCTTCCTTTTTACCTCCTCTAACTATTCTCAAGGGAACTGTTAGTGTTACTATTAGAATATAGAATTCTTATTGAACAAGAACAAGTGTCTATGTTCTTAGCTATTTTTAACTACTGTACAAGTTGCAGACTTTATCAATCAAGACATTCAAATCAAGTGTTAAACAAATAAAAGCATAAATTACAAAAAAAATTAAACAAACTAATGATCTTTTGCATTTCCCCATTAATTTGATAGATTTAAAAAAATAACTTGGTTTACTTTTGTGATATTTATTAAAATTATTTTTGGAGGAAATCCAATAAAAAATCTGAAATCTAATTACCACATACTGACAGACATTTTATGCTTTTAAGGTCAACGAGAAGTTTATACTTGAAGAAAGAAGTCTAAGCTTGCTAAGTTTTATTCCCTGGTTGTGAGCAAGATTAGGATTTAACCTGTATATATTTTGATTTGTAGCTTTTAATGTTTATTTTTAATCACTTTAACCCTGTAATATTGATCCAAGTAAAGCCAGCTGAGAATGGCTACTAGCTGTTCACATGAAACTGGTTGGTGAGCTTTGGAAAATTGACTAATGTCACTTACTATTTCTACAGCTATTGATTTTCTGTATTTTTCTTGTGATGGCACATATTGTTGTCTTCTCTCATTTATCAAGAGACATCTCTTAATTCAGCTTGAAGCTGACTGCCTAGATGCTTGTAGAAAATTCTGGAAATTTCACAGTTGCATCAGTGGTGAGGAGTTTGCTAGAGTACAACTAATAAGAATTTTCTCCCTCTTAGGTTGGCATAATTTGACATAGCAGTCGAGAGAAAGAATTCATTTTGAGGAAAACAGTCGCTTTACCTTTTTATTTATTTAAGGCAATCTTACTGGCTCCCTATCCAGGTTTATTTTCCATTTTGATTTTATTAAATTTATTTCTTGAATTGTTCATTTTGGAAGTTGTCATTTGATCTTTAAATTTTGATACTGACAATTTTAAATGTGCAATGAAATTGCATCTAGACAGATGCATTGTCTTCTTAAAAGAAATTAGTTGATTAAAACAACTCTGAGAGATGAACACCTTTCAAGCTTTTAGTTTAATCTTGACAATTTTTTTCTTGTTATTGACAGAAACCACCAATTTAATAACCTTTACTTCAGGACTTGTTAAGCTTCCTACTTTTGAACAACTAGGAGACTAAGATAGTGTTGAATTTGAAAAAGAGTTGACATCATTGGTTTGCATAAGAATTAAGTTTACAAAATATCTGCAAATGTTATTAGTTTTTCAGCTTTTAAATTATATTAGCTTAGTATATTATTACTTTTGATAAGACTATGTATTACCTAGCATTGTACGTTTGATAATAGAAGTTTTGTTTTATTTATCTTTTTAAGAATACATCTTGTCAGGAATATATTGTTCTGAAAATGTCTTAAAACAATCTTCATAAATGTTAGATTTTCATATTTGTCTTGTAAACAATTGCAGTGGATGATGGTGCAACTTAGTTTTTGTATGATTATTGGGCACTTGGTGAGGATTGAACTGATTGGTAACTTGTTAGACACTATATCATGAAGTGTTGTTGCATTAGATAAAGTAAAGAGATTTTTTAAAATTTTGTCAACCAAATAATTTTCAGTGACATTTGATAAATTTGTGTCATTCCAAAGTTTATACTGGTTTGTTTGTTTGTCTCCTTGTGCTTTTCATATGCTTTTATTATAATCATTATCATCATCTTTTAGTAAGTGACAAGTGCATGATCAAAGCTGATAGGATGACATCTGTTTTTCCATTGCAAAGTAATGAGATTTTGAACTGTATGTACAGCATACATTTAAGTATGAACTATTAGGTTCTTTGTCAGGAGATTTGCAACTGTAATGAGCAGTGCAAATAACATTTTTGACTAAAAGGTAAAATAACAGCAAAAAAACAATCTTGGTTGAATAATTATTTTTCTTTTGTTAATATAAAATTAACTTAAAGTTAGATTGATCATATTTGCCAAAAAATTAGGTTGATTTTTTTTTTTTTTTGATTTTGATTTTTTTTTTTTTTGATTTTGATTTTTTTTTTTTTTTTTACGATTTTGAAGCAGGGAAAATCTAAAGCCCAATTCTCAAAACTTAATTTTTCTTTTTCTTTATATTAGATTTAATGTAGCAAAACTGAAGTAGCAATAATGTTTTACATTATACTGATAGAATAAGATTTTCCCTGTTTGTTTTACAAGTAAACTTGTACTCTGATCGATTTAACAAACAGTTAAATTGTAGTTAATCTCTTACACATGAGGTGATTGCTTGATACCTCTGCCTTTGTTTTATGAAGATGTCATCCACTGGGTTTAAATAACATTAAATCTGTGAACAACCATTATCTTTCTATTCTTTTCCTCGTCTGACTATTGTTTTTCAAAACTATTTTTTAATAACCATATCCTGAAGGGATGTGGTTATTAAAAAATAGTTTAGTATTAGGCAATTATTATCATTAGTCTAGGCAGATTACTTTTCTTTATTATTTGTGTTGTATATTCTTGGGACAGATAGTAGAGTGGTTTCTCATTGCCTTCTCTATGATTTGGAATTCAGTTTTCCTTAGACTGGTTGCAACCTAAGATTAGAGATGTAAGTCTACCCTGGTATTTAATCTAGAGCTGTGGGAAGAAGAAATGGATTCATGCCTTTTCTAAAGGCGTTTATGCTGAAATGAATGAAATAGGCTATACATTGACTTAAATAGGTTTTCTTCATTGTAGAAATACGATTTTTGGTATTAAATCACTTAAATCTTTTTTTTTTTTTTTTAATAGTTTGGTTGTTTTTTTAACAATAATTGTGTGTGTGTGTGTGTGTGTGTATATATATAATATATATATATTATATATATATATATGCAAATTTTGATTAGGAAAAGAATTGATATTTTTTATGAGTAGTTCTTTGTCAGCAGTATTTATATTAAAATGATAACACTGCTACAAATATAGAATATTTTCTATTAGCAAATGAATTTGTATCATTCTGCTATAAAATGTGATATAAAATTTTTTTTTTCTTTTGCTTAGATTACATCAATGTATTTTTTTTTTTTTTTTTTTTTTCAAAATTCCAGGTTTTTATGGCAGACCATGGACCACTGACCAAAGAAGGATCATATTCAAATGGTAAGCATTGTTGACATCATCCTGTTAATAAATTTAGTATGGAACCATTTTATATTGATATTTTTTTTTTTTTTCTTTTTTTTTTTTTTTGGTAAGAATTCATAGTTTTCATTTTCTTTATTTTAAAAAAAATTTTTTTTTTTTAAACGAGTGGTATGGATATGGAAATATATTCTTAAATTAAGGCATCCTTCTTTTAACTGCACGTTTATACCCAATCTTGTGGTTTTTACAAAAATCTTCATGTTTTCTATAATTTTTTTTATTTAAAAACTTGTTCCCTTTGTGGCTAATACAAATTTTAAGGACAGATGTTGGTTTATAATTGTATGCATTAAATGATATGCAACTAAAATTCTTTCATTGTCTTATAATAAGATAGTTGATGGCAACATCCTTTTTTTAGAGGCTATTACTAATAAATTTTAAAATTCTTAAGGGATTGTATTTGGAAAAAAAATAGAATTTTTTTTTTTTCCTAACAAAGGAAAACTTCGATGCATCAATTTGTTTTCTTATAAAGTGACAAATGAAAATAGTTTTTATTTATGTATTTTATTTATATACTTTATAGTTAAGTGAAAAGAAAAGTTAAGATGCTAATTTTGATCTGAACATTTTCATTTGATTAAAGAAAAAAAACAAGTATTTTCAAGTTATGTTAGCATTTGTGAACAAACCTTAATGTCATTCTAATAAAGTTTTATCTTTTTATTTAATCTACATTTGTTAAACTCGGTTGTTTACTTGAAAGTGATCTAAAATTCTATTTAAGTAGAATGAAGTATCTAATATTTTTTCTGTAGGTATGAAAAAGTTCTCTTAATTTTCTCTGATGTTGGTTTTTTAGACTAATGACTCTGCTAATGATCCAACTATTTGCTATCCTATGTTAGGCAGCCCTACAAAACAGAGTACTATATATATATATATACACACACACACTGATGGGAATTAAAGAACAAATTTAAGAAAAATTATTAGTTTTTCAAATTTAAATAATTGTTAAAAAACATTTTTCACATTTAATATTTCAAGAAGGGTCAATGACTATTGAACAAAAAATTGTTTCCCTCAATTTTATGAATTCAAAAGATTTGTATAGTTCTCCCTAACTGTTTAAAAGTGAAAACAACAAGCACTGTAGGTTAAAAATGTTTTGTTGATAGTAGCATTTCTGTTTGCTTTTTTTATCTTTGGAAATCTCACACATAGCCAGTTACATTTGCTGATTGCTGGAAATTGACAATTCTCTTTTGAAATCTGACTGTTGGTAGCCATTGAAAAACATTAGCCTTGCTCTGCTGTTGTCATTGTGATTTTTACTATACTATTAGGATTTTTCTGTATATTGGCTATAAAACAATACAATATATGATACTTTGTAAAGTTTGTGATCTAAATGGATTCGTTCTTGATAGTTTAATATATTTAGCAGAAAAACAATTTTCATAGAAATATCAAATTGTAATTTTCTTAGTTGTGAGTACATAGTAATTATGGAAGCAGATAAAATTAAATATAAATCAGAAACGCTTAGCCAATTATGGGAATATTGATTTGACTAAATGAAATGAATTAATATTTTTTCCATAATCAAAGTTTCCTATTGAGCAACTATATTGTCAATATACTTTTAGCTATATGAAAAGATTTACTCTTTTTTCACTTGAGTTATTCATACAGTTTTGATTGTTCAGGTGTTTAACTCCAATTAATATTTTTTTTCCCCAAACTGAAATATTAGAACACCTGAACAAGATGGCTCAAATAAATGAAAATTTATTCCTAGTTACTTGACTTCTGAATGTTAAAATTATAGATGTACATTGCAATAACAATTAGTGGTTAATTCATGTAGGTCAGTAAAATGTGTAACAGTGGCTTGGTTTTAGTGACAAGTTCAGCCAAGGTGTTAGACCAGTATTGGGGGGGGGGATCTACCAACACAAGTGCACTACTCACTTGTGATCATTAGTGTGGTAGTATGGTAATGCTTCTTTATGCTGTTGTTGAGCTTGTAGAATTTAGATTTCCTTCCCTCTCAATTGATTTACCCCAGGGAGGGGAGAGTGGAGTAGGGCTACTCTATTTGTAGTGGTGGCTGCTGTTATAGCAGCATTGAGGATAACTTCAGCATTGGCTTCCTTTCTCTTGCCTTTTCTTTTAAAATATGGAACACTCTGACCTTGTCTTATTTTTTGCCTTCCTTCTCCCTAGCTTTTTTTCTTCACTTAAGCTGAGAAACATGTTTGTCTAACCATACCTTTTTCTATCTGCTAATCTGTTTTAGACAGCAGTTTCAGAATTTTTTCTTCTACTCTCCCTCTTCATCATCTACTTACAGACTGCTGTTCTTAAAAAAAAAAAAAATTTGTGTATATATTTTATTTCCAAATTTAAATATACAGATTTCTTGTGACTCATATTTGGTACAAATTGGATGTGAACATTCTAAGCAATAGCTAATTACATTAAGTTCATAAGAACTTTAAGTAGGTACCTCCATTAATTTGTTTAAAAAACAGCTAAGCATGATGAAAAAGTCCCCGAACTTAATAAAAACAAAGTTTTATTGTCAAAATCTTTATTATTAAGAGAGAAGACAAAGTATTTTTTTGTTTATTTTAAAAATTTTTTCACTCCTTTCTAATGTTAGAAATTTTTTTTTTTTTTTATGTATCAATAGTGTAACAGAACTGGTAATGGAAATTTTTGTGCCTGTTTTTTTGTTAACATATTAATTTGGAAAGTCTTGAAAAAATCAAATAATTGTTGGATCATAATGAAACTTTCAGGGCTTATTCACAAATGAATTTATTTTTGAAATTATTAGTTTTAGAAAATCAAGGTAAAAAATATGTATTTAATTTTTTTTTTTTTTTTTTACATCTGTTACCCCCCTCACCTACTTAATAAATTTTTAACTTTAATTTCATGAAATTTCTAGAAATTAAATTCATCCTCCAAATGTTTTTAAATCAATTTATTTTTGTCAAACAGAAATACTATTTGCCAAAAATATACTTTGAATCATAAAATTAAAAAATGCAATAAGGCTATGACTAATTAGAAAAGTTTTTAATTGCTTTTATAAGTAACCGTATACAATATTATCAGAAAATAAAAGTGATGGCAATAGTAAAGAATTCAATAAAACATTTAGATAAGGGAAAATATTTTCCTAAAACTTAAGATTAGTGAGTACTTAAAAATTAAATAAAAAAAGCGCTCATGTCATTTGCTTCAATTATGTTTTACAGATAGTCTCTGTAGAACATGTGTTATCACCTTGTCAAACACTCTACTATCAGGTTCAAAAATGCATTTTAAACTAATAGTAAATAATGTTTCAAATCTGATTAATTATACTTTAAATCAGCTAATATTCCTCAAGTAAAGTTTCAGAAAAGTATATTTTAGTTCTGTAAGATTTTTTAATAAAGAGAACTACATTGCTATGAAAGATGGCTAAAAAGGTTGCTAATCAGCTATTTTAGCAAAAAAAAAAAATTTAACTCCTTCCAGACAATTTAATTTTAGAAATACAGCAAAGTATTTTGCTTATTGGAAATATTAAATTGAATTTATTAGCTTGAAATTAAAACTGAAATAAAAACCTCATTTTTCATTTTGAAAAATTCATCTTGAACTTCAGGTATCTTTTTTTTTTTTTTGTGACGGTACCTATACTAAGATTAGAATTTTGTACTTAGATTTTAAAAAAAAATCTCATTGATTAAATTTCAAAGTATTCAAATTGTTTTTATTATAAACAGTTTGCCAGTTTTATTTTAAGTACCTGCAGAACTTAATTACAAATTTGTATTTCTACTTTGAAACTGATGTTTTATTTGAATCCAAGAATTTGAAATTGACTTCAATCTTTGATTAATTGAAATTTGGTTGATATGAGAAATTCAAAATTTTTGTTTTATTCTGAATGAAGATGTTTAAATTAGTTTGATTTTCAAATGATACTCCACTTGCCTGTTATTTTGTGGATACCCATATTTGAGTATGTACCTTGTATGTGTTTTTTGTTTTAGCCATGTAAATTAAGTCACATGAATATGCAAGCTGGTAGATATAATTTGCCCTTTAAAAAAAAAAAAAATTAGGACATCTACTTAAACATGGGTATCCACAAAATAACATTTGGAGTAGTAGGCAATGATTTGAAGACCATGTTTAAAGGCCACTTTATCAGGAAGCATTTAAGCTAGCTTTTGCAGATGCTCTTGATTGGGCCTTCATCACAAGAAGGTAAGGAATAGGGAGGAGTAGATGTGACAGGCAACAATAAACTACAGAAGAACTCAAAATTGATAGTTGAATTTAAGTATTCCATTAGTATTTAAGCTTACCTTATAAAAGTTCAACAATAATTCTTCTGCTGCCATTTAATTTGAATATAATTTGATGTATGTAGGCCCTTACTTTGTGTACAAACAATTTTATTTCATGGGTGACTTTTGCTGGATTTTGCAATTTTGATTATTCCCAAATTTATTTCCAAGTTATAAAAATTATCATACAAAAAATCTTTTGCAAAAAATCGCTAAAAACAATCACAATAATGAAAACCTTGGGAGTCCCAAATTACTGGTCTGGATCCAGCCCAGAATTTGCTCATGGAGTCAGCCTGATTCCAAAATGGTATATGTTGGGCCATGGCCTTTAGGAGTAAAGTTGAAAATATAATTTTATTTTAATTTGAGAACAGTAATTTTTTCATTTGAACATGAGCTATTGAAAGTTAGAGAGTTGTGTCCCTTTTTGTTTTTATCAGTAGAAGCCAAGATGGTGGAATCTGAAAACAATTGCAGTAATGAAAACTTGGGAATCCAAAATTTCAGGATTGCATGTCCGGATCTGGCCTGGAATGTTTTTAATTTGGTCATGTCTGATTCCAAAATGATGTTGTGCTATGGCCTCTAGGAGTAAAGTTGAAAAAGTGTGACACACTGACATTTGCATTTATTATATAGAAGTAATAATTGCAGAAATCTTTTAAGATTTTAACTAATTTCACTGAAGGCTTTCCAATTGAAATTGAATAACATATTTGAGGAAATTGTAATAGTTGTTGTCTGAGTGAAAAGGAAATTTATAAAAATGAGTGATAACTAGTCAAGCTGATTAATAATAAAAAAAAACCTTAAAAAAGCTACGATGATTATCATGTTTTACACTCAGTATTTTCTCTTGCATGCATGCAGTCTATAGATTTGGGTTTTGAAACAATCTTAAAATTTCTTTAACCTAATTCTGATAATCACCTCTATAGCTTCATAGATTGTGTTATATATGAAAAGCATCCATTTCTTAGTAATAAAGTGTACTTATTTTTAGATTGCAGCTCAGCATTAACTTAGTGGACTGAGATAGATAAAATGGCAGCTACTAATAGAATATTGCATAGTTTAAAAAACATTTGATATATAGATAGGCACAACATTGTTAACCAAAAATATTAAAGTTGGGATACTTCTCAGTAAGTTTCAAGATAACAATTATCAAAATAATTTATTTTAAACTAGATTATTAAAATTAGAAAAAAAGTTATATAAGGCCTACACAAGTTTTACAGATTACATTTTTATTTTTTTCCTAAACCAGCATTGGCAGTTTCATGAGCTCAAACATTTATGGTACTAACTTTGTTATTGATGTATAATTTCCACTTTTCTGTTTTGTTTTGCATTATTCACATTCAGTTTTATTTATTTTTTTCAGGTTGAGTAAAATGGGATTGAATACCTACCTTTATGCTCCTAAAGATGACTGCAAACACAGAGCCATGTGGCGAGATTTATATTCAGTGGAGGAAGCTGGTAAGAATTTTTTTTTATTATTAACTAAATACCCAGATCAATAATTGAAAAAAATATATAATAAAGAATTGTGTACCTAATATCCAAATTAACAAATTTAATTTTTTTTCTTGTCCTTTTGTAGATTTTATTAGTTTGGAGTGATAGAAAATATTCTTTTGGTATATTTCTTAAGTTGTGATATTTGTTCATAAATTTGTTTATACTTTTTATTTGTATCTCTACAAATTTCTCTTTAACAGACTGCCTGACAGGACTAATTGATGCTGCCCATGAACAGAATGTCGAATTTGTTTATGCACTTTCTCCAGGGTTAGATATTACATATTCTAGTACTAAAGATGTCACAGCTCTTAAGAGGAAATTGGAGCAGGTAATTCAATTTTCTGCAAAATTATGGGAACTTATTTTATTGATGTCATTACACATCATTTGTAATAATATAGCATAATTATGTTGTAATATGTGAAATTGCTATTATTCTAATGTGCTAATAAATAATATTGGTTGTTTACAATCTTATCCAAAATTAATTTAATCAGGATTTACTTTGAATCTGCCACATCTGAAAATTTTAAGGAATTGTTGGTTTTAAATTAAAAAGTATTAATTTAATGCTTTTATTAAGATTGTGTGCAGTATTTTGAATTTAAAATGTTTGTTCACTTGAATCTACTTGAATGTATCAAATATAATTCATATTTCTTTGTAGGTCTCCACATTTGGCTGTAATGCTTTTGCACTGCTGTTTGATGATATTGATCCCCAACTTTGTGAAGCTGATAAAAACATTTTTCAGTCAATTGCTGCTGCTCAGGTGTCGGTTACAAATGAAACTTACCAACACTTGGGACAGCTTAAATTCCTCTTTTGTCCTACAGGTAATTCAGGACTTTTTTTTTTTATCTATTAGATCAATATAGCATGTCACACAAATAATAGAAAAAATAGTCTAATGTCATTTTTATATTTCTGATCATGGTTCTCCACATCTTCCTTTTCCTTAGCTTAATTAAATAGCAGAGATTGTTTTTAAGAACAGTTTCTTCTCTTAAGTATTCTGAAATATTATACAAATAAATTTTAATGTTTTCCAATTTTTTGCTGATTAGAATTTCTGAAAAATTAAGTCAAGGGACTTAATTATTATTTGATAATATATCAAATTGAATTAAATACATTCAATTATAAAAATAAATATTGATAATTTATGTAATGAAGTATTTTTTTTTTTTTTTTTTTTTCAGAATACTGTGCTGCCCGTGCAGTTCCAGCTGTGGCCTCCTCAGAATATCTAAGCACCATTGGGGCAAAATTATTGCCAGACATTGATGTTATGTGGACAGGTGAGTAGAGCCTATATTTTCTTTTACTTTTATTTGGGACTGGATATTTTTTTTTTTTTTTTTCTTCAGAATTTTTTCTTTCGTTGGATGTCACTTTTTTGAGTCGAATGCTTTTATTCTATATTCATTTTTTAAATTTGTTTACCTTAAAAAAAAAAAAAGAAGTATTTCATAATAAGCATATTTTGCTAATGAAATATTTGACTCAAGCTGGTCACACTAACCATAAAGTATGACTTAACCAAATTTCAAATGATTAAAAATATTAAAAATAATTAACAGAAATTATTTCATGTCAGCAGTTCATCTCTTGATTTTCGTTTTTTGTTTTTTTTTTGTTTATTTTCTGTTTTTTTTTGTTTATTATTTTCTGTGAAAATCCCCTTTTTTTATATATATATATATATATATAACCTTAACTATATAATTTACTTTCTAATGATGAAATACAAATGGTAAAAGTAATTATTCTCTAGTTTAAAATCTTTTTCTTTCCAGGCTGTAAAGTTGTTAGTAAAAGGATAACAATCCAGACTTTAACAGAAGTATCAAAAGTGTTACAGAGGCAGCCAGTGATTTGGGATAATATTCATGCTAACGATTATGATCAGAGGCGAGTTTTCCTTGGTCCTTATGATGGCCGTTCTCCAGAAATCATTCCCTATGTTAAAGGTGTGTTGACCAATCCGAACTGTGAATTTGAAGCCAACTATATACCACTACACACCTTAGCGCAATGGTGCAAGTCTAATGTAAACGGAGTCAAAAAAGATATTATTGCAGGTTGGTCAAAATTTTATTGTTAAGCTTAGTATAGCAGATTCCATGGGCTTTTCACTAGGAAACTCATTTAATAACATAAACATATCAAATGAATGCTTTAGAGACAGGAAAATCCAATATTTAAGAACTATTTACAATACTACTTATGTTCACTTTTAAGAATGTAAATTTCGTATGTTGCCCATATTATCACTTGATTCTAGATAGATACTCTTACTTTATGCTTCTCATAGTCTCCAGACCACAGCTCAAACAGGCATCGAATTGGATCCGGTCAAGGTCCAACATAAACAAGTTAATTAAAACCATGCTCGCAACACAATGCTACTTCCGACATGAAACACATCTGTTTACCTTCCATTCTATGTCATTTATAATGGTTACTATGAGCGTGTTGTGTATTGGTTAACAATCAAATGCTTTTAACACAATGTTGAAGATCTGACTTGCTGTTGTAAAAAAAAAAATCTCAAGAGACTGACACATCTACACTTACACAAAAAAAATATACCTTGTCTGGTGGCAAAAGCTGTTGGGAGTACCAGGGTTGGCAGTACTGCCTTAGCCACCACGACTGTTACCTCCCCTGGTTGGCAGCTGATAAGAGCAGAGTATTGCACATGCTTTCACACATATGTAGAAAATTATAATTATTAATGTAAAGTGTTTTGGTTTAAAATCCATAACTGGAAAATCTGGGCTTATTTTAAAAGATTTTAGAGATTTATGTTTTATCTACTTTCTACATAATGAATTTGTCCTGTTGAAATAATTAAAAAGGAGATCTTTGTGTTTTTTTTAATTTCAATTTCTTTGTTATTCAGGTGATCGTTTGAGCCCTATTGCATCTGATATCAAACTGGAAACGGAAATTGATTTCACATCAGATGAAGATATTCCTGCAAAATTTGACACCCGTTATCAACCAAAAGCTGCTCTTAAAGTTGCAATCAAAGAGTGGATCAAGGAATTAGCTCTGATCCGAACTTCAATTAGAATTCCCTTTCCCAAACCTATTGTTCCTATAATACCCCCAGTAAATACGTGTATGACTGTGACTCCTCCTACAGTGACCCTTCCAGCAGGATGCATGGTACCCCCCATACCTGTTGGTGTACCTGGGAGTGTATTCCCACCAGCAGAGGTTGATAATCCTTCATTTATGCAACCTGTAATGGCACCAATAAACAGTTTAGTTGAACCCCCATCTGCAGCAGTCATTGAAGCAGAAAGCATTGGAGACACTCTTTGTCCAGATACAGAGCCAATGGATTGTTTCCCGTCCAGTACAACAGAGGTTCCCAAGGGAACTATTTCATCCACTTCATCATCAGCTGACAATGTCATGCAAGTAGACAATAGCAGCAGTAGTAGTCTTGCAGGTTCTTTTGACTCCTCAGACAATACAGAGGTACTTTCAAGTGAAGATCTTCGGCAGCTTGTTGAGCTCTTTCACATGCCATTTGAACATGGAGAGTGTGGACTGCAACTCTTACAAGAAATGCATTGGTTGAGGTCCAATGCTAATATCATTGCAGACAGTAGGGCAAAGAAAGCTTTAAAACCAGAGGTGAGATACATCTTCATGGCATATTTATTATCATTTGTTAGTCAGCAATATCACATGAAAACGTAGTAAATACAAAAATAAATATTGCAAAACTTTATCATATATTTACACACAATATTAAATTAACATTTTAATAATAAAATTTAATGAAGAAAGTTATTAGTTAACCCATTATACTTGGGGCCATCTGAAATTTATGTAGTTGTTTTCAACATACCTCTAGGTGTATTTATAATCAAAACTTTCAAAATCTTTTGTACACCATTTGAACAGTGAATTTCAATAAGTAATTTATATTTGTCATGTTTTATCCTAATTATCAGAATTCAAGTGTTCTACAAATGTAATTGATTCTTGTTTAATATGAATTAGTAGAATATTAAAAAAATATAAGATAGGGATAATTCAATATTTTGATTTAACTTCAATGAGAATTTGTTTGGTTTTTATCCCTTTTCACTAAAATGGATTCTGTAAAGCTTACTCACAAATGATATTTAGGATGATGAAAATCATGCTGTTTACATTATTTGGACTATTGTCCTCATATTTGTTGCCATATTTATCACAACGTTTCAGCCGTTGTATGCTTCCAGTGGTTGGAATGTCAAACTGAACCCTTTATTTATTTCACTCACTGGGGTAGACTGTTTTAGTTCCACGTGCCATGTCTAACGGATGTCAGTTATCCCCTCTCAAAGTTCTTAACCAGGTATTGAACTCTCACT
This sequence comes from Acanthosepion esculentum, assembly GCA_964036315.1. Classification (NCBI taxonomy): domain Eukaryota; kingdom Metazoa; phylum Mollusca; class Cephalopoda; order Sepiida; family Sepiidae; genus Acanthosepion; species Acanthosepion esculentum. The sequence continues at coordinate 81,056,881 of OZ038497.1, read as the reverse complement.
CATTTGGGTCTTTTCCTGTCACTGGATCTAACTAATGCTTTTATCCACTGTGCCATGTGTCCTTGAGGACATCTGTGTATGAATTTCTGGTATTATAAGCCTAATGTCTTCAGCAACCGTTTTTTACCAGAGCTCGTATTGCAATTTTTGTTGTTGTTATTGCTTTTCTCTGGCACTCCTTATTACTGGTTCCCATATTATATTCATTTCTATGCTTCGTTGGCTCAGGAGAGTTTTGTGGTGTAGCACATATGCTAGGCCACAAAAATCTCCTGGATAAAGGCGTTAGATCCAGTGACTGGATTCAAAAGAATGTGAGTTCAATACCTGGTGGAGTTCAATACAAGGTGGTGGAGATCTTGGAGAGGGGAATTAACTGATAATTGGCATCCATTAGACATGGCACGTGGAACTAAAACAGTCTACCCCAGTGAGCGAAATAAAGGGTTCAGTTCAACATTCCAACCACCTGAAGAAGGCTGGAGCATACAACAGCCGAAACGTGATAAAATATGGTGACAAAAATGGGGACAATAGTCCGAATAATGTAAATAGTGTACATAATACCTCATCTCAGAAATATAGACAGATTGTGTTGTTTGTTGAAATGTGTAGTATCTTAGAAAAATAATCTTATTAACACTTTACTTTCAAATGACTATATTTAATTATAAACAAACTAAGATACTTTTTTGTTAAATCAATATTTTAGAATTCTATCAATGATTTCAAATATAATCTTTAAAAGTGAGAAGAATATTTTCAGTGGATATCTAGTGTTAAATGCAACTTTGTTTTTCCTAGAAATATTTTTGACTAAGTAATTGAATTGCTGCTGTTTTGTGAAATAGTTATATTTTAATGCTTATTTGAAGTGGCATTTGCCAAATTGAATAAGTGTTTTTGGTCTAATAGATTTCAAAGTGTTAATAGTGCATATATATTTGTGTTAAAGAACATATATGAAATTAAAGTATTATTTCGTTATTTCTTTTCTAAATTTGTAGGCAGAACAATGGCATGATAAAGCAAAAGTCTTTTGTGAAGGTGTTGACAGGATCTTCACAATTTTTGACAAGTTCTTCAAGATTCCTAATCGCGCTATTGCATATGAACTCTATCCTTATGTTTGGGATTTGAAAAGCATTCTCATATTATGCAAAGCACATGTTCAGTGGATGGGTAAGTTTCAGTCTTAGATTTTTACTTTGCTGCTTTTGGGGTGGGGTCACTACTTCAGTTTAAAAACTGACTGTTAGATATGTGGTCTTTTCAATATGCCGTCTTGAGAAACTTAACCAGTTTATGCGGATGTATATGATACAGACAAACTTTCTATGTGAAACCATGATATATTATGAATGACTTGAGAATCAAGAAATTACAAACTCTGAATATTCTATAATGAATTGACTTATCTGGTATCAAAACAGTTATAAAAAAGTTGTTCTATTTAACATTTATGAAATCGAACATGCATAGAATATGAAAAATATAAAGTATAAATAGCTTTTTGTAAGCTGTTGATTTTTAAGTGCATTTTATTAATGGTTATTTTAGAATAATACTTTTCCTTAACCTCTATACTTATCCTATAGTAAAATGAAACTGACCAAACTGTTTAAATGCTACTTTGTTAAAGCTGAAAATTTCCAATAAACCTTTTATTGAAGATGATAGAAAATAAATAACTAAAAGCTTAATATCAATATGCTTAAGTTTTGATGTGGTTGGGTAAGTTAATGATTATATAGAGACCTTTAGCATTCAACACACTGAAACTTGTCCTGTAAATATCAGCTCTCATTGTTCAACCCGTTGTGACCTGCCATATGTGGTGGTGTCATGTAAACTGAGACTTTAGCTACATCATGTTACTCCTGCTATCTCTTTGATTAGTGAAGAAAATACACATTTTAACAAATTTTTTTTTTTTTTTTTTTCTTTCTTCAAAACACTCATTTTGGGGATATATAGCCCAGATTATTCTAGAATCTGAGGGAAAAAAATGAAAAAACCTGTAAGTGCAAGATGAATCAGATATCGACATTTTTTACATAAATAATGATGAGTTGCCCGATTCAGATGAGGATAATGATGTTGACACATGATTTTGAGGGGACAAACAATGTCAATTTGCCAGCATTTTTACAATCTAATGGACTTAGGCATTCATTGTTGAAGGATGTCAAGCAAGTCTTTGTTTTTGATAGATTTGTTTTATGAAACTTTGCCAACAGATACAAATGTGTGAATGCATGGGGAGATATATAATGTGAATGTTAAAGGGTTAATGGCACTTTTAAATATCTATTTTAAAATTGATCAAATAGATTCTAGTTTTGGAAACTGCTTTTAATTTTTACAATAAAAATTCTTTATATTTTTATCCATTACTTTGAGATTTTTTTTTTTAAAGGTGATCAAAATTTTTTATTTATGTAGATAATCACAAACAGCCCCTTATCTCAAAGATGAAAAATCTTATTACTCCAGGTACCTTTTGATGGCCATACTTAAATGTATGTTGGGAATAGTTAAGTGTTTAGTGATGTGTATTTAGACTTTTAATCTTATTTCATTGCTAATTTTACTGATTGTATAAAGTTAAAGTTTCAATGTAGCTTATGGAATTTCGTTTGGGTGAGCCAATGATTAACCATATAAATGTCTTTATCATACTCAGTGGGACAGGTTATAAGTGCTAATTGTGGAATTGAAAAAGTGGAATTTCATTTAAATATTTCTCTGTAATGCTATATAATTTTTGTATATTCAATATACATCTAATATTTAATGAGAAGCTTGTTCAGCAAATGAATATTTTCGTATTTTGTAATGATATTTACTTTAATATCTCTTCATTAGCAAATGGCACCTAATTTATGCAAACAGCAAAATTGTAAAGTCAGTCATATAATGCTCTTAATTATATCTTTGTTTTTATTACTTCAAACATTATTATTAGGGGGTACTCGTATTTGAAATAGATGCCCCATTTTTAGTTTTGCTTTAAACTGTATTGCACCTATGACTTGCTACTGACCTGCATATGAGAAAAAACTTACAGGCCAATAGACATAATACACACTGTTTAAAGTAAAAAAATATCTAGTACCTAATACAAAGTATTTACTATAATAACGTTTGAAGTAATAAAAATATTGGATTAAAAATAAATCCATTGTTTAAATATTTCAATCATTGTACAGGTTTGTAAGCCACACAAACCTAATTTTGTATCATTAGAGACTAAAGAGACTTTATTAAATGATAAAAAAAATTTGGATTAAAATTATATTAAGAGCAATTATGAGAAAAAAAACAAATAACTTGATATTTTTTTTCTCTCCTTTAAGAACTTGAATACTTCAACTAAGTAGATCAAGCAATTACTTCTATTAATATTAAATCTAATGCAAACTATTTGGTAATTTTACAATTGTAACATTAAATATTTATAAGAAACAAATTTTTAGAATGAAAAATACTTTGTAGAAAACAAAGCAAGTAAAATAGAAACTTAGTTATTTGTAAGTCCATGAGAGAATTCAGACTCTGAACCGGATTTAAAGTTTTTCAAATGTTATAATTTTGGGAATTATATCAAGTCCTAGAATTGAAAGCTTGCTTATTTTAGAATGAAAGATTTCCCTTTGTTGTGTGTGTGTGTGTGGAGTTGATTTTCTTGTATATCAGGTTTGATCATGGCTTAAAAATCTGTTCTTGGTTATGTAAATCCTAAACATGGAACAGACAGTTATCATTTATATACAATTGTATCTATGCCACATGATGTATTTATGAAAATTCATTGTGTTGGGCTACCTGAATTATAGTTTCAAATTGAAAAGATTTATCCTAAAAAGATATTATATTTGTGGGATTGATTAGTATTTCTTTTATTACTACTGTCAAGTTAATTACAAGAACGCCAATTTTTGTCTGCACTTGCAAATGGCATGATTGCCCCGTTAAATAATTTCCAGAGTCATTTGAAATAAGGTGTTTATCCCTCTATTATTATTATTATTATTATTATTTTTTTAAAATTTTTTTTTAGCATGACTTTTTTATTTTACAAACTTTTATGCTTATTTTAAAAAAAATTTTCTTATATCTGCTAAATGCAATTATTTGCCCAGTCTGGACTTGAGCAATAGGCTTTTATTTTTCTTTCAGTTCTTGTTTCAAGCTACTTATTATTTTTCCTTTTTTTTGTCTATTTCAGGTCTTGGCCATGTTCCCTATTTGTCAGTAATGCATCAGCAAGGAGCCTTGACATGTATGCACTTATCTTAAGCAATTCCCTTTGATTTTTTTTTTTTTTTTTTTTTTTTCCCTTGGAAAATGTATATCAATATATGTTTTAATTATTGTTCATATAAGTGATGCATGTTTATAATTATAATTATTTTTACTTTTTAATTTTCAAAAACTCTTTGGCAGCTTTGCACAGCCATATTATCAGTGCATCTCAAGATCTGTAGCAAATGCTTTTTTTTTTCTTTCTTTTTCTTTTTTTTTTTTCTTTTTTAATTAATTAATTTCTGCAATGTTTTTACACAGGATTTTTTTAATCAAATAACTTCATTTTGGTCTGCAATCTTCCTGAGCAGTCACAAAAGCAAGAACAAGTAAATAAAATAACATTGGTGATATACAATATTATAAAGGTTAACTGGTATACAATCCAAGATACATTTTTAAATCACTTCCTCTCAGTGATGAAAAATATGTTAGTATATATGTTTCTCTGTAATTTAATTTTTTTTTTTAAGTTATTTAAAATGATTTAAGAAAATTGCAATTAATATTTGCTCAATTGTTTTATCAATAAATCTATGATTTTAGTAGAGAGTAATCCTAGACTTTAAGAATTGATAAGAAATTTAGGTGTTAAAATTGAAATGAATTCCTGACATTGTTTAATATCTGCATAAAAATATATTTTGACAAATTGTTAGCTGCTTCCATCCTCTTGAATAGTGTAAGGAAATTTCCAATTTCTTAATTTATTGATAGAAATGACAAATGCTAAAATTGATCAATTATGTAAAATACCAAAGTTCTGGACTGTTTAAACTAGAAGTCATGTAGCAACCTTAACTCTTAATTCTTGTTCTTTAGATGGAAGCGACAATTTATGAAGACTTAGATTCATATTTTTAATCTGAGAGGTTTTCTAAATCTTGGATTCTGTTCAACAATTTCTTGCATGTTTTTTTATACTGGTTTTTTATTTTAATTTTTTTTCTTTTTTTTATTTGGCAGATTTGCTTAAAGATAGGTATGGTGGGGAAATGTTCTCAGTCATTCTTTTGTTTGAAGTAAATAGTCCCAGTACTTTAACATTTTTATTTTATTTATTATTTAATTAATTTTTCCTTTTTCTTTTACATACCCTTTTTAGGACATTGACTGTTTGCTATAGCTGGAATCATCTAAGCTACATCTCTTTCACAGTTGCGATTGCTTAATGTATATCTCTCTCTCACTCTCTTTCTTAATTGCTGTTCCTGTTGCTGTGTGATACTGATGATGATGGTGATAATATTAATCAATCATGACTACCGCCTTTTGAATAGTACCAAGTTTGAATTAAAAGTAAGCAGGAACAAGTTACTGTGCTCAACCAAATACAGAATCTTTGCATCTAGCTAAACAGTCTTTTTTTTACATTTTTTTTTTCTTATTTTTGTTGTAATTTTAAACTCTTCACAAAGAAAAAGAAAATTGATAAAGGCTGTTAGTTTCATTTGTAAAATTATTTTTGTATTACAATTTTTCTTTTCTCCCCGCACCCTTTTTTCATTCTTCTAAAAAGTGAATTTTATTTGATGCAAACTTTCTCAGTTTGGTTCAAGCTGGGCTTCTTCCTGCTCACTTTTTCAACTGATTCAATTTCAATGACAAGGTTGATGGCAGAAAGTTTCCTCCTACTGTTACAGTAAGATAGCAACTTTTTGCTCTTCCTATTTTTCTTTATTCTGTATAATGCATTCACAGGCTGCTTTTAAATATATTTTAGTTTTAGCAATTTCTCTGTTCTGCAATGTTTTTCAATTCAACATAACATCAAAATACTGGAGGGGGAAAAAAGCTTAGTGATGAAATAGATTTAGAACCTGTTAAAACCAAGTCTATTGTCTTTATAAATAATGTTAGGAGAGGAAAATTGGCTGAAAGCATGGCACTCTAACAGGTAAAAAAAATGACTACTTTCTTTTAAAAAAAATTTACTGAATGAATTTGCTTGCTTGACAATCTTCTACATAATTACTTTTAGTTTATTAGACAATAAAAATAATTTTTTTCTCTCTAAGAATGAAATCAATTATACTGATCAACATTTTCTTTGGAAAAAAAATTATAAACTTAATCATTGAGTGATATTGATTAGACGAATTGGCTAGAGTTGACAAACTGCTATTTCAAATATGTGTTGTGTGTGTGTGTGTATGTGTATATATATATATATATATATATATATATATATATATACACACACACACACACATTGTATTAATAGTGGATTTTAATTAATCCTTTCATCCAAGGATATCTTCAATTATTAGCTTTACTATGGGGATTTAAATTTTAAATATTCAATTTCTTTATTTTTACTCTTCGGCTGTTTTCTTTTTATATTGAATTTTTAAAAAAATCTGACATCTCTTTGCATCTAAATGGGTCATAATATTTGATAAGTTATAGTTTTTCTTTTGTATTGAATATGGACATTTAGGTTAAGTATGCTTTTCTTCTGTTTTGCTTTTTCCCTTTTAAGTAATTTTGATGTTTTTTGTTTTTTATTTTTTGATGTGTTAGTTGTAAAAACAGTGAAATTCTGAATGTTGTTTATACAGAATCCTATACATATATATGTATAATATTTACATTTATATGTATTTAATATACTATTTTGGAAACCCTAGGAATTAAAAAAAAAAAAAATGGAAGCAAACTGTGAATCTAGTCAGAATTAAAAAAAAAAAAAAAAAAAAAATGCCTTTCAACTGTAGTCTGTGTTGGTCATACAGAATTGTCTCTTCCTCTCCACCTATATATTTATAATGTTGTGTTTAATTTGTTCAGCTGTGAAAGAGTTGTGGCTTATATGTAGCAGCATACTGACATTCTTTTACCGTTCCACAGTTCACTCTTAAAGATTATTTTATAAGCAGCACACTTTATTAGATATACAAATGGTCTTAGTATGTACTGTATTAAAAAGTAATTACATGAGCTATCTAGATGTATAGTGGCATTGTTAATAGTATTAAGGGTTTAACCAGTGAAGACCATTTTTTTTTTCTTAAGATTCACATAAAGAAGAGTGTAATTTACGTGGAGGGCAGCTGAAAGACTTATTTTTAATGATTTAAAAAAAAAAAATAGAATTATTTTAAAATTTTCTGCCCTTTTCTATCTAAAATTACAAAATAGGCATATTTTTGTGCTGCTGTTTTCAAATGATATGGCTAACAACTTGATTAGTGACTTAATATTGATCCCCATCATTGTACCTTGTCTAAATTTGTCAAAACACTGACAGGTATGTGACTGCTTCAAACCAAAGGCTGATAACCTCAGTTACTCTTCACTGGGAAATCTGCAGAGGGCCAAGGACACTGATTATATAGATTTTCTTATGGTTAAAATAATTAAAAAAAAAAAAAAGATGAAATACCATTCTAGAGACTGGTCTGTTTAAATTTTCTCACTGCAATTGAATCTTTAACATCACCAACTCTAATGGAGTGAAAAAATGTTTCCCACCCCCACATCAAATAAAACTTGATTTATTGCATTAAGAAGGCATTGCCCTATCCCCACTCCTCCAAAGGAATTGAACTTTTTTAATGTTCTATGAATTTGGTTATATATAATCTATTTTAAGAAAGCGAATGATTAAATAATTTAATTTTTTTAACAGTTATATTGTTGATTTTAGCTTTTCCTCAAATAACTTATGATTTTAAAACTTGATTTTTTTTTCGTTTCAAAACCCAAGGTGTCCTTGGCTGAAAAACTTAATTTAAAAAAAAATAAATTATTTACCAATGCATATTGTAACTATTACCAAAATTTCTATTTCTTGTTCTTTGCTTATTGTTGAAATCAAAATGAGAATGAAACTTTTTCATAGAGGTTAAGAGAAAGTGTCTGCTTTGCTGAATTGGTGTGTTGCATGGCTGTGCAACGCTCCAATGCATTAATGTGGTGTTATACATTGTCCATCTATTCTTTCTCCACTTGCTTTTTCAATAGTCTTTACTCAGTCCTTGGAAATGTCTATATGGAATAAATCTCAAATTACGATAAAAGTATCTTTTTCTGGATTATATAGTAGTATGATTTTTCTGGATATTTCAGCTTGTGTTAGATTTTTGTTTGGCTGCTTTTGTCTCTTTGGATAGATTTGAGTATCCCACTTGTATTTTTAATTCCTATTTTTACAGAATTTGTCTTATAAATGCACTTGAAGAAGTTTAGTATTTGAGTGCCAGAAAAAAATAATTGCTGATGACAACCATGATAATATATTTCTGTCATTTAAGAAAATAATGTAATTTCTCTGAGAGATTATGCTTTCTCTTTAAGAATTTAATTCTTAATTAGTGTAATTTTTGATTAGTTTAATTATTGACATTGTTGCCCTTGGTATTGCAACTACTTTAGAAAAACAAGCACCAAGGAGGTCATCTAAAATCTTTAATAACATATTTGTGTTCTTTCGTAATCTGATGATATACTTGTTTAACTGTGTTGCAGTTTAATCAAATTTCCTGTTTTAGATGTCATCAGTTTTATAGTGAAATTAGTCAGATTTAAAAAAAAAAAATTTTTTTTTTATTGGAAGATGACTACTGATTATTGCATAAAATGATTGCTTGCAATTAATAAGGTATTTAATTAGTGTTGGAGAATTGCAAACCCTTCAATATTTAAATGATCATTTCAGTCAAGTGTAAATTGTTAATAAATTGAACAGTTTTAAGTCTAGAGTCTATCAGAATATTTTGCTGTTATTCTCAATCTTGAATGAAGACCATAGATGCCAGTATATTTTTGTTGTTCTTCGAAATGTGATAGAATTTGTAATGTATAAATTATCAGTTTTTGAAAATAGGAATTTGAATATTTAAAATTATTACAGTGTTTTCTTGATATATAAGTTTCCATTGTCAATGTGTATTTCTGGTGTTGAGATTTTTTTCCCACATCAAGTAAAGGAAAGAAAGAAAATGATAATACATGGATGTAACTTTATTCTTTTTGGAGCATGTGAAACATTTTCTTTATCAACTGTATTCTATAAGTAATTACTTTATTAGTTAATTGTAAGTCTTTATGACACAACTTTGGAGCTACATTTTGTGAACAAAATTGGTCTAATTTGCACAAAACCACCTTGCTCCTTGTCCACCGTTATAATTTAAAAGAGTAATAATTTTCAGTTTTTACAGCCGTCTAATGAAGAACTTAAATCAATCACATTATAAACTATTTCCATCTGATTTAGTTATGATGCCTGGTTTTGAATGGCAAGCTAAAAAGGAGAACTTAAAGGCTTAATGTTTTTCTTGTCAATAAGTGAAGAGTGTGTGGCAGCTGACTACTTTTCACTAGACCGTTTTTTCTTCAACTTCACTCTGGTTGGTGATGTATAGCTGATCTGATTTTATTTTCTTTTTTCACTGGACCTATAGGGTGCACTAATGGCTATAAAGAAGCTTTCACAAGTGGAGATCAGGAACCATGGGTCTTTCGTGGTGGTCTTCAGGCAGAGTTCCAAGTATGTATGCTGATGGCGACTGCAACCACCTTTTTTCAGCATTCTCTTCTGGCACCAGGCGTCGACGAAAAGCTAAAATAAAAAAAAAATCTTTATTTAAATATAAACATAACATTTTTTTCCCCCCATTATGTTGGAGTAATGAGACATTGTTTAAGATGAAAGAAAATAACTTATTGCCAATTTTCTCCTCTTCAAGCTTAATATGATTTTTTCTTTTTCTTTTTTTTTTTTCTTTTCGCGCTGCTTGCTCTGAAGAAATCCAACTTTACTAGTCAACCTTGGAATTCCTCACTTCCTTAACTTTTATTTTTAATATTTTTTTCTCCCTCAAGTCATTATCACCCTCAGCCTTTCTTAGTAAAGAAAAGCATGTTTTTATGGGAAAATGCATTTAAGAAAATCTTTTCTATATATATTTTTTTTCGTTTGCTTTTTTTTTATTTTAATTATTTATTCATTTTTACATATTTTTTTTCTTTTGGAAAAATATTAAATATTCACTTTTTTTTTTCTTTTTCTTTCTTTTTTTTTTTTTTCTTTTTTTTCCTCATTGATCCAAAAACTTGCAAAGTTGAATTTCTTCACTGAAATATTTTTTCATTTTTCTATTAAATTACATTCTTTTGCAGTTGCAAAGATGTGCGCGCTGAAAAACATTTTAAAGCTTGGATGCCAGAAACCATTTTTCATTGACTTTTTCTTTATTAAAGAATTCGAGGGTGGGGTGGGGGGTAAGGAAATGTGAGAGACAGGAAGCAAAACAATTTTTTTCTCGCTCTCTCTCATAATTCCTCCCTTCTACTTGATCTTGTCATTGAGATATTCAAGTCATCTTTTGACTACATATTGAAACTGGTTTCTGTGTTGAAGAGTGATTGTTGACATTCATGCCTCTATCAGTGCTCAGTGCTACCTCGGTCACTTGCTTTATTAGTGTTTTCCCTGACTCCATTTTTTAGTTGTGGATAATTATCTTTGACACCCCTCCTTAAGTCTTCCAGTGCTCACAGGATGAACTGTTGTAGTTAAGTTGCTTGCTACAAACCACTAAAGCACATAAAAGTAAAAATTATTTTTATATATTAAAAACATTTTTTTATTTAATAATTGTTTTTTTTTTTTTCTTATCTTTCTTTTTTCTTTTCTTTTATTATTATTATAGGAAGCTAACACACTGACTTTGGTTGGTTGTCAACTGGTCGCTTCCTGTTGTTGTCCATTGCATTTATGAAACTTAGTTTTGTATTTCTTGGTCTTGCGTTATTACTGCTGCCACTGCTATCACCTCAGTCTTTTTAGGGAGTGTACAAGCCCCTCCCCCAAATAATGTGCAGGCCTGTACAGAAACTTTATATAGATACAAATGAAAATACATGAAGAACACTCATTCACATAATAAACATACATGCACACACACACACACACATGCGCCTTAGTTAGGTGAGAAACTTAAGAAGTGAGCGAACTAGCATAAAGCACTGTTCTAACGATTGCACCAATTTAAGCTTGAGGAGTGGATTCTATTTGATCACCCATCACTTTAAGCAGATCATGAGAATTTGCAATCAACTAGAGATAAATTTCTCTAGGTTGATTACTAATGATTTAAATACTCCAAAATTTGTATAAATTTTAATGTCATTTGTATATTGAGAAAACCAAAATTGTACCTTGTGGTCTCTTGTCAATGTAAATTACATATTTACTTTTTTGGCTTACACACCATTTCATATCCTGGGATTAATTTTATTCTTACAAGTAAACAAAATTTAGTTTTAAAACTGAATATTTTGGGTATTTCATAGTCAAATATTTTTAAGTAGTTAAATCATGTTTGAGTTCCTCTTGCAGATTCCCCCCCCCCTACCAAAAATATATTTTTGGAGAGTCATATGTAAATTACTGTTTTTCTTATTGTTCCAAATGAATCCAACAATTATAGAATTATTAACATGATTTTTTTCATTTACTTTGCTTGTTTCTCATGATCTGCTTGGAAAAGAATTTCTTAACCTTTTTAGAAAAAAAGTGCAATTTTGTTGGGATGAACTTTGTTATACATTGAGCCTCATCTTGATTGCCTGTGACATCTGCGCATGCGTTCTCCTCCAGCCGAGAAGTGTCACCTTATTCTCGCGCGATACCTGCTTCTTTTCTTTTTTCTAGGAATGCTAATCATTTTCTTTCCTTTCTCTAGCATATGCTTCCAATTGATGGAGCTCATGACCTTTTCCTATTGAAACCTCCGGAGCCTCCTGTCAACAAATATTACAACATTAGACCATATGTGGCTTTGGATGAGGTAGGTAGCACCATTTTCATTTGGTGCAGCTCCACTTAAGTTTATTTTTCTCCAGGTTTTCATCTAACCTAGTGGCTCTTGGAAATAAAACGACTCACAAACTGTTCTACTTTTTCTTGACTGATTGGTACCAGTGAAGAGAGGAACTTGTTGCTTTTTTCCCAGTAAGTACATGCTGCTGTGTCGTAAGGATGGCAGCCAACAACTTTTGCTTGGTGACTGTTTCTTTTGAGATTGTTGGCAGGCAAATCTTTTAATCACTTCAATTTTACTTTTTCTTAAGACTTCAGAAATAGCTAAGATAATTTGTATTGTTTTTATTTTCAAAGAAATAATTACTCTAAATTTGCTTTTCAGTGCTTAAAAGCATTAGCATCATTTGATAACTCAAATTAATACTTTGTTCATTCTTGATGGATTATTTAAGATATTAAATGAAATGTCTGGTTTTCACTTTCTTTTTTTTTTTTTTTTTTTTTAAGCATCAATAGCAATACCTAACTGATTACATTTTTTAAAAAAAATTCCTTTTGATTATTTAGTTTACTTTTGACACCTGTGAAAAGTAAATTAAGCAGTCAAACTTTTCTTTAAGGCTTGATTTATCTTTTACTTTAAGTCTTTTCTTTTCCTACCACTTAACCAAAATTATATTTACATATCTTGTCATTGGAAATTTCTGTCAAAAAATACTTAATTTTCTTACATATTATCAATGGTTTTCTTTTTTTTCTTGCCCCTTTCCAAAAAATTTACATTTTACAGATAAAAATTGTAAACCTTTCCATGAAAGCTTAACATCCTCTTATCTAGGATTTCACTGATAATCAAATTTTCATAAAAAATATTTTGCTAAAATTATTGTAAAAAATGATTTTTTTTTCTTTAACTCATTCCTTTTATTTTTAAGTTTTTTTAAATTTATTTTTTTAATAATTTTGTTTATTTTTGTTATGTGTTCATCAAAATAAGTTTATTTACAGTTGGTCTTCTGCTTTATTGTTCAGGCTGCTGTGTATGAAGTCTGCCGCCGAACATGTGATGATGGCATGGATGGTACAGATGTCTTTCCTGATATGCCAGATCTTATTGGAGACAGGTAGGAGGAAATGACTTGAAGTATTTACACTAGGCAAGAAGTATGCAATACAGCATAAAAATATCAATTATAAGCATATTTTCTAATTTTAAACAAAATTGCGTTTGGTATGAATGTAAAATTTATAAAATGGTAGTTGATTAAATTTCAACAAAAAACTAGCATAATGAAATTTAAATTTTGAGTATGAATTACATTTATATTTAAACATTTTTAATTCTATTTGCAACATTGTTAGCATAAAGTTTTAAAATAAAAGTCTGAACAGTTGTTTCATTATACATATATCATTAATTTGAATATTTTAAATTTTAAACCTAATGAATCTTAATTGGATTATATTGGAAAAGAGTTTTTTTTTTATTTTTATTTTTTATTTTTTTTTTTTATGCTTTGCAAGCTGTAGTTTGTTTTTTGTATAGTAAGAAAATTTTAGATATTACCCCAATCATGGAAACTTGTATCTCATTGAGTATTTATCACTTTTTTTCTAACAGGCTTGTTGGTAGTTTTGTGACTCTCAGCCCAGAGTACTGTTTTGTGGTAGAAGATGAGAAAGGTGTATGCTGCTATGCACTTGCAGCTTTTGATGCAAAATTGTTTCAGCAGAGAACAGAAGATGTCTGGATTCCAGCGATGTGTGAAAAATATCCCAAACCTGTCAAAGAGGAATTAACACCAGCTGATGTAAGTATAACTATTACTTAATTTTTTTCCTCCCATTTTTATTGTAACAAAAGTTTGTCACTAATTATTAAAGAAAACATAATTCAAGTATTGACAATTCTATAGAGATAATCTGGTTGATTTATGACCGCTATAATATACTTATGTCATTACTGACTTTTATCTCTTAAGGTTTTTTTTTTTTTTTTTTTTTTTTTTTTCATGTAAGTTTTCTGATAAATAAAAACAATTCCAATTTGATGCTACACACGTACCTTTTACTCACTTTTAGAAGTTGTAGCTCTTGCCATTATATAAGTTGCATCTAATCTGTTTAGCAAATATGTGTCATTTTAGAATAGAGAATTTATCAATTCATATAGTGCCTCTTTGGATTCTTTCAATTAAGCAAAGAGTCATTGAACAATTAAAAAAAAAAATGTAGATATAAATTTGTCTTTTTTTAATAACATTTAGTTTAAACTGGAGCAATAATTAAATGACCTGTGAGCTCTTGTTAAGTCTTTCTTCTTCAAATTAGTTGAATTCTATTATATAACTTCCACCACCCACTATTTTCACAAATAATGCTCTTATAAGTTTGTCACTAAAATTGTCTTCTTTTATTTTTGTTCTCCTTAGGAGGTTGTGCTTAGTTTCCACAATCGTCCACCACGCATTCCAGCAAATGTGTTTCAGCGTTATCCCTCAGTGATCCGTATTGACATTTTGCCTGGACGTATCTGTGACCCAACCATTCCTTACCGATTATTAGCAGCTTGTTTGTCTGCCCTTAAGACTAATGGCTCCATTGGAGTATTCTGTGAATTGAATGTTGGGGACAAGTACCTCCTTGAATTCTACAGTCGCCTCGGATTTTTCCAGTTTCTCAGCCCAGAATCAGGCCCAGAAGACACAATGTACCTTGGGCGCATCATTTAGCAGCAATAATAGAGATGACAATCTTTCTTTTCCTTTTTATTCATGAGAATTCAACACTAGCGTCAGAGTAAGTCCTTGGAAATCTTACTCTCCAACTTATTCTGGTGGCGGTGGGAAAGTGCTGTTGCTGCTGCTGCTATCTGATGTTGTCATCAATGGCTGACAAGAGACTCTGTTGCTGCCTACCCAACGTTGATGACCAGCATGAGGAAATAAATCGGCCTTTTTTGTGGGCTGTTTTGTTATCTGTGATCAATGATTCCATACAGACATCTTGTATGTTATATTTTGTATCAAGATTATTTAACTTGTAAATAAAATGTTCGTCTATAAAAGAATATTTTACATCTCTTTTGCATGTTAGAATTGAGAATTGAGAAATGATAATTTTTATTTCATCTTTATTATTATTATAAAAGTCTGTGAATGTTGCTTGTGTTTGCCAGAAGTTATATATAGAGAGTGGGTGAAAGAAAGATGTAAATTTATTATAGTAAAAGAAGAGGTAGAGAAGGAAATGGAGAGAAAAAAAACTCTCCTTCCACCTTCCTGTGATTGTGTGCGTACTTATTTATATTTCAGCTTTCTTTAAACAAACAATATTTTAAATATTTTTTATTTCAACTTTCTTCAAACGGGCAATTTTTTTTTAATGTTGAAAACAACTTCAATGTTTATAATCTGAACCTTCAGCAACTCGATGTATAGTATACTTTAAAGAAGCAAAAAATATTGTAAATAAGTGTTTTGTAAATAAATATAAAGTTTAATAAAATGTATTATATGTTTCCTAAACTAACTGCAAATAAAAGTATTTTTAAAATATCTCTACTTTCACAAACTCTTCATGAAACTAAATGTAAACAAAACAAGGTTGACCTAATGAGTCACGAGTGGTCTAGTCTAAATTAATAACGACCTAAGCATGATAATGAAACATTGAATGATTTAAAAAAAAAAAAAAAAATCTCAAGTTCATTGTTTATGTCAGACTGGTTTCACTGACCTGATTGATATCACAAGTTAAATAAAAATGAATTTTTTTTACTTGATAATGATTCCAAAATGCAGGATTCATGATGCTGACAATTTGGATATCTTTAAGAGAACCCATAAAGTTGATTCCTTTTAAGTGAAAGGCTGTAAGGTTTTGACTTTATATGAATATAGAGAAAAAGAAAATATAAAGTATGGTGAGGTTGCTGAAAGCTACACTGAGAACTCATACTCTATCCATCTTGTCCTTTTTATTGTGCTATATTGTAATTGGTCTAGTTTATTCTTAATCAATGTTGCTAATCTTTTATTATGCCTAATTTATAAATGAAGCTTAATCTTAAAAGCATGGATAGGTGAAAAGTAAAATTATATAAGGTGTAGGTGGGGCTTTGGAACATATCCTCACCTTTTTGGTTAATAAATATTAAATTTACCATTTAAAAAAACAACCGCCCCCTTAAATCTATGGTAGTTTGGCAGGATAAATGCTAAGTTAATGCAGTTGACTAGAATGAAATAAAGGTCATTGAAAGATACTTGGACTAATAATGTATCATTTGTTTGGAAACTATCCAAAAACTGCTTCAGTTTTCTCTATTCTATTTCTGTTGTGATTACTTTGGGTGAAAGAGATTGATTTTTAAGGATTTATTTAGTCTCCAGTTTTTATTTATAGGTTAAATAACATTTAGGTTTGCCATGAGATTGAAAGTTGCATATATTTCATGCCAAGTGTCAAAGATCACTGTTTATAACAAGACAAAAACCAATCAGTTAATTCTTTGATACTTTGTACATTTCATATTTTCTATTCAATTAAAATTACTCTACTTAATTCTAAAATTAAATAGTGTTTTGAATTTAAAGTGCAGTACATTTCTATATGTATGGTCTATGGTCACAAAATTCAGTAAATCCTTTTAATTCTGACTCTTCACCAATATTTTTAGGTAAGGGCATGAACTACTTTCTGTACACTTAATAAGGTAGCTTTTAATTGATTTGGTACAATTTATAGAAAAGGATGGATAAATGAGCTGTCCGGTAAACAGTCTTAATTTTTACATGCTCATTAAACAAAAAATATACCAATCTCACTGAAATCCAGCTTTTAAGAAAAGATTGCTAAACCAATTATACCCACCTAAAAAAATTTTCAAATATTTAAAATTTGAAATTGGAGAAAATATTTCATCTGTGATTTATAAATCTTAAAAGGAACATTCACATGTGTAAATAAATAAAATTTCAGAATTTTATTAGCCTATCCATATTTATTACAGACATTCTAATTTGTTGTTCAGTCTTTGAGGATATGTTCAATAAGTGGTGTCTACTTACAAGAGAGCTGATCTCCCATTGTACTTGTAAGAATAGAGGTCAAGGCAATTGTGGTATGCTTTTTAAAGCAAAGAGTGAACTAGTTTTCATTTTTTTTTTTTATGGATAGACTTAAATAATTAAAATAAAAGCTATTGTATAATAACAAAGTGAGATGTTAAAATGAATCATTGCTTCTTTAATTTGATTTAATTTGAGAAAGTGTGGGGAGTAGAGAAAAAAGCCTTTGGAAATATCTTTGTGTAATTTTTTTTTCTACCCCCCCCCTCGTCAAGATAAATTTGCAAATACTCATAATTTGGTTGCTGCTGTTGTAATAGCAATAATCATCTTTGCCTTCTGACATCATAATTTTTGTTCTACATAATGCAGATTTGATAAAATGACTGAAATTTTAAAGTAACAATTTTATAATTTAAATTTATTTTTTATTATGAAATTTATTAAATTCTTTATTTTGCACTGTTTTAATACCTAATGGGATTTGATTTTTAATTATTATTATTATTTTTTTTTACCCCAAGCCAGTCAATAAAGCCATTAGGATGCAAAGGGTTACTGAGTGTTAGAGAATATGAGAAAAAAATACTATTAAGGAGGGAGGACAAGAATTAAGATAGCAGATAATGATTGACATTGCATTTAAGTTTTAAAAAAAATAATTATTTGAAAATTTTCATATTAACAATGAACCATATTAATATAATTAAAGGTTTCTCTGCTATGTATTGTGAACATGTATGTATATTATGAAAAACAATACAGCTCAAATATTTTCACAAAATTTTATACCTCAACAAACTTGCTAATTTATGATCTAGTCCTTTGCTTAATTATGCCATTTTATTGCCTAGGACTGGTTCCAAAAGTGGGGTTCAATTTGATTTTTAAGGAGAGTAATTCAAGAATGAGTTATTAACTGAATTTTTTTCTAGTGGGTCTGTATGAGTGTGTATGTTAAAATTGGATGATGATTTATAAAGTTGTTTTAGTGACAGTAACATCACATTGAGGGGAGTGTCTTTGTTTTGATTATTATTGCTTTGACTATTGTACTCCTTGACTTCCTCAGATGCTTTTGTATATAACAAATTTATATTTGAGAAAGAAAATTAGGCCCAAAGCTCAGTTTCCACTACCTATTTACACTACAGATTGTGTAAAATCTAGATATTCGAACTCAGTGAATGAAGTTGACAAGTGAAATTAGGTTTAAGATTCCAACTTATAAATCTTCATAACTGACCCCCAAAAAATGGAGCTCCATATTGAAGAGCTACTTGATAAGTGACAGCAAGTCATTGCAAATAACGATGAATATGTAATTGAGTAAAATATAATTTTGTTTTTGAAGAAAGAAGTTTATAAACAAAAACGGAAATTATTTGACTTGACTGTAAACATTATTTACAATCAGACTAATGTCTTCATCTTTGCTATTATCGTAGTGTTTCAGCTGCTGTGTCCTTTAGCCTTTCTTAGATGTCTGTCAATCTTTCAGAGAATTTTATTTAATCTATAGGGGTACATTTTTCTTGGTCTATGTCTAGGGATATATTGTCATACACCATGGGACAATAGCCTAGAACAGCATTTCTCAACCTTGTAGAACCCATATATATTTTTATTGCAATTCATGTAAACATAATATACAATGATAAACGAATCTGTCATCTACAGGTCCTGTCCATTAACCAGTGAATGTGGTTCCATACTGATGCTGTTATAGACTTTGCTAAAGACATCCCCTATGATTATAATTTTAAGTAATATAAGCGGTTGAATCTAACACTTTCACTTCAGCCCCTCAACCTCTGACGTCTTACTCTCTGGGTTGAGGTGTCTACTCGGTCCTAACCGAACTTAAGGGAGTGGCCATAGGTCCCCCTGAGCATCCATAGATCATTCGACTGGCCCTTTGGTTTAATCCTGCTTCCTGCCCATGTTGTTTGATTTGATCCAGAAAGCAGAAGTGATGTTCATCCATTCATGGTCAACTGTAGACACGGCTGGAGAGTCTGTGCTAAGAAATTTAGAATGCAGCAAAAAAAGAATTAATATCTGCAGAAAGCCGGACAAACAACTATTCAATGGTTGAATTGTTAATGTCTTTTATATAGTAGAAAAGAAACGGGTTACAGAAAAGAAAAGTAAAAAAACTCATACACTGGATTCTAGACAGAGAGTGGTTTGTGATTAACTTGTCTCAGAACGATATACGACTCTTGCGATAGAGGGATAAGATTTCTGTGCGGGGCTTAAAGTTTATAGTGGCGTTCTTCCTCAGCAGTAGTAACAATATTCGTGGTAGCAGAAGCAGCGGTACTTATATCAACTACATGTTAGCGGACGCTTCGTTCCAATCTCTGATGTCACTTCCTCTCCTCGAGTCTCCAACTCAACTCTCCACTGTCTCTAGCCCAACTCTTGCCTTGCCCTTGGACCTACTACTTCGCACATGATTATCATGGGGTTCTGGCTGCCTCAACCAAAATCATGTCAATTTCAAAGTTCCTTATAGCTTACTAAGCTCTATTTCAATTTTTAGCTGATAAAAATTATTTTGCCCATTTTCATTGTCTTCTAATGACGCAGATCCAATGGGTACAACTTCTGTCCTAGATCAGATTTTCCATCAGTAAACAAAATGCTCTGATTTAATTTTGCTACTCAGATCAGATTTTCAATAAAAAAAATGTGTGTGTGTGTTTCGCAGACTCTCTGTCACATGAAGTCTTTAATATAATAACCAAGGATTTTTCAACAATAAGCTGTATGTATAGAAAAATTACAAATATAGAATTAAACTGTTTCTTGCAGAACTTTAAAAATAAGTAATGTTTGTTTAAAATTAGATTAAGTAAACTTTAAATTTTTTAATATTCTTCAAGTAACCTTTGAAAAAAGTATATTTTATTTTTGCAAGATTTTTAAAATGAATTAACTTTTGTTTAGTTTACAAATGTTTAAATAAAAAATGACGGACATCTTTGATTTTACTGAAAACAAAAAAACAGTCTATTCCAGTTAATATAAATTTGCTTACTGGGTATAGAAAATTTATTCCTTTTACCTTTTTTGAATTAAAGCTAAAAAGAAAGCTTCAAGAAAGATTTTTTTATTTCTAGAAATACATTTTTTAAACCTTAGGTATTGTGAATCTGTGATCATTTTTCTCAGTTCTTAATAGTTATCAATGACATAAAAGTTTCAGACTTGACATTTGGAAATAAAAACACTATAGCTCTTCATGAAGTCAGGAATCGATTTTTGTCACTGTAATTAAAATAGATTTTATATTATGAACAGGACCACCTCCTCCAAATGATAAACAAAAAAATCAATATTTTTTCGATTATGACAAATTTTGTGTCTTGAGAAAGCTCTAATGAATGCTTAAAAATTGTTAAAAAAATATTTTTTTTTTTTTGTTTACGACTGGATCAGTTAATTTTCAAATATTAAGACTATTTTGAATAGAAACAATTTGTTTTTAAGCAATAGTTTTTATTTTAAATAGTTTTTTTTAAGTAATATTTCTGTGTATAATGACAGGATATTATGCCATACATAAACAGAAAATGCTATGGTGGTGGGAGGTAATCATAGTTATCTTCCTCTTGAACTACTCTACTATAAAAGAAATGGTTGAACCTCATTTATGGGCTGTAGTCAAATTGCATTGAATAAAGCTTCACTACAAGCTTAACTGTTCATCTGTTTTTCTTTACAGCTGTAATGCTGAGTTTAAAAGAAAACAAAATACATCAATGGTTTTTCTTTGTTTTGATTGTAATCAGAAATATACTTGAAAATATTAAACTCTAAATGAATGTAAACATGGTCTAAATGATTTTAGACGATAGATCCTGTGGTGGACTGGGTCTAAAAATATAGGCTGCCAGGAGACAAAGGGACCCAGTTACAACTACAGTTCTATGATTTAACTTTCATAAAACCAGTCTTCTCTCCACTCCTTTTCACACCCATTTAAAACTGCTTCGTTCCTTCATACACTGACTGTTTGTTTGTTTCTTTATTATGTTTTTATTTGGTATTGCTTTTTTGAAAAACAATTCTATTTTACATTATTTACATTATTCGGACTATTGTCCTCATCTTTGTCGCCATATTTATTACAACGTTTCGGCCGTTGTATGCTCCGACCTTCTTCAGGTGGTTGGAATGTCGAACTGAACCCTTTATTTCGCTCGCTGGGGTAGACTTCTGGTTCCACGTGCCATGTTTAATGGATGTCAGATCAGTTATCTCCTGTTAATTTTCCCTCTGAAAGTTCTCCACTGCCTTAACCGGGTATTGAACTCACACTCTTTGGGTCCTGTCACTGGAGAACTTTCAGAGGGAAAATTAACAGGAGATAACTGACATCCATTAAACGTGGAACTAGAACAGTCTACTCCAGTGAGTGAAATAAAGGGTTCAGTTCGACATTCCAACCACCTGAAGAAGGCCAGAGTGTACAACGGCCGAAACGTAATAAATATGGCGACTAAGATGAAGACAATAGTTTGAATAATGTAAATAATGTACATAAGAGCTCATCTCAGAAATATAGACAAATTCTATTTTATTAAATTAGAATATGAAATTCAGGAATGACGTTGGAAATTTACTTATCTAATTATCATTTTTAAGGGCCCTTCAGAAATTCACAGCTTTTCTTAGCTCTCCTGTCCCAGACTGATGTACCAGTTGGACGAAGACTATTGCTTGATATCCTTTAGTTGCTGACCCTCTTAAATTACGAATTGTAACTTCAGCTTTAAATTCACACACACCCACCCTGCTCCCCCATCCACATCCTGCGACCTTCCCAGAAATGGAATGGTGGGCATTTAATGGGTTATAGCAAGTTCCTCAACAAAAAATAAAGATACCTAAGAATTTTATATGACTCATATTTCTCTCTCTGTGTAGTGGTTGGAATGTTTCTGTGGGTTTGTACATTTACCCTCCACCATTTTACATTCAGTTGGGTTCTGTCTCTGCAGTGTTTGATGCTGCCATTAGTGAAAGCATTGTTGCTGTTGCTCCGGTGTGACCATAGGCTTCTTTGTGCTCTAAGTATGTTGGATGGTTAGCAATATATGCATTAGCAAGTTGTATTTTATGTATTTTTAATTCTTATACAAATTTCAGCTTTCAACCCCAAAAGTTCAGTTGACCTCCAGGCATTTATCGACCCCTTGAATAAAAACATCAAGCCTCAGGTGTCGATATTGACCACTTTGGAGATCCCCTGCACTAGATCATTGTTGGCAAAATTTAGTGATCTAGCAGGATGAAAGGCAATAATGAAGTCTAGAGGTTTATTCACAAGCAGTCCTTACTGCCTTCTGATTGATATAATGTCATTGATGGAAACACCAGGAATGGAGTCAGATTTATATTCCTCAATCATGATATAAAATTGCAAATGCTGCTTGAGTTTTTAGTTTAACTAGAAATGTCTCTTTTAATTGTTGCTTATACATTGTGAAAAAATGCCAAGCAAAAATGCAATTCTTTGTTTTAATTTATATTATCTTCAAGGTCTCTAGGGCTGCAGCATATTCTGCATAAATATTTGGATTCCACATAAGTGACAAAAAAGGTTAAGATTCTGCAGCTAGAGATTCTATAGAATTATTGAAATTTCCCAACCAATGGTTGTATGTTTTTGCAGCCACAAATGAATTTGAATCTGTATTAAATTTTTTGGGTCTTATGAACTTTTCCATATTGCTTAAGGCAATTTACTATGAATGTTGTGGTGCAAAGGAACTAAAAGATTCCTAAATCCCCCAAAATTTGCACCTATGTCTAAACGAGAGTGCATTTATATTTAAAAAAATAACTATTTCAGAGTGTCTTCATAGGAACCATTCAAATTATTTTGTATTTCTTATAAACCATTTTCCACAGATTCTTGACACGTTATCTGCATTGTGAACCAAAGTTGGAAACTAAAAAACAACAAAAGAATAAACTATGGAAAATGAGAAAAATTGATAATGAAAAAAAAAATTTTAAGACAGCAATTTTTAGGGATTGATAAAAAGATTTATGTTGAATTTTATGTTATTTATTGACACTTGTAGCCTAAAATGTTATTGCCTCCATTAAACTGGAAATTTAAACACAAGATCATATTGTCCCCAATGGGAAGTAAATTCTGTTAGACTTTCTTTTTTTTCAATGTCTATATTATCCAATAGTTACTTCCTTTTTTTTAATAATTTTATTTTTATAAGTTATTGATTTTCATTTAATTAGTTGTAGATAACTGCTAATTTAACATTTTGCATCAGTCTTACAAAATAAGGAGGACTGACCTATCTTGTTAAATAGCACAGGAAATCAAGTTCATTGGATATTTTTAATTGCTATTTCTTACTATATTATTGGCAGAATATATGCATACGCTATTTTCAATATGGAGTATTGCTGCCATATATGGTCCGGTGCCCCTTTTTTTTAGTCTCAAGGTTCTTGATAAGATCCAGAGATGGATATGCAATTTAATTGGCCCTGATCTGGCATCTCATCTGCAGTCACTCTCTCACAGACATGCTATCGCCTCCCTCTGACTTTTTTACAAATACTTTCATGGTAACTGCTCCGATGAGCTGCTTTCACTGGTTCCCAGACTTCATGAATTTAAGCGTTCTACTCAGCTGGCATCTCGCTTACACCCTTTCACTGTCGAAACTGTTAAATGTAGCCGTCTCTTCTACTCCAATAGCTTCATGTCTCGCTCATTTCGCCTGTGGAACTCATTTCCCTATTCCTGTTTCCCTGATAGCTATAATCTCCAACTATTCAAATGTAATGTCAATCGACGTCTCCAGATTCCTTGATCTTTCTCTTCATCCTTTCCTTTATCACTCCTATTTGCTCTCGCTCCAACTCTCTGTAATCCCTTGTGTGCTAGTGGCTTCCCACCTTGCTTGGGGTGATACGCTTAAAAAAAAAAAATTTATTATATTTTGAAAGTTACTGTTTCTTATGCTGGCATATTTAATTCGACAACGCAATTAATGACCAATGATTTATTTAAACTGTTGGACTGTTAAAATATTAACTAGAATTTCATCTCAGAAAAGTATTTTGATAACTGCAAGAGAACAAACGATTCTATAAATTTTATTTAAAGGGAGACAAGCGTACACATTAAAGAACAATTATTCCTCTTAGACCATAATTTTATTCTAAATTGCTATAATTTGATATCGGATTAAATCGATAATTAAATTTATTGGAATTCAAGAAATTTATTATAATTTGAAAATATTATTTGCTTTATTTATTTATTTGTGAGATATAGATCGATTATGCAACTAGAAAAGCCTAAATACTTAAAATTTTCAATCATCAATTGGAATTTAAGTGTTTTCAACATTTATGTCATTGTCACCAAATGGAAACTGGCTACATAATTATTTTTCTGTTTGTGACGTGGATAGCTGCAATATTTCGGCATTAATTCAGAGATTCCTGCTATATAATAGTCTATACCATCTTTTCCTGCATCTAAGCCTAACCCTCCTCATACCAAGCACAACTGTATGGATTGTAAATAAATTATAACAGTGTTTATGTAATATTATATATGCTTATATCATTATAAACAATTATAGCAGTGCTGTCGTTTTGTAGAGTTCAAACTAACTTGTAGATAAAACGTTATTAACTAACCTGACATTGTCAAGTACTAGAGATGAAAGCAAAATCCATGAAAATGTGCTGTTAATATGAAATAATAGTCTGAAGTTTGCTACAATTAAGAAAAGTATAGTTGAATCAGTGCAAGAAAACTTGAAGATGAATCAAGTAGATTTTCAATTTAATGGCTAGTGTTCTAGTCTAACAGACCATTACTACTCTGAAGTTTGGTGAATTTGGTCCATACTAAGTACTCCATACTTACAGTTTTGTCCCATACTAAGCTAAAAATAAAAACATGATTGTATTGTTTTGACTGATCTCCTAAACATTCATTTTATGAAGCCAGTGATCTTTCCAATGAAAGAATTTCAAATTTTTAAACAAATAGGGTATTGTTTATCCATTATCAATATTTCATTATACTGAGTTCCCAATAATATGACATCAAAATATCTCCTGATAATTTGTGTTCTTTTAAATATTAAGTCTTCAATCATCAAGTTAGATGATGCCATCAATTTTCAGAGAATGAAAAGGGAAGACTAAATGAAAGCAAATAAAATTCCAGAAGTAATAATAATAAAACACTAAATCTAAACAACTTGGTCAGTTTAGGATTCCTTTGTTTTTCTGAAAACATTTCAATACAGAGTAATTTTTGAAACTTTTAACCGATCGTTAACTTGTGAACATAAAAGAAGGACATGTAGCTAAACGCTTCCTCATATTTCAAGAGAAATGCTGACTATTTTGAACAATATCTGGTCTTTAAATGTTTTTCATTAACCAAAAAAGAATTATGCCCACAACAACGAGAAATTGAGCCATTTGAAATGATGTAATAGTAAACTTGTCTCACCAAATCGGTTACAATTAAGTAGTGAGTTTGATCCTGACTGGGCGCTCCATACTTGCTGCCTTGCAATATATTTAAGCTACATAAGCTTAGTAAATCAAGAGTTAGTTTTGATTTTGTATCACAGAGTAAAACCAACACATGCATGGTAACCTGGAAAAATAAACAAAACAACAATACCAATGGTGAGGCAAAAAAAAAGGATAAAAATTATAAATATAAAACTTTTTTTGTATTTGCCAATACAGCAGATGTAAGTAGAATGTCTTTGTGCATGTGAGGTGTAGCGATTTTGAATGTGGGTAGAGTTGGTAAAGCCTGGAGTTGATACGTTGGTCAGTCAGTTGACAGAAGTTATGGTGGTGATGATAAGAGGTCTGGAGTGGATTAATGAATCTTAATCAAGCAGAATTGTTGGATTTTGGTTAGATAAGAAATCAAATGAAAACAGCAATAGTCAGCCTGTGAGGAGGTGTGAAAAGATAACAGAATTGTTGATATAAGGTTCTTTAATTGACATTGATAAGGGAAGCAATTTGGTGCAAGGCTGTTGTTGGTAAGGCCTGGAGTTAACAGATTTGTTGGGTCAGATGACCAAGGTCATACTAGAGACGTTGAGAGAGGTCTGAGTGGATTAATGAAACCACAAATCTAATTTTGCTGATAGGATGTGAGCGGAATGACTGTATGTGTATATGGTGTGCATGTTTGGAGGAGGGTGGCTCTCAAGCAGATATGTGTGTTGGGTTGGTCGACTAGAATCACTGTATTGGTGTTGAGAGTAGCTGGGTGTTGACAGCCCAGTTTGTTGGCCACATTTTATATCATTTATGAGCAGGTTTCTTATAAAAAAAATGTAGAGGCTCCTAAGCTCATCTTTTGTTCATATTTTTTCTCTGGTAGCAATGTTTGTGATTGGTCTATTTTATGTTATTTTGTATTTTTGAGGAGATTGGTTACAAGATATGAAAATGTCTCTGCACAGTTGTATACTGTAGCGTTCAAATGTGTGGTGTATGAGGTGTGAAGTGAGAGCATGGAAAAAGAATATGCTTAACTCAGCTGATTGCTTGGTAGCTATCAATTTTTGCTTGTCATGGGCAATGCAGTAGTCCGTTCTCTTTCTGTGTTCACAGGAAATCGTTTTCACAGCCTAATGGTAGGACAGGTAGTCAGCCATGTTCTGAGTAGCCTCTATGATTAGCATGCATGTGTGAAGTCTCTCTCTCTGCTTTCTGTTCTCTGTGCTATTCTCTGGCTTCTCTTATAGCCTATACAAGGGAAACATGCTGAAGTAGTTGCAAATATTTGTGGCAAGCAAGAATCATGTCAATAATGGCTAGCATTCTGGTATATTTGCGTTTTTTTAAAATTTGTTTTGTGTGGAGTGCAGTGTGTGTGTGACTTGGCTAGATGGAAATTGGTGTGTAGTTAGATATATATAGGTTTTCTAATAATTGCATAAATTTGGCTTTAATTTGTTATCTCTATGTGTAAATTGTGTTTTTCCACTACAATACCAAAGAAATAGTTCATTATCATAAGCACTCACTACTCTTCTCAGCTCGTTGAGTACCCGAGTTACTCTCTTGTACTATGAACGAAAAGCATCATTCAACATGTTTATGCACTTTTTGAATGTCCACACATGTAACCCTGATGGTGGTTTAAGCAATACCTCTCTTGCCAGCATATTACCCTGTAAAAATGCTGATGTGAAATCAATTGTCTCAATTTGCAAACTCATAACAAATGTTAACATCACCAGAGACAAAGCTTTTTGGCTGCAGGTTGGAGAGTCTGTTTGCAAATTATTAAAATCTTCCTGCAATCTTTAACATTCATGCACACAACAGAATTGGGTCAAAAGACCAGTTTTCCATTGATACTGCTAATATTTTAACTACCTTCACTCCCTCGGCAATATTTGTTATTATAAAAGGAAATGATTAGAATTTTAATAAAACCCAAGTATATGAAAGTGAATTAATACGTATTTTTTCTTCTTTGAGAATTTACAATTAAAATATTAAACACTATTTATATATAAGATTGTTTATTTACAAGAATAATTTTATATTTACAACATTCTAAAAATGCTAACTAACAATGCAATGTTTATCATTTATCAATTTATAAAGAAATAAATATTTTTATTCATAAATTTATTAAAAACGTGCGATCAAGAAAGTTTAAATAAACAGATAACGATGAGTAACTGCTATTATAAATTTTGAAAAAAATGCGTTTTCCAGGAATTTCTTTCATGCAACAATTCATTTATATGTTTATAAAATTATGAATAAAAACCTTGTTCTCATAGTTATTTCTAAAATGATAGATAATAAATATTGCATTACATATTTTGATAATTTTTGTAATTTTAAAAAAATTTTTGAATAAAAAATTTTTTTTCACATTTATTTCTTTAAAAAATGGTAAATAATAATTTTTTTTATAAAAGGTAAATAATAAATATTGCATTGTACTTGGTTCACATATCTTTATAATCTTATAAATAAACATTGCCAAGTTAGTGTAGGTGATACAGAATAAAAAATGTCCTTGTGACACACCATTTTATTGTAAGCACAAAAATTAAAGCTTTCCAAATCGTCTTCATGACAATGGATAATAAGGCAGGCATTTGTTATTTTCTGATTATCTTCATGTTTTTCAGTTTCACAACTGGTTGACGCACATTTCAGTGGAACTACAACAGGACAATGGCCGAGTGGTTTAAAGGATTGGTTTGTAAATTTTATGACATAGTGATTGTAAGTTCAATCTCTGGGCCAGGCATTATGTACTTGGACATGTGTGAGCAATAATTGAGGAGCAGTAAAAATAAGAACTAGATGAGATATCCCTAGACATGGTCAGTAGAATGAGAACAGTCTATCCCCGTAGATTAAATAATGGCTTCAGTTCAGAATTCGTTGTTGGTTACCCAGATCGATATACATTTGATTACGGTCGGAGGGTACAATATCCGAAACGTTTTGACAACAAAGATGAGGATAATAGTCCAAATATAAATAGTGTAAATAACTTGTGTTTGGTTTCAATGCTTACTCACCTTCAATATTGACTGATTAGTTACCTGCACTGGAAACTACAACTAGTCACATAATTAGAGTAAATTTAAATGTTCTGCCTGCAGCAAAGAAAAGTTTTATGGAAGCAGAAGAAATTTGAAGATCACTTTTATCAAATGTATTTAGACTTTTTTATACTAAAGTTCTATCCCATTCAGTTAGGGTGTCATAAAGAAGATTGAACCAAATGTCTCTGTTAATTTTCCGAGAACATACCAAGTTCAATGCTGTTATAACAAGTGTCTCTTTTACAAGATTAGACATTCTTTTTAATAGGGCTAGAAATTATGGTATCTGGTCTGATTGAAAGATAGCATTAATATCCAATGCAGTAGTCTTTGGTAAAACATCTCATCAAATTACTTTTAAAAAACTACAAAATCTTAGCTTAGTCCATTTCCAACCTTTGTTGTATTTATTTTTGTTGAAATTCAGTTTCTAATTTTTCATTAATAGCTGATAGCGGGGAAAAAATGGTGACTTACCTTGTAAAAACAATTGACAGTATGTTGTGTATTATCTACCCCAAACTATACTACATAAAACAAAGAGCACAACCATTTACAAATACAAAATGTTAGACAACTCAACATTAACAAAGGACACTTCAACATAGTGTAATGGCTAACAAAAAAAAAGGAATGTTCATGTGACTTTTCGTTTTATATAGAGAACATTATGGCAATTTCTGTGCCACCTCAATCAATCACTGACTTTCCAACTTAAGCCCCAAACAACTGTACACAGATAGTTTTCTTATTCTTGGCCTTCAGGGTGAGACAAAAGCCAAATTACATTTAAGGGAAGACCTGGTCCTGGGGATTCCAATCCTACAGCTGCACCTCCCTCTTTGCAACAACGAAAGAAGGCTGGCAGTAGTCACGGAGACTGGGCTATTTTGGGCCTTGGCCCATATGTGACCAACAATCTACAAATTTGAAGCTTTTGACCTGTGAATTTGTTTTTATTTTCACTACTTCTAGAACTCTTCTACTGTTACAGCACTCTCTGATAATGAAATATCAACAAAAAACATTTTTGGTGTATTGTTGATAGATCTCATATCACAGCATTCGTTGACTGAACAGTTAGTGTTACAGTCGGTTAGAATTTATAAAATCTTTCTCTTGAAACAGGTTTTTCAGCAGAACAAGTTTCTCAAGCCAAATGTTATTGCTCTTTCAATATTGGTGGGCGGTTCCCTCCCCTACCGTTGTTTTTAAAGTTGGGTAGAAAGTTGACATATTGATTATGTCATTATTTTCACTTTGAGTTACATGTGTTATCCATTTTAGCTGTTGAAAGTTTTCAAATTATATGATTTCTGTTACCTGGTAAAGTTATGATTTTGTAGCGCCGGTCTATAAGATCTAATGAAGGACTGTCTTCTTTAAGACCTAAAAGATTCATTCGCTCGAAGCCATTTTTAATCCTTGATCCAAGTAAATGGTTAGAGTTGATAATTCTGACACATCTGAATATATTAGACTCCATGAAGGACATCTATGGAAGAGTTTATGTTTCACTTAAGTTCTTAGGTTAATGTTTTGGTTTCATGGCATCTGGAAGTGTTGGGCAAAACTACACCTAGCACAGTTTATTCTATGTTCAATTTATTTATCTAAATTTCTTATAATTGATCCAGAAACCAAGGTATTTAAAATGTTTTGATTTATTAATTACACATTCTGAATTTTTATGATGGATTCAGTCTATGTACAATTACTGCCTTTATTCTACTCTCAGATGATAGATTCAGTAAACTTAAATTCAGGGATAAGCATTTTTGCCCATAAGTCTGTATAAGGGACTTGTTAATGACCTGAAGAGTAACTTACAAGGTCTTTCCACTCTGTCTTCTGTAGCAGCAAGAGTTAAAGAAATCCAAGTGCAAAATATCTACAAAAAAATAGTTTCAATTATCTGGTCACATACAATAGCCTTTTTAATTGCTAGCACACCCGGTTGTCATCGCCCACCAACTTCAGATTTTCACAGGGTCTTCTTAGAGAAGAAGACCCTTTGAAAAACTGAAGTTGTGCAACACTGTTTACACAAACTGACCTTGTCATCACGTGCACTTATGATTAAGTTCAGGGTTTATGGTCACTGAATTGAATAAACATCAAATTTATAATGAATGTTAGGATTACAGTTGTGATTTGCATTTAAATGGTGAATACTTTCCCTAGTTTTGAAGGAGTTTGAATGAAAGTAACCGAGAAAGAAAAATATCTTTAATAAAAGCATATATTTTAGTTTTTATCATTGTTAGACGAGAAAGAAACGTTGTTTTATATTATAAATCGTATAAAAGTAAAATAAATTTTAATTGAAATGTTTCTTCGTATGATTTGACTGAATTAAATTTAAAGTAATTGAAATTTTACACAAATTTAAAATAAGGCAAATGTATATGCGAGTAGCATAGCGGTTATTAACGTGGAAAAATGGAATCAATAAACCATCTCTTGCTTCCAGCCATTTCTGAAGGGTTAGGATTAAGTGAACTAGGCTCTTTATCCTTGGGCAGTAGCCAGTATAGAAGAAGGAAACAGGACACCAGTCCATTATCTTTCCGATGAAGTCATGGCAATTAACAATTATTAAACAAATGTTATCTATAGAAAGCTATGACCACTAAGATAAAATAATATAAGGGAGATAACTCCAATTATATTCTTATCAGAGTTTACTTGCTAAGAACGTAGATGGAATTATCCCCCTTACATTTAACTTTTGCGGTAGTGAGGGTGTTATAATTGTATAAATTCCAATTTCAAATAATTTATGTACAAATCTTGATATATTTGAGAATTAAAACTCTTACCAATTTATCTAAATGAATAAAGAAATGAGTTTTGCAATCTCAAAAATAACAATAAAATAATAAGCAGCAAGATAGACAGGTAAAGGACATATTTTAGAAAGAATTAGCTGTAAATAATTTAGCGGTGTTTTACGAGACTGATAAAAACTCCTATTCATATTAAATTAAAATAAACCTTTTTTTTTGTTATGATAGACCACAACGGGTGCACAGGATCGCCTCATCAGTGATGCCATTGACTTGGGGTTATGACAAGTTTGGTTGGTTGGTTGGTTGTTTGGGGTTTTATGGCATATCAACCACTATGAGTTATTTAATGCCAGATCCAGTTTCCACATATTTATTAAATATATATACTTTGTAAACGTAATTTAAGGATAACGTTGGCAACATCATTGTTTCAAAAAAGTATAGCTGGCAACATCATTGTTTCAAGAACGTATAGCTGGCAACATCATTGTTTCAAGAACGTATAGCTGGCAACATCATTGTTTCAAAAACGTATAGCTGGCAACATCATTGTTTCAAAAACGTATAGCTGGCAACATCATTGTTTCAAAAACGTATAGTTGGCAACATCATTGTTTCAAAAAAGTATAGCTGGCAACATCATTGTTTCAAAAACGTATAGCTGGCAACATCATTGTTTCAAAAACGTATAGCTGGCGACATCATTGTTTCAAAAACGTATAGTTGGCAACATCATTGTTTCAAAAAAGTATAGCTGGCAACATCATTGTTTCAAAAACGTATAGCTGGCAACATCATTGTTTCAAAAACGTATAGTTGGCAATATCATTGTTTCAAAAACGTACAGCTGGCAACATCATTGTTTCAAAAACGTATAGTTGGCAACATCATTGTTTCAAAAAAGTATAGCTGGCAACATCATTGTTT
This sequence comes from Acanthosepion esculentum, assembly GCA_964036315.1. Taxonomy (NCBI): domain Eukaryota; kingdom Metazoa; phylum Mollusca; class Cephalopoda; order Sepiida; family Sepiidae; genus Acanthosepion; species Acanthosepion esculentum. The sequence continues at coordinate 81,024,378 of OZ038497.1, read as the reverse complement.
CAAAAACGTATAGCTGGCAACATCATTGTTTCAAAAACGTATAGCTGGCAACATCATTGTTTCAAAAACGTATAGTTGGCAACATCATTGTTTCAAAAACGTACAGCTGGCAACATCATTGTTTCAAAAACGTATAGTTGGCAACATCATTGTTTCAAAAACGTATAGCTGGCAACATCATTGTTTCAAAAACGTATAGCTGGCAACATCATTGTTTCAAAAAAGTATCCCTGGCAACATCATTGTTTCAAAAAATGTATCCCTGGCAACATCATTGTTTCAAAAACGTATAGTTGGCAACATCATTGTTTCAAAAACGTACAGCTGGCAACATCATTGTTTCAAAAACGTACAGCTGGCAACATCATTGTTTCAAAAACGTATAGCTGGCAACATCATTGTTTCAAAAACGTACAGCTGGCAACATCATTGTTTCAAAAACGTACAGCTGGCAACATCATTGTTTCAAAAACGTATAGCTGGCAACATCATTGTTTCAAAAAAGTATAGCTGGCAACATCATTGTTTCAAAAACGTATAGCTGGCAACATCATTGTTTCAAAAAAGTATCCCTGGCAACATCATTGTTTCAAAAAATGTATCCCTGGCAACATCATTGTTTCAAAAACGTATAGTTGGCAACATCATTGTTTCAAAAACGTACAGCTGGCAACATCATTGTTTCAAAAACGTACAGCTGGCAACATCATTGTTTCAAAAACGTATAGCTGGCAACATCATTGTTTCAAAAACGTACAGCTGGCAACATCATTGTTTCAAAAACGTACAGCTGGCAACATCATTGTTTCAAAAACGTATAGCTGGCAACATCATTGTTTCAAAAACGTACAGCTGGCAACATCATTGTTTCAAAAACGTACAGCTGGCAACATCATTGTTTCAAAAACGTATAGCTGGCAACATCATTGTTTCAAAAAAGTATAGCTGGCAACATCATTGTTTCAAAAACGTATAGCTGGCAACATCATTGTTTCAAAAACGTATAGCTGGCAACATCATTGTTTCAAAAACGTACAGCTGGCAACATCATTGTTTCAAAAACGTATAGTTGGCAACATCATTGTTTCAAAAACGTACAGCTGGCAACATCATTGTTTCAAAAACGTATAGTTGGCAACATCATTGTTTCAAAAACGTATAGCTGGCAACATCATTGTTTCAAAAACGTATAGCTGGCAACATCATTGTTTCAAAAAAGTATCCCTGGCAACATCATTGTTTCAAAAAATGTATCCCTGGCAACATCATTGTTTCAAAAACGTATAGTTGGCAACATCATTGTTTCAAAAACGTACAGCTGGCAACATCATTGTTTCAAAAACGTACAGCTGGCAACATCATTGTTTCAAAAACGTATAGCTGGCAACATCATTGTTTCAAAAACGTACAGCTGGCAACATCATTGTTTCAAAAACGTACAGCTGGCAACATCATTGTTTCAAAAACGTATAGCTGGCAACATCATTGTTTCAAAAAAGTATAGCTGGCAACATCATTGTTTCAAAAACGTATAGCTGGCAACATCATTGTTTCAAAAACGTATAGCTGGCAACATCATTGTTTCAAAAACGTACAGCTGGCAACATCATTGTTTCAAAAACGTATAGTTGGCAACATCATTGTTTCAAAAAAGTATAGCTGGAAACATCATTGTTTCAAAAACGTATAGTTGGCAACATCATTTACCGCCACACCCAGGGCGCGGATGTAGTTTATCGTCATACCCAGGACGCGGATGTAGTTTGTCGTCATACCCAGGACGCGGATGTAGTTTGTCGTCATACCCAGGACGCGGATGTAGTTTGTCGTCATACCCAGGACGTGACCTGGAAGTTTGGAAAAAACCTGGAAGTTCACTATTTGCCCATAGCTGGGACCCCAACAGGTGCTACCACCCCGGGTCAGGGTGGATCTGGGAACACCAGCAATTAAGAGGTAGTTCCACGCTTCCTCAAAACCTCCTGATCAGAGGCCTTGCTGCTGGATGCAGTTTAACGTCGTACCCAGGACGCGACAAGTTTGGGGTCTTTCAACATCATACCTGTTCGCCAAAGCGACCCTATCGGAATAATAGTAGATCGGGCGGGCGAACCTGAAGTAAATGCCCGCGCGCACACATAATAACGAACATCTCATATAAACAACTGCAAACGCTGATTTCGAAATAGCAAGTGACCGATGAGAAACGGCCTACGTCACTTCTCTCTCAGACATGACGAGACAAAAGTAGAACAAACCAAATGTTTGTCTTTTACCTCTTAGGTCCAACACGCAAAAAGACATACATTAGCAACGAACACTGTTTGACATAACAAGTAAGTAATTTCTACTTGTCGTCGGGAAAGTTTTTATATACCTTATGAAACAATATATCACTTAAAAAACAGTCGTATACATTCTCTGGTAGTAGGAATTATGAATTATCTTGCGGGACAGTTAAAAAAACCTGCATGCACTGGGAAAACCAAGACATCCCCGAGGAAGAAAAATTAATTAAAAAAAATAAAACAAAGCAAAAACAAAACAAAACAGCTTCCCTTCAAACGGCGATCTTGGTCGTCTCTTTGTATATTTCTGTCTTTTTTTATTTTATCCTATTTCACCCTTGAAACTCAAACAGCATCTCAACGGCTTCCAATCTCCATGGATCTTATTTTTAATCCATAACCATTTTGAAGCTTTCTCTGCAGATTCTGACATCCATATATTTCATCCTGACTTGGTTTATTCGAAGGCTGCGCAGATTGTTACATTTCTTTCCGCAGTCGCAAACCATTAAACTTAGATCGCTCTCAGTGATCGGTATCGAAATCTCACCCTCTCCGCCTTTCGGGATTCTCTGGGGTATGGATTATTGTGTGTAGATGTGACGTATTTAGGATTATTCCTCACGAAATATACATGTTGAAATGCCAGTTCAACATGCTCCTGATTGCCGTCTTTCTGGTAGTTTTCCGTCTCTCCAGCTGTCACCGAGACTTTTACTCGGTCGTCATCTGGTCTATTACTGCGTAATTCAGAAGTGATTTCTATTGATTTAATAGTTGAATATGACGCAATATTTACAAACTTCAGAAATACTGCAAATCATATTGAATAAAGAGAACGTTTAGAATTAAATTAATTTCCTTAATTTTATGGAATTTTAAAAAGTTGGGTGTATTTTAGGTGAAAATGCGTGTTCAAGATGTTCAAGACGAGGATAGAAGCATACAAAAACTTCAGTTTCTGCAACGAACGTTTATTCCTTTTATGATGACGTGAAGCAAAGCTTTCACTGTTTCTTGTGCATATCCGTTTTCTTATTGATTTAGAAGTAAGTTAAGATAACAAGGGTTAAAAAAAACGACCGAACTCAGGTCAACTTTACGCTAATTTGGAATGATCAATTCACTTACTTCATGAATAAGGCATGCCAAACCACGTCCGGACGATGTCGTTGGTAAGTGGAAAAGAAAAACAGTGTGTCTTTTCCGGAAGTGGAATCATAAAATCGCTCACGTGGCAAGAAACCCTTTCCCGTTTCTTGTATCATGGGAAATTAATTTATTTTTTAATTCTTTATTATTATTTTATTTATTGGTTCTCTTTCATTATTTAGTGTATAAAGCAAATGTTTTACGAGACTCATAAACAACTCGATTCATATTAAAATAGATGAAACCTCAAAAGTAATATCTAAGTAGTACTCATTTAAATATCGAATAGGATTTACAAAAATGTAAGATGTATTGAATAAAGACAACCCCCGGGACTGACAGTAAATACTGAATTTACTGGTATTTAAAACGTATTATTTACAAAACTCATAACTACTCCTATTGATATTAAACTAAAGAAAAAATTTCAAATGTAATATTAGAAACACATTTAACCGTCAAATAAGAATAATTCTCTAGAAGACTCGCAAATACTACATGTCAAATAAATAGATAACTTAGAATTAACATAAAATACCAGCGTATAAAATTCAGGCTTTACAAGTCTTATAAATACTACTATTCAAATTAAGATGAAAGACATTTCAGAAGCAAAAATAAACACTCATTTAATCGTCGTCTAAGAAGAATTCTACACAAGACTTACAAATACTGCAAATCATATTGAATAAAGAGAATCTGTACAGTTAACACTAATTACTTAGTTTATTACGCCTTACAAAACGAATAAATATACCCAATCATGTTAAATTTAAAGAAAATTCAAATGCAACATTTAATACATATTTAAGCGTCTTATAAAACGCATTTTAATTTTTTAAAATACTCTAAGTTATACTGAATAGGGAGAAAAATTAAAATAATTTATTGGCATATAAGACTCATAAATACACCCATTTATATTAAATTAAAAGAAACTTATAAATTTATATAACATAATCAATTAACCAACGAATATGATAGATACTTGAAAAGATTTACACATCTGACAAGTTATATTAATTAAATAAAAATAATCCCTAGAAATAATATTAAATTCATAATTTACCAGCTCATGGCAGACATATTTTACAGATCTCATAAACTGTTCAATTAATATTCAAGGAACACTCAAAAGTAATATTTTATTCATGGCACGTGGAATAAGATGCTTTTTTACGACAGCTGAGAATTTCTGAATGTTAAATAAAGAAAAAAACATTAGAAATAATATAACAAATTTACGAGGATATAAAACATGATTTAAAGATTCATAAATTCTTCCGTTTATACTAACTTAAAAGAAATTTCAAAGTCATATTTAGTACCACATGAACATTAAAAAAATACTTAAAGTTATATTCAATAAAGAGAAATTTTGCAAAAGATATATTATATATTATAATTTAATAGTGTCTAAGACGCATGCTTTTAAAGGCATATTAAACTCCCATTCATGCTAAACGAAAATAAACCACTAAACTAATGTGAAACTCCTTGAGACTTTGAAACAGTCTCACGCTTTACAAACTCTACAAATACTGTTAAATCATATTAAATAAAGTGAACTTGTAGGGGTGTAGTATGTTGGCTAGGGTCACCATGATATAATCAATATCAAAGAAGGCTGTGTTCTTGTAAAACAACACCCTACATTAATTTATGAACAACAATACACGAGAGAAAAATAATCAAGCTCAGTGAACATTAATAATGGTATACAAATTTCAACAATAAGTACAAAGAAAGTTGCTTCCCTTTTTCCATTAATAAAAAGGGTAATTTTAGCTAATAAATATTGAATACAAAATTGAATGTAATTTAACTACAAAGTTCAATTGAAGTCTTAGCTAAATAAAGAATGTTTTATCAGTGTAGAAAGATGTAATGTTCATGAGTGATATCAACCAGATTTAGTATGATTACTTGAATTAGTAATAATTAAGAATTAAAATGTCAATATAGCGTCGTGCCTTATCTTCCAAGAATTGAACTGCTACTGCCGCTGGCAAACAGCGAGAGTCTTTATATAACAAGTTTTAGGCTCCGGGTGGCTTGGCGGTAAAAATATAGAAAAGATAATAAAATACGCGATTGGTCAGGAAATGGACCAATCCGTGATTTTAGAGAAAAATTTGAATTACCTGCGATGGTTAAATTGTCCTATAATAAGTATCATGTATTTATTAACCAATGATATTAAAGAAAGCGGAGGTGTGGCACATGTAAGTGATTCCCACAAACTAATATTAAATACATAATTTACCGTTGTATAAGTGACATGCTTTACAAAATTTATAATATTACTAGTCATATGAAGTTAAAAGAAATCTATGTGAATAATGCTTTGTAATCACTTCAGAATAAAAAAACAATGTTGTTATAGTATGGACAGAAATGTCTCGCAGATGCTATCTGATTCCAGAAAGAACGATGTGGAGGAATTGTGAAAAGGAAAGCCTGGATGAATGAAAGAGTCATAGAGAATTACTGTTTCCCACCCTTGTAATATTGTTAACATTTTAAATATTAATTTGAACAAATAAAATATTTGGTAGTTTAATATGAACACGGGGAAGAGAAAGAGAGAAATGAAACCTTCGTGACTACAAATTTGATAGATTGGTGCAGGAGGGAATGAAGAACGAGTGGATTTAATATATTTAATTTCTTCAGTTAATGCATTTCTGTTATGGTCCAATATCCTCGTCGCCACTGTTATAGTCCAATATCCTCGTCGCCACTGTTATGGTCCAAGGTTAGGACCAAGGAAGAACAACACGAATACAAGAGTAGAAATAACAAAGATATATTAAACAGAATAATAATACAAGATGTTGAAGGTGTTAGTATGACTGTCAGTCTGATTTGGAGTGAACTACTATTGGCTCGACTCGATTCCGTCTCGTCTCTTGAGAGGCGCAGTATTTATAATGTCAGGAAGAGTTCTCTGTCGTTATAAGTAATGTCCCATAGCAATTTAAAAAATCTTGGAAACATGCAATGATCGAAAATTATTAGGTTATTCGGAAAATAATGTTCGATTTTAGAATAAACATTTCTATTCTAATATATTATTATAATAGCTGCACAAAAATATATTACTCATTCTTATTGATTAAAGTGTCCGCTTTGTTAATTACATTAATTACATTACATTACGTTAATTACATTACTTTGTTAATCAATCTATTTCCGAATTTAAATAAAATTTATATACCCCTCATTTTGAACATGAAAAAAAAGAAGAGATGCGGTTACTTATTTTGGCATGAGTTCAAGCTTAGTCAATGCTTCTTAAACTGCTACCAACATTAACAGAACGTGTGGTGAAGGATCAACTTGTGATCAAACAGTATGGCGCTGGTTTCTGAAGTTCCACTGTAGGGATACGAGTCTTGAAGATCAAGGTGGTAGAGCTATCTGCAATTGAAAATCCACATCTGGGAACAAAAACCCCCCGTTTAAGTGTTAGAGAAATCTTTCATTCAGATAATGGGTGTCATCATTTTAACAATATCGGGGCATCTCAAGAAAATTGGCATAGTGAAATAATTCGATAAATGGGTTCATTTCTTGTGATGAGAAATGGATCATTTATGTCAATCATAAACGATTGGCTCAATGGCCTAATCATGACGAAGGACCCAAATAATGTTCAAAATTGCACCAACAGATTATGGTGACTGTCTGGTGGTCCATAACAGCAATCTGGAATCTAACCAGAGCGTCACTGCCGAAGTTTACTGCCAGCAACGGAATGAAATCCACATTCAGTTAAACGAAATGCGACCGGCATTAGTCAATCGACGAGGCCCATTCCTACTTCATGACAATGCTCGGCCACATGTTGCTAGTATGACACTGTAGAAGCTCACCGAATTGAGATAAAAGACTTTTCCACATACACTACATTGCTCTGATCTTTCGACAACTGACTACCACCTTTTCAAGCATCTTGACAATCTTTTAAGCCAAAGCAAATTCCATTGCAAAGAAGATGCAGAAACTACATTCAATGATTTCTTAGCGTAAAACACTTTAGTTTTATCATAAAGGTATATTGTAACACGAGGGCAGAAATATATAGATGTTATGTTCCTATTTTGACTAATTTAAACACTGTATAAATAAATTAATTTATGAATAAAAGTTGATTCTAAAATCGGACATTATTTTTCGAACAACCTAACAAAGATCATATAAGCAAAACATATAAGAAAAATAATTCAGTTACGTTTATACCAAATATCTTCGCCTTTGTGGACCCTTTTCTATATAAATAAAAATATGTGAAAGTTTACAGATGCAGGCTTGCTTACAAACAGAATTGTTCATAACCATTTTGGTTCTCACCAGTCGAAGTGCAATTTTAAATGCACTGAAACGAAGTTGCATCTTTGTAGTGAGTAAATTGTTTTTGTCTATATGAAAAAATTATAATAAATAATTATTGCTCTACTATTGGTATTGATCCCTCTTTTGAATTAATGCTGTGAACGTTAGAATTTATATATTATTTTCGTTCTCATTACATTCGTATATATATATATATATATATATATATATATATATATATATATATATATATATATATATTCAAACTTATATTGTTAAATATAACAGACAACAAATGTCTATTATGTTTAATCCTGCGCCGTTCTAAACTTCGTATGTCTGCTTCAATTTCGGGTAAAAATTTCTCATAAAACCACACAAATTTTGATTTTCAAGAAGCTGAGATATAGCTGTCTCCAAGCCGGAGAGTAGACGTGGCTACATAACTTTGCCCCAACGTGTACTGAAAGAAACGTGTCGGCGATTCTTCAAACGAATCACCTACAACAACAATAACAAAGACTGTCAGTGAATCTTCGCTAGCGAGAAAAGTCTTTTGTCAACCTCATCTTTTTTTCTGTGGACCAACTATTTAAAATTATTTTCTAAACTATAGATTTTTCTGTGTACCAACTACCCAAAGACGTTCAGATTTTTAATATAAAAACTTGGACGACAGAAACTATTTGTCCTAATCATTGCTCCGCCATTTATTTACACAAGTTATTTTCCCTTTTCCTTCAATATCTCTTGTGCGTTTCAAATTTTCCAAGCCCTCTTTCGTCATTATGCGCCCTAAAATGTCAACGGTCTTTTTCTGATGTTATGTATAAGTGTCCTTTTTGTTTCCATTTTCTCTAAAACTTCGTGCTTGGCCACATGTTCACTCCATGGTATTCTCAGAATCCTTCTGTGAGAAGAACATTTCTGATACTTCAAGTCTTTTCTTCATCTGTGAAGAGATTGTCCAGCATTCACTGCCATAAGGAGGAATTTTTTTCGTAACAGTTTATCGCTAATATTAAGAACATTCTATTAGAGTTGTCTCCCTTGAACTTTGTTCGTATTTCACACGCAATACTTTGGTATATCATACAAAGAAAATACATTTAGTACAATCAAGTCTCTGGCATCCAGAATTGTCGCATTTTAAAAAAAAATTAAATGCTTTTCAGCGATATTTTAAACTAAAAAAAAGGAATGTTTGTTTTAATTCAGATTAGTTAATCTTTAAATCAGTTAATCTTTCTCAAATAAAGTTTCAGAACAGTATATTTCATTTTTGAAAGATGATTTTAGCGATTTTGCTAATAATAATAATAATAAAAATTGTTTCACTTAATTTAAATTCGCTTTCAAATGCAGCAAATTCTTTTGTTTATTGGAAATAGTAAAATTTAATCTATTAGCTTTGAAAACCAAAATAAAAACTTTAAGGAGTTTTCATTTTAAAAATACAATTCTTAGCCTGGTCCACTTGCCGCCGAGATAGATAAACTCGGCCCCCGATATATAGCACATGCTTGCTGACAAGAGCCACCGTCAGATTGACATTGGTGCCAACTAGTTCAGAGTCAGCCAGTGTGTACTCAACAACGATAGCTATCGGTGTGGTGTCAGTGAACCAAGAGCTGTGTATTCACTTCAATATTGCAAGTTTTCAATTCAACTCGATGAATCAACTTTTGGCAGTTCAAATATTCTCATGACCTATAGGGCATTGTTGACGAGTTTTTGTTTGCTAAGTAAGTACCTTAAAGGTGATGCAAAAGGTGAGACATTTTTTTTATGTTTGGAAGATTATTTGAAGAAATACAATGTTCCCCTTGGGAATATTACTGTAGTGGCTACCGATGATGCATCAGCAATAGTTGGCCGTTACAGAGGATTTGCCGTCTTACTCAAGAAAAAGCTTCCCAATGTACGTACTATTCACTGTCTTTTACACAGACGCCATCTTGTATCCAAGAAACTCAGCGGTGAACTGTATGTTGCCTTAAAAGTGTGTAAAAAAATGAAAGTGTGTCAATAAAATTAAAGCTCATCCTCTCAATTTGCGACTATTTGCAATGTTATGTGAAAAAAATGAAACTCTGAACCAATTACTTTTGCACACTGAGGTAAGGTGGTTGCCAAGATGCGATAGCTTGCAAAGACTTACTGACTTGTATGATTCAACTGGATGTGGACCCATCACTATGTGACGAGTTGAAACTGTGTGTCGAACCAACCGTTCTATTTGGAAGACCTATATTCAAAATTTAATGAAGTACAGAAATGTCTGCAAGGTAAAGCTGTTACATTTATTCTTGCGTGATCGAACAATCCTAATAGGCTTCCAAGTCAAAACAGGGTTATTTAAATCTTAATTGGCATGTAGAAATTATAAATATTTGTCAAACTTGCAGAAATTGGAAGAAGATGAAAACATTTCAAACTGTGATTTAAATATATACATAAAGCACCTTGAAAAATTAGGGGAAGACTTTCAGATATGTTCGGAGGACCTGGAGAAAATGTTTGTACCCAAGTGGATTGTTACATCGTTTGATTTGGAAACAGAAACTGCAGACATTGAATCTCATTTAGAAGATGAATTCGTTGATATGTGTGGATCTCGAAACTAAATCATTGTTCAGAAGTAAAAGCCTCAACAACTATTGAAGCAATGTAAATACCGCAAGCTTAGTGCAACGGTTGAACCATTTTTATATGCATTCCCAAGTTTGTACATGGTTGAAGTTGGTTCTAGCCATGCAAATGTTGTTCTAACAAAGCAAGAGAAACAGACTGAACCTGAAAACTCACCAATCTCCAACCAAATATGAACGCCTTTTCTGATTTTCATCAAACACATCTTTCCCATTAAGGATTTCAACCAATTAAATAAAAAGGTATGTTAGTTTATTTTTAATGTATTTAATATTAGGCGCCAAATGACAGCATACAGATTCACCTCCCTTTTTATTGCCAGTCCAATATTTCAAGAGGCATATTCAATTGTCATGCTGTATTTCCGCCTATTTCGATAAGTTTAAACACTTTTATGTTGAATTCTAACATTATATTCAATATTTTGCACATCTCTCATGATTTCCACAATGACAGTAAACAGTTTTTCTATTTTGTTTCCTTATATTTCATGAGAGATATTTACAGAGGGGGGGGGATACAGAATAACAGTTTCACAGGGCTTCGTATGCAATTTCCTTTATGGAAAGCAGGATTTGGTATGCAGTTTCTCTCCCTAATGAATATGAAAACTGCACATCTACTTAATTATTTTTTATTTATTTTCTTGTACATGCCTGGGGGTCGGCGAGGGATCAAAAATCCCATGAAGGGTTCAATGGTCTAAAAACTTTGGGGACCTCTGCTCTAGTGTCTACAATCAACATTTATCTGGATAGTTTAGCACTGGTGTATCAATAACTCCAGTGTCAGAGAAATAAACTTATATTTCTTTTTCAATACCAGATTCAGATTCATTTGCAAAAACCTAACAAATTTTTTTGTATCCGTGCTAATGATCACCAGCCTAGAAATTGTTGTTTGGCTGGAAAGACATATTGATGGAAATGTAAAAAAGTTGGACTCTTTGAAAAATTATGTCATTTTACCAAATTTCCTGTTATTCTTATTTCAGATGATAGTGATGATGATTTCTTTCTAGTTCATTGGCAATATTAAATTTTCTCTCCCCCCACAATTTATAGATAAATCCTACAGATGAATTATAGGATTTGTTCCTTGCCAATAAAAATTCTTGGGCTTACCTACACATTTTTTTCTTTCACTGACTGTGTTGTTGAATTTGTAAGACTTGTTGTTGCTATATTTTGACAAACTTTTACAACTTTTTGGAAGTGTTTTTCTGACAAATCGTGTTTTACTTATTATGACTTTTTTGATTTGCATTTTTTGATTTTCAGTTGTTTCTTTTATTTCAGTTTTTTTTATTGGCTTAGGACTTTTTTCTTCTGGTTTAACATTTAGTTACACTAGACTTTAAATATAAAAAGTCCTTATATCATTTTTATTTTTTTCTAGTATAATTTTATTCGACAGTAATTTATATTTCATGCACATTTGGCCGAATTTGTTTGGGTGGACTTGTTTCATTGTTTTGTTTTAATTATTTTGTATTCTATTTTTTTTGTATTTTTATAATTGTGATATTATTGGGTAATTTTTTACTCAATGTATATTATATATTGTTGGGTGGATTTTTACATTTAAAAAAATATTACGTCCATAGTGTAGCAAAGAATATTAAAATGCTTGACAAAAGGCAGTCAATTAAAAAGAACCTTCTTGGGTCCACATCAAAAGTAGATCCTGTGGATTTGGAACTAAGGAAAAAGATTACAATTTAGAAGACATTTTGAAATCTGTGTCAAACAAAGCCCACATTATTTAAAAAAGAAGTCGACGAAAACAGGATGGCAAAGTAAAATATGGAAGAACAAAAAGACAACAAATTAAGCCAGACCCTTAATATTAGAAACAAATCAATGGAAGCCCCAAAAGAAGATAAGAAACATAAACTATAGGTCAGAACAATACCAAAGAAAAAACAAGACAAATGGTGAGCTGGCTGGAGTAATACCTTCCCATTGGAATACCCATCTGAAATGCATCATCAAAGTCACGGAGTTCCTTGAGAGGGCCAAACAGTACGGTCATTTATTAAAAATAGGGAGGTCGGTAGTCAACTGTAATGAATTAAGGAAAATTGAAAAAAGAACCATGTTAGGCTTTGTGGTCAACAAGCGTATGTGCAAAATTTGTCATTTCGCAAAAGACACAGTGATTAAATCACTGATTTCCTTGGTGGCTTATATCCCAAAAGATAATTAAGAGAGTCAGTTTGTCATAAGCGACATTCTGTTATCCACACCTGAGGACTGTCAGTAAAGAATGTTGCAAGATCTTATAACTAATGATCTGGTCTTTTGAACTGAATATCAAAGGCGGCAGACTACCAGTGTGACTATATACAAGGTTTATTTCTATGTAGTTGGTGGGGACTTAGTCATATACATGATGCATTATGGCCATCTAGGAAGATGTTAGTTCAAGAAGCTTTCAGTTCTATTCACAACAGTTTAAACATAGGTGTGTAAAATTATCCTGTCATTGTGAAAGTGTGGCGAGACTAGTCACCTTCTGGAATTCTGCCCCCAACCAACACAAATCCCTGAAGCTGATGCTTCTAGTTTTGCTGTGCCTGTAATGGGCATGTCTGCGGCAGATATTGGTGGCTAAAGCACACTATTTGGGTCCCTTTGTCTGCCACAAATATGGAGAAGTAGAAGAGTCAAAGGGAATGACTGGCCATGAGTAGGGAAAGAGGGAATGTTCAAGCTGTGAGAAAGAAAAACCCAGTACTAGAACAGAGGGTAATAGTCTGACCATCTCAGAAAAGATAATGGAACAAAGGAAAAAATATGATCCAGTATTTGAAAAAGATGAAAAGAATTAAGGCATTAATACTTGAATTAAAAACCAAACCAAAGAAATCTACACCAAGACCCTCTTTATCTGTCCCTCTTCCCTGATGCATAAAAAATAATCAATGACTAAACCTTTAATGACCAAGTCGCTTACACTTACCCTATCCCAAATGACACCATTATCAAAACAACGCAGCTGGAGTAGCATTTCTTCCAATCTCTCTTCTACCTTCCCCTTGACCCACACATTCACCCAGAAAGACAAACTCAAAACAAAGAGAGGACAAAGCTCTTCTTTGGAACCCGAAACTGAGAAAAAGAAAAAAAATTTACCTGCCATTTAATTTAGCGGAAAACATTTGTAAGGTCTCCCCTGAACAAGTGGAAAAGTATCTCAGTCATTCAAGGAAAATAAAAAGTTTCAATCACTCAGTTTTAATAAGAAAAAGTAAATGACAATAGCATAGAAAATCCATACTATTTCTCAAAGACTTTTAATATTTATGTATGGAATTGTTTCGGGGCTTGTGGAATTTTTAGTGAAATTATGACTCCAGAGACTATCTTATATATCTATAAGTCTACCATTCGTCCATGCTTAAAATATTACTGACATATATGGCCTGATACTCCTGCTCTTAATCACGAGATACTTGAATCAGCAATATTATTGGCCTCGATCTGGCATCGCGACTTCAGTCTCTTTCCTACTGCCGTAACATTACCTCCTTTTGCTTTTTCTATAAATACTTTCACGATAATTGCTCGGGTGAGCACTTTGCTATGGTGGCTATCCTCTTTGAATTTAAGCGCAGTACTAGAGTGTGACGAGGTCTCACCAATTTACAGTTGAACTGGCTAGATGTAACCGTAAGTTCTACGCTAACAGTTTCTTTTCTCGAACTTCTCGCTTGTAGAACACCCTTCCACCTCCATATTTTCCAGCCAATTTTAATGTGCAACAATTTAAATGCAATGCCATTCGCTATCTACTGTCCTCCTGATTACTCTTCTTTTATTCTTGCTCCTTAGCAATGTTCCTGTTTCTATCTCTTTCACATCCAGTAACCCCTTGTGCCTCACTGGATCTACTGCCTTGCCTTGGGATGAAGTCGATAAAGATAAAATAAATAATAAGAGAAAACCTGCCTTATTATCCGTGTGAATAAAATATTAATCTAAAATGTATTTAATGATCTGGAGTAATGGATAGCGGCTCGGCGTGAGGAATCGGATAGTCGAGTTCGAATTCCAGTCAAATCTATTACATTCACTCACATGACAATATCCTTGGGAAAGATGTGAATCCTCTTCTCCCCCACCCATCTATGGGTAAATAGTTGGACAGACCGGGTTCTATAGACTTGGATGGCAACTAGTCTACCGCAGAAAGAAATGGCAACCTACTGCGGGAAAAATTCTGCCTCGTCAGTCATGTATCAAAAGATACATGATCGCATAAGCGTGTATCACGCATGGGGCATAACCGACTGATTCTATAATAAAACTTTCACTAATTCCTGATGGTCCATTTTACCTCATTTTTAATGCATTAGCGATGTATGCGTCTCCATAACGTTGTGGTAAAGATAATCCATCTAGGAGAAGGAAAACTCCATAGCTAAACCTAACCGGGCCTGGTTAATTCCTGTTATTGTGTTCATGTGGAATATATAATATACATTTTGTTTTTATTCGGATGTGTTCATTAACTCTACAAGGTGAACCATATTAAATACATTTCAGCCTGGAGAAATCACCAATTAGACTGGTACAGTCACCATCTATCAGAGCCGGGACCATAGGTGTGTATTAGCCACCGTAAGATAAACACGAACTTGGGCGAATTGGCACACGTAAATGATGATTTAATGCGTTACTCTAATAAAACTATTTGCAATATATTCTTATAATAAAATTGCCAACAATGAATTTACATCATATATTTTTTGTGATGTCAACGAACACTCGGTTGACACTTTTGTGATGTCAACGAACACTCGGTTGACACTTTCGTAATGATCGTTGCAGTAGAGACTCTGTAATACAATTTATAGTAACGCTGTTGAACAATACTGGTGTCAGACGGCTTCGAATTTCACTCGCACTCATAATACTCGCTCGAATAGTAACCTGTATAGTGATCAGTATAGAGAAATAGTATAGTGAATAGAGTAGAGGATAGCGGTCCGTATAGTAATAGAGGATAGAGTAGAAAATGAGATTCGAATAGTAATAGAGGATAGAATAGAAATAAGGATCAATCTAGACGTCACGTGACTTCTTATATATGCGTTTCCACTATGGTCACGTGGTCTACTTAATTCAATAATGGGATCGCTTGTGTTTTGCTCACTCACTCAAGTGTCGGCAGCGACATTTTATTCCTGTATAACACATTTAATAGCATTAATCAACCATTAATGCTTGCATTCATTCTCGACCACAGAAAATTCATTTGTAGATTTATCTTTACAGATCATAAATTTGAAAGATTATTACAATCTATGAAACCGCTTAAAGAATTTAACATTGTTTTTGAGTGTTCATAAAAACGTTTTTTTTTTTTCAAATATATGTATGATCGGATATGAGATTAACATTTTTAAGAGTTGTTTTCCCCGACGGCAATAATATATGACCTCAGAAAATTTGCGTTTTTGTTCTGCAAGACTGTATTAAAGAATTTCTTGATTTTGATCATCATCGTCGCATTTTCAAAAGATTTTTTTTTTACGTTCACTTTATTTCACTAAATATTTTTAATTCAATTTTTTTTAAATATAATTAATTTATTGTTTTTCAGTGAGAGACATACTGCAATTATTAATGAATTATTTTCGTTTTAGTTTAATTCTAGGGACGGAAACAAAGGGAATCACATTCTTCAGGCGTTAGACATCGTCGTCAAAGTCTGAAATCATTTGCATAGCAGTTTGTTTTTTAAATTTTGACTCTTCTATTGTTATTGACTATGATTATTAGGTTGGTGCAAAAATAATGTCGTTTTTTGACTGAAGTTGAACGTCAAAAAACGACATTATTTTTGCACCAACCTAATAAATAAAATAAGTGGAAATTATTACATAATACAAACATTTCACATTTTCATAACCGCCAGATTAGATTATAACAATTAATATTAAAAATAAGGAAAAAATTAACACATAAAAATAAGATTTCATAATTGAGAGAGGTACCTAATAGGTACCTAATAGGTACCTAATAGGTACCTATCTTATGAAATTTCATGGTATTATTTTTATTTTTTATTAATTTTTATATTATCTCAGTTATGAAATTTTTTATAACTGAGATAATATAAAAATTAATATCATATAATTTCATAAGAGATGTATATAAAAATTATAGGTACCTCTCTTACGAAATTTTATCTCACTCTCGGGTTGTTATTTTAAGCATTTCACCCCAAGCAAGGCGGAAAGCCACTAGCACGCAAGGGGTTACAGAGAGTTGGAGCGAGAGCAAATAGGAGTGATAGAGGAAAGGATGAAGAGAAGGATAGGGGATAGATCAAGGCAACAGGAGATGTCGATTGACATTACATTTGAATAGTTGGAGATTATAGCTATCAGGGAAACAAGAAAAAGGGAGGGAGTTCCACTGGCGAGAAGTGCGAGACATGAAGCTATTGGAGTAGAAGAGACGGCTACATTTAACAGTTTCGACAGTGAAAGAGTGAGGGCGAGATGCCAGCCTAGTTGAACGCTTAAATTCATGAAGTCTGGGAACCAGCGAAAGCAGCTCATCGGAGCAGTTACCGTGAAAGTATTTGTAAAAATGACAGAGGAAGGCGACGGCACGTCTGTGAGAGAGCGACTGCAGACGAGATGCCAGTTCAGGGCCAATTACATTGCATATATTTATATTTCCAGAAAGCATCTTCAAACGTAAGGGTATAAAAATCAATAAAATATTAGATTGCTGAAAGTATTTGTTAATTTTAAAAAAATACTGATAAGATAGTTCACTTAACATTCGAAAAAATTGTCATATCTGTGCTTTTGTCCGATAACTTTCCCTCTGATCTAAGCTGTCAGTCAATGTAATTTTCGGTTAATGCCTCAAAATCAAGTCACCGCGGTTAAGACATATTTCTTTTATTTTCAACTATATTTTTCTGCTAAAAAATTAAAAAAATGTAAATGATGATTGTTTCAGATTAGATTGAGTAATTTTTAAATTTTCGAATTTTCCTCAAATAACTTTTGGAAAAGGTATAATTTATTTTTACAGGGTTTTAAACGGAGAATTTAACTTTTGTTTACAAATTTCTCAAAAATGACGGACATCATCAATTTTAGTGATATTCCGCTGACGAAAAAAAAAAACGAGATATTTATCAAAATTTCGAATGTTTTAAAAGCATGAAAAAAATTAATAAAATAATCAAAAAATACTTTGGTCTTTCCTCTTAATAATAACATAAACATTTAGATTATAAAAAAATCAGCAAGTTTGGGGCGCTTTTTCATCATGGTATGCTTCTTTTCGGCGAATTAGTGGAGATACCTATAATTGGTGTATTTATTAGTTGCATGATAAAGATAAAGAATATTGAAAGTGAAAGTCGAATATTAGGTTAAAATTTGATATTCACTTAGCAACCGAGAAGCACGCCAATATACCCACTTTCAATACAGCCCCACCAAAATTTCCCAATGCACACATTTTTGAATAATAAAAAACGATTTAAATGATTCAGTTTTTAAATGCGCACTCAAACACACGCACAGAAGCCATAAGATAATCACAGAACGCCCACTAGAAATCGATACATACACACACACATAGAAACGCCACAAAATGAACGCGTGACATTTACCCAATAATGAAGAGATTAAAAGAAAACAAGATAGGTATTAAAAAGTCGAAATGGCTCCAAACATTTTCAGACGACTTTTAATCTAATATTTCACATTGAAATTCCAAAATCGTTTATATTATTACTGTGCCAACTTCTGGCTTATTTATCTTACTTACGAAACAGACCAAGCCAACAAAAAGGGATTTGATCAGATTTATGAATACGTTTCCCATGTCTCGAAGGATATTTCGTGCATTTAATTATTCCACCAGGCAATAAAAAGAAAAAAAGATTTCTTTAGGAAGCTAATCCATGTTTTACAGTTTCCGAACCTTTGGATAAATTTCCCTGTGTGTGTGTGTGTGTGTGTGTGAGAGAGAGAGAGAGAGAGAGAGAGAGAGAGAGAGAGAGAGAGAGAGAGAGAGAGAGAGAGAGAGAGAGAGAGAGAGAGAGAGTTTGGGAAGGAGGAGGGAAGATGTCACTCGTGGGAACGTCCTAATGAAAGTGATACGGGCCACTGCGGTGAAGCAAGAGGCGGGTAATTAGCGGTTACGGTAAGCAATTAAAATAATTTCGAAATCCGGATGTATTATACAAATTCGGATTGGGTGTGGATTGACGTAAATACGGGCTGCGAGAACCAACAACGCGGCCCCGTCAAACATACACACACGTCTGCGCGCGAAGCAACACCCGTAGAATGCCACTCACACATGCACAGAAAATTGTAACACACCCTTGCGCGCAGGCGCAGACACGAACTTCCGCAATCATGAGATCCTAAATAATATGCTCATATATTCACCATCACGAACCTATTTTATAGGGAATCACTCTACCCGGATAGATACATATGCACTGGAGATCCATAACCCAGACGATATCTTCTCTATTTCAGACTTCAAGTGGAATTCACCGATACAATCCATTGCTAAAGATGATGGCAAAATAGTTTGCACATTCTATCACTCCAGGAAGTATCAAACTCCTTCTGGCATTCTTTATTTTTATGAATCAGATTAGACAAAAAAAAAAAAAAATTGGAGTATTGCTGCCATATCTGGTTGGGAGCTGCTCAAGTTTCTAGCTTTGATAGATTTCAAAATCATTGACAAAATCATGTGAAAGAAGACTTATTCTCCATTCTTCATTCAACCTTTTTTTTTCCCCACAGACGCAACGTTGCATTCCTATTGCTTTTCGTTCGTCATTTCCAAATATTCAGATGTACTTTATTCTTTACTTTCACAGGTTCAGATCTTTACATCTATGACATCCCATAGCACTTTGAATCACCCTCATTTCTTCCATGTCCCAATGTAAGAAGAAAGCTCCTCCCACTATGACTACTGCTTTGTTTTTGTGATTTTCATGATCTCCTAACCCGTTAAGGTCGTAGGGGTACCACACATACTGCAGCCGTAGTAGCAATTGTGTTTACAACAAGACGGAGCTCAACCCTTTCCAGGCTGGTTTTGAATTCAGAGTTTTTCCTTCTTTTAGACCGGTTGCTACCCAAGGCTATAAGACTCAGTCTTTCCTGCTATTTATCCATGGGGAGTAAAAGATAAGTTCATGCCTTTTCCAAATTTATTAGCTTTGAACTTGTCTGGAATTCGAACTCAGTTCTCCGATTCCGAGCTTCTATTCATTAATCCACCAGGCCTTCACGTTCTCATTCAGGAAAGTCTAAAGTATTATCTATCGACTACCATTTTCTCAGATCAATGATCAAAAATGGCTTCAAGCAAATGGATCCCTTAGGTTTTAAAGAAGACACTCCTTCATCGGACATCATAGGCTGATGCTGCAAAATCAGAAAGAATTTTATGACATAACAAAAACCACATCATTTGAATGCTTCCAAAAGAATCAAATGACAAACTAGATAGCACATGTAATTAAAAGTAAAAATAATATGAGACGTTGATCTTCCACATTACCTTAAACAAAAAGTTTGGAAGGAAACTCCCACCAGTAGTAGAAAGAGCAATAACAGTCAAATTGAGAATCTTCGGTTAACGAATGCCTAATGTTTCCTGAATGGAAACGGCTAGTTTCACCACCGCCATATCATTTGGGTGCTTTCATTTTAATTAGCTTTTGTAAGTAAGTAATATACCTACTGCGGGAAAAAAAATCTGCGTCGTCAGTCATGTATCGAAAGATACATAATCGCCTAATCGTGTATCACGCATGGCACATAACTGAAGTAAGTAATGGCTGACCGCTAGTATCCGAGTATGCCTGTCTGCTAGGGTGGCTAACCATTCCCTGTTGCATATACCCGCTCAGGCACATTTGCATTTGTTCAAGACACACAGAGTCCACCTGTGGTTTATACTGCAAATATGCTGAGCGGACCTTAGAGTTTTTAGGAGAGTGCACTTTATCTGACATGATCAACAAAACAAAGTCAAAATCCTCGGTCATGATGACTTGTAACTTCGTGCTAGCTCAAGCAAATAGTTCGTCTACCCAATCTCATTCACAAGGCTTCGGTCAACCGGTATGGTATGGTCTCCAGGTACTTTCCAAAGGTGCCGCACACTGTGATTGTCCTCCCTCCCGATCGATATCATCAAGAAGTCGATTCGAAACCGGGTCACATGGTCACATGGTCCTTCCCTATCATTTATTATTCAAACATTTTTTAACAACATTTGCCAATAATTCTGTTATTTTTATAAGAAATAAGGTTATCTCTACTTGCTCCTGCTGCTACTGGAAGATTCTATTATCTACTTTTAATGGTATAACCCAGTTTTCGCGCCAAATCTTATTTGGCGCATAATTACGAACACTAAATTAGTACAGCCCAAGATATCGAAGGAGACAGACGTCTTTAGTTGCCTGTGGGGAATGGCGCCCAAACCAGTTTCGAACGAGAAGGCCCGCCTCTCAAGAGAAGATATGTGTTTGAACCTTCAGATAGCTCCTGAGACAAACAACCTTTGTTTGGATGGCATACAAATGTAACTATTTCTAACTGAAGTGTTTTGGAATTTACCCAATTGTTTAACTATACCCGCTAAAAGCACGTTTTTTTTAGCAACTCTCTGATTTCATGTTTCATGTATGTTATTGCTGTATGTAGAATATCTTTAAACTATTCAATTGTCTCTTTATCATCTGCCCGACTTGATGTGGAAAGTCGTTAAAATTCCATATTTTATCCTTTTTTATTTATTGACTGTAAGAAAGATGTTTGTTTGAACGAGGATGTATTTTCAAATTTGTCATACCGTTACTTTTTTTAATGGGTCAGAATTGTCAATACAATATTTAACAACAAAAGCAATAAAATTATGTCCTCATATATTTGATGACAATTTTATACCTTCATTCTTTTCTTATTTCTTTACTGATTTCTGTTATTATCATTTAATATATATATATATATATATATATATATATATATATATATATATATATATATATATATATAATATTTCTTAAAGTGATATATTTGATGACTAACTATTCACTCCGACATCCAGTGTAAAAAAATATATATGCGGGCGTGGTGGTGGTGGTGGGCTCTGGATAGAGGCAGCACCTTAGATATCTGGCACACTGCACCTTCGGGTTGACGGCCATCTCATAAATCTCTCACGTGATGGCTCCAAGTTGACATGCCCCGGTAAACCGTTTCAGCTTGCAGGCTAAACTCACATAAGGGGGTGATGTTATCACGGGACCACTGGGCGAAAGACCTCCTCAACTACAACTTCCAAGTGTTCGCGACCAAGGCGAGCCACCTTGTCGGAGGACATCGGCTGTGGTCTAACTCGGGTGATATTAAACTCTGGTCATCATGTAATCTTCTTTTATGTGCTGTGTCTCTTCAGAACGTGCGCAATCATGGCTCTCCACAATTTCCTGTCCTTGTATAATCATTTTATGTATTTTTCCGTCTTACATTAGAAAGCGTAAAAATTAAAAACTATGATTCCATATTTGCATGCTTCGTTTGAAATTTATCTTACCGACCCTGCGTTTCTCGACCAGTGCACCCTAAGTTAACAGAAGAATAATTTATGAATTATTTTTATATTTAAAAAATTTTTTAAAAACCTAGAGACGCCAAGAACATGGCTTCCATGTCTCAGTCAAGACTTTGTCATTTGGATAAATTTAAATAAATTTTAAATAAGAACGCAAATACATACATACGCAATTCACTTTTTCGTCTTCGATCTGATGAAGCCTGAAATGGGTGGAATATATTATCGGACATTTTTTTTCGGAACATTATACTTTCATGAACGTTTTTTCCAATTGTCATTAATGTATAAATCTGTCGGGATCATTTACCCAAATTTATAGCACACACACACACACACACGCACGCACACACACACACACACACACACACACACACACACACACGCACACACATATATATATAGATTTTCTAAGCCCGGATTAGATGTGGCACAAGGCCGAAAGTATGGGGTACCCAGTGAGGATCGAACTCACTACTCAGTCGTAATTGATCTAGCAAGATAAGTTTTCTAACCATTTGTTGTGGATTCCGGAGATGGAATCCTGCACAAATAAATAAACAACGCCAGTAATTGGAATAGGAAAATAAGTGTATTGAACGTAAGAATACAAACTTGAAATGAATATTAGTAGTCCAGGAAAGTATATGTACAAGTCTCTGTAAGTGAAGCCGTAATTATATCTCTCTCTGTGGACTCTACGTATCTCAACGTGTCTCCCCCCGTATCTCCAACTCTGTCAGTATAAGTATACTTTAGACGAGTCCATCTCGTGTAAAAGGGGGAGAGCCCCACAACACCATTACACCACGTCAAGGTGCCTAAAACACATACACATATATATGTATAATATTAAAGTAAGTGAATGACAAAACGAAAAGAAAAACTTCTTAATGACGCGTTTCTTTTTGAGAAGGAATTTCGTAAAAAATAATAACTGGATTTTATTGGTGGAATCAATTTTATATATATAAAAAAGAACGTAGAAGAAATTCTACAAACGCCGCTTACAGTTTACATCGAAACGTTAAAGTGAGACACAAGGGGTTACTGAGTGTGAAAGAATCCGAGAAAATTAACTATTAAGGAGAGGGAACAATAAACGAACAGGGATTAAGAAGACAGAAGATACCGATTGACGTTGCATTTAAATCAATGATTCCCAACGTGGAGCGCATGCCCTACCGGTCGGTCATGGTAATATTTTGGTGGGGCATGTGCTTATTATAGCAACGTGAGCTCAAATTTCATTTTGCATTATTATTTCATGATTAAAATGATCAAAGTATATTACAGAATAAGCTTTCATTCAAATATTTTATTTTTCTGCCTTTCAGTTCTCTATTATATGTTTTGAAACTAAATATATTTAACTGTCTTTTTGTTTTTTTAAATTTTTCTCTTTCATGGACGCCATGGTCTTTAGAGGCTTGTTTAGAGACCAAGTTAATGGCTTTTTAAGCTTCCTTCATGTGAATTACAGTAAAATTTTGAATATGTAAGAATTAAATATTAAAGAGGGGGCACCAGAATTTTAGAAATACCAAAGTGGGGCATGGCCCCAAATCGGTTGGGAACCACTGATTTAACTCTTGGAAGATCAGGGTTGACCAGAAAGCAAGAAGCCGCAATAGAGCTCCACAAGCAAGAAGTGTGTGAGAAGAAACTGTTAGCATAGAACCTACGGCTACATCTAGTCCTTTCAACTGCAAAATCCCCCCCCCCCCCGAACATTCATGTTTTGAACACGGGAGGAGTGCTCATCCAAAATAAACATAGAAAAATTGTCTTGTACCAATTTTTCAGGTGAGAAGAACCTTCTTTCCTTGAAAATCAGCATTCGACATTTAATTAGACTCGAACATCGATCACTGGCATTGACAGAAAAGAAATATAACTATAGGAACCACTGAAGAAACATATTAGCCGTTATTGCTGTTGACTAAGTTGATCTCTTTGGGCCAACTGGTTGGTTGGGCGGGGGGAGAATAGACGGGTAGGAAGACTGTGATGCAACAGTTTTTCAAGTGCGAAAGGCTTTGTTACCTCGAAAATCATCGTTCGAAATTTTGTTTTTTTATCTGCGCTCGAACACTGACCTCTTACATCAGTGGGAAATACGCAGTTTTTTTCGCTACGAAGCAGCTTCATTAGCCGCTATTAAAAAGGGATTAGCCTGTGTGACATAGATACTGACGTCACTGGTAATTGATCTGATTCTGTTTTAGTAACAAGTCTTTTTGTTTTTTGCTTCTTTTCATACAAGAAAGAAAGAAACATAGTAAAAACAGAACTGAAAAAAAAAAATCAAAAATCAAATTAACACACAAAGAAAAACAAAATGCAAGACAAATCCTGTAATAGATTCTAAGTTCCTGGTTGCTGATTGTTATTTGTGTCGATAAAACCTATTTTTCGTCAAGGGGTGGGCGACATATCCGGTAATTTCAAAATCTAGCGGAAAGAAACGCCAAACTGTCACAATTACCGCAAATATTCCAATGATTTCCACTCCAACGTGCGGAAATGTCGCCGATGATAAGATAAATCCTGTCTATTTACCAAAAAGTTGTTGAATATTTTGTCAAGACAACGACTAAAGCCTTTATTAGGAAATCTAGCTGTGGGGTTTAAGTAAAATATTTTCTGGCCCCGCCGGAAACATGAGAAAAATGTATCCCCCACCAATCTGAATCATTTGTGAATAAACTATTCGTTTATTTGATGATTATTATTATTATTATTATTATTATTATTATTATTATTATTATTATTATTATTATTATAATTATTTCCTTTGATCTCTGTTGTATACACATTTCCTTCCGGGTCCCAACCAGAGATCTAAGATCAGAAATGGTTTCAGGAAATTTTCTGCTGATCACTTTTTGTAACAAAAATATAAAGAAGAAAAATCCAAGATCATCCACATTTTACATAGATAAATCTCTTCGTAATGTGTAAGCTGTACTTCTGAGTACATTTTTTTTGTATTTCTTTAAGGCATGGGCTTCAATGAGTCTATTGGAATCTTTTCCAATCAATCCGAGGGCTCCAACTGGAATTATTGATGTCCTCATTTTCCACATTTTTGAAATTTGCACTTCAAGATCCTTGTATTTTGATAGTTCTTTTTTGTAATCTGCAAAAATACATTACAATCTGCACGGACTGCCATGTCAATGAAAAAGTACATTCTGTTCTTATGGTCTTTGATTGCGATGTCTCGGCGATTACCTTTGATTGTTCTGTCTGTGTGCCTAAAATTATTATTATTATTATTATTATTATTGTTGTTGTTGTTATTGTTGTTATTGTTGTTGTTGTTGTTGTTGTAATAATAATAATAATAATAATAAGGATGAACATTTTTTGTTATACGAGTATCTCTTTCAAGTTTCAAAGAGAAATCCCAAGCGACATCAAGTTGTCAAACTGATAGAAATATGTTTCGTTTATGAGGCGGAGTAAAAAATAAGATTTAAAAAAAAGAGGGTTAAAATCAAAAAATCAAAATATTTCTAATATTATAATATTGCATTTAAACTTTTGAAGATCAAAGTTGACTGGGAAGCAAGAAGCCGGAAGAGAGTTCCACAAGCGAGAAAAGCAATAGAAGAAACTGTTAATACAGAACTTCCGGTTGCATCTCGCAGCCATTTTAAAGTTTAGGTACCATAGCGGAAAGTTCAACAGAACAATTACTATGAAAGTCTTTGTAGAAAAGGCACAGGTATACTATGTTACAGCGGTGGGAAAAGAATTGAAACCGAGATGCCATTGCAGATTCTTCTTTCTCTTCCTAATTGTCCTTCTCCTAGACCGATTGCCAACCAAGGCTATAAAACACAATCTGTCCTGTTATTTACCCATAGCCTTAGATGAGATGCATTTATACCTTTCTCAAGGGTGTTTGTTCGTAAGTGAATGTAACGAAGCCGACTGCAATTAGATCTCAGTTCTCCGATTCCTCAATCCAAGCCGCTATCCATTACTCCACCGAGCCTTCACAGCGGTAAGTGATCACTGGAGATAATTTATTACTGCTTTAGTATCTTTCGTTTTTTTTCTTACTTGTTTTTAATAATACTGTCATCTGGTTTGTCTTAATTCTCTCATAGAATACGCCGCGTATTATGCAAACAACTTCATTATACTCATTGAATTTTCCCGCTTTTTCTGTATGGCGGCGTTCACTGGAGATCGAGTGAGAGCAAGTATCCTGAATATTCTTACTGTTTTTACCCATCCTGTCATTTAACGAAGAAAATTCTTTAAAAATCTATATAAATTGAGAGATGGTAAAATGAATGTGTGGGTGGTGTCATGTTTAGCGGCTCGGAATGAGAAATCGGCGGGCCAGGTTCGAATTCCAGTCAAGTTCATTACATTCACTTATACGTAAATACTCTTGTGAAAAGTATGAATCCATCTCTTCTCCCCCAGGCTTTGGTTAAATAGCATAGTGTGGGTTCTATAGCCTTGGTTGGCGACCATTCTAAAAACACCTACAAACGCCAGGAGCCTGGACCACTCGTGGAGATGCCTCGGTCCATAAAAATGCACTTCAATTGTGTGTTTTGCTCCTTCTGCCGCAGGCGGAGAAAGTGTTTCTCATCAAAATAGACAAATTAAAAAAATGATTCAAATTATAGCGAACACATTATTGGATCCTATTCTCTTAATTAATCTGATTCATACAATTTAAATAAATAACAAACTTTTTAATTGAAAAACATTAATAAGATACGTTATCCTTATTGAGTGAATACCAACTTAAAATAAAATTTAATTAACTTATAATTTATGGAGAAAGATATAATTTACACCGCATTTAAAAATATATCAAATTATTAATTTAAAAAATTTCAGTTTTAAGCCTGTATCGATATTAAGTTATTAGAAATTTTTACCCTTCAAGAATCAGATTTAAATAGAGCCGAGCATTTTTCTGTTAAATATTCGCGTATATTCTTCTATTTCATATTAGGTCTGCGCATCATGCGTAGATAAAAGACAACGTATCAATTAGTCAGAGTAAAAGTCTGAGTCGAAGTAGTAAGAGGAGTCATTAAGAAAACTTCCTGTGTTTAGTCTAATTCGCGTCGTAAATAAAAATGTCTTTCTGGATTATAAACTTTGACATTTGTCTAATTTCTTCTTTTCCTTTTCTCTGTGGGCGATTTGAATATATTTTGGCAAAGCCAGATATCCACCACCCTCACAAACACATACTAATGATTTCGATCTTCGTTGCATTTCCAATATTTGCAACCTTTTTGCAAAGATTTTTGGGACTCCCCCCACCAAAAAAAGAAAACAAAACTATTATTTCACACAAATTGTCAAGTGACAACAAGTCACTTTCGACCTTTTTCAATATTGTCTCAAACATCACCTCGATTTGGACAGTTTCAACCCTTCTAAGAATTATCCAATCTCAGTTCTAGTATCTGATATTGTTCCAATATTATATCTGATATTATTTCAATAATTACAGGGTGCGCGAATGGTGCAACAGCTAGAACCTCGGAAAGTGAAATCGGCGAGGTGCGTTCGAATTCTGATCGAGTTAGTTACATTCAGTTTCGTACAAATACTCTTGGAAAAGGTGTGAAGCCATTTCGTCTTCCCCAGGTATGGATTAAATAGCAAGGCTAACTGGGTTTTCTAGTAGTGGTTGGCAACTAGCCTCAGAGAAGGATAACAGAGAATCGCCCGGTTGACACTCCGTTCTGCCTTTTGAATAGGAGTAAAGATTTATCCCTTATTTCTTGTTTACGATTGGGTTTCCGGTTCCTTCTCTTAAAGTCTTCTCATTCTCTCTCACTTCCGGTAGCATCTTGAGTCTTAGTGGCATTATCGCCATTCTTGGGGTGAAATAAAAAAAAACGGTTTGTAATCCAGATGAAATGCATAATACAGAGTCATTGAAGATTTGCGTTTACAGTTAATTGTGTTGTGATGCTATTGACCTGTACGGGGGTCGAATAAAAGAAAAATTGCAACCCCCTTTTTATATGTTACACAATTTTATCAGGTGTTTCAGCGTTGGGTATTGGCTAACGAGGCTAGTCTGATTGACTATTAGTAGTGGGTTCGATCTTCACTCGGTGCCCCATACGAAAAGGTTGATATTAAATAACACTCTTTGACATGTAGTAAATTTAATAAACTTACCAATTTTCTGTTCCCGATCCGGGGTTTGATATTCTTCCCGTTTTTATTCTTTTTTCGTTTCTACTGTGTGACCTGTGTAAACGAACAGAACTATTTTCGACTACCATATTTTAAAGGGTCACCCCCTTCTAAGAATGTGAAGGCTGCTTCATAGGGAACCGTCTTTCAGAAAGTACATCGTTATTGAAATAAAGTGGGTAGCGTCAGTGTCACGAACTAACGTCTGTGACAAAAGACGATAGTAAGACGTAATTTCTGGACATATACAAAAGTGAGTAGGGTCTCACTTTAGGAGGAAACCTTTAGAGGCAAATGAATATATATATATATATATATATATATATATATATATATATATATATAGCTGACGGAAAACAAATTTGAGTCTTTTGTTAAAAAATACGCTGTCAGGATACAGCGTCCGTACCACATGCATCTCAAAATTGACTAAACATGACTGTTCGTGTAAATAAATGAGATTTTACCTCATATGTAAAGTGGAGAGAAAGAAAGAAAAAGAAAGAATGAGAAGTGACAAAGAGAAAGAGAGTAGGAGGTATGAAGATAGAAAGCATAGAAAGAAAAAGAAAAGAAAAGAAAGGAAAGAAAGGTTAGGAGCAGGAGAAAGAAAGAAAAGAATAGAAAGAAAGAAAGAATGAATGAATGAATGAATGAATGAAAGAAAGAAAAGAAAAAGTAAAGAAAAGAAAAAGAAAACAAAGAACAGAAAAGAAAAGAAAAGGAGAAAAGATAAGAAAAGGAAAGAAAAGTAAAAAGAAAAAAGACAAGAAAAGAAAAAGGAAAAGAAAGAAAGAAAAAGAAAAAAGAAAAGAAAGAAAGGAAAAAATTGTAGATGAATAAATAAAGAGTAGGAGGAGGAATAAGAGAAGTCTTCATCCTTCTCGTACCATAACTGTTCTCGGATATACGATATGCCGAACATGTAGGATCGATCCAGGGCGCAGGTGGCTGTTTTTGTAAAATTGCACCGTGTCACCTCACAGGGTAATGCGTACGTGGATGAAAACCAAAACCGAATAAACAATGAGACAAAGCTAAAAAGTTGTAAATTGACAGAAGACATAAAGCTATTGGCATTTCAAGTATATTTACCTACTTACGTATCTTGTAAATGAGGGGTTCCGGGTAAAAGCTCATTAGTTAGAACATTGGATTGGAAATTGAGAGGCTTACAGTTCCACTCCTTGCCATTGTAGCATGTTATCATTAACACATCGCTTTTGGAGATGGTTGAATGGTAAAGTCGTTAGAAGAAATAGGAAAACCTCAGTTCAACTCCCAAAATCTTTCTTTCTTTCTTTCTTTCTTTATATATATATATATATATATATATATATATATATATATATATATATATATATATATATATATATATATATATATATGTATGTTGACCACTAATATTATCAGTATATATATATATATATGTGTATGTGTGTGTGTGTGTGAAGAAAATGAGACAAAGTGGAAAATGTTTATATCAAAGACGTATTGTTAGTTTAACTAAAAAGAAGACAAAACTATGTGTGGGATCCCAAAACATTTTCCTTACACATTGTCTTGTCCTTCTTATATAAAGCGTGTTTCATTAAGACGGATTATATATAAGGGTGTTTCATTAAGGCGGATTATATATAAGGGTGTTTCATTAAGGCGGATCAAAGTCAGCAGTAAATAAATCAGTGTTATTGGTGAAAATTTATTTATTTCTCTATTGGATCATGTTTTTTTTAAGTCATGGCAATTTTGTGTGAAAAATAATATCGCCCAAATGTCCGCCAAATCTGAAAGAAAAAGAAAAAAAATCATTAGATGCTTAAACTTAATTCACATTTAAAATCGTTCCAAGTTATTGGAACACTCTTTATATATATATATATATATATATATATATATATATATATATATATATATATATATATATATATATATATATATATCTAGTGTGCAGTGACGGACCACGACTAACAGTTTCATAGGTTTTTACACAACCACCAGGCGGTCGACAACAGTTGTGTGTGAAAATGGTCACTTTATACCCCACGGACAAGTCCAAGATGTTAAAAGTGTGGTTGATGCGTGCGTACCATGCACACATCAACCAAACCTACCGAGGCTGGGGGAGGGAATACCAATTCAATCAGGATGAAAAAGCCGTAAATTCACAAAAGTATGTTGAGAAAAATCAAACATCCACAAAAACAAAACACACCAGAAAAAGTTGATTAAAAGTTTTTTTGTTTTTTTTTACTACAAGTTATAATTATTTTACACCTACTGGTTTATTTGTTTTTATCGATTTCACCCCAACTAATGCAGTAAAGCCACTAAGACAAAAGGGGTTACTGGGTGTGGAAGAGTTAGAAAGAAACAGAACAACTGTTAAGTAGCAAGACGAAAAGAGTAATCAGGAGGACAGTAGATAGTGATTGACATTGCATTAAAATTTCTGCAGACTAAAATTAACTGGGAAGCATTCCGGCACCATGTTTTTCAGCCAAGATTAAAATTTCAACGCCTGAAAAAACTCACCAATTTTCCTTTAGTTGGTTGATCGGTTGGTTGGTTGATTTTGTTTAGCGGCATATCAACATCTCTATGGGTTATTTAATGCCGAAATGTAAATATTTTGAACGCCTTCAACTACAGATAAAATGTATTGTTAGTCATTTTGTTATAAAATGTATTATTAGTAATTCTAATACAAAATGTACTACTGGTAATTCTACTATAAAATGTATTGGTGGTAATTTTGCTTTAAATATGTATTATTGGTCTTTTTACTATATATATATATATATATATATATATATATATATATATATATATATATATTATTGGTCATTTTACTATAAAAATGTATTACTGGTATTTTTACTATAAAATGTATTTTTAAACATCGCGTTTTGTTTTTGTTAACACTTAAGAGGTGGTTTTATGTTCCTCAAAACCCCCAGTCTCCCAACAGAGGCCTTGCTGCTGGTTGTAGTTTATCGTCATACCCAGGACTAGGCTGATTGGTAGTCGTAGAATATGTAGTAAAATGTAATCAATAGTTATATTAGCTTTTTATGCAACCATCATTATCACATCCCCGGAAACGAAACAATATTTTAGCGCAGAATACGTTGCAGTTCAGTCCATATAGGTAGGATGTGCGTGTACCTATGGATTATATAGCAGAGTCGACTGGACCCTCTAGCCCTGGCTGGTAGCTAGTCTAAGAGAAAGAAAACTGAATTCAAAATATCAGAGAAGTCAACGGGAAACCACTCCACTAGCTTTTCCAAGAAATCATGTCAATTAATACATACTGAAGGAAGCTGTAGAGGGCTATGATCGTCTATCTTTTGAAGAGATATGACATTTCAAAAATGTAGCTATGGTTTCGGTTTTGCTCACCACATCCCACTGACTTAAATTCTACTCTTTAATTTTCAAGTTGAATCCTTTAATGAAATGATTACAAACGAAATATTTCTGATGGTAGAGAAAATAATTTGATGGTAACGGACCAAATTTTAATTTTTAATTCTGGATACTTAAGATGATGCATTGAAAACGAGGTAAGAAAAGATGATGCATTGAAAACGAGGTAAGAAAAGATGATGCATTGACAACGAGGTAAGAAAAGATGATGCATTGAAAACGAGGTAAGAAAAGATGATGCATTGAAAACGAGGTAAGAAAAGATGATGCATTGAAAACGAGGTAAGAAAAGATGATGTATTGAAAACGAGGTAAGAAAAGATGATGCATTGAAAACGAGGTAAGAAAAGGGATTGTTAATGGTCAAGAATTATCTCGAATTATGCAAATTTTAATAATTTTAACACTTTATAATAATTATTGCTTGTCAGGATTTCTGGGGCAAGGTGTCATTTACACACGTACTAATATCCTCATCTTTGTTGTTCTTATCACAACGTTTCGACCGTTTTTTCCTCCTGCCTTCTTCAGGCGTTTGTCAATTCAAGTAACCTTCAGGGAATTTCGAACTGAACCCGCTTTTCTTAAATCTAAGCGGGTAGAGTATTCTATTCTCGTTCCACGCTCTCTAGCTGAAGAGATTTCATCTTATCTTTTTTGGTACTGCTTTTTTACCATCTTTCGTGGGACAGTAGTCTCGTGGATTAAAGTGTATGCTAGCGGTTTAGCAATTGAGAGTTCGATCCCGTTCCCGTGTAGTACGGACTTCGACTGGGTATTAATAAATGTTGCGATATTTCTTGCTTGTACGAACAAAATTTACATTTTTGGAACTTTACCTCCATAGCAACCTAAAAACATATTTAAGAAGCATGGTTTAAAAAGAATTTTCTTGTTGGGCTGTATAAACAGTAATTACCATATTTTCCGGTGTCGAGAGCACTTGAACCTCAAAGACGCACACATTCTGAAAAAAAAATATGAACGTAGTGATTTTCTTAGCGTAGTTTCGATGTGGCATAAGGCCGAAAGACCCACAGTGAGGACCAAAATCCCTATTCAGTTGTAATTGACTTAGCGTGTTAACCATTTACACCACGCCACGCCACGTTGAAGACCCGTGATTATATATAATTATAGCTCTGATATGGCACAAGGCCGAAAGTAGGGAGCACCATGGGAGTATCGAACTCCCGACTCAGTCGTGATTGAACTAGCGAGACAAGCTCGTTACCCGTTCCACGTCGAAGTGCCTAAATAGACAAAAACATGAAATAAAATTAAATGTATTGTTTGGGAAACGAAAAATAGCGTTTTTGATGTTGGGATATAAGTTTTTTTCCTAGATATTTCATTTGAATATCGATTGAGGTTAAAATACTTGAAATTTGTTAGTCCAAATTGAGAAGGAATCCATTGAGAAAAATTTGATATTAGGAATTCAGATCTTTTTAATTGGGACTCGAACATCGAGCCTAACTTTGGCTTCAAGCTAAACGACGTTTGAGTCATCAAGGTAGACAGATCAATCGATATATATAAAAGAAAGAAAGAAAGGAAGGAAAACCGTGTGAGTGTGCGTGTGTGTTTGTGTGTGTGCGTGCATGTGTGAGCGAAAGAGAGAAAGAGAGAGAGAGAGAGAGTGAGTGAATAAAAAAGATAGTGAGTGAGGAAATGAGAGAACTTAAAAGTTATTCAATATGTGTCTACACACGCACCTGTTTGCGTCACCACCTCCCCGTTTTAATCAGTGTTGCGTCTTGGCCCAAACAGTGACTCATTCAGTAAATCACAGTGTCCTCCTGTCACATACCCACTGCCTGTCCCTCTCCCTCATCCACACTCATCGCCACCCGTTCTGAACACCAGAACTCACTCCTGACATCACCGCCACTATGAACCTCAGGTCATAATTATAGCCTTCTTGCTTTGACTGCGAAAAAAATGTTCAGCGCATTCTTTTTTACACATACAGATAGTTATATATATGTGTATGTGCGTGTGTGTGTGTGTTCATGTATGTGTGTTGAGAGAGAGAGAGAGAGAGAGAGAGAGAGAGAGAGAGAGAGAGAGAGAGAGAGAGAGAGAGAGAGAGAGAGGACGTACCAGAAACATTACACACACGCACAAAGCAACTTAGTCTTACACTTTGCGTATGTTCCGTTCAACACATTTTTGCGTGTCATATCCCCACCCCCTCACGCATTTTTATATTTATCTAAAATAATACTAACGGTGAAATAGCCGTTTCCATACAGGAAACATTCGACATTCATTGACCGAATTGTTAGTACTACTGTTGGTTGAAACTATTTCTCTTAAAAAAGTTTTTTTTTTTTTTTTTTTTTTAGGAAAATACACTTCCCATGTTTACTGTTCATCGCAATGTCTTGTATTGAGGGGCGTGTGCGAAAGTTCACAGAAGCATCTTTTTGAAAATTAGCGACTGAAATTATTTTTTTGGGATCGAATTTTCTTTTTTTTTTTTATTGATAATTTTTGGGACCGAACAGCCTTACTCTCAATTTAAATGTAGAAAACCTTCCTCCTTAAAACAATATTTCAGGAAATTAGGTTGTTCAAGTCCCTTAACTGTTATTATTCTTTCTAGTAGTGATGGGAATTTATTTTGTTTTTGTAGAAAGTCAACATCTTGACTATATCATGATTTTCCCTTCTAGTTATATGTGCTATACATTTTTGTTGTTGCTGCTGTTGGAAGTCTTCAAATGACGTATTATTTATTATATGGCAAAGATGTTTGTGACTTTGTAGTGACAATCTATAGCGTCGGATAAAGGATTGTCTTCTTTAAGACCGAAAGGATTCGTTTACTAGAAAGCATTTTTAATCATTAATTTCAGAAATCCTTTCTTGATAGAAATATAACATTTGAAAGTGTCGAGAAATTTCACCCGATTATAACAAGAATTAGTAGACAATCGGGATTAATGGTCGAAATCGATGCGGAATGATTAATTTTTATTTGTTTTATTGTTCTAATAAGAATATTATTATAGTCGGGTTAATAATTTGGCTTTCATTAAAACAACATCCAACACGAAGGTTACTCCGAAAGTAATAGTAATTTTATTTCTACATTTAAATTGAGAGTAAGGCTGTTCGGTTCAAAAAATTATCAATCAAAAAAAAAAAAAAAGAAAATTCGATCCCAAAAAAATAATTTCAGTCGCTAACTTTCAAAAAGATGCTTCTATGAACTTTCGCAAAATGCACTTCAGGTTTCATGTCAGACGCCATTTTACCAGACTGATAGCGTTTTTTTTGTAACAAGGTAAAAAAAAAAGATTGATTCTTGGCAGGAAGTTTCAATCTCTATTATCATACTACCAACATCTATTCCTGAGGTTGTGGCTCAATTAATTCTCGATATCTTGAGAGGCAACCTCAGGAATAGATGTTGGTAGTATGATAATAGAGATTGAAACTTCCTGCCAAGAATCAATCATTTTTTTTTTTTTACCTTGTTACAAAAAAAAACGCTGTCAGTCTGGTAAAATGGCGTCTGACATGAAAGTGCGTACAAACCTGAAGTGCATCATTGAATTTTTCGATGCGAAAAAATAAAAGAAAATGCACCTATTGGAATTCTTCGACGCTTTTCGAACGTTTACGGTGACCAAACAGTGCATATCTGTTAAGTTGTTACTAATACATTTTGAGTAGTGGTAACAGAGATTTGTGTAATAAACTACGTCCCGGTCGGTTCTGTACACGAAAGAGTGCCTCGACAATGTATAGTCAATGGTGGTGACTGTGAGAAAATAGCATTTTGTAGCTCTTCAGCAGTGTTGTGTTCCATGCATCTATTGCAGTTTCCGTGGTAATAAATAGTAATCATTACATTTGAAGCGTCCGTCGTATATCTATATAGCAATAACATAGTTTGTAAAAAAACAGTTGTTCAGAGATCATTTTCATGTTCAGATCTTTTTAAAGCAGGCGGTCTTTAAAATGACAATGTTCGATATCAAGATAAAGGTAGCAGGGATGAAAGCTGAATAGAACAGATCTCTATCTAGGGTTTTCTCATTTCTTGGGGGAACCGCTCCCTGATTGACCATGTTTTCAGGGGTGTAGCTGTACATGCTTGGCTTCTTGATTTACTATGTTTTCAGGAGTGTAGTCGTACTCACCACGCTTGTCCAATTGCGGATTAGTGAGGTTATTTAAACATCTATTAGTTAAATAACCTCATCAGTCCGGTGAGGTTTGTTGTCAGTCTACCCTGCTATAACTGGTGGGAGAAGAAATGGTTTTATGCCTTTCCCAAGAGTATTTGCACGTAAGTGAATGTAACGGACTGGAATTCGAACTCGGCCCTCCGATTCCTCATTCTAAACCGCGATCCCTTATTCCACCTTGCCTCTCAAGATATCGAGAATTAATAGCAATGAATAAAAATAAATGTTCATTTATCTTGTCTCTACTCAAAGTTTCACAGAGATTACATTCCCTCATCAGATTTGATTTTAATATAATTGATTATATACGAAGTGATATTGAAAGAAATCTGTTTGCTTAGATTTTACGAATCGAATCGAGTGCTTTTCAGTATATATTAGACATGTGCAGATGTTTCCAGTGCTTCCCATTTTGAAAATCGAAGATTGGATAAGTAGTAGAAAATATATGAATAGATTTCTTTTTTAAAACAAAAACAAAAAACAAAAGGAAAAAACTCTGTAAACTTGAGCACACACCTAATATTTTCACGCAGGAATCTATTTATTTCATATTAATGTGATCAATAACTAATAAATCGATAACAATTTTTATTATGAAAGTAATTATAACATTTATTAATTGGAAGTAAAAAAAAAAAAACCTTATCTTCACGACACCCCCCTCCACACACACAAAGACGCACGCGCGCACGCGCGCACATGTACATCAACAACTAATTGATCTATTCTGCTTAGAGGTCAGTTTTTATTACGTGTTGTCCTGTTTGTTATGCAATCAGAACGCATAAATGCTGTAATAATCGCATTAAAAATGAAAACAAAAAACAAAAAAAAAGAAGCAAAACAATCATAGTTTTTACCGCAACCATTAATTCTAGAATTTTGATTAGTGATACAGGAAATATCTTTTGGACAATTAACATTGTATATATTAATCACTGACCTTCGTTCATAAGCAGAAAAGTAAAAAGTTAAAAAAGTTTGGTTTGATTGATTTTGTTTCCTCGGGTTTCCTCATGTGTCTTGTTTCGAATAAGTCGTTTAATGTCAGGTGAAAGGAAATTGTCGAAGTTATGCTTTTTGTCTTTATAATTATTTGCCAGACATTAAACGGCATATTCGATGCCAGAGAAAACTCAACAATTTCCTTTAGATGGCTCATCGGTTGGCTGGTTTACTTTTGTTTAGCGGTATATCAACACCTCCATGGGTTATGTAATGCCGAAATCTATATATTTCGAACGCAATTGTATGCCTTCAACTACAGATAAAATGTATAATTGGTCATTTTGCTTTAAAATGTATTGTTGGTCATTTTACTATAAAAATGTATTGTTGGTCATTTTACTATAAAAATGTATTGTTGGTCATTTTACTTTAAAAATGTATTATTGGTTATATTACTATAAAAATATATTGTTGGTCATTTTACTATAAAAATGTATTGTTGGTCATATTACTATAAAAATGTATTATTGCTCATTTTACTATAAAAATGTATTGTTGGTCATTTTACTATAAATATATATTGTTGGTCATTTTGCTTTAAAATGTATTGCTAGTAATTTTACTATAAATATGTATTTTTATATTTTCATCGTGTTTTGTTTGGGGGTTCGCTATTTGCCCATAGCTAGGACCCTAATAGATGCTACCACTCTGGGTTAGGGTGTACCTGGGAACAACACCAGTTAAGTGGTGGATGTACGCTCTTCAAAACTTTCAATCTCCCGATCAAAAGCCTTGCTGCCGGATGTAGTTAGTTAAAAAAGTAATAAAGAAAATAAAAAAAAAATAAAGAAAGAAGAAAGGAAAAAAAGAATTACCTCTCTAATAAGATGCACTATGTTTCGTTATTTACACTCGGACTACTTTCATCTTTGTTGTTGTTATCAAAACGTTTTGGCCGTCGTTCTGCCTTCATCAGATGCTTGCCGATCCAAGTAACCCCAAGGGAATTTTGAACAGAACGCAAATTAATACCCGAACGAATCAAAGCGTTGATTTGCGAATTTGGTGACAGTAATTGTGAGTTCAATCCCTGGGCCGAGTAGTGCGGACTTGAACTCGGTGGAGACAAGTCGAGCAATAACTGAACAGTACTAAATATGAACAAGACAAGGTTTCCCTAAACGCGGACAATGGAATGAGAAAATCTACTCCCTGTAGATTAAATGAAGGTAGATTAATCAAATCAACGAGTACTTGATGGAGGCCGGAGAGCATATCAGGCGGAATGTTGCAATCGCGTCGAAATAGATAATCATGTGAATAGAATGTGAAAATTTTCCACGTACGGCGTATTCTCATTCTCCAAACCTGTTACCTTCAGACTATCACCAGTTTAGCACACTGAAAAATCTTTGACTAGTCAGCAATTCCAAAAAGTTAAAAATATGGAACCATTCCTTGAAGAATTCAACGAATCTAAACAGGTGCAAATCCTATCACGACTCTATCTCTATTTCCTTGGCAAATATTCAGATGACAGCTCCATCGTTATCGATTGGCCGGCTAAAAGTCCTGACATGACTCACATAGAAAACTTATGGAAGACTTTAGGACAAAATGTCATGGCTAAGAATCGATCAGATCTATGGGAAAAATACAGGAGGAATCGGCTAATGTTACAGTTGACGAAAGCCAAAATTTAGTAAAATCCTGTGTATATTGATATTCATCAATGATTCAAAACAAGGCTTTTAGCCGTAAATATTGATAAAACATTTTGTATTTTGTTGTATTTGAATAAAAATTAAATGAATCACCCCCCTCTCTCTCTCTCTGTGTATCATTCTAAATAACTTAGATTTAAAGCACAACTGCCATTTCTCTATATTTAGCTAAAATTTCGTAAAAATTGGACTTATATTTTTAAGCAGATAAATTTTATTAAGTAGATACTATACTATATTTTTTATTATAACGATATTATTATATTATATTATATTATACGTAGAAAAAATAAGCGGATGTTGGGTCTTAAATAAAGTTTTTATTCGCAAAAAAATGGCCGAATCAGTTTAATTCGTGTTCCTAAAAAGCGTAAAATCGACAAATGTCGAGTACTTCAGGAGTTTAGGGGCTAGCCCTGTTTGCAATAGAAATTCATAGTAAATCGATCCACCAAGAAGTATCCAACATTTAAAATCGATTTTTAACACTATTACGGTTACGTATTCGATATATTTTATAGTTAGGGATTCCTAATATTCGATAAGACCCGACTTTGTATGAAGAAATCCTTAAGAAGAGTGTTTTTTAAAGTTTTAGATTATCCCGAATTAAGGACATCAGGAATTAATCCAATTTTTAAGTAAATAAAATCAATTAATGTTTTCGTATTTAAATAATTACCCCCACCGACCAAAAATGGCGGCGTTTACTTGTTTGTTGCTCTTCCTTTGATAATTTTAACAACTGCACATTTTTAATTAATAAATTCGCATCGATTACTTGCCCTTGCTTTTTGGAATTTTTAACAGCAATTTGTATTAAAAACTTTGTTTTAATTTTATTAACTTGCGTTTATCAGTCCGAATAAATTGATTTACTTTATTTTTAATTAATGCAGTGAGAAGACGAACGCAGGTATAACTCATCTGAAGCTTTATTCGACTGAGAATGAAATATGTTCGAGTTGGACTTACTTAAATACAGAATATGTATAAGGGGTGATAATCCGTATCAATAAATAAGTTAAATTTGAATAAATATAAATTGATCATATTTTAAAATGAATCAATTATAAATTAAATTAAATAATAAATATATTCAAATACTTAATGGCGTAACCAGCATTTTACTTATATAGACTGACACACTAATATGATTACTATTCAATTGCACTTTTTTGTATCAGATGTCAAAATGGCGTACACAAAGCAATGGAATTCTGATAATTTTGAAGCAGGTTTTAAACAGGACGTCAAAACCGGTGACGTTGTTCGCAGAAGTCGAAGGAAATGAAATAGTATCTGGTTATACTGTCCAAAACGGGTTTAAGTGAAATAAAGTCCTGAAGTGGACGGCCATAAGTTGATTATTATAGTATAAAATTCAAGGTTGAGGAGAATCTGACCCTCAGTACTCGAAAACTTTCATAAAAAAACAACAAAACGAATTTCGAAAAACATATAACGTCATTTGAGAAGCTTGAGGAAACGTCCAGAAACACTTGGAGGATTCACCATGAAATCTCAGTTGATTAAAAAACGAAAACGCCTTTAATATAGCTTAATAAATAACGGCAAAATTTATTATTAAAATTCAGTGTCTATTATTATTTTTACGACAGAATAAAAACGCCAATAGAAATTCACTCCCATAAAGAATTAATTTAATTTTACTTTATATAAAAACGGATATCCGCTTCATTTCGTGTATGTGGACGTCAGAATGAATACAGAATGAACAGACATAACTTCATTCTTTTTTACTTTTACATTGATGTTCACTTTGTACAAAACCCGGAAGTCACTCGAGGTAGAGGGTTACGGAGTAAGAGGTACAATTTTTACGAATATGTGGAGAAAATAATAGTTAACCCTAGATTTGAACGCTTTAAAACTGTAGTGATTGGGGAAGCACCCACTTGGGAGTCGATTCCATAGAGTAGCGGTTCGTGGAAAAAAAGCTAATCGAGTGGAACTTACACCTCACCAATGAAATACGAATGTAATGAGGGTGGCTCGCTACAATGGGAGTGGCATGGCGGGTCTTAGCCACGAATGTAAGAACTGGTGGAACTGAGGAATGTCGTTCGTCTGAATACTTTCAGTGGAAATAGCGATAGGACAGCGAGAGACTTGCAATGTTTCGTCTATGGGAAAGGGGTATGTAGGGTGGAAAAGAATTCAATCACCCACAAGGACGCTTTTGGACTCTATTGAGACTGGAAAGTTAAGACTGGGCAGCTCCTGTCCATATATGGCAGCAGTACTCCATTTTCGACCTGATCTGGCTCTTGTAGAAGACAGCGCAAAGATTCGGGTACATACTGGAGCGGTACAGAGAACCGACCATTTTCTTAGCCTCTTTAGCGATCTGTAAGCATTTTATGGGGCACATAGTGAGGATCAAACTTAGTACTTCAAAAGTAATGAACAGCGAGACTAAACAGCCAACCCATAGTCCACGGTTAGATGTGAAAGCGTTTGTGCGCATGCGCAACTAGGTCACATCGTTTTACTGTTGAAATAACTAGATGTAACCGTAAATTCAATTCTAACAGTTTCTTTTCCCGACTGTGAAACTCTCTTCCAGTGTCTTGCTTCCCTGCAATCTACAATCTTCAAAAATTTAAATACAAAGTCAGTCGCCATCTTTCTGAATCCTGTTCTTTTATTGTTTTTTCTCCTGTGACAATGCGTTCTGCATGTCCGTCACTGCATAACTCTGATGACATCCGAGGTCGGCCTGTGTACACCCGACTCGCTATGACCACAGGTTTGTCTCATTGGCTGTGATCGAATTCAACAAATGCTTTTCAAGACAATGGTTGGGAAATAGCAACAATAGGATTTCTCATAAAAACGCCATGTTTTTCTTCGGCTCCGACGAGGTGAACTGTTATCTTACTAACTTCCGGCTACGGAAAAAGGACCCTTACATACACTGACCGTCTAAGCGACTGCTTCTCTGCTCACTGACTGTCGGTTCCTTCCCCACTGATTGCTCCTGACTGCTCATTATATGGACACCGGCTGGGATCCCACCACGTCTATCCGCTCACATATATTCCGGAAAAGGAGACCACCCAAAAGCTGGATCGGTGGTCAGGACTCTACTTTTATGATTATCTAAAATCATTAACAAAATTTTATGTTTCCCAATTAAAAGCTGAGCTGGACAGGGTTCATGAAAAAACTGGTCATTAAGTTGACTCAAAGATGGACTGGAGACGAAATTCCTAAAGTCTGGCAATTAAATCAACTTAAAAGGAATCTATCTCTTTATCTCCTAAGGATGCGTGAAAAATCGTATTGTAACACCCCTTACTAAAGTCTTCCCATTCTCTTTCATTCTGTGTA
Source organism: Acanthosepion esculentum (assembly GCA_964036315.1). Classification (NCBI taxonomy): domain Eukaryota; kingdom Metazoa; phylum Mollusca; class Cephalopoda; order Sepiida; family Sepiidae; genus Acanthosepion; species Acanthosepion esculentum. The sequence continues at coordinate 80,982,439 of OZ038497.1, read as the reverse complement.
CCCTCTCCCTTGCGTCTTAGTGACATTATCGCCTTGCTTTGGGTGAAATGATTTAAAAAAAATGCAAATACTTGCTTACGACCATATACTGCAACGGTTACAATTTTATGAACGCTGAACTTCTTCGGCGTTCCATTTAATCGTAGGTCTAGAAAACAAAATAATTTGCACTGGAGTAACAACGGAAAGAAAAATGAATATCATGTTCTGACCAAAAGTATCTCAGATAATGGTATTCATCACGTTATTTGGTATTTAAAGGACATTTCTAGGGATGACCAGAATGGCACAACACACACACACACACACACACACACACACACACACACACACACACACACACACAGAACTCTCAGGCACTAGCGGACCTACATGTTTGGAGCCTTGAATTTTGAACACGTATGGGATCCATTTCGCAACAAGCAACAAAATATTTGAGGATCCAACTGCCAAAATATAAGCTATGAATAGAGTCTGGCGAGTTCAACGAGTTCATACAGCTGTTTTTTTTTTTTTTTTTTTTTTTTTTAAGCGTATCACCCCAAGCAAGGCTGGTGGCCACTATCACGCATGGGGTTACAGAAGGGTTGGAGGAAGAGCAGATAGGAGTGGTAAAGGAAGGGATGTGGAGAAAGAGAAAGACGGAGGGTCGATCAAGGCAAGGGGGTTACTGAAGATTTAGAGCGAGAGCAGATAGGAATGAAAGATGAAAGGAAGTGGAGAAGGGAAGTGGAGAAGGGAAGTGGATAGATCAAGGCAACTGGAGATGACGATTGACGCTACACTTAAACCGTTGGAAATTGTATTTGTCAGGGAAACAGTAATAGGGAAGGGAATTCCATAGGCGAGATGTGCGAGACATGAAGCTATCGGAGTAGAAGAGACGTCTACATCTAACAGTTTCAACGGTGAAGGGATGGGAACGGGATGCCAGCCTCGTAGGACGTTAAAATTCATGAGGCCTAGGGACAAGCGCAAGCCATCAAGATAATTTTGAAATTTGAACAATTACAGGGAAATTTTGAGGTCATAGTTAATGGACATTAGAGCATGTTCTTGGGCTTATAATTTTATCATTAAAATGACCTTATTTTAATAAAAAAAAATCTTTAAAAAGAAAATATCGATTTTATTGAAAAATTCATTGATTAAAAAAAAGTTGCTTCAGGGTCCTCTCTGGGATTGTGGACCCTGATGCTTAAGCTTCATTAGTTTCATAGTGGATCCTCGCTGAAATTAAGTTCAGTTCCGTCTTCAAATCAAGTAAGGTCAAAACAAAAATATCAGACCGTAGGCGATCATGGTTATCCATATATTCATTTTTTAATTGTCTGGCACTCTTGGGGAATATAGTGGAGTAGTTTCCTATTGCTGCCTCCACGGATTGGAATTCAGAGTAATCCTTCTCTTAGACTGATTGACACTCAAAGTTAGGGAGCCCAACCTACCCTGATATTTAACCCATAGATAAAAGCAGGAGGGATGGATTCATGCCTTTCCCAAGGACATTAGTGCAAAAAACTGAACTCAACAGACTAGAAGGTAATAAATAATAAGCTAATAAATCTTATCTAAACATAATTTTGACTTTTTCAAACAGGTGTCTGCTACACATTTGCCTCTTTTTACGCAACACTGACCTTCCTAAAAGGATAGAAAATTAATTAATAAGTTTGTGGGAGGGGTAAATGTCATCCAAGTGAGACAAAAAAATTTAGGAAAGGTATGAATTTAAACTGTGAACTTTTCAAATTTTGTCATCGCTAGTAATAATGGTAATCATGATTATTAAATTCCTGGATCTTAACGATCATCTTTGCTAATCGCCGATCATCTTTGCTAATCGCCGATCATCTTTGCTAATCGCCGATCATCTTTGCTAATCGCAGATCATTTTTGCTAATCGCCGATCATCTTTGCTAATCTCCGATCATCTTTGCTAATCGCCGATCATTTTTGCTAATCGCCGATCATCATTGCTAATCGCCGATCATCTTTGCTAATCGCCGATCATCTTTGCTAATCGCCGATCATTTTTGCTAATCGCCGATCATCTTTGCTAATCGCCGATCATCATTGCTAATCGCCGATCATCTTTGCTAATCGCCGATCATTTTTGCTAATCGCCGATCATCTTTGCTAATCGCCGATCATCTTTGCTAATCGCCGATCATCATTGCTAATCGCCGATCATCTTTGCTAATCGCCGATCATTTTTGCTAATCGCCGATCATCTTTGCTAATCGCCGATCATTTTTGCTAATCGCCGATCATCATTGCTAATCGCCGATCATCATTGCTAATCGCCGATCATCTTTGCTAATCGCCGATCATCATTGCTTTATCACAGTTTATTGTAAAACCGGTAACTGTTGATTTTCAAGTTTTCACACGCTTTTTAGATATTGTATCCAGAATTTCTTATGACTGGACGAGAATTTACGAAGTAAAGTTGGGCTTTACTACAAACTTTTGACGATACTGGTAAAGATAGTCGTACGGACGTGTAATTTGAGCGTGAGTGTGCAAGAGTGTGTTTATGTGAGAGTGATAATTTGTGCGTGCATGCCTGTATGTGTGTATCTGTGTGTGTATATGTTTGCATTTACGAGTGTGCGTGCATGTGTGTGTGTGTGCGCATTTACGAGTGCGCGCGTGTGTGTGTGCGCGCGCGCGCACGCGTTGTGTATATGTACGCGCGGACTTGTCTGTATGCGCGTGTGTGTTTGCGTGTTTGTGTGCTTGTGTGTGTGCGAGTGGCTGTCTATGCGTGTGCGGGTATATAAGAATGCCTACGTGCGTATATCTGTGCATATAGGTGTTTTCGTGTGTGTGCGCACGTGTTTGCGTGTGTGTGCGTGTCAATGCACATCTTTGTCAATTTTACCAGCCTACATCTTAGGCAACGTTTGGCTTACGGCCACATCACGTTGAAACACCGGTTCCCGTACGATCACCGAAGTTAAGTAACGTCGAGGTTGATCAGTACTTAGGTGGGTGACCGCTTTGGAATAAAGAAGCTTGGTTGCGCGGGTGGTGTAATGGATAATGGCTCGGAATTGTTAATCGGAGAGCCGTGTTCCAATTCCCGTTGGGTTCGTTATATTCACTTACGCACAAATACCCTTGTGAAGGTATGAATCCACCGCTCCTCCCCTTAGCTATGGGTTAATTAGTAAGACTTGTATCGCTAAACCATTATTATCACAACAGCAACAAAAATTATTAACATCTAAAAATATTTCTGGTTTTGAATAACCTGCAAATGATTGATAAGTCGTAGAAATCGAATCAATCGAACAATTTTGATAAAACATATTGCGTCCGACAGAACGGACAACAAAGATATTTACCGCGCACATCCATTCTCCCAAAATGAAGAACGTTATTGATTTTTTGATATTACGATCTGTGGAATTCTGAAAACTCAGAACGAAACTCAAGATGGAAGTTGGTGTACCAAAGTTGATGTAATAGGGTGGGGGGTAGTTTAGTACAATCTTTTGAAAAATGAAAAGTTTTAGTATTTAACATACAAAATACACCCATACTATTTACATTATTCGGACTATTGTCCTCATCTCTGTCGCCATGTTTATCACAACTTTTCGGCCGTTGTACGCTCCGGCCTCCTTCAGATGGTTGGAATGTCGAACTGAACCCTTTATTTCACTCACTTGGGTAGACTGTTCTAGTTCCACGTGCCATGTCTTATGGATGGCAGTTATCTCCTGTTAATTCTCGTCTCAAAGTTCTCCGCCGCCTTAACCAGGTATTGAACTCACACTCTTTTGGGTCTTTATCCGCTGTGCCATGTGTTCTTGAGGACATCTGTGTATAAACTTTCTGGGTATTATAAACCTAATGTCTTCAGTAACCGTTTTTTTCCAGTGCTTATATTGCAATTTTTGCTGTCATCATTTCATGTTTTTTACCAGAGCTCATATTGCAATTTTTTGTTGTTATTATCGCTTTTCTCTGGCACTCCTTATTACTGGTTCCCATATTGTATTCATTTCTATGCTTGGTCGGCTCAGGAGATTTTTGTGGCCTAGCATATGTGCTGATTCCTTAAGTTTACGAATTTTGGTTAAGGCGGTGGAGAACTTGGAGAGGGGAATTAACAGGAGACAATTGGCATCCGTTACACGTGGCACGTGGAACTAGAACAGTCTACCCCAGTGAGCGAAATAAAGGGTTCAGTTCGACATTCCAACCACCTGAAGAAGGCCGGAGCGTACAGCGGCCGAAACGTTGTGATAAATATGGCGTCAAAGATGAGGACAATAGTTCGAATAATGTAAATAGCGTACATAATACCTCATCTCAGAAATATAGACAGATACCAAAATACACCCACTATTCTTAATATAATCTAATGATTAAAAAAACAAATACTTAATAAAGATGCAATATCATTTTTTTTCATCTGTAAGGTTTTTTCTATATACAAGAATCCAGTTTCTAGTTCGCTCTGCGTTTGCGAGAACTATAAATAAATCACAAGGCTAAACGCTTCACTAAGTCGGAAATTGACACCATAAAGAAATATTTACGCATGGCCAGTTGTATGTTGCATGCTCAAGAGTAAGAATTTCTAAGAATTTATTCTTCGCTGTTAAAAAGGAAAAAATAAATTTTCATAAAAAATATTGTTTACCATGAAGTCCTATAAAATTAAATTAAAGAAATTATTAAACTGCAAAGTAGGGTTTTTGTCAAAGTATTTTTCCAAACAAATTTACTTATTCAAATTTCATCGATTGTTTTTTACAAAATTGAACGAAACGTTGGGTTTGTAAATTTCGACCCAAACATGTTAGCGATAACTTCAACAATACTAAATACTGTGATGATTTCAACACACGTAAAACGTGTTGCAAAAATTTCTAGTGATATTAAAAATACGCACATTTCCATTTATTAAGGTATATACTTTGAAAATAACATTATATTTTTGATTAGTTTTTTAGAAATAAATATTTTTTCTCGTCTATGCTTTAGATTCTCCGCTAACTAAAATCATTTCATATTTTTTCTTTTCAAGTATCTTTCTTTAATTTTTTAAGATATTTACCCGAATACTTTGTGTGTGTGATTTAAAAAAAAATCACGGGCTGTACTTTATATGTACAAAATGAATTAAATATTTCGTACAAAAGGAGTTAAACTATCCAATTTGTGGTCCATGCCTTCCGTTCTGAGCAGAGAAATTAACGTTAACAACTATACTGGTATTTCCCCCTGGGTATTGTTCGTTTAATTCCTAATTCTTTTTGTTCTTTTATCCCCCCTCTTCGCCGCCAGCAAGAAAAAAGTATTGCTCATTATCAAAGCCGATACTTACCTGTGTTAGTATTGCATCAATTTATTATGCTTACATCATGATTACAAGGAAACAGTTGCTGGTGAGGCTCAGTGGTAGAACACAAAGCAACAGGTGGCAATTATTAACTCTTGTTTTATGGTTAGTTATTATTAACCAAGTGTAGCTTGCTCTTGGCGCGAAGTCACAAGTATGAACCAACCAGCGAGGATCGTACTCACTACCAATTACTTATAAGACCAGATTACTGAGAAATAGACCATAATGAGTGTTTTCGTTGGTTAGTCTCAGGACCAAGGAAATTGTAATGCGTCATATTGGGTTCTTTAGTCTATGGTATCACTAATAAGGCAGAGAGAGTTGTTGTTTTTTTAAATATTGGTCACCCAAGAACAACTCAAGGTTTAGTAAATGAGGATGTTGCAAAGGTATACAAGTGGGGGGGGACATGCGTTGCATATCATGAGAGGATATGTAGGATAGATAACGGGTGATCCTAGAATTGAAGTTGAAATTCTTCCTCATTAATGAAGGGAATGAAGGTGAGTCGGCTCAGTGTACGTGGGTCCCAGTTGTGAAGGTCTGGACTGGTGGAACTAAGTAATGTAGTTCGCTCGAAGATCTGTCATGGAAATAGCGATAGAGTGGCGAGAGGTTAGCAACATTTCCTCTGTGGGGAAAGGGGTTGTAGAGTGGAAAACAATTCAGCATCCCCAAAGCTGTCCAAATGCTTTTGAATTCAGTCAAGGCTGGAAAAGAAGTACTGGACAGCCCCGGCTCAGATGTGGCAGCAATGCGCCATTTTGTTTGTCTGATCTGGCTCTTATAATGATAAAAAAAAATGGGAGAAGGAGTCAGGTACTTTCTGGAGTGTTACATAGAGCCGATCATTTTTGCAGGATCTTTAGCAATGGATCGTATATAGGAATTCCAATTGAGGTTTTGCTGTGTGCCTGAGTCCCAATAGACGCGCCAGGCATGAAGACTCATTGAAAGTACAAATGTTCATCATGACTGGAAAAATGTTAGGGTCTGCTCCGGGGTGATGAAACTTTATTAGCATGGCTTTGGCGATATTAAAAGTTACAAATCAATCCCCCCACCCATTGAACTGTGCAAGCAAGATCAGAGGTGAGATCAGCTGTCATGTTCTTCTCATCAAGTTTTTTTGGTGATGTTCCCATAAACCGTGTTATCATCTGCATATATATTCATTTATGATCTGAGAATATTCTTAGGCAGATCGTTAATATATAACAGTAAAAGAGAATATGACACTTGGGTGTATGCAGCTCTTCTCCAAGTAGGCACATAGTATTGGGTTATATGGTACTAGTAGAAGGGAAGAATCCTTGGTCCGATTGCAGTAAATTTATTATGGAGGGTAAAGCCATGTATTTGAAGAGTGACCAGAATTTTTTTCTCAGAGGATCTGTCTAGCAATAATGAAGTTGGTGATATTCTGTAGCATATGTCAGTGTTCATTATGCGACCTTAAATAAGTTTTCTACTTCCGACTTCCAAAGCAAAAATAATGACATCTTGCTCTCTGTCTCTGTTTGTCTGTCTCTATCCCTCTATTTCTCTCTCTCTCTTTCTATATATATATATATTCTCTTTTAGGCATGTTTGATAGAATAAATTACAGACATTATGTCTGATAATTTTTAACAAAATCCGTCCATACTCACGAATAACCTTCCGTGTATTGATATTAAAGGATGAGAGAAATGTACTAGAACTTTAAATTTCTTTTATTTTCATTTCCCAAGTACTTTCGATTTTCTCTCAAAATCATCTTCAGGTGTGCATGTGGTACAAAACTATATGTTGTTCATTAGTACAAGTATGTATACAAAGTTGTGCGTTGTTATATATTATACTAATTTTTTTCATTATGCTTTTAAATGCAAAATGGTTGATACTGTGCTGAGGGATTATTGAAAGGCATCTACAACAACATTTATGTCCACATTCACAATATAAAAAATTACTAATCGACAACACAAATATTCTACATCAAGAAAATAACAAATTCAGATTACAGATACTAGAAGCAATTTATATTAAAAAATTAAAACTTGCACTGAACCGAATCAACTATGAATACTGTAGTAATGTTCTGAAATGCCTGTAAAAGAACGTTTTTTTCACGCTTTAATGCGCGCATGACCATGACATTATAATATAGAGAAAAAAATTCCATAATGGATAATTTTTTCACGTTCTAATGAACACTCAGCACATTGTCAACCATTTTGCATTTAAAAGCATAATAAAAAAAATTACGGTAATGGATAACAACGTATAACTTTGTATAAATACGTGTACTAATGAACATCATATAGTTTTGTACTACTTGCACCCCTGAAGATGATCTTGGAAGAAGATCGAAAGTACTTGAGAAATGAAAATAAAAGAAATTTAAACAACTATAGCACATTTCTCTTATCCTTCAACATCAATAGACGGGAGGTTATTCGTGAGTCTAAACGAAAAAATAACAGACATAATGTCTGTTATTTATTCAATCAGAGATGCCTAAAAGAGAATTTGCTACCTAAATACACAAATATTAATATATATATATATATATATATATATATATATATATATATATATATATATATATATATATATATATATATTAGGAGAAAGAAGTATGAAAAAGTGGAAAAAGTTTTCGTGTGACGCGTTTCGTCCTTGAGGATTTTATCGGATGAAAGTGGTAGTTATGTTGTTCCGCCTACATGCGCACGAATTCTAGTGATGCTGGGAATTTTAAATTTAAAAAAGTATTTTTTTTAAATATGTGTTTTTAGGGATGTAATGTAGCCGATTTAATTTAGATTTCGCTTGTTTTGTTTTTGTTTCCAACACTTTTGTTATCAAATATCCCACCTTGTGATAATAGAAGATCTGTCAAGTCTGATGAAGGCCTAAAAGACGAAACACTTCAAACGAAAACTTTTTCCACATAGTCATATTTCTTTCTCCTAAAATTGTTCTTCATATATAACAAAATTATATACAGTTATCCCATATATATATATATATATATATATATATATATATATATATATATATATATATATCCATTACATTCATTTATGTGCTAATAACCTTGGGAAAAGTATTAATCCTCCTCTTCTCCCTCTATCTATGGGTAAATATCAGGACAGACTGGGTTCTATAGCCTTGGATGACAACTGGTCTAGAAGAAGGACAACTCTGAATTCAAAACCTGCGGAGGGTTGTTTGGGGACCTTGTGGCATTGTGCACCAAGTCTCTGTATTCGGCCCTTCAAAAAGTGTGGTTGGTTCTGCACAAAGCCTTCACCACTATAATCAAATCATATGTGCTGGTGTCTGGGCTGTCGGTTCCTAGGAACTGAGCTGCTTGACCTTCATACATCGAATACGATAGGAAAGTCCACTATATATATATATATATATATATATATATATATATATATATATATATATATATATATATAAACTTAGGGCGCCAATTTCTTCCTTTCATATATTTACAACCATCAAACGAAAACATACATTTACATTGTTGCATAAGTTCGCAACTAAAAAAAATTTTTTGCACAACAGATATTTGCTTTTTTAACATAATCTCCTTCTTTGTCAATGCACTTAATTCAATAGGGTATATTAATCACATACATTACAGTGAAGATTACAAATTAAAATTCAGTAAATAACCACGTTTCAGGTTTCTGACTTATTGACTTACTTTCATATATATATATATATATATATATATATATATATATATATATATAAGAGAGTCAGCTGGAATGTTCATAGGCTGATCAAGATATAAATATAATTGTAAATACATACACCTGTTGATAGAGTAAAAAAAGAACATTAAAGTGTACCAGAATACAACAGCTGGTCGGCCATATATATATACAGTATTGATTGAGAAATCTCCCCCCATAAACATACCAAATTTTAAACTATATATATATATATTGATAATATTAGTAGTCAATATATATATATATATATATATATATATATATATATATATATATATATATAAATATAAATTTCCAGGAGGATACAATCCAGGTAGAATTCAATGTCCAGGACAGAGCAAGAATATAATACAAAAGGTTCAAACACTAATATTCCATGGTTATAACTTATTACATTGGAATCGTAATCACGATCCACGAATTTGTAGTTCTGATAAACTGGATCGTGATTATGATTCCAATGTAATAAATTATAACCATGGAATATTAGTGTTTGAGCCTTTTATATATATACATGTGGTGCAATTCAATTTATATTACTTGAATCATTCATACAAAAAACAGATGAGTGAAGTTAATGATATAAATGGCGAGAATACAACTTCGCAAAAAATTTATTAAAATTACATTAACCCACGAACCTCTAGATGAATGTTATGATTCTTGTTTTTAATAAATTTGATCTGTATATGGTTTCTTTTTGCTAGTACTTTCTTCTGTTCATAGAGACATCATCAAGCATGGAAACTGATTTGTTTTTTTAGTACATCCAGGTAAAAACGGGACACGAAAGATTAGATGTGAATCGAAATATGTTTTTTTTAGAAATGTGTTACTGTTAACGGTAAGAAATTTTGGAGCGTGCAGTCGCAACGCTAAGGCTGAATTTTTGGAAAATTTAAAAGAGAGTGCGTTTTTTTACTAATACGGTAATTGGAGAATTCTTTTGTTGTAGTAGTTTTTTTCAGTCGATGTGGCATGAACTAAATTGTTCAATAAATGGAACAATGTCGCAGCTATTATCCCGAAAGTTGCAGGTCGGATCAGTTCTTTTTAAATCAAATATGTGATGCAGTTCAATTTATATTACATGAATCATTCATACAAAAAACAGATTAGTGAAGTTAATGATATAAAAGGCGAGAATACATCTTCGCAAACAAAATTATTAAAATTACATTAACCCACGAACCTCTAGATGAATGTTTATTAAAAACAGGGATCATAACATTCATCTAGAGGTTCGTGGGTTAATATAATTTTAATAAAATTTTTGCGAAGATGTATTCTCGCCATTCGCCATTTATATCATTAACTTACTTCACTAATCTGTTTTTTGTATGAATGATTCATATATATATATATATATATATATATATTTGTGATCGATTCTCCTGAAGAATAGATGTAATTTCCGTGAAAGTCATAGTACAGACAAGATAACATTTAATGTTATTTATCGCTATTAACTTTCTATCAGTTGATATCGAGCGCTATAATTACAAAAATACTTACCTTGGTCGATCAATTTTTTTTGCTAAACACAATCTTTGCTATTATTATTCTCTTTCTTTCTACACACACACACACACACACACACAGAAATACAGACAACAACTTAAAGACACCTATTAAAATACATACAAATTAATAGAATTTAAAATGTTATGTTAAGGCCAGCAAAACTTTTGATGAAAACTTGTTCAGTAGATAACTAGAGCGACATATTCATTGAACATTTATCGATTTATTGAATATTGGAAGTAACAGTAAGAAAATAGTCATATTTAGTGAACTTTCATCAATAAACTGTTTTCGTAGACTATTCATTTATTCAGTTCGATTTGTGGCACTTTGACGTGGTGTAATGCTTGTTTCGCTAGAACAATTACGACTGAGTAGTGAATTCGATCCTCACTGAGTGCCCCATACTTTCGGCCTTGTGCCATATCTAAGTTACGCTTAGAAAATCATTTTCGCGCACTTAGATGTGGTGTAAATGGTTAGCAAGCATGTCTCGTTAGATCAGTTACGACTGACTAGTGAGTTTGATCCTGACTGAGTGCCCCATACTTTCGACCTTGTGTCGCATCTAAGCTACACTTAGAAAATTAGTTAGGAATCCTCGACGTGGTGTAATGGTTAACCAGCTTGTTTCGCTTGATCAATTTATTACGGCCTTGTCTAAGCTACATTTAGAAAATCAGTAATAGTCTGTTCGATTTTCCCTTTATACTCAGTCGTAAGCCTCCTCGTTTAAAAGGGGTTGTTCCCAAGCTAGTTTCAGTAAGTAACCATTAGATAGATCTGTACTGAGTTCGATCCTCACTAGGTGCCCCCCCCCCCAAAAAAAAATGCCAAACAAAGCTTAGTTGGGCTCTTTGCTCTGGAGCCATTATTTAGAAAAAGGTTGCCAATTTAAGGGAATTTGAAGCTCCGCGTTAGAATTAAAAAATATATATATATATCAACTTCAACAGATGACCAAACTTCTTTTCGTAGATTTATTATTATTATTGTCGCTTCTATCTTTGCGGTAACTGCTGCTACTACTACTACTATTTCGACAGCGCATGCGACGATAACGACAACTATTATAACTACTACAACTAGCAATATCTCCACGAACGGAGTACTATAATAATCGTTAGTCGTAGTCCTACTCATTATTATTATTATTTTACTGTAGCTCCTGCTGCTACTTACCAAGGCTTGTTACAGCTGGCCGGGGTCTTGTTTAAACTCATCCCGTCAACACTCATTTGTTCATTCGACAACTACCGAGCAGATACAATACATTACACACGTAATGTATTTAATACGTATATTTTTACATACGTCGTATAGTTCCGCCCTCTTTTGCTTTTAATATACACTACTACTCACCGGCCTCCCCGAAGCGCTTAGAACTGCTCTTCTTTTTCAAAGCAATGCGTATCGACTCATACTGCGTCTGTCCATTCGACTAAAAATGCTGTGCCAAGAAGTAGCCTGAGAAAAGGCGTTATTAAAAAAAATTAATCGTTAATTATAGCCACTTGTTTATAGTTACTGTTGCTCATTGTAAATTCTTTCACCTCTGCTTCAATTACTCTTCTTTACAAGAAACGTATTATTGATAGTCACGAAAAAACAAATTGTAAAAAAAAAAAAAAGTATTTTGACTTGTCTTCTTACCACAACGTGTTGTCTGTTGTCGACAGTTTTAAAGAAAAAGAAAGGTGTTGAAGATAAATTAATTATTTAAAGATATTTAAGTGTTACAAAAAAAAAAACAACCCCCTTTTTTTGCACAGTTTATCCCGTGAAGATAACAAACCTTATTATTTATCCAGGCATCACACACACACGTACGCAGGGCAACCGGACGATTTTAATATTGGATAAAAAAGAAAAAAAAAAAAAGAAAAAAATAAGAAACCTTTTTCGGAACAATTTTGAAAAGAAGAATGGCCGCTATCCAAGCCCACCTAACGCCTGCCAACTTGTTACCCTCTGTAAGGGACGAACAACGGGAGCGATTGGAAAAAGAATTCCAGGGAAATCGAAACCCGTCTGAATTTGAAGTCGAGTTGTTAGCAGCCGAAGTTGGATTAAGCACTTATGATGTGAAGGCAAGTAGTCATTTGAGATTTATTTACTTTTCGATTATATACTATCGGTTATCTTTTATTTGCTGTCAGTGAGTCACGGTAATTTCCTCAGAGACCCCTACAACAACTGGATTTCTAAAAAAAAAAAAACATTACAGAAAGAGGACGTGTGCACAGTGTGATTTTTGTTAAGGAACCGGCAAAAAGGGGCAGGCTTTTTTTTGGGTGGATATGACAAATCATTGGTTATTTATTAGAGGCGCTCAATTTCATTTTGATGTTGTTAAATTATGAGTACTATTTATTCTGTGGATATTGTACTATTTCTTCTGAATTTTCATGTAGTAATTTTAAACTTAGGTTTGTTGAGTTGTTTGGGTAAGCTCGTCTGTCCCAGTTCGATAACATCTATCTATCTATCTCAGTCTGTTCATATCTATCTATCGCAGTCTGTTCATATCTATCTATCTCAGTCTGTTCATATCTATCTATCTATCTATCTATCTATCTATCTATCTATCTATCTATCTATCTATACAAAAATGAAAATACCAGAATCTCTTTCTTCTTTTTTTCTCGATATCTCATTCTCTCGTGAAACTTTAATAAATCTTTTTAGCAAATTTCGGCACCGAATTTATTGGTAGGCCATACATTGCGGCAAGAAAACAAATCAAAAATGCCCTTTTGTTTTTACAATTTGTTTTTTTTCTCAACTATCAGTACGTTTTTTAATAGTGTATTAACAATAAAGAAAAAAGAAATTGTCAGTAAGCCATGTAATACCGACAGAATAAGAATATTTTCAATCTGAATTTCTGGGATGAGATATTATGAAGCAATAGGATATTGTTCCACGGGACATACCCTCAGTCAGTCAATTTTCTTGAAGATTTTCTCGCATTAGGTTACCATTTCTTTCCGCAGTAGACTAGCTGCTAACCAAGGCTGTAGGGACCTGTCCTGCTATTTAACCCATAGCTTGGGGAGAAGAGATGGATTCATACCTTTCCCAAAGCTGTTAGTGCGTAAGTGAATGTAACTGGAATTCGAACTTGGTTCTCAGATTTCTCATTCCGCGTGGGTAGTACAGACTTAGTGGAAACATGACGAGCGATACCCGAGCAGTACTGGTAATAAAAACAAGATGGGAAATCCCTAGATATGGAAAATGGAACGAGAACAATCTATCCAGTAGATTAAATAAAGGGCTCATTTCGAACTAGCCAGAAGGTTACCTGAATCGACAAACACCTGAAGAAGGCCAGAGGGTACAACAGCCGAAACGTTGTGATAATAGCGACAAAGATGGTGATATATCTCAGAATGGAAAGGAGAAATATTATACATACAGGGGGCTGCAAAAAGTAGGTATACAGTAAGTTATACTAGTAGTGGTTCTAGGATTCATTTAATTCATTAAAATCGGTTTTAATATGTTTATTTTCATCATTTTTATTATAATACATTTATTATAATTTTTATTTTTAACAATTAATAATAATAGTTTTGCTGGTAAACAGGAATGCGCAAATGACGGTTGGGGGTGGTTTGAAACAGTTTGAACATTTGAGAGATAGATATGTTAATTATTGATATATTTATAGAATCAAACGTTTTGTGTGAACGTGTTTATTTTTCCATCGCTGTATACCTACATTTGCACTCCCTGTATATGGTTTGCTAATAAATTAGATGTATTGATAAACTGAAAAGCGATTAGCAATTAAGGCAAGAAGGCGGCTATTATATGGTGATTTTCTAAGTGTAGCTTAGATGTGGCACAAGGCCGAAAGTGTGGAGCACCCAGTGAGGATCGAACTCACTATTCAGTTGTACTTGATCAAGCGAGACAAGCTTGCTAACCATTACACCACGTCGAAGTGCCCGATGTTTTTCTAAATGTACCTTAGATGTGGCACAAGGCTGAAAGTGTGGAGCATCCAGTGACATGCTTGCTAACCATTACACCACGACCAACTCAAACTGCCCCCACACGACTATGTATTATTATTAACATTGTACCCCAAAAAAGAATAACGATATATGGATCAATAATTCTGATTGGGATCAGGGTGGGTATTTGTGTCTCCAAACCCGGCATTTATGCGTCCGATCGGTGTAGTAATATTCCTGTGCACTGTGAAAAATGTATCACACCACGCACACGATATAGAGCATCTGTTTATTTATCCGCGACAAGAAAATTAGGAAAAGAAATGGAAAAGTTGGTGGGTGGGAAAGAAGGTGCGAAGAAAAGAAAGGGAGAGGTTAAGAAAGAAAGCTGGACAAAAACGAAAAGAAAAGCGAGTGAGTAGGAAGGGAGGAAAGGTACGAAACGGAAGAAAAACAGACAAGCTTGATTTCTCGAGTTTAATTACTTCTCTCTCCCTATGATCTTTTCAAAACTGTGAGTCATGATTTAATTATTTTGGAGCGTGGCGAACTCCCTACGTATGACGGCAGGTAAATACTACGCTTCAATTAGAAAAAAAGCAAAAACTTGGAAATCTAAAAAAAAAATAGTACAGCAATCAAATAAAAAAAAAAGAGAAGGGGAAAGAAAGAGGAAGAAGAATTTTTTTTTTACAGAGAATGACTTAGGATGAGGTTCAAAGACGTACCTTCATGTTGGTTTCACTGGGATAAGAACAGAAGATCACGTGGTGTTTGGTCGAAAGACAGGTGTTAAAGTGACAGAAGGATATCATGGACCGAGCGTGTGAGAAACGATGAGGTCTTCGAGAGGTTGCAAACGAGGGGGCTTATATTTAACATCAGGAAAAGGTAGCTGAAATTTCTGGGACACATAATGAGGAAGGAAGGCCTGGAGAATCTGATACTCACAGGTCGAGGGAAAGAAAGACACGGGAAAACAACAACAATGACATACCTAGCGGGCTTAAGCAAGTGGATGACAGAGCGTGGTCTGGGGGAGATAACAGAGGGAACGAACTTGTTGAGAGTTGCAAAGGAAAGAGGAAGGAGAGCTACGATCACCTACGTCCTGAAAGGACAGGGCACATAAAAAGAAAATAAATACTACCCAATTAATAATCCATAGATAATGTAAATGCAGTGTTATTATAAAATAAATTTTACAAATAATTTTACTACTACAGAAATGCATTTAAAATCGGAAAGAAAATGTTATCAGTGGTCTGAATTTAATACAAGCGTCAATGACTATTACATGTATAATGCCAATGTAAATGTATGTATCCGTTTATCTGACGAGAGTTAGTGCCCTGTTTGGTCCAAAATTCAATCCGTTGGTGGTGAGATTAGTGACCTCTCAAGAGCGCAGCCCTGACTATTGGTATATGGAGGCCGTGATCTGTCCCAAACACATGCCCCCACTCTTCCTCGCACACTTTCGGTTGTACTGAAAAAAAAAACCCCAAAGGAATATGTTATTACATTTAGAGACTGCTTTTCTGCAAGAGTTGCCGAAAGTTTGTTGACAGCTCACCGTCATCGGGTCTCCACTCCGGATTTTCTGTCTCGATTTACTTCCATAACAATTTTCCGTGTTTGGATATGACCGCATGTCAAAGGAGACTTAAAATCAAGGTTCTCCTTCGCCTTGATGGAGTGTCTCTCCAGCCTGACTGACTTCATATTCCCGAAGCAGCTGCTTTATGATATGACAGTTGTTAAGACCCGATGAACAAAAATACTAGAACTCAAGACAAATTACAAAAAAAAAAGCCGTAGATAAACAAACGTAAATATTTGAAAAGTTTGATAACCGTGGAAAAAATAGCAAAAATAAAAATATAAATCCGTAAATGCATAACAAATGATTTATTATAGAAATAAATGATAAATAACTTTGATATAGAATTGTATTAAAAGATTAGGGAAAAAGGGATTGTCAGTGGTCAGCATTTAATGCAAGTGTCACAGAAAAATAATAATTGTATAAGATCTACGCACTGTTAATAATTTTAGTTTATAAATGCATTCGAAATCAGGAAAAGGGTTTATTAGCTGTCATGAATTAGGATAAAACCTACTCATAAGACAAGGAATATTATATGCATAATATAAATGCATTGCAAATCCTTTTCCTATAGAAAAAAATGATTGATTTGTTTTTTTACGGCTAATTTTACAGGTTATTTAAAGCCAGAAAATATTTTTAGGTTGTAAGAAATTTTTGCAAAGAATAAAGATTAACTGATACACGTCCTAATAATTAACCCATAGCTTGGAGGGAATAGGTGGATGCATATCTTTCCCGAGGGTATCTGTACGCAAATGAATATAACGAACCCAACTAGAATTGGAACACAGCTCTTGGATTTCCCATTCCGAGCCATTATTCATTACACCCCCCCCGCACATCCAAGCTTACAACACCTGATATTCCCAAACGGTTACCCATCTAGGTACTGACCAAGCTCGACATTGTTTAACTTCAGTGATCGTACCGGTATTTCAACTTTAAATGACGTAAGCCCCTAGGAAAAAGAAAAAAGAAAACAAGGACATTATAACCATAGAAATACATTTAAACTCGGAAAGAATGCGTTGTCATTGTTTGGGATGTAATAAAATAAAGACGATTACATGTGTAATGTAAATGGATTTGTAATTAGGCCACAATAACATTTTGTGGTGATGTAATCGCATTTCTTACATTGTGGTTATTTATGTCTCCGGCAGTTGCTTTCAACTGATTATTGTCAGTAAGTGACAATCGTAGATAATTATTCGTGAGCCAGAACGGCCTTGTGGGTGATGGATTATTTTCCACACTTCAACCCCTTTCCCACCGACAAAAGCCCCTTTCCTACTCCGTCGCTATTTCCACGGCAAATCTTCTGCTCTGACGAGCTACGTTCCTTAGTCGCACCAGTTAAGACCCGCCACGCTACGTACACGGGAACGAACGATTCCCATTCCCTTCGTATTCTTTTAGTAAGAAAGAAGTTCCGTTATGACAGATTCTTCCTAAGAGCCGCTACTTTATGGAACAAATCCCGAGATAATTCTTTCCCGATCACTACAACCATAACCGCTTCAAGTCTAGGATTAACCATTATATTTCTTACGAGTTTAAAAGTTGCCTTATCGGGCGGCATTTAAGCTAACTTCCGCGGAGGGCTCTTGATTGGGCTTTCATCACGATAGGTGTAGATGCAATAATAAACTACAGAACTCAAAATTGATTGCTGCATTTAAGTATTGCATTAATATTTAAGCTTACCTTTTAAAAGTTCAACGATAATTCTTCTGCCGCCAATTAATTTAAATACAATCTGATGTACGTAGGTCCTTACTTTCCGTACTAACAATTATTTTTATTCGCAATTTATTTCGATTATTCCAAAATTTATTTCCAAGTTAAAAAAATTGTTATCGTGCAAAAAATTTCCTCACAAAAAATCACGTAAAAAATCACCGTAAAACAATCGCTGTAATGAAAACGTGGAAAATCAAGATTTCGGAATATTTTTAATTTGCTCACGGAGTCGGCCTGATTCCAAAATGGTATGATATGTTGGGCTACGGCGTCTGGGAGTAAAGTTGAAAAAGTGTGACACACTGACACACTGACATTAGCATTTATTATATAGATATATTCTCATAAACTGCACTTCTTGCCCATTCCTCTTATGCTCAGGTAACAACTTCATTCAGTAACCTTCTACCTTGAGTGGCTCTTGGGCCTTGTAGTGAGTGAACATTAATAAAAAAAAACAATTTCTCTGAATGTTTAATTCTTGTGGCTCTGGGATAGATTTAGATAAGCTTAGTGACAGTTTCTTTGAAAATGTCAAATATTCCCAAATTTCGATATTTAATTTGAATAAAAATAAATATCAGACGTAAGGGCGATTTCATTAAGATATTATCAGATCAAACTATCACATTATTTCCTGGCGAAAACGGTAGTGATCTTTTAGGATTAGCCGTTGTATTGGTGTTCAAATATTGATTTTTGTGGATAGTCACCCCACCCAAGGAAATTAATCTTTTAGTAACCCTCACTTCAATTTTCAAAAATTTTCTTGAATTTCATTGGTTGTTAAATAAAAATAAGCTTCGAGAAATTTCCACAACAAAATAGTCAAAATTTGTGCAAAAGTAGGCTCAACTGACATAAAAAAACATCTTTCTCAAATTCATCCCTAATTTAAATGTTTCAAGAAATCCTATTGGCTAAAAAATAAAAAAATACAACATTCGCTCACGCATTTCTCAGAAAAATTCGCAACAAGCTACCAAGCCGCTGGAGCCGATTTTGTTGTTAAAATAACTATAAATAGAAACAGTAAACGAATTTTCGTCGCATTTGAGATTCACACACACGAAAGATACACACGAGAATTATGTGTCAAATTGCCGCCAAACAAACAAACTTTCTTTGAGAGATTAGAAAAAATTACACAACAAACGTTTTCACTTAATACCTTTCATAGAAAAATCTTTTGTCGAAGTTAAATTCAACCTTTTTAATAAAAGGCAGACAACTTTTTAGATATTGAACATTTCTGAAACAGCAAAGAACTTTTTTCCTAAAATATACCTTTGCACACATCATTACAAACAAAAAAATTAAATTGTGTATATAAAATTTAACCTGTTGTTTCAAACATGTATTTTTTTGTCGTGATTGAATATCGTTACCATTTGGCCATTTCTTATAATTTATGTTTGTGGATATTGTATATTTTATTTGCAGCACAATCTTAAATATTCACGCATCCTTCTTAGATCCACTACAGTCTCACACAATCTTTCCATTTTCTAAACACTGCATTAGTTTCCTTGTAAAATCCGTGATAATTAAGTGGTATTTTGTTGTGGTGCGTTGTTATGGAGTTGAACTGCCATGCTATTTAGAGAAAATTTGAATTCCGTTTAATGGGTTTACCTAAAAAGAGAAAATAAACGTCTATGTTGTAAATAAACAATGAATTGATTTTGTCAACAGATATAGCAAAGACTTGTATATCGTCATTATTGATTAAGAGCGGAGAGAAAGAAAAATGATCCTAATAGTTATATGAACACCCAAATAAATAATTTAATTGATATTGGATAATAAAAATGATCATTTTTAAAGTGACCGTTGTTTTAATATTAATCTTCAATCTTGGATTTTGTAGTGTTTATTAATTTTGTTGTTAATTAACAAGAACAAAAAAATGTATAATTTCTCTTTCATATGTTTACGTTTTATTTCAATTCTGATCATCGCTTTTTAAAATAATAAACACCAATGAAGTGTGAAAGTAGTTAAAATAAAAGCGGTGTTATGGGAAAAACCTTCCTTTTGACACTATGTCTTTTTTGAGGGCACGTTTATCCATGTTTGCCAAACGAATTTTCTCTCTCTCTCTGTTAATATTTTTGTAGTAAATTCTTAAGAACAACAAAAGAAATGTATAAATTCACTTCCACCATACGTTTAAGTTTTATTCCAATTCTAATAATACTTTAGTGAAGAGCGAAAAGCGGTGTCATGGGAAAAACTGTCCTTTTGACACTACGTCTTACTGCGGGCACGATGATCCAAGTTTGCCAATCTATCTTCATACCTTTGTCTTTTCATATCTGTCTTTCGTTATCTATCTATCTATCTATCTATCTATTTTTTTAATCATTTCACCCCAAGCAAGGCGATAATGTCACTAAGACGCAAGGGGTTTCCTGGGAGTGAAAGAGAATGAGAAGATTTTAGTGGGAAGAAAGGACAATAAAAGAACAGCGTTCAGAAAAACAAAAGATGGCGAATGACGTTGCATTTAAATTTTGGAAGAATGTAGGCGGCACGGAAGCAAGAAACCGGAAGAGAGTCCCACGGGCGAGAAAAGAAATTATTAGAATAGAACATACGGTTGCAACTAACTAGTTCAACAGTAACACGGTGAGACTTAGTTGCCAATCATGGAGTCGAGGAGTCTATCTATCTATCTATCTATCTATCTATCTATTACAGACTGTTCTCTATCTATCTATCTATCTATCTATTACAGACTGTTCTCTATCTATCTATCTATCTATCTATCTATCTATCTATCTATTACAGACTGTTCTCTATCTATCTATCTATCTATCTATCTATCACAGACTGTTCTCTATCTATCTATCTATCTATCTATCTATCTATCTATTACAGACTGTTCTCTATCTATCTATCTATCTATCTATCTATCTATCTATCTATATATCTATCTATCTATCTATTACAGACTGTTCTCTATCTATCTATCTATCTATCTATCTATCTATCTATTACAGACTGTTCTCTATCTATCTATCTATCTATCTATTACAGACTGTTCTCTATCTATCTATCTATCTATCTATCTATCTATTACAGACTGTTCTCTATCTATCTATCTATCTACAGTTGTGCGTATTTTTATATCTGTCTTCATCTCTTTTTATCTTTCTGCTTATCGATCTCAATCTGTTCCTGTCTATTTTAGTTGATTTATCTGCGTGTAAGTTTCTTACCTATAAATATGTCTGTGTAGTTACGTGTGTAGGTAGTGGCTGACTGTGTGTATGTTGGTTGGGGGCGAGTGTCTTAGTTGGCATGCAGCGTCTGTATGTGAGCGCAAACTGACAAAAAACAATTTCTTCCAAGACACTGAACATTCTCAATACAAATACCACCCACTAATGGTCCTAATAATGTGTGGGGCTTCAACAATGAGATTGTTCATCTGCTACGGACGCCTGTTCATCTCGATCTTCCAGGCGAAATCGAGAATTCGGCTTCGAACTGGGAATAAAAAATTAAAAGCGACTATAAAGTTTCTTTTGTTCACCTTTATTCTCAGAACGCAAGCTGTTGTCCCAAAATTCAGCTTTGGTCCGATAACAATACAACAATTTATTCCACGCTCTGTACAACAGGTTTGAGTGATAGAACACTTTAATTTTAGAATTTCGCTCGCCTTCTATCATGGGAGGCCTATTTTACTGTGACAGCTGTTCGACCGCTTGAGCAACCAAAGCTAATGTTTGCAGATCTGATCTAACTATACAGACTTATTCCTTATTTTCCTGATTGCTTAACACTGTCAGATTTGATGCTTTTATTTACTAGTATTATTAGTAGGAAATGATCTTGAATTTTATTATCGGATGAAGCATTATTGATTAGTATTTCTTTCATCTTACTTTCAGTTGCTTTTCATTGCAACTATCCAAACTGTCAGTCTACAACCATTAGTAAGTAATAGAAATAAAAATAATCTGCGATTATGTTGGTATTTTTTAGTATATGAATATCAGAGATCCTGCCTTGTGTGTGGAGTTTAGATTATGCCGACTGTATTCTCTAAAAAGGAGTAAGGCCTCCCTAAACAAGAGCGAACTTCAGGGTGAATACTTACAGATTACAAACCAGATCAATGACTTTTTTTTTTATTCTAGTGTAAACCGAAGCTGTCTACTTTTTTGACTCTCGTGTTAACTTGATCCATGTCTACCATTTTGAATCTTGTGTAACTCTGACCTATGTTTATATTTTTGATTCTAGCTTTTTTTGACTCTCGTGTAAACTGGACCTATGTCTACCTTTTATACTCTAACATAAATGGGGCCTATGTCTACATTTTTGACGATTAATTGTGATTTTTACCCCGTGAGATTTACGTTCAATATTAAATAACCCAACAATACCATTAGACCCATCGATATTATTTTGCTATTACACCCGTTTAATCCCCGACTATTATTTTATTCTATGGCCAATGACAGTGAAGTAAGGGTGGAATTGATCACGTGCATTAGGTCAATAAGGGAGACGGATGTAATAATAAAAATTTACCAAGCCACTAACCTGTCATTGTTCGTCAGATTAAAAGTGTTTCGTCGGCAGTTAATGAAAAAATCCTCTCTAATTTTGCTCATGTTAAACAAAAACAATTCACTTAGGTACATTATCGATATTTGTTACATTAAATGTTTAAAACATGATCTTTAAATATTTTGCCTTCACATGAATTCGGCAATCAGGTTCCTGGGTATCCGCCTCCTATGAAGTACTTCACCGTTAATCTAAAAGGATGACTGCAGCGATAATGCCGATAAAACTAAACAATTTTTACTTCTAACCCACATGCAAATATGCTAATTCCTACGTTTAGAAAGATCTTGGCTCACATTTTTTGTCTGTGTGAGAGGAGGAGTAAATTAAAGCGTTTACGTGTTTCAGATTGGGCCACTTCGAGGCGGTGTAATTGTTAGCGAGCCTGTCTCGTTAGAACAATTACGATTAAATAGTGAGTTTGGCCTAGCGCCACTTCTAAGCTACGCTTGGAAAATTTGTTATGTGTTTCAGATTGATGTTTATCGAGTGGGGAAAGGGGGTCTGTTTTACAGAAGCTCACAAGAGTCTTTTAATTTATGTTTGAAGAGGAAGGTCATATTCTATTTTTTATAAAATTGACTGAGTTTACCATTTCATAACACCAATCAGTAAACAAATTGTACATTGATTTTGAATTCTTCATTTTTTTTAAATTAAAGTTTTAAAAGTAGTTAAAATTTTTTCTGACATTTTTCGACGTGGGTAGGTGTTTAATTTTATGTGAGAATTTTGGAAAAAACAAAAAAAAAATTATTTTTTGATTTACTAAGCTTACTTAGTCTGGCATATAGACACGTTTGTGGGTCATCCTATCAGGATCAAACTGTCAGTCGTAAATTGGTAGGCGTCTAGTATAAGGATTTACTAAACTTAGTTTAGTGCAGGTTAAAAATGTTGGATACTGCATCTGACCAACGTTAACGAGCTGATCTGCAAGACGAGCTTGAAAAACCATCGCGCCATTATTGACACCCAAATTAAAAGAAACACTGTTTTTAACTAAATACAAGTGCAGTCATATCAGCCGTAACTTTTCAACTTATTCTTAAGGACCTCATACAAGGGTCTTAATTATTTGGGAGATCGGGATTTTTCTCAATATGCGATAAACGGGAGCGTCTTAATAAAAATGGTGAACGGAAAATAATCTAAAGGGTCAAAAATTTAGATTTTAAGCAAGGAAGTTTTTGTTTTCAGAACAATAGAACCCTATTTTTAAGCAATGCAATGACATAGAATCTTTCAACCCGCATCATCTATATATAAAACTCTGTGACTTCCGTTAGTCCGTCCCTCACATCCTCTAAAATAGCCATACATTGACCAATCAAAAGCAAATTTTGGGGAGAAGTGCAAACAGATAAAGGGTTTACAAAGTGCAGTTGGTTTTACCAGAGTGCGTTGCTTAGTACAAAAAACTTTCATTTTTTTAAATTAAAAGTTTTATTATTTAACATACAAAATACTCCCACTATTTAAAAAACAATTTAATTATTAAAATAAATACTTATTCAATAAAAATACAATATTGTTTTTTGCATGTCTTTTCTTTAAGTTTTTATATACAAGAATCCAGTTTCCAGTTCACCCTGCGTTTGCGAGAACTATAAACAAATCACAAGGCCAAACGCTTCACTAAGTCGGAATTTGGGTCCAGGAAGAAATATTTATGCATAGCCAGTTGTATGTAGCATGCTCAAGAGTAAGAATTCCCAAGAATTTATTCTTCGCTGTCAAAAAGGAAAAAATAAATTTTCTTAAAAAATATTGTTTACCATGAAATCCTATAAAATTAAATTAAAGAAATTATTAAACCATGAAGTAGGGTTTTTGTCAAAATATTTTCCCCAGCAAATCAGTTTATTCAAATTTTATCGATTGGTTTACAAAATTGAACGAAATATAGAGTTTGTAAATTTCGACCAAAACATGTTAGAGATAACTTTAACAGCACTAAATACTGTGGGGATTTAAACACACGTAAAACGTGTTGCAAAAAAAAGATTCTAGTATCATCAAAGCGTGCAGGCAAAAACTTGAGCCTCACGCCAAACTCAAGGTGGGTCTTATGATCAGTCTGTCCAGAAACAGCTCCACATATCGCGGTCTTCTGTTAGCAGAAGAGAGATTGTATCCATCAACGGTTTACTCGATGTGTCGCTTACCTTATAAATACCAGGTATTCTCTAAACCTAAACCATCTGAGTACTGACCAGACTCAACGTTGCTTAACTTTAATGATCGGACGAGTAACGATGTTTCGACGTGATATAGCGGTAGGAAAAAAAAAAAAACTTGAACCAATTATAATATTCTCTGTTTCCTGTTTGAGCTTTGGGGAAAGTGTGGAATTAATAAACGGGGGAGGGGTCTTAATCAGCTTTGGGGATAGGGATCAGAAAAAGCCTTTAAAAAATCCTCGCATCTCTTAACCAGCTTCATCTTTTTTATGTACCATGACCATTCAGGACGTTGATGATAACCGCTCCCTACAATTTCTCTTAGCTTTTAGTCAATTTTGTATTTTGTTATCCCTTCCTGAACCTTGTTATACCAGTCATTTACAAAAGCCCATTAAGTAGGTTACGCGCTGTTTTCCCCTGCCCCTCTTGTCTTCAATATATCCTGTGAGTATCAGATTTTCCAAGCCCTCTTTCCTCATTATGTACATTTGAAATTTCAACAGCCTCTTTTTGATGTTAAGTATAAGTGTACTTTTTGTTTCCATTTTCTCTAAAACTTCATCATTGTTCACATGTTCAGTCCAAAGTATTCATGTCATTCTTCGGTAGGGCCACCTTTCTGTTGCTTCAAGTTTCTTCTTAATCTGTGCAGAAATTGTCCAGCATTCACTGCCATATAGGACTGATATTACATAACAGTTCAGTACTCTTTGTTTGTGACGAAATGTTCTTGTTTCTTAATACTTAGCTGTTGGAAGGCTGAGTGTATAAAATAAATGTGAGGCTTCAGATAAGCCTCCCGCCGGGCATTTTTAAGTTTAATAAACGTGGGACAAAATAATCGTGGTCAACAAACGATCGTCAATCTCTCAACATGTACCCACTTCTGAACGCTTCACTCGCGATGTGATTACTTTTCAGGCAAAAAGAAGACGTGAAAAGGTTCGGGTTCTGGGTATTTCTCACCACGTTCTGCCCACTCCTTAAATTGGCACCGGATTTTCCCACGTGGGTTAGAGAGCGTGTCGGATAGGAGCGCCTACACACGTACATTACGCCATAAATTCAAAGCGAAAATAAAGGTTCGCAAATAAGAAGTGTTGCAATCACACGGTCACACGCATGCGTACATACACGTATATGCGCGTGCGCTTTTGTGTATAGATGACAGACGCGCCAATTGCTTACAAACGTCAGCTGAAACCCCTACGTCGTTTTGGGGGGCTTTTCCCAGAAAGGTTGATCTATTTCTTTTAATACCATGCCCCTTCAGGACGTGGACAGCCACGGCTCTCCACACTTTACTTTTCTTTATTATCTACGTATTTCTGTACTTTCTTGAGGAAGACAATGCAGTGATTTTCCGTTATCTTTTTCTCGGTTTGGAATTGACTTTTTTTTAAATTTTTTTTTACTTCTCTTAGACTGGTTGCTACTCAACAGATCAAAGTGTAGTACCTGTCTTCAGGTGAACAAACCATATTTAATCTCTTAACTGTGTTTTTGTCTTTGGCCAGAACACAACAAATAAATAGGAGATGTCTGATCCCGGGGATTACAACCCTGCGCCAGCACCTGCCTTATTACGCCAAAGAAAGAGGGTTGCTGGAATATCGACGCCAGCGCGACGTTGGTTGCAGGGATCGGGCAATTGTTGGCTTTAGCTCGGGTGCACGCGCTTAGGCTTCCCACTTTAAACCGGCCTTGTGACATATCTCGTCACCGTGGAGGGACGAGTACATAAAAAAGAGTAATATCTGTTCTCCTTCCCTTGACCTTTTTTTTTCCGGCGGGAATGAGGGATACATAGTCCCGTGGAATCCAACCCCACAGTACCTCACTTATTGCACAGTAGTCGCGGTAACTGGATAATTTTTGTCTTTGACCCATATAGGTTACCCACGTTAAACCAACCATGTGTCACATATTGCCATCGTGGTTGGAGGTGGGTAGTTAAATCCAGTTAAATCCAGTTATGTTGTTTTTGTTTAGAAAAAGTAATAGATGAAGATATAAAAGACAACGAAAAGCACTCGTTTCTCTATCAATGCCTTGTTGCAAAACAATAACAGTTCACGTAAAAGAAGATAATTTTTCAATATTAATTCTAGAACTCTTTATAAGGTTCTCATCCGATAGGGAAAAAACGCAGTATATAGCCTGTTTGGCTTTTAACATTTTCGTTGTTTTATTGTTATAGAATTGCTGTCTTGCTGTGCTAAACCGTTTAGAAAAAAATAATTTAACCCCAAGCAAGGCGATAATGCCACTAAGACGCACAGAACTATTGGGAGTAAAGGAGAATGAGAAACATTTAGGAGAAGCAACTGGAGACTCAATGCTAAACAGGAAAAATTGGATAAACGTCTCTTCCTGTTCAAACGTGGAGGAGCATGAACCGGGCGATAGGTGAACTTATCTACTCGTATTGAAAAAAAAGTCAGTGATTAAAAAAAATTAGTAAATAAAATTTCGGTGTTTAGGCAGAGACGTTAGGAGTGTGGTGTTAAACTAAGAACGCGTGCGATTTACTGGAAATAAAGGATTATAAAGACGCTGACGGCGATTTGTAATGGGCACGGCCTTTCTGGTTTATATCGGATATACTTCAATATCGACTAAACTCAACGACACCGCCAACACAGAATATAATAAAAATGCACCACAAAGCAGGTTGTACTCTACTGTATGTATACACTGGTTTGGAAATGGCACTCATTTCTGTTTATATTAGGCTGGTGCAAAAATAATGTCGTTTTCTCACTTATGTTAGAACGTCAAAAAACGACATTATTTTTGCACCAGCCTAATAGTTAGTTTATAACTCATTTCTGTGTCATGAAAATACGCCTGCACATCTAGTGCAGGCAGTGTTTTGTAAAAAACATATAATTTCGTCCACTGCAGCGAAAGTGTTAACAAATGATGTAAAGTAAAAGCAACAGGTGTACGTCTTGTTGTGTGTCAAAGTTTATCTCTCACTACTTCTTTGTCCTTCGTTATGTATGTACATATGCATGTTATCGCTGCATATGTATGTCAGTGTGAATGTGTGTGTCAGTGTGTCAGTGTGAATGTGTGTGTGTGTGTGCATGTTTTTTGACGTGTCAGAAACTTCTGTTGCCATTCGGCCTATTTTTATTGTTTTTTGCGTCAATATCTTTCTGTGTTACGGTTTCATCAGCATTGGAGTTGAATGCAAGAACGAAAAATATAGAGTTATAAATTTATAAATAACACAACTGATGAAATAAAAACCAGTGCAACCCACAAGACTCACATCAATCAAGAAACACGTTTGAGGCCATCTATCGTTTTCGTTTTGATGACAAAATACACATGCCATCTATATATATATATATATATATATATATATATATATATATATATATATGAAGAAATATAGTCTTAAAGTGTGCTATATTTATGGGATAAAGTGCTCAATATCAGAGATAGAGCGTGTGTAAATATAAAAGTGCATAGAAGTCAACACTTAGAGGCGACAGTCTGTTTCATGTTAGTGCAATCGTCAGGCAACTCCTGACTGTAGAATGTATATATATATATATATGAGCTTAAAAGCCACCCTATAAGGCGACATTTAAGCTATCTACTGCGGCTCTTGATTGGGTTTTTATCACAATAGCGAGGGAGGAGTAGATGCGATAGGCAACAATAAACTACAGAAGATAACAAAACTGATCGCTGCATTTAAGTATTTCATTAATATTTAAATTACGTTTTAAAACTTCAACGATAATTCTTCTGCCTCCACTTAATTTAAAGACAGTTTGAGGTATGTAGATCCTTACTTTTCGTAAAAACAATTATTTTTATTTCATGGGTGACTTTCGCTGGATTTCGCAAATGATTTCAATTATTACCAAATTTAATTCCAAGTTATAAAAATTGTGACCGTACAAAAAAATTCGTCGCAAAAATCACGAAAATAATCGCCGAAAACAATCGCAGTAATAAAATTTGGGGATACAAAATTTCAGGATTGCGGGTTCGAATCCGGTCCAGAACTTTTTCAATATGCTCACGGAGATAGTCTAATTCCAAAATTGTATTTGGTCTAGGGCATAAAGGAGTAAAGTTGAAAAAGTGTGACACACTGATATTCGCTTATATATATATATATATATATATATATATATATATATATATATATTACATTATTTGTCCTCATCTTAGTCGCCATATTTATCACAACGTTTTCCGCCGTTCCTTCTTCAGTCGGAATGTCGAACTGAACCCTTTATTTCGCTCACTGAGGTAGACTGTTCTAGTTCCACGTGACATGTTTAATGG
The DNA here is from genome assembly GCA_964036315.1 of Acanthosepion esculentum. Classification (NCBI taxonomy): domain Eukaryota; kingdom Metazoa; phylum Mollusca; class Cephalopoda; order Sepiida; family Sepiidae; genus Acanthosepion; species Acanthosepion esculentum. Next base: position 80,953,403 of record OZ038497.1, on the reverse strand, counting down.
ATATCAGTTATCTCCTGTTAATTTCCCTCTGAAAGTTCTCCACTGCCTTAACCGGGTATTGAACTCACACTCTTTGGGTCCTGTCACTGGATCTAACCAACGCCTTTATCCACTGTCCTTGAGGACATCTGTGTTTGAATGTCTGAGTATTATAAACCTAATGGCTTCAGCAACCATTTTTTTTACCGGTGATTTTTGCTGTTACATTTTTGTTATGTCAGTTTCGTTACGGTGAGCAGACAACGCATTATATATATATATATATATATATATATATATATATATATATATATATATATATATATATATATATATATATATATATATATATATATATATATATATATATAAGGACATAAATAATACTAAATGTAATATGTGACTGAAATGTGTGGTAAAACTCATGCATGCAGACGATTTTATTTTATGTTTTCTTGTTCTCCAAACTCGATTGTGAAAGCCGAAAGATACAACTTTCGTAGAAGAACAAAAGGGATGGGTGTGAGAAAAAAAAAGTCTCAATGGAATAAAAATAGATTAAGTCAACTAAAAATATTAAGGAGTGAGGCTCTTTAAAAGTGAGAAAGGCAGAGAGGGAGGGGATACTCATTGAGTCCATTGTATAACTTTTGTGAATATTTTCGATTACACTAAATCCTTATAAGAACGCGATACAATTCACCTCAGATATACAAACCGGAAAGTAATAAACAAACAACGTATTGTGAGACTTGCATCGTAACTTTTGCACAATAAGGGAAAAACTGCGTTGACTGGGTTTGCAATGGCGTTTGTGCGTTTGAAGTGTTACCGCATTTACATGCATTAAACGATATCTTTTGTACAAGCAGAAATACCCAGGGCCGGCCGTCTTTACAGCTACAAGTACGCGTGTTTTGTATACGTTGTATTAATTACTTTACAAAGATATTGGCAATATTCATTTGCTCCGAGAATGTTGAGTCAATCAGAATTGTTGCATCCAAGGGATTTTGATAGTAAAACAATTTTATATTTGTATTATTTCGAACTATTGTTCTCATCTCGGTTGATATAGATGTTATATCACAATAATCAACAGATTTCCCATATCAGCTAAAACAATGTTCATCTGATGATGTTCATAGGGTATTTCGTCGAAACGCTGTGTCTATAATAACATCTATATTAACCAAAATGAGAACAATAGTTCGAAATTATACAAGAATATTGAGAATTACTCAAATGAAAAAGAAAAAAATCTATTTTTTAATAAATATTCATGAAACACACACACAGATACACACACACACACACACACACATATATATATATATATATATATATATATATATATATATATATATATATATATATATATATATATATATATGGGAAACTTCAATATGGCGTAATGGTTGATATGCTTGTCTAAGGAGATCAATTACAACTGAGTAAGTGAGTTCGATCCTTACTTTAGGGCTTGTGCCACAACTAAGCTACGCTTAGTAAACCACTTTGTGTGTGTATATATATATATATATATATATATATATATATATATAATATTACTTCACATATATATATATATATATAATATTACTTCACATATATATATATATATATATATATAATATTACTTCACATATATATATATATAATATTACTTCACATATATATATATATAATATTACTTCACATATATATATATATAATATTACTTCATATATATATATATATAATATTCATATATATATATTATATTACGTCATATATATATTATATTATATTGCTTCATATATATATATATATATATATATATATATATATATGAAGTAATGTAGTTTTAAGGTGTACTATACTTACGGGATAAAGTGCTATCAGAGATAGACGGTGTTTCATGCTAGACGCGTCTTGCATGCATGAAACAGCCTCTCGCCTATGAGTGTTGACTTCAATGTTCACTTATATATCTATATAATATATGTGTGTGTGTGTGTGGTAAAATGTAAATATTAAAAAGTTATGAAATAAAAAGGAATATATACTTTCAGCGTCCCCTCTCCTTCGCATGTGTGGTCGAATCAACATTTTTGCCACTTTGGTCCGGTGGGGTCTCAGGAAAGAATCGCGTATCGTGCGAGGAATTTTTCTCACATTGTCATTGATTTTTCTTATATATATATATATATATATATATATATATATATATATATATATAAGGCAGGATGTATGTGTGTAACGAATGCACGGCCGCAATTTTCGACGGATTTGCACCAAAATTTACATGCACATGCTCCAAGTTAGCGGGAAGGCCAAGACCGACTTTGCTTTTTCCCAACTCCTATCAATAGTGGAAATAATCGATTTTTTCATGCTTCTACGGCAGTTTTCATGTAGTTTGCCGCCATTTTGTACTGGCCAGAGTGAGAGCCTATAGCTGGCTGCCACGAATAGACAGGAAGATTCTATTGGCCAGCGTGAGAGCCAACAGCTGACTGACATGAATATTAACTAGCATGCTAGCATGCAAAAAAAAAATCGATTGCTGCATTCGTCACAAGTGGGAAAAATTTAAATCTGCACGTCACTTTACTCCAATTGGCTCATTCGCTTGCTTAAACTCAACGTTGATTCTGATTCCGCAGAACTGGGTTGGGTGTGAAAAAGTATTTGTTGTTAACATTCTTTTTCATTCAGTTTTTCCAGTTACGAGTACTTTTTTAAAGCTGATCGTTTTGTGTTCATTTTGTTTAGTTCTTTTTTTGTAACAGATTTAATGTTTAGTATAGAGCTTAGAAAAAATTCGCAGTGTGAGATAGGCAAGAAGTAAGGCATATAGCAACATCAGCACGGCAAAGGGCACTCCTTTAAAGGCAAGGAAGGGCAAAAATATTTTAAGTCAAGTGATAGCGATTGGTGTATGAGTCGTACGATTTTTGAATCAAGCACGGGCAACGCCGGGCCATGCTGGTAGTATATATATATATATATATATATATATATATATATATATATGTATATGTATTACTGTAAAAATTGGCATTGAATTCCCATCTACGCAGGATTCAAAATACAGATAATATAGCTGGATTATAGTAAGTGATCATGTCTACAAATAAATGCACACACCTTTTTAGAAAACAATGATGTATTGACACATGGCACAGTGGATAAAGTCGTTGGTTAGATCCAAAAAGTGTGAGTTCAATACCCAGTTAAGGCGGTGGATAACTTGGAGAGGGGAATTAACAGGAGATAACTGACATCCATTAGACATGGCACGTGGAACTAGAACAGTCTACCCCAGTGAGCATTCCGACCACCTGAAGAAGGCCGGAGCGTACAACGGCCGAAATGTTTTGATAAATATGGCGACAAAGATGAGGACAATAGTCCGAATAATGTAAATAGTGTATTGACAGTACTTAGATGCCATATGCATATACTATTTATCCACCTTAGAGATTAACATAGGCCTCTACTTTTGCATGCATGCGATCGCATAGACGGTAAATATCACCCTGTGATATATTTCGCGACACTCGCACCTGTTAGAATACAACAGGAGTTATAGTTGGTCAACTAAATGAATCAGGCGTCGTTCAATGCGGGACAGCTCTGGTGAGCGGGAAGTTGTCAATCATTTTGCGGAGTAGCATGGGTATCATGGGAGCGGGTATTATCCTGCTGGATAAAGCACGTTGATTTCATGACATCGAAAAACCGGACGAACAATGTTCTGGGCGTATCTGGCACTGTTTAACGTCTCCTTCACATACACCAAAGAGGAGTCAGAGTTTTAAGTTCTGTCCCCTTACAGCCATGATGCGAAGTGATGGGCCTGTGCGTTGCAGGTTAATACACGCTGAAAGATTTCACTTCCCAGACACTATAATCACCCTACAATGCACACAAACTATCTACGTACACACAAACGTTTATCACTTGAATGAAGGCAGGGCTTATTGTCTTCGCTGAACGCCACAAAGGGTCATTCGATTTCTCGTGTATCGCACTTACGACATCGGTAGGGACCAGCATGATGGTGTCGCCGCGAAAATAAAGGTGTCTCGAAAACCTTTGTCCTTAACCTTTGCTCTTCCAGCGATACTTTTCTGATATTTGTGCAGGCTGACTGCCACCTTCGTGTTATGTCTGCACTGGTAAATGGAGCAGAGTTAATGCAATAGCGTCACTTGTTTACGTTTTTTTTGCACTATAGCAGTGCTAGTGACAGGAAGTAAAGCTGTGGCGGAAACAGACAATCGACATTCACTGGGTCAGACTGCAGAAGCTTCCGGATTGCAGCTTGTAGGCTTTTGCTCCATATATATGTTGAATTTGCAGCTAATTATTTAAAATGCGTCAGACAATATAAATACGCAGACTAAAAAATGACGTAGATAAAATATGATTTGTTCCGATCAGGTTTCAAACGGTTAAGTCATCTTACTGATCTGCCCAACTCACTTGTATAACACTCTTGAATATTTATTACTCCCTTGAGAGTTCAAAAGAATCGTTATTTTCTATACTGAGAATTGCTAGTCTGAAGATAGTCTTACTGCAAGTAAAGAATCGCCAAAGAATCGCCGATAGTCTTACTGCATGTAAAGAATCGCCAACTGTTCGTGTTGACCTTGTGTTCACATTGGCTCCGATTTGTGTTGTGGACGCCTTGCAACTACTGTCTTTACAATGCATCGATTTTGGCGAGCCTCTGCATTACATAGCCGTCCAAAACCTGGTTTAAGGTTATGGGAATCTTCATTTGACCACTATTGATAATGTCAAAGCATCACCAATGCGAACAACAATTCTTCGAAATAAACAGCTTGTCTCTCAAAGGTCTACAGTTCAATTCCTCTTAAATGGCTCTAATTGAACAGCAGAAGCACTTGTGTCTCTCCGTAGTATGACACTCGGGTGCTTTCACTAAAACGGACCTTATTGCAGCATTGATTCTTAGGTACAGATGATGCACCGACAGAAGTAGCAAATAAAATGACTGATGACTTTGTAACATTTTATCAGAGGATATACTACTTTCTAATATGTATTAATGGTCGACTGCTTCCGAGCACACCCATCTGCTATGGCGTTTAGCCAATCGCTGTTGTGTTTCTTCAAAACCCACAAAGCGCGCCGATTTATATTACAGCAATGCTAAGCTGACCTTAATTGCAGTTTCTGGTTGGCAAGCGCATCCTCTAGTGTGATTAGTTGTTTGAACAAAGCCAGTACGCTAAAAAAAAAAAGTCACCGTCACTTGTGTCTTCATGCTAACGCAATCGTCGACGGCTTCCAAACAGTTTCGTTTACCCAATTTCATTTCACGCTGGAATGGCATTCAAACATTTTCCAAAGGTGCCTCTTCAGGTCGATAAAATCACATTCCTGACAAATCGACCATGATGAGATTACGAAGTTCGATCAAAAATTATCGGGAGTGTTGCTATGGTAACGAAGTAAAGTACGCAGAGTGAAGCAGCTTGGTACAGATTGACCTTCACCTCTGTTGCGCATACACATTAAGTTATAACGTAGTCGCCCATTTCTGTTGTTTATAGCAGTGATAAGAAGGAAATTGTGTAGAGTGTGGTCGTCTCACCACACCACGTGCGGTTCCATCAGTGAACATGGCTTGTGCAGCAGTTTTTGGCGTAACATATCATTCCCCAAGTCAGAAAACCACCATATTCCCGAGATTTGCGATATTTTCCTCTTCAAAAATCAAATCCCATTTAAAAAGAACAAGATTTCAAGACGTCGAATAAATCGAAGAGAATGCGACGAGGCTGCTACTCGCTATCACCTAAAATGAAAACGAGCTGGAGAAAATGTGTGGCTTCAGAGGCGGAATACTTCGAAGGAGATTAAATGCCGAATCGATATATGTTGTAGTTTTCTTTTTATAGCACCAATCTCGATGTTTTATGTTCATACCTCGAATAACCCGGGACTCATGGTCGGAAAGGGAACGTTCTAACCACTCGGCCACGCGCTCCTATGATGCACATGCCGTACCCGGGTCAAGATCGGTAGTGTCCTTCAAGGTGTTGCAATTTCATTTTCCGTTAATATAGACATTGTATCGTAGACTCCGTCTAGAATCCTCCATTTTGGACTTTTTCTTTGTTTTCCAACATATTGCAAATATTCTGATTACCTATTCACAATTGATTCGATATTTTATATGAGGGATTGGCCTTCCCTTTATTACAATTCCAGCCTTGTAAACCCCGCATCCCTATCTAGACATAATATATTTACAAAGAAATCCTTCTTTTAAACATGTTTTATTAAATAGTACTGATAGGGGATGCCTGTTGTGGTATTCGGTTATTTTCTTTTGGTGTCGTATCTGTCACTTGATGATGGGTGGAAACTTGTGGAGGAACTTAACGAAATTGTAAATAATGTTTCGGAATACATTCAACCATCGTTGGTCATTTTCGAGAAGGTAGAAATCGAGAGATCGGGAGATAGCCAATGGAGAGTTTATGCTGCTAGACGCCCGCAGTTTGAAATGGACTTTGGCTCACATGCTTTGGTGGTGGAATAGTTTATCGCGTTACGTGACTAAAATAACCGTACTGTCCAGGAGCATTTTAACACATGCCCACTGAGATTGAAATGCAGTTTATTGATGTTGGGTTACTGTATTTTGATGTAGAGAGCCTCCAAAATGTTTACTTGTTTTTTTACAGTTTCATTGGCAATGTACTAATAATTTGAAGAGCCGCCTTGGATTTGTGTTAAATGTTTATATAGAGCAGAGGTTCTCAACCAGGGGTAAATTTACCCCTAGGGGGTAACAAATTATATAGTCGGGGGTAAATAATTGAAGTACCTGATAATTTAAAAAATAATTCAATTAAATTTAATTTTGTAAAATGATAGAGAGAGAGAGAGAGAGAGAGAGAGAATGCAAATTTTTATTTCTGTTTTGTTATTTTTACTAATGACTAATTTGAACAATTTTTAATCACAAATTAGTCAGTACTAATCATAATCATTCATTAAAAAAAAAATTTTTTTTAGTATTTTCCAAAATTTTTTTAAATTACCAAA